>OY979705.1:59610213-60333250 GCA_963855925.1 Inga laurina
ATTATTTTTATTAAAATTAGGAAAAATGCCTAATAAACAACTTGGAAAATATTGAAAGACAAAAAATACTCTCAACATTTATAATACTATAAAAGCGTGAGGGCTTCATTTATCCTTTTTGAAATGAAATGATATAAATATCCTTCGATGAGTTTAAAAAATTTCCTTCGCGAATATGCTTTCCAAATCCTTTAAAAAAAAAAAAAAAATCCCTCCGCGAGTTGCGAATATGCGGCAATGGTTTCCATGAACTTTGCTGTACTTGCTTCTACCTACGCCATTTCTGGTGCGGCTTCCCGAGCACACTTCCATGGCCATTTTTGCTGCCCAAATCTTGCCAAGCAAAAGGTCCTTGTGGATCTGTCTTGAAATCTTTCTTTCTGATTCATCTCGTTCATTCGCTGATGATTGGATTGTGATTGAAAAGTGTTGCAGAAAATGCCATTCCCCAGTGATGATTTGGTGTTGAAATGCGAGGGAAATTAAAGGACAAATACAAGTGTGGATGTAATGATTTTACCCATTTCGAATTATCAATTAGAATGTTATTACAACTGTGAAGTTCCTAAATTTAACAAGTCATTAACAACTTTTTTGTTTTCGGATTACCAATGAAACATTTTACTGTGATTGCAAAGTTCCTAAACTTGATAAGGCATTAATTAACAACATTTCAGTTGATTTAACCCATTTCGAATTACCAATTAGACATGTTATTGCAATTGTAAAGTTACGTTTCTAATAAACTTGACAAGCCATTAACAATATTTCAATTGATTTTACCCATTCCGGATTGCAAATTTTTCCAGCACTAGTTAACTTCACATCTTTTACAGTCATTTTCCTTGTCCTTGGCCACTGAGTAAGAAACATGATCTCTAATTGATCGTCTTGCTTCCTCGCCATGCTCACATAAATGTAAAACAAAGTCGTCAATCATTGGAGCTGTTCAGTGATCGAAGGCAGAGGGATGGTAGAGAGCGATGATGAAGATGGTCATGGAGGAAGGAGAGAGAGAGAGAAAGTGAAGCAGTGCTAGATAGGTTAAGTGAATGTCATTCAATTTTGGAATTTCAATATGATTGTAAAATAGACAAATGAAGTCCTTATTCTTATGTGATATTATGAATATTGGGGATGTAACATCTGATTTTATTTCTAGGATAAATGAATTTATCATGTAATTATTAGAAAATTGAAAAAAAAAAAAGTTCATCAAAAATATGATTTGTGATAGTATACAAAGAAATTATAGAATATTAATAAACAAATGAAAAAAAAAAGAAATAAAATTTTGTTGTTGTTGTTGTTTTTGTAAATAAAAATAGGAAAAATCTTGATTAAATGCAGTCAAAACACCATGATTTAAATTAAGACCCACGCTTTAAACAAATTCTTAATTAGGTCAAGGGGTTTATTAGAGATTTCTGAATATTGTTAAAAGAACATAACATATCATTTATATAGTTAAAAAGGAAAATTGAAGGTAGGGTGTGTTGATGTGATTTCGGTTTTCTGACTTTGTTTCTAATTAAATAAATCAAATCTGAACAGATCATTTTCCATCAATTTCTCTGACAATTGACATATAAATTGATTAACATATGAACTCACTATTAATTTATTCATTCTCCATAAAATTTCTCTGGACATGATAGTTTTATTTCATAGAATCATGTGAATAAGTTCCTGTTTTATAGGAGAAAGTAACGTAAGTTACGTTGTTTATATATATATATATATATATTGTGGATGAAGTTTTATAGGAGAAAGAAACGCAAGCGGATGAAGTTTTCTTCACAGGATCTGCCATGGGTGTCAAGTCTATTGCATATGTGACCTATATATAATAACAGAAGGCAACATGGATTTTTTCCCGGTACGGTGTAACACAATTTGATTTGTTTAATCAAAATTGAAATCAGGCATACCCACTTTCAATTTTTATTTTTAACCATAGAGGGTGTTATGGTTATTTAACAACATTCAGAAATATCTAATGAAGCCTCTTGACTTAATTAAGAATTTGTTAAAAGTGTAGGTTTAAATTTGGGTTATAATATTTCAGCTTGATTTAATCAGGATTTTTCTATAAAAATATTATTGAATGGGAAAAAAATAAAATAGGTTGGAAAAAAATAAATATAAAAGAAAAGAAAATGAAAAAAAAAATGAGAGAAAGAAAACAATAATAAGAAATTAAAGAGAGAATGAAAAAAATAAATAAAACAACTGAATGATGAACGGGCACGTGGCCCGTTGAACAATTCACGTGGGGTATATTTTATATACCTCTTCCATTTTAAAAACCTGAAGCACTCTGGGCAAAAAAAAAAAAAAAAACCCTGAAGCACAGTGGCGCGGGATTGCGATTTTTTCTTCCTCCGGCACAGCAGCGCCATTTTCAACAGGGTAAGTTTTGCAGATAATTTATACACTCAAATCTACATTTTTTCACTTAACTCCTTTTATGAAAATTGTTCTATTAATTTTATCTTTCTAATAACGGTAATATTATGCTGATTGTAGAAAATTTTAAGGTTAGAGTTTTGGGTAAACTTTGAAGTTTGTCATTAGATTACTATAAAAATCAGTGTTTTCAAAATCGGACCGGACCGGTTGGTCTGATCATGAAACCGTCTACCGGTCCGGTTTGGCTATTGATCCTGGTTTGATCGGTTTTCTCACGGTTTGATCGATTTTTTTTAATTTTTTTAATATTTTATTCAAATTTTCATATAAAAAATTCTAAAATTTTTCTTCTTTTTTACCGGTCTAGCCCCGGTTTGACCCCGATCTAACCCACTAATCCTTGACCCAGTACCCCGATCGGTTTAGTGACCGATCCGGGTTTCAGAACCTTGATAAAAACATAGAGGGAGGTTAGTAGTTAATTTTAATCAATTTATATTTGTTATTTAGTTGTGGTAAGAATTTAAAATTAATTTTCTATTTAAAAAGTTGATGATTTATTTCCTATTGGATGTTTTTACAGATTAAATTTTGTTTAAATAATTTATTTGGGTTATTGGAGGAATTATTGAAGATTTAATGGGTTTAGTTTTGTTAGATTGAACTATATGAAATTATGAGTTCGGATTTGATATGAGTTAGGGTTTGATATGATTTTGATTGTGTGTAGGTTTGAAGAGTTGTTTAATGATTGAGTTGTACTAATATAAGTTTAAAAAGAGCTTTAATTGGTTAAGAATATTGATATTGATAATTTCATAACTATGGGTATGTTAGAAGTGAAACTTATGAATTTAAGTTATTGATGTAAGAGGATGATGTAGAAGTTATCTAAGGATCTTAATAAGTGATTTGGGCTAATGAGAAGTGATCTATGACCTTAGATTGTTGAGGTTAAGGATGTTAAGGAGATTGAGATGTTAAGGGTAATGATTGTAGATGAATTTGAGTTTTTGAGAGTTGAATTGTATAACTTATTGTTTTCATTGTGCTTGTGATAGATTGGGTGTCCACATTGATAATGCAGAACTTTCTTGTGACTAGTGATCGCTCATGCTTTGTTTCTCAAGTTGAGGTCTAGCTTGAAGTTGAGGTAACTGAGATTAATTTATTTTATATACTTGTTATGGATTATAAGATATTTTTTACCTTCTTTATGAACTTTAAATGTGACTTTGTAAAATCCTATGTACTTTTATATATGAAGTTAGTCCAGTAAAGCAGTGTACTTTCAAATTGTGTATGTGTAATTGGAATGTATATATGAGATTGTGATGCTTATGTTGATGGATGTAATGTGATAAAAAGTATTTGAGGTGTTGTATTAATGTGCAAGGTTTTTGGAGATATATATATATATATATATATATATATATATATATATTATGTTCACTGATTTAGGGATATTTTTGGATTGTGGTAGGGGTTATGGAGAATTTGTATGGCCATTGGCTCTCTCATTCCTGATCAAGATTTGAGTTGAGTGTTTTGGGCAAACACCTCCCTATTACGATAAATCGGTGGTGGCATAGGAGGGGGCAGTATTCTTGAAGTGACTAGCTAACCTTTGGCATTGTATAATAGCAATTATAAGTCGTAAGTAGTTAGGATATATAAAGTATATTATTCTTCTTAGTATTCTTGTATATGTACGGTGTATTCTTGGTTGGTGGTGAGTCTATATAAGATAGCCTCACTCTTTGTGTAATCTGACTTTTCCAGTTGATTAATGAGAAGTCCAGTGTAGTTGGCCTAACACATTGAGAGTTTAACATGGTACCATAGTGGTTAGATTAGCCTGGGCTTTTATCATCCAATTAGATTGAATCCTATACCATTATACTACCTGAATTTTACCCATTTCGCCTTCACTCAACCAAGAATTAGCACTTTCTAGTCGTGACGCCTCTTGACTTGGTGAATTTCATCAATAGTAATTCCTCTCGATTCTCCGCCAACAATCTGCTAATGAGATTCAGCATTTTTCAATCATTCTTGACTATGTTTTGATTCCCAAATTCTTTATCTTCTCTAGGCGTTGTAACAAGTTTTTTCAACTCAGCGTTCTTGTATTGTTCTTGGCCACATTTTTTGATTCCAAAATTCTTGATCATCTCACCTTCACGGTTCTTGGAGCCATTCGTTCTAGGTGATTACTAAATACGAATCTTGTCCTTCTGGCCAATCTTGAATTTCTTTTGTGATTATGGCCGAGACAGCACTGAATGCACCGAAGAGCAATGCTACAAATCTAGGGTTCGATCACCCACTGTTCCTCCATCCTTTTGACGTGCAAGGTGTAACACCCCAAATTTCAATTAAGGGCTAATGATGATTGTTGAGGATAATTATCGAATTAAAGTGGAATAATTATGTGTTTTTGTGGCAATATTAATTAATATACCATGATTAGTGGAAATTGAAAGAATGAAATTGTTGGGTAATTAGTTAGTAATTAATGGAGAAATTAATTACTAGCTAAGAGAAAATGAGAAGTGCAATTAAAATGGTTAATGGAGGGATTAAAGTAGCTAATTGGTGACTTATTGGTGAGAACCAATAGGCTTGTGACATGTGACAAAAGTGGGTATGATGAGTGTATAGGAGAAAAGTCAAATGGGGGAGTATTTTATTTAATTTCTCTCTTTTCCTCTCCCTCATTTTCGCTGGACAAGACATGGACGGAGTATGATTATTACTTCTCCTTCTCTGTCCCTCTCTTCTCTCTCTTTCTTCCTCCATTTTCGGTGCCATTGGAGCTTAGGAGAGAGAAAGGAAAAGCTGGATTTTGAGTTTCTCCATTGGTGGTGATTTGAGGAATCACGAAATCTGAAGTTTAGAGAATCAAAAAGTGTCTTTGAGAAAGTTGATAAGGGTTGGTTATTCACCCTGATTATGGTTCAATATCCGCTCAGATCGTGAGTAGCCGATGCTGGAGCATACGTGGAAAGAATAAGTGTAGGGAACTTACCTCTCCTGCATGTATTGATATTTGTGTTTGTGTATTGATGCATGTTATTGCTTTGCTTGATTATGTGAAACATATATGAATGATTGAAGCTATGTTTCTATTTATGCTATAGCCATGAGTATGTTGTTGAAACATTAAGCATGCGGATATATCATTATGTGAGCATGAGTTATTATGATACAAGCATGTCATGCATTAAACACTTATCTTGCATGCATATTGGTATCTGTTTTCTACTGGGATTCTCTAGAATCTCACCCTCCCCTACCAACATTTTAGACAGGACAGGTGGCTCGATGAAGGAGCAAGCGACTAGGGGCGGCGAGAATCCCTTATGGGCATTTGGATTTGGTAGTTGGTTATCATTATATGCTGGGATAATTGTATATGTTGGGACATATATGTTCGGATAATAGATTGGAATGTGTATATAGAATGAGAATTGTGTAATCCTCGTTGAGGAATTGTAAAGGGCTTATGTGCCTTATGAATCTTTAGTGAAGATATGAACCTGAGATTTACCGGGATTATTATTGTGCACTCTGATATTTATATAAATGTAGTTTATCTTCACGAAGTAATTGTATTCGAAATATGAATGTGAGACCAGGTTAAAGTGTCTGTTAAAGAAATTTGTGAAAATCCTATCTTAAGGATGGGAATGTAAATGAATTTTTATTATTATTGGTCTCTATTTCACTCTAATGTTGTATTTCGAATATAATTACGGAAGGGGGTTACACAAGGGCTCACCCTTGTCTTCGTTGTGCTCATCGGATCTAACAACTATCCCACCCGAAGTAGAGCCATGCGTATCGCCTTGTTAAGGAACAACAAATTCTGTTTTGTGGATGGCACCTGCACGCCAGATATGCAAGTTGCTGATGTTCGATCGATTTGGGATCGATGCAATTCCGTGGCACTCTCATAGTTGATCAATTACGTGGACTAATCAATCTTTGGAGGTCTTACCTTTTTTGAGAACGCTTAATCAGTGTGGATTGATCTTAAGGAACACTTTGGGATTTCTAATGGTACAAAAACTTTTGGTCTCCATCGTTGCCTTAATATACTATCATAAGGTTCCCTCTCTGTCTCCTCATATTACTCCAAGCTCAGAGACTTGTGGGAAGAATATGATAGTATTGTCATTCTTCCATCTTGCAACTATAATACATCCTAAGCTTATACAAAAATCGTTTCAGAACAATGATTATTTTAATTTTTGATGAGGTTCAATGAGACATACCATCAGGAAAGTAGCCACATTCTTCTTCTATCTCCTTTGCCAACCGTAAATTAGGCATATTCAATGATTTATCAGCAAGAAGTACAATATTCTTTTACCACTACTTCAACTACTCCTTCTACTGAAAGCGTGGTAATGCTGTCTAAAGGAAGTTGGGGTGTACGCAGACAAGCATAGGAGGTATATAGGGCAGAAGAGGGGCTTAAGATGAATGCTCTCATTGCCACCAAAAGGGCCATAAGAGGGTGTAGTGCTACCACCTTATTGGCTTCCCACCAAATTAGAAGCCTCACCCCTTGAGGGATCCTTGTATGTTTATGGGGCATCCTACTACATAAAAGGGATACATTCTTTACAACTTAAGAACTAAAATGATGATGGTAAGTAGATATGTGTCTTTTATGGAGGGAAGATTCCCTTTCAAGGAGGAAGAGTACACTAATCGAGGGGGAGACTCCCTAAAATTAAGGGGAGATAATGTAATACCCAGCGACCCCATTTTTTATGACTGTGAGAAACTCTTTGTCCTACTAGAACAGATGAACTAGAATGTAGCAGCAGCTTTTCCTGAACAAAACAACGCACCAGAACCACTAACAATATTACAAAGGAGATCTATACGAGAAAGAAGACTCCCGTATGGCTGAAAGACTATGATTTCAATCTTGAGTCTTCAAATATAGAAGCAGCTGGGGACTCCAACTCTGAAATTTAAGATCTGAAGGTTAATGGGATGACACAATCAGTAGCATATGTTAAACAGGGAAATATCACATACCCCATGCAAGATTATTTTATATATTCACATCTATCACCACCATATAAGCATTTTTTATGTTTCACTGACACCATTTATGAACCTAGGTGTTTTGAGGAAGTAGCTAAGAATCGAAGATGGATAGATACTATGAAGGATGAAATTAAGGCACTTAAATCCAATAAGACATGACAGATTGTTGACCTATCACCAGGAAAAATTTACATTGGATGCAAGTTTAAGGCACGACTCGTGGTTGAAAGGTACACTCAAAAGGAGGGAGTGAACTACTATGAAACCTTTTCATCGGTTGAGAACATGGTGACTGTGAGAGTGGTCCTCACCCTTGCAGCTATCAACAATTGGAAACTCTTCCAAATGGAAGTGCACAATGCATTTCTCCAAAGAGATCTTTATAAAGAAGTGTAAATGCGGATTCCGTAAGGGTTCAATAAAATGGGTAAGAACAAGGTGTACAAGTTTACAAAGTCACTATTTGGACTCAAGCAGGCATCAAAGCAATGGAATGCCAAGCTCACTCATGCATTGATAAAGGGAGGTTTTTAGCAAAGTTTAATGATTATTCTTTATTTGTTAGAATAAGAAAGGGTCATATAACTATTGTATTAGTTTATGTTGATGACTTGATTATAACTGGTAGTTGTTATGAGGAGATAGAGGAAACTAAGGAATATTTGCATAGTCAATTTAGGATTAAGGATGTGGGAGAGGTGAGGTATTTCTTAGGTTTAGAAATTGTAAGATCAAAACAGGGGATTGTTTTAATGACACAGGTTTAAGTGCAGCAGCCCCTGCTGCCACTCTAATAGAACAAAACTTAAAATTAGTTGAACATCCTAGGCCTGAAAGAAAGAAGCAAGGCAAAGGGAAGAAAGGAGAATCAAAGAAAGTTGATGAATTACTAAAAAATCCTGAGTCCTATAGAAATCTAATTGGTAGATTGTCCTATTTGACTGTGACTAGACCTGATCTATGTTATGTTGTGCACGTTTTAAGTCAATTTTTGGTTCAGCCATTTCAATCTCATATGGCACAGCACACAGAGTGCTTCATTACTTGAAGGGTACAGCTAGAATGGGGATCATGCTATCTTTTAGTAGTAAAATAGAGCTAGAGTGTTACTGTGGCTCCAATTGGGCAGCGTGTGAGGATACCTAAAAGTCCATCACAGGATATGCGATAAAGTTAGGGAGCTCTTTGGTGTCATGGAAATAAAAAAAGCAGAGTACTGTCTCTACTTCATCAGTTGTAGGGGAGAGTAAGGAGCCCATAACCTATGAGTCCGCCCATAACCCAGTATAATTAGGTTAATTTCAGCCCCCCCAAAAATGACCTATGATGGGGCGGGCTAAAACCCAACCCATTAATTCTTAAATAGACAGGCAATGGGCACACCTTTAGGCTACCCTTAACCACCCGTTTAGTTTTTTTTAAAATTAACCCTACCCTCCTCAGGCCTCTTGCATCCTTAGCCCTTGTCCAATATCCAAGAGCCAACCTAATTTCTAAATTTCCCCAGCTGTACCCCAGCCTACTCCCACTTACCAGACATCATCATTCATCATTTCAACTTATCACGCAGAGTCACAGACAGCCAAACACGCACTTAGTTCATCACTTCATCTTCATCACTTATCGACACTAAACTCTGTCACTCACGCACCACATAGCCTGAGGATGGAGATGAGGCAGGATGACAGATCCTCTTGCACATCTGAGAATAAATCAGGGTTGGATCCTTTCTTAGATCTGAGGACGGAGATGAGGCAGGACGACGAAAAAGAGCAATGGCAACGACAAAAGGAAATCCCAAATCGGAGTAAGGTGCCACCCCTTGTTCAACGTTCCTAGTCGGACTTGATGGAGATGAGTTCAGCCAAATGTCAGAAGCAGGAATGTGAGGCGGAAAGCGGAGCTCAGGAGCTGAAACTCCAAGGTGGTGGCTGGGCTGGGATGGCTAACCCGTGACGACGACAAAGGCTGAAACACGACAATAAATAAGAAACTAAAATTATTGATTTCTCTTGATGTGTCATATATAACGTGGATTGCTTTATTTCTAGCTGTTAGTTATTGCCCAAACCTAAGGCAAGTTGTTTTCTCCATAAATTTTGTTGGGCAATCTTGTTGTTCCTTGTTCTTCACTACTTCTTCAATATAAATTACATACTTAACTAGTACAAATTTGGTTCATTACGAAGAAGAAATGAGATTATTACACATTAAGCTAATTTATTCCCCTTTTTTCATATTATATTATATAAATGGGTTTCGGGTAACCCGGTTAGCCAGCACATTTATGTGCTAGCCCGTTTACACGGGTTTATATGGGTTGAGGTACGAGTATGGGCTAGCACGTACCCGTATAAAGTTAAATGGGTGGGCTATGGGTTTAGGCATGGGCTACCCAACTCGCCCATTACTCTCCCCTAATCAGCTGAGGCTGAATATAGAGCACTAAGACATGTAACCGAAGAGATCGTGTGGTTAATAGGGTTGTTGAGAGATTTGAATGTAATAAACATAGAACCTGCAATAGTCTTTTGTGATTCCAAAGCTGCTATGCACATAGCAAGTAATCTCGTTTTTCATGAAAGAACAAAGCATATCGAGATCGATTGTCATTACGTGAGGGAAAAACTATTGTAGGGGCTAATAGATTTAAGACATGTTAGGTCCTCTGAACAATTGGCTGACATTTTTACAAAAGGATTAGGAAAGGAGTTGCATGAATATCTATTGAGCAAATTAAGAACTTTTTACTTGTTTAGTCCCAACTTAAGGCGGAGTATAAGTAGTAAGTAGTTAGGATATATAAAGTATATTATTCTTCTTAGTATTCTTGTATATGTACGGTGTATTCTTGGTTGGTGGTGAGTCTATAGAAGATAGTCTCACTCCTTGTGTAATCTAACTTTTCCAGTTGATTAATGAGAAGTCCAATAAGTTGTCCCAAAACATTGTGAGTTTAACAGTACTGATAGGCTATGTTGCTTCCAACTAGACAATAAGGTGGACTATGGTAGATGGATGAGATGATTTTTAAATATGTATGTGTATGTGTGTGTACATGTATTATGGTATATTGTTTGTTGAGGATTGTTAGATTTATATTTATATATATAATTATAAACCCGCTTCTCTAACTTGCATTCATATCTTGCATATGTTGTAAATTGATTTTGGTTACTATAATTTTATGTCTCATCCCGTTATTGTGAATATTTTTCAAGAAAGCCCTTTGTTTCTAGATAAGGGCGAAGGGAAGCAAACAATAGGCGTTGATAGCCTTGTAGTCCTCTTATTTCTGTTGGTTTGTATTGGTTATTATATTGTCATCTAAGGCTTACATTCTTGTATTCATTATGAACTATGTTTTGGACAAATGTGAAGATTTTATTGGACCTGAGGCCATAACTTGTTCGCTTGACGATTTTGTGGATCCACTACATCATTATTACATTCTGTTGTGTTAAAAACCTTTTTTGTTGTGGGATTAAGTGACATGTTATGATATAGACTAGTGGGCTGGATTTCTAACCCCCATTTTTTTTTGGACAAAAAGAGAATACTTCATTTATTCATCAAAATGTCAACCAATTCCTTCCTTACAGTTTTAATCAGCAAAAATAAGGTCAAAAAGAGGAGATGGGGGATTAAAAACCCACTCAGAAGAGCTCATCCCCTTGCAGCCAGCTTTGGCTAGCCAATCAGCTACCAAATTACAAGACCTAGGTGCATAAACTACTACAAAATTTGGAATTGAGTGAAACACATGTTTAATATCTGATATCAAAAGATTAATTCTCCAGTCCGGGCATGGACCATTTCTTGCTACTGCATTGACTAATGGTAGGCAGTCTGATTCAAAAGTAACAGCTCCCAACTCCTGATCTTTACATCTTAGAAGAGCCAACTGCATTGCTTGAGCTTCACTTTCTATAGCTGATTGTGCATTTGAAGACTTGCAGAACAAATCAATTACATTACCTTGTGAATTGCGCAAAACATAACCCAGTCCACTCTTACCTGTTGCTGCAACAAATGAGCCATCACAATTAAGTTTGAGACAATCATTACTTGGTGGACTCCAACCCAAAGTATCATGAATACAACTCTGCCAACTATCTCTGGGTTCAGTCCATCCATGAGCTTGCCATAATTCATTCATACAAGACATAGCTGAATTTAAAATCCATTCACAGTTAGCAATTTTAAACTCAAAAATCTCACTGCATCTGGCTTTCCAAATAAACCAATATATAGAGGCCACAATTGCCTGTAAGTATTCATCATCCTTTAAAGAAGAAAGAACAGTATAAAGCCATGAATAAAAACTTTTAACATTAAATTCATTTACAGTGATGGAAAGTGGAGAGGCAAACTAGGATTTTCTGACCTCCTGGCATAAGAGAAGGCAATGTTCTATAGTTTCTGCAACATTAGTACAACGCACACATGAATGTGAAGATCCAGATTTTCTCTTCATTAATGCTTCCCTTATAGGAAGAGCCTTAACACAGGCCCTCCATAGGAAATGCCTGATCTTAGGCTGCACCTTGAGACCCCATATAATTTTCCAC
This sequence comes from Inga laurina, assembly GCA_963855925.1. Lineage (NCBI taxonomy): Eukaryota > Viridiplantae > Streptophyta > Magnoliopsida > Fabales > Fabaceae > Inga > Inga laurina. The sequence continues at coordinate 59,622,267 of OY979705.1, forward strand.
AGATCATTTGGAATAATGGTTGAAGTACTAGGTAAGCTTTTCTTTTTATCCACTTTCCTCTCTTGAAGCCATTTGTACCCTTTTTTAACTGTATATTGCCCATCACTACTCCCCATCCAAACAAGAATATCTGATATTGCATAAGTAGGCAAATTAATCTTACCTATCTCTTCCCTGATATGAGCAGAAATAGGTAGATGATTTAAATGCCAGTCATTGTTTAGAATAAGATCAGCAACAGTCAGATTTTCTAATTCTTTAAGGACATCTATTTGTGGAATCAGAAAATTCTCTCTTGTAGGGATCCAAGGATCCTACCATACATTAATTCTCTTCCCATCACCTACTCTCCAAAAAGTTGACTCAAGAAACATTCTTCTTCCCTCTAATAAACTAGACCAAGCCCACGAGGCTCTTGCTCCCTTCTCTGCACTCAAGAAAGAACCCTTAGGGAAATAAATTCCTTTCATTATCTTGGCCCAATAATCCTCAGGTCTACTCATTAAGCGCCAAACTTGCTTTCCCAGTAAAGCCAGATTGTAATTTTGGAAGTCCTTAAAACCCAGCCTTCCATCCTGTTTCCTCCTAGTCAGTGTATCCCATGCTTTCCAATGAATCTTCCTTTTATTCTCTAACCCACCCCACCAAAAATTGGAAATTATACTATCAAGCTCTTAACAGGTTTTCTTAGGATAAATAAAGCAAGCCATAGAATAAGTAGGAATAGCATTTGCAACAGCCTTAACTAAGACTTCCCTTCCTGCCTGCGAAAGAAAATTTTTATTCCAACCCAAAACTTTCTTTCTTAACTTGTCTCTCACACAAGCTAGTGCTTCAACTTTAGACCTACCCCACAAAATTGGAAGCCCTAAGTACTTGCCAGGAGACTCTGCCAATTCAAACCCTAAAGTTTGCTTAACCATGGACTGAACCTCTTCAGGGGAGTTTTTGGAGGCAAAAATACATAATTTTTCAGCATTTATACGTTGACCCGATGCACTACAGTAATCTTCCAGAAGTGTTTTAAAAAGAACACAATTTTTCCTTGTTGCTTTAAGGAAAAAAATTGAGTTATCAGCAAACAAACAGTGTGAAAGAATGACATTTGCTAGCTAGTTTGATTCCAATCAGATCTTTGCTATCAACATGACTAGAGATCATTTTAGAAAGAATATCTGCCATTAATATGAACAAATAAGGAGATAATGGATCACCTTGCCTAAGGCCACACCTAGGATGAAATTCTTCGATCTTTCTTCCCTCAACTCTAAGATTGAAATGGACTGATGTGACACAATCCATTATGTTTTTGACCCATTTAGGATGAAAGTTCATTTTTAAAAGCAGCAATTCTAGGAAACCCCATTCCACCCTATCATAAGCCTTATTCATATCCAACTTAACTGCAATCTCAAACTTACTCCCTGTTTTGTTCTTTAAGTAGTGGAAAGCTTCATGAACTATGAAAATGTTATCCTGAATCAGTCTATCCGGTACGAAAGCTCTTTGTTGCTCAGTAACCACTCTACTCATAATAGATTTCATTCTATTGCTGAGAACTTTCAAAAAAACTTTGTAGCTAAAGTTACACAAACTGATTGGGTGAAAATGCCCCACCACTTCAGGAGAATCCACTTTAGGAATAAGGATCAGATCAGTATCATTAAGACTACAATACTAGACTCTTGATTAAAGCAAGATTGTATCACCTGACATACTTGCTACTTTACTTGATCCCAAGAATGTTGGTAGAACAAACCTGGGAAGCCATCCGGGCCTGGCGCTTTTAAACTTCCTAATTCATGAACTGCTGTCTTAATTTCTACTTCCGAAATTGGTAAGAGAAGCCTATTATTATCCTCTTCTGAAATTACAGGTGGCACATAGGATAAAACAGACTGGATCTGCGTAGTTGTACTTCCAGCAAAAAGATTCTTATAAAAATCAACAAAGGATAGACTAATCTCATTCAAATTATCAGACCACACTCCTGATTCATTTTTTAATCTCACAATCTTATTCCTACGCCTATGTTGAGCTGTAGTGGCATGGAAAAATTTAGAGTTACCATCCCCCCACTTTAACCAATTCACTCTTGCTCTTTGGTACCAATATTTTTCCTCCCTTGCCCAAACTTCTTCTATTTTAGACCCTAAAATCTTAGCTTTTTCAGCATTGACAGCAGACCATTCTTGTTCATAGCACTCCCTAAATTCCTTGAGCAATTTTGTCAGGAGCTTATTATTATTATTAGGGAATTCTTTTTTGCTCCAATCTACTAAAATTCTCCTAATCCTATCCAAGTTATTCCTAAAGCTTTCCACAATTTCCCTATCCACCAACGCCCCCTATTCCAGTTTTCCCCAACCAGCAGTGCATAATCCTTGTGATCAATCCAGTTCATGTCAAATTTAAATACCCTATCACATTTGAAACCAGAATATGCCAATTCAATAATCAAAGGTGAATGATCAGAACCTAATGGTTCTAATATACTTACTTGTGCGGCTGGGCAGAGATCACACCAACATCCATTGCTAATAGCTCGGTCAAGCCTCTCTCTTATGTTGTCAGCTTCTAATCTATTATTAGACCATGTGAATCTCAAGCCTTTCGATCCCAGATCCTCCATTTCACAGGTTGACATAAAGTCTTGAAAATCCCCAAAAGATCTCAGAGAACGAGTTCTGCCTCCAACCTTCTCAAAGTTATATAAGAGCTCGTTAAAATCACCAAGACAGAGCCATGGGGTTGTTTCACCAGGATATAGATGTTTGAGCTTCCTCCACCATGTACTTCTCTGCTGCTCTTTTGGGGGACCATACACCAAAGTGAGATAACCCTGAAATGGTTCTAATCCCGCTGCAATCTTAAGATGAATAAAATTATGCTCAGCCTTTATCACTTCAACTTGCACCCCATCTTTCCACCATACTGCTAGACCACCACCAATACCCACTGGTTCAACATAATACTTGTTGTTCAGCTGTACACTCCTTCGACACCTTTCTACCTTATTCATATTTACTCTGGTTTCCATAAAAAAAACCAGAGAGGGTTTATATTTCTTACACAGAAACCGTAGATTTCTTCCTGTCAAGGGGGACCCTAACCCTTGACAGTTCCAGCTTGATAGACTCATGGCAACTTGGTGGCCATTTGAGGCTGGCCACCATGCCCTGTAGCAGCAAATACAAAATTCTGGGAAACTGAAACCTCTGACCACTTTTTGATGTTAAACTCATTGACTTCTATAATTGGAATCTCTACCAATTCAGAATTCTGACTCTTCCCTCCACTATAAGTTTTCCTGCTTCGCTTTTTAGAAACTAATTCTTTCCCTTTAGCAAAACTACCACAGCCTTCTTTCATCTCAACTGTAAAATGAGTCTGATCAGTCTTGTGCTTCTTTACATTCTCTTTGTCCTCCAAATCTTCCATAGCCCTCTTCAGATTAACCTTTTCAAATTTTTGAACCAATGATTTCTCATATGTAAGCTGCAGGACAGGTTGTCTCAGAATTCTGGTGAACTTACAAACAGGAAGACTCACACTATCTGCCTCTTTTTCCTCTGGTAACTCAACTATATAAGGTTCTGAAATTGCTGGAACAGAGTTATCCACTGGAGTTGTGAATAAAGCTTTACGACAGTCACTAGAGATTCTCTTGAACCACTGACCTGGGCCCTCCTGAGGAAAATTTGGATGCTTAACATTGACCATTTTTGATTCAATTTTGCTTAACATAGAACCAATCTCACAAATCAGATTACCTTTCTCCAGTGGAATAGGTTTGTTTTTAATTGGGCTTGTAACCTCTTCATAGTCCATATCAATATCTAGCCCTCCTAAAACACCATTAGCTGATACATCTTCTGGAGACTTCACACTATCTTTTCCTTCCTTCATTAACATCTGACCCACAACCTTTTCCCCTACTCGAGACCCATCTGCCTCCACACTCTTCCTAGACGATGAGCTTTCCCGGGTTGAGACCATCTGGACTGATGCATACTCACCTTCCCGAATCATCACCACTATGGATATTGTTTTCACTGGATTTGCCCTTAAATCCGCTGAAAACATAGGTTTAGAAGGGTCCTTCTCTGACATAACTCTCTCGCTGTCACATACTCGATAGTCATGGCCAACACGACCATAGTTATAACAGAATCCTTGCAGCTTCTCATATTTAAATGCTACCCATACCTTCTCCAATTCTGGTCTCGGGACCCATACTCCAGCAGTCAAAGGCTTAGTGAGATCAACTTCAACTTGGATTCTTGCAAAGTCCCGAAAGAGCAGGTCATCAATCTTTGGATCTTCAAAACAGATCACCTCACCTATCACACTGCCAACCTTGACAATGTTCTTCCTCGTCATAATTCTTGGTGGTAAATCATGTGCCTGAACCCAGTAAACACACTTACTAGACAACACTTCCTTCACTGTTAACATTGGCGACCACGGACGCAAATTAAGAAGTAGACCATCCACTGCCCAAGGATTGTCACGCAGTACATGATCATGCTCCTACTTGTCTTCAAACTGGAACGTATACACATTATCATCGAGAAACCTGATTTCTAGCTTACCCTTAACATTCCAACTTCTAGCTATTGCTTTCCGAAAAGTAGTTCGATTAATTGGACGATTCGACACCAACTTACCAACAAGTCCAAAACCCCCAATCTTCGATTCTTCATCGTCCCAATCCAGAGCACATTCATTCAAATCCTTCATCTTAACCTCCATTTTTTAAACAGAGAACAACAGATCCAGTCGGAAATATACAGATTCGAACAGAAAAACCACAGATCTAACAAACACGAAACAAAGAAAACCACGACGAGGTAGAAGATGGAGTAGAGGATAAAATAAAAAAACTAACCAATAGAAGTGCAGACGAAAAGAGATAATCCCTCCGATAGAGGAAAAACCACTCTTCGTCGGAGCACAACGCGCCAATCAAGATAGACAAACGCTCCGATGAAGGAGAAGAGTAAAGGCGCTCTCACTAGTGGAGAGAAAGTTCGCCCTCACGCAGAGGGAATATCCGTTTAACCCCCATTTTAATTGTGCCCTTAATCTTGTATTTGATTTACCTTTTGAAATTAGTTTCACTCTTTTCCATTATAGTTAGTTTTATTTGTGGTTTCAATCCTTTTAACCATGATAGTGTTTCGAGAAATGTGGTTAGAAACTTTTCTATCATGGTTTAGGTTTATAAAATTCTAGCTGGATTGTTTAATACATGCTAATTAGGCTATTAGCCTTATTTATAAGAAAAGATCTTTTCGGGAACATTTCTCAATGATTTCCTAATTTGCAAGTTGTTTTTGCGGGATTCATAATCCTTTGAAATTATAGGGAAGATTCCTTCCAAGTTATATAGTATTTAATTATAGCAACTCATGAATCACGTGGTCCTATTTAGAGGGATCATCACGCAGTCTCAAATTGTCCTTCGTTACATCAATTTGCAAATTTTTTGTACTATATCTTTTTTATACTGTCATTTGTATAAACCACAATTATTGTTTTTTAATTAAAAAAACATATCAATCATGTGGTCCCAGAAAATGGAAAATTTTATTATTTTTCACGGACGGAAACATACGTCCCGATCAATTTGGAATACATTTTAGGTTGAAAGAGACAAAGGACAAGGAGACACGGTAGAGTTTACTAGATGGAAATTTAAGGGGTCACTCCTTCTAAGCCCTTTATCTCTCATGCACACCACTCCAAAAGGATCCGGACTTTGGGTAAGGGATCTTAACTGATGTAATACATCGGGTCGGGTAACTTGAAGGTCCTTCTGCCCGTGGAGGTACCCAGAATGTCACTCCACTGGTCTCCGATGTTTCCAATGATTCTGTAACCTTGCTTCTCCAGCTTCCCTCTCTCCGCCGATTTGTACACCACCGCGGTTGTTCCTGAGTACTCCGTCGTGTTCCTGTAATTATCAACCCCAAACCATTCATATTCTTCATAGATAATAAATGGCCGGTCGAGCTCAATTTTCATGATTTTATATATAATAATTAATAAAAAAATAATATAGATAGGATAATATGTACAGGAAACAAATTCATAAATATACAACAGTCCAATTCGGCAATCCGTGAATCGTACAATGACACACCCATAACAGGACTCAGACTACAAGCCCTACTCTGATTGGTTATCTATGTAACGAGATTTATCCAAATATAGTTTAAATAGTCCAGATTTAAAACTTTCAACTCATAATTTTTAAATAAAAAATTCTTTTTTGAACAAATGAAATTAAAGTTAATAAATTATTTTTATTTTAGATCATATACACATTAAAATAATTTTTTAAGAACATAAAACTAGAAAAATAAATTAAATCTGAACCACCGTATATAATAGATTATAAGGTGGAGGTCCCAGATCTGGGAGCACTCAAGCTTGTTCTCTATATATACACCACTATAGAGATCTATACCATCCAGATATGATTTCAGTAGTCCAAGATCAAAATATTCAACTAATAATTTTGTTTACGAAAAATGAAAGTCAAACAGATTATTTTATTTTAAAATTTATATTTATTAAAATATTTAAAAAAACGTAAATGTAGGAAGAAGAAAAAAATCTCGACCGTCAACGTTAGATATGTACGGTCTCAATTCTGGGCGCACCAAAACTTGGTCCCCAGCAAGAGAGAGAATGTTAGTGGTTATGTTATTTACTTGAGGATAAGCTTCAGATAGGTGTGGTAGCCAGCTTTCTTAAGGTTTTCAGCAGTGACTTCAGTTTGGCTGGTGGGTCTTCCGGTGAGGAAGACAATCTTAATGCCCAGATTCAGCAACTTGTTGTACAGCTTCAAGGTCTCCGGTAATGCCGGTGCTGCTCCTTTCTCCACCCACGCGTTGAACAGGGTCGAGTTATATGGTTCCACCCTACATATATATATATGAACATATGCAAATTAACACACGCTAAAGAATCTGAAACTAGTGTTTATGGACATGGGAAGAAGAACTGTGTATATATAAATACCCGAATCCATTTTGAGCGTAGTAGGGGAGATTGGAGAGGGAAGTCTCGTCAATGTCGAAGACCCAGATGTTTCTGCCATCTCTTGGGAGAGAGACATTGCGAACCCAGAGATAAGCTTCTCTGTTAACTGCTTTGGAGTCTTGTCTGTACTGTTGACCTAGCATGTAGTTTCCGACGTAGTTTTCGCACTGCGCCGGCACGGTGCTCCAGTCTATGATGTTGTGGGCTTCCACCGCCAGCCGCCAGCTCGCGCAGGTTATGCCCTGCACGGTGGCGCCCTCCGAGCCCGGCCCGGATTTCAGCCGCAGAGGGAAGATTTGGTAGTCTTCTTCTGAGCCATGGCTTGTTGCTACAATGGAGGCTACAAGAAGAAGAGCCACTAGGGTTTTCATCATTATGGCTAAGCTTACAAAACTCAGAATGAAGAAGGCAAGTTTTGGATGCTTGAACTAGCCTTGGGTTTCCTCTCTTTAAATAGACTCCATCTGGGGAAAGCTATGGTTAATTTTGATTCACTTTAGATTTTTTCTGGGTAGTAATGTTGTAGACTTGTAGTACAATGACAAGCACTAAAACTACATATGGATTCGTTTTTTAATGTAATTCATGATATTAAACAGGATCACGGTGATTCCAATGTTATGAAGTAGTCTTTTTCTGTTTACACCTAAAATATTTTATGATGTTTCCAACATTTTGAAGTATTTTTTTATATACTTCCATTACTATAAAATACTTTTTTTGTACAATTATGCATTTAGCATTTTATGTAATTTATGGAATTAGCAATTTTGACAATCCAAGCTTTTCAAGTTATCACTATATATACCTTAAGTTGTTAATTATTATTTTTAATTAAATTTTCATTACCTATATTTAAGTTATTAATAGTTTAATACTCAAACTTCAAAATCTCAAGTTTAGATCACCTGTTTATCTTTTTACTAATTTAGTAGACATTTTGAGGGTTTTGTAATTTAAATGACATTTTTCTGTCATTGTCTCTGTATAAAATTTGAGTAATTTTTTTTTTTTTTTGCATAATTCATGAGTTGCTATTATATGTCATGGATCATGATATTGATCGACAATCATCTGTTTATTACATATAATAGTATATCTTCTTAATATACAAGACAGTTAGACAAGCAATGATTTGAAAATTTTAAAGAATTATATTATCTTCAATTGAAATCCAGTTTACATAACTACATTGACTTTTTTTTTCCCCCATCACCTAATTACATCGAGAAATGAAATATATAGATTGATATATAGCTCATTAAAAAGTATACATGTATAAATTAAAAGTTTGCAGTGATTAGCTTTAAACCAAGTCGTTTGTTGGCAAAAACAAAAAAGTTTGCAATGATTTTTTTTTTGGCAAAAAAAAAGTCGTTTAAGTTATTTTGTAGAGAATAATAAATAGCTTAAAGAACTAATTATTTTGAACAAAAAAATAATTTACCTGTGAGGAGTCAAATTTAACTATACAGATAATGAAAATAATTAGTCAATGTCCTTAATACAATTTGTTATTTTTAACATAGATTTTATTTATTATAGCCAACTCTATGAATAGTGAATAAAGCAAGTAAATGAGATTAGTTAATTTTTTATTTATAAAAAATATGTACAAGATATAACATACACATGAATTATTCCTAACATCATGCAAAATAACTTGTAAAATGAGACACAGGAGGCAGTAAAATTAATTTTTTTTAAAGAAAATATAAACCAACCACACGGTAAAAAGCGAGCTTCGTGTACATGAAATGACACCCCACTGAAACTCTGACACGCATTCGGTCTCACACTCTCACCTGAAGGATTTTTTTTTTTTTTGGAAAAATTTCAGAAAAATGTAATTAAAAATAAGAAAAGATAAATTATTGCAGTGAATTTATCAAATCTCAAGTCAAACATGAAATAAGAATATGAAATTTCTAATTCTGATCAAATGAGCAAAATACCCTTAATTCAGTTCACATATTTCAGGAGTCAATAACAACATCTGTATATATATTAACAACATTATATTTTACATTAACACTTTCCTTTCACATTTTATAACTTTATATCCCAAAAATCAGGGATAATTTTGAGGGCATAAGTTTTATGGCTCAATAACAACATCTTTATCTATATTAATAACATCATATTTTATATTAACGACTTTATTTTTAAATTTTATAACTAAATTAAGGATAATTTAGTTATTTAATTAGAATTAAAAACCTCATATTCCAACTTCAATTATAACATGAGATTTTATAAATTCAGTTCACAGTCCCAATTTATCTTTTTTTTTTTTTAACTATATTTTTCTGACATTTTTCCAACTTTTTTTTTAAAAAGCAGAAAAGTAGAAAAGAAAGAAAAAAAGGCTAACACTTTATTTATTATCTGATCAGAAGCATCATGCATCGTCCGTCAGAGATTCCTTATCCCGAGGGATCAGAAAAAGCTGTGGCTGAAATTTCAATCACGCCATAAATGTGGCTATTTCTGTCGTTTTTTAATAATTCTAGTATGGAAGGAGTGGGGACCACCCGGTCCCTAGCTCCATAATAATACTCATGTCGCTTATTCATAAATCATTTCTCATATATCCCCTTTAAAAAAAGAAGAAGAAAAATCATTTCTGACATATCCATGCAAATTTACTTAGGGAGAATCATTAAAAAAGAAATTGGAATTTATAAAATAATAAATCAGTTTTTTAATTAAAAATTAATTAGAAAATATCAAAACTTGATTAATAATTCTCAACTTATTTTTTGAAAAATACCTAATTTATCATTTTATAATTTTTAAATTCTTTTTAAAAGATTCTCCCACTTTACTTCTGCACTGAATAAAAAAATAAATTAACAAAATTCTATATGTTAAAAAAATTTACTAAAATTTTATCACTATGATCTTTATTATAAATTCATTTATAGAAGAAAACTTTCTTCCTAAATGTATGTTCATTTAGAGGCTATTAATTATTGTCTTTCATTTTTAACCTTATTTAATTATCTTAATAAAGAGAGAAGAAGATAGAATGATTTGTAAATATAAACAAATTAATAAGGATATCTTTAAAAATTTTATCAATTTAAAACATATCTTATAACTTATGTGTCATTCATTAATATGTGAGAATTAATTAAAATTAGACCAGCGTATTATACTCAACGATTTTAGGTTACCAACTTTAAAATGGTAAAGAACTTAGATATTGAAGAGAACAATTTTGATTCATTTCTTATTTTTCACTTCACTAGCATTTATTAATTTTTAAAATGAAAAGGTGAAAATTTCAACATGTGAACCATTTCTTTGCTTCTACCAACCGCTCCCTGTTAAAGTGAGTGTCGTACAAAGAACAACAGCGACAAGACAGGAAGTGTGTTTTTGTGTGTGTTTGGGATGACTTAATTTTAGAGAATTTGTCTTTATTATGTAAGTCGAGATAAAATTTCTCTTACATACTTACCTCGTATACTGTGAATCACGATTTATAAGCATTTATTGCCCAAAAATAGGTTATTCCAAACGAGTACTATATTAGTTTTTAAAGAATATTTTTGACAACTTATTATAGGGCTGTTTGGGATCGGAACGGGATCACGAAATACCATTTTTGATGCCAAAAAATATTTTGGAAGAAGTTTCATTTCCGATTTCTATCTCAATTCCGAAAATGATGAGATAGGAAATTTTCGGGATTGGGGTTGTGAAATTCTTGATCCCGAATTTCCTTATTTTTTTTTAAAAAAATTCTCTATATTGAATTTTTTATTATGTTTCCTTTAGTTTAGTATAAATATATAATTTGTCTAATATTATATTGCACCAAATTAGTCTAATATAAATATATAATTAGTCTAATACTTTTGTCGAGTGCAAAAAGAACAAAGATAAGAACAAAAAATTGGAATTATTTAATAAATAATAAATGAAATAAACTAAAAGAATAGATATTACCTTAAGGGTGTTAGTGATTTTCACATTTTATTTCACATTTGATTTAGCTTTCTTAAATATTTTTAAAAATGTACATATATATATATATATATTTGGGATCGGGAAAAAGTCGGGATCCGGAAGTCCCATTCCCGATCCCGAATAATTTTTCTTGATCCCAAATTTTTCCCATCCCGAAATTTTTGGGATGGGAAAATCCTGTCCTGATTTGCTCAGGATCGAGACGGGAAGGCCGGAAGGGGAAAATATTGCACATTCCTAATTTACAAAATAAGTATGTGAGAAAAATTTTATCTCAGTTTATGAAAAAAGGGTTTTTAAAACCATAATTTTGACCTTTCCTAGACACTCATGGGGAGAAAAGTGAAAAAAGAAGTAAAATCATTCTCTATAAAAAGCACACATAGAAGAATATACAATTATACATGACAATTAAAAAAAAATATGTCTTTTTGTAAGCAACATTTATTTGCAATCACCAACAAATTAAAGAGTGTTTAGGCAGATTATATTTACCCCGCACAAAAACGGCCTTGAGCAAATTTAGTTCCACAACTTACAATCTCAAAAGCTGATGCCACCATAATTAATATACTCCCTTGTGTATATAATATAAAACATAGAATTAAGAAATGATAGTTAACTTATTAAATATGTTTTAAATTAAAATTTTTTTCAACTTTACTCATATTAAATTAGGTTTTAAATAAGAGAGAACATAAAACAATTACATTTATGTATTAAATACATGGACAAAATTGATAAATAAATATTAATTATTCTCCAAATGACTTATATTGTAGATCAAAATATTATTCTAGAAGTGATTTATATTATGGATTCGAGAGAGTGCAATAATTATTTTAGAAGTCGCTATCATGAAAACTAACAATTATTTTAGGATTAAGAATAGGGTTAAGGGTAAAAAATACCCATATGTTTTTACTCAAAGTACGTCCAGCACCATATACTCTTCAGAGATTTAAAAATACCCATGAACTTTGAAAATAGGGTCAAATTTGTAATTTCCATCAAAGTTGGTTAATGTATGTTATCAGATATGATGTAAATCAATTTATACTAGTTGCAAATCGATTTATACCCTTTACACCTAACACTACCTCTTCCTCCGGCATATTCCAAGCCTGCAGTAACGGCTTCTGATGGACATCACTCAATTCATCCTCTTTTAATTGAGTAATAACATGAAAATGGTGATGTGTTGCTCTACTCTCAGAAACTCACGGGTTATGACGGAGTCACCAATAGACAGGATAGGACGGTGGTAGAGAGATGAGGATGTGTTCAGATCAACATTCTCGTCTCTATGCTCTAAATCTCAGCTTTCTCTGGCGACGTTGACAAAGTAACGGTAGTGGTGAGTTGGTGTCAATGGAGGATGGTGACCTTTGGTACCATAGCTAGTGAAGAAGATGATAGTGACAATGATGATGTGAAGCAAAGGAAGGAGGAGGATGATGGTTCTTATGAAGATAGTGGTGGTGGTTGAGAGAGATGATGATGTACTATGGTTATGAAAAAGAAGGTGCTGACAGTGATAGAAATAATGGAGATATAATTTGTTGAGCGATTTTCAACTTCCTATTTGATGTAAATCGATTTATAATTGGTATAAATCGATTTACATTATCTGATAACGTCCGTCAACCAACTTTGACAAAAATGACAAATTTGACCCTATTTTCAAAGTTCATGGACACTTTCGAACCTTTGAAAAGCATATGGTATTGGACGCTCTTCAAGTAAAAACATATGGATATTTTTGACCCTTAACCCTTAAGAATAAAACGCTTTATACTTCTAAAAAGTTTACTGAGTTGGCTCCTATGTAAGTATGAATAAAAAAATGAATTCAATGATAGTTAAATCCTAAAATATTTTATTAAAAGATGAGTAGGTAGTATAAATTATAATAGCTGCAAAAATAAGAGTCTTAATTATAAATAAATTATTTTAAGTTTTATAGATGATTTTTACTCGTTCGCAGTTAATAATTAATACTCTCATATTCATAATTATTGGAGTTAAAAAATTCATTTTTCGTATGTATTTTTTAGGACATAATTATTACTCCTATTGAATTTATCATTTAAGATGTTTTATTCTTCTCATTTTTCTTTTGGTTCTTCATCAGGCACCTGTAATTTTATCAAAATTTATCAGATAAAAGGTCCGATGCTTGTTTACCTTTTTTACTTAGTTTTTTACTCCATTCGATTCTTACTATATGATATAATTGTGGAGTTAATATTGATTTTAAATATAAGACATATTTTTTATATTTATCAATCTTTTCCTAATTTACTTCTAATGATACACCCCCATCATAATCAAATAAAAAAGAGTTGGGGGAAAATAAAAAAAATTATTAATATTTTTTTAAAAATGTATTATATTAATTGACTCAATTAACTTCTTTAATTTAATAAAATTAGATAAATATATATTATATTAAATAGGATGATTAATTAATGGCAAAATCCCATATAAATACCATTTCAATTGTTAAAACCCACAAAAGTCTGTTATAACATGAAAAAGACAGATAGGTGTTGAGGGACCAATCTGGGTTAGTGAACTTTAATTGAAAAGACCAAGATGCCCCTTTTAAAATTTGTCTCACATATGAGGGTGGCTGTTATGGAAAAAGGCTAAAGAAAAAAAACACAGTCGAAGGGTGATGTCTGTAGAGCAACGGTGAAGGTGAAGAACGAGGCGTTGATCAAGGTTGAATCGAACAAGTGTAAGTAATTTTTTGAGAAACATAATCTTTTTTAGATGAATCAGACTATAACCATCTTATCGTCATTGTTCATGTTGGTCAGTAATGGGTGTGGTTCGGTGGGTCAGAGGGTGCATGAACAGTAAATAGATGGACAGTCACTTGGTGTATGGAAGCTAACTTACTTGGGGTTGTGAATGAGGGCTATGAAATGATGATGGTGCTACAATCGTAGGTTATTTATGGCAGTTTTGGTTGTGGGTAAGTGGGTTATAGGTTTAATGGGATTAAAGGTTCAATGGGATTAAAGGTTCGGACTTTACATAACTACGACGGCATCGACGGTGTGGTGTGGGTTATTTATGTCTTGGGTCTTGTTAGCTGTAAGAGGGAGCATAATGAAGAGGTTAATGATTTGAAATATGTAGCATTGAGTTGATGTGATAATTGACCGTTGAGTAGGTATAAGTGGAATGAATAATCTGTAATGAAGATGTCATAAGCCTGTTTGTACGTGCATGGTAGTTGTTGTCATTACCACATCTGGTTTGTTGTCAATGCCATTACAGGATTTGTCATTATCATTACTAAATTTGTTATTAGTGTTAACAATAATAGTGAAGGCAATAACTCATTTTGTCCGGCAATAACTCGCATAACTTAATTGATGACAAGGAAAAATTGTTGCTCAATCGTTTGGCACATGTTGTTATAAATTAATGATTCTTGGCAAATCTATTACAGATGTTGTCAATACCTTTACTATTGTTGTGAATCCCAAAATGAATTCTGTTAAGAGCAGTAATAAGTTAGTAAAATCGTTGAGAAATGTATGCTGTCATGACATGGGTGTGGAGTTGGAGGTTAAATACTTAGTAAAGGTTTAACTTTGTTATTAATTAGGAATAAAGTGATATTATCAAACATATTGATGAAGTAGTCAATGGTCCAAGAAGGTGTGTTGTGGGGAATTTTTTTATTGATGAATTTTCATTGGTACGAGACTAACAATGTCATGAAATCTGAATTTTTTCTTGCAGGTTATCATACAAGATGACATCAAATATTCAAGCAACACCTTCGTCAAAGTCATTTATATATTTTTTCCACGTTAGGGGGAGTTTGTAAGTAAAGTTGAAGGTGAAGTTAAATATAGTGGTGGGAGTGTGAGGGTGAAATCAATAAAGGAGGGGATAACAAATGAAGAATTGAGGGTAATGATAGGAGAATGGTTTGGTGTAGATGGGCATAGGTGCAACATTAAATACACTTTGAGCTTTGATGAAAAGATATTAGTAGATCTTATCGATGATTTTGAAATAGAAAATATGTTTCATTATAATGATAGTAGTGCACATGTGTATGTAGCATGTAAAGGAAGTGATAATGAAGGAAGGGCCATGGATGATAAAGAAAGGCAAGTGTCATTTTTCTTGGTTACATAAAATGTTATTTACTATAGTGTTTTTGGTAATATGTGTTCACAATACTTGTTAATATCCATGCAAGGTCGATCAATTATTGGGAGCTACGGAGCAAATGTCGTACATTGATGATGCCATGTATTATGGAATGAATGATGAATTTGTACAAAATGAGTGCAATGCAAGACCTCTTCTTAGCCTTCCATATGTAGTTGAGAGCGCACCACCGATGCCAGAGATGAACTACAAGAAGTGGATGGATTTGTTGGTAGGAATAAATCAAACGTTTTGAGTACAAGTTGAAGAAGGTGCTGCACAAGTTCAGTATTGCACACAAATTTGAGTACACATATGTGAAGAATTGTAGAGATTGTGTGTATGTTAAATTTAAGGTTGAAGATTGTCCATAGAGAATAACTGCAAGGGCAATTGGGAAGAGCACTCATTTTGTACGTGTGATGAGATACACCAAAGAACATGTTCATAAAGCCCAACACAATCTTGATGTCACACACGCTAGAAGTGCTAGCTTGACATTATCAATTATCATTGATGAGGTTAGAAATCACACTAACAAGCGTCCAAATGAAATAAGGAAAAGTTTAGCTAGAGATTATGGAATGCAATTGACATATAAGCAAGAATATAGGATAAAGGAAAAGGCTATGGAGGAAATTCATAGACCTGAACAGATATACATGTTAATACCATGGATATGCGATAGGTTAAAGCAAAGTGATGACAAGACTGTGGCTGAATAGGTCGCTAGTGGGAGGAACACCTTTGAGCGTGTATTTATAGCCTACGGTTGTTGTATAGAAGGGTTCATTGCTGGTGCTAGACCTATATTTTACATTGATGGATCCCATTTAAGTGGACCATACAAGGGGGAACTCTATTGTCAGCTTCAATATTTGATGCAGACAATGAATTGTTGCCATTTGCTATCGCTATGGTGAAAGGAGAGACAATTGAAGACGGGACTTGGTTCCTTGAGATGGTTAAGAAGATATTAGGTTCATTATAAGTCACAATTGTATCATACCGACACAATGCGATAATCATTGCTGTGAGAGGAGTTTTCGAAGGTAAGAGGCATACATATTGTTACAGGCATATTAAGGAAAACTTCAGCGCCCAAGTCCTTAAATTGAATAGAGGAAAGAGGAAGACAGGGATGCAAGGAAGGCAAAATACACTGGACTTGCTTGATACAATTGCATATGCAAGGCTTGACAGCGACTTCGAGACTACAATGGAACACATAGGCTTTTCAATAAGGAGATATATGAGTGGTTGATCAACCATGGTGATATTGAAGGGTGGGAGATGAGTAAGTTCTCCTTTAAACGTTGGGATAAAATCACAACAAACCTTGCTGAGTCATTCAATGCTTGGATGGTCAATGAGAGACGTCATAATGTTTCCTAGCTTCTCTACGAGTATCATGACAAAGTAGCGAAAAAGATGTATGCAGCAAGATTGAGAATAAGTAAATGGAAAAATGATATCAGGCCAAACATAGAACAAGAAGTGAAGGATAATGTTACAAGGCCTGAATATATGGATGTAGGATATATGGAGGTGGTAGGGTGAACGTCCATATAGCGACTGGATCACTAAAGGTTGAGCTGTCCTTACACGAGTGCACATGCAGAGGATGGAAAATATCAGGTATTCCTTGTCCTCTCGCTTGTATTGCTACAAAGGGAGTTTATGGAAATGTCTACAATTATGTTGATGAGTGCTTCAAGATTACATGCCAAGAAAATATATATAGCAGAATAATGATCCCAGTTGTCACAATAGACATGTCAAATCCAAATGACTATCGGCTAGATAATATAGCAAGTCAACCGTTCCTAGCACCACCGAAGACTAGTCGACCTCTTGGTAGGCCAAGATTTGTAAGGAAAGAGTCACAATTCTAAAACAAGAAAGTATACCATTACAGCAGGCCACTCTAGAAGAACATGCAAGAATCCAAACCCAACTTAAGCCTGGGTGTGCAGATCTAGGAGTGGCTATTTTGGAAGTCATCTTTTAGTTTATGTACAATGACTTGGATCCCTTCAGATATTTTGGTTAGAAGGGTTATGGCATATATGATGTTCTTTATGTAAGTATTGTTTTTTGTTAAAACAATAGGTTATACCCTGGGAATGACAAGAAAACATTAGGTGCTGGTGGAATCGTAATGTTCACTTGTCATTGGACAATGTATTTGGTAGTTGTTGTAGGTAAGAATCAGATGTTTTGTAAATTCCATTACTGTACTTGTCATTTCCATTGAAACTGTTGTTAATGGTGACAATTGATGTAATTAAAGTATACATGAAGGAACACCTTCTTTTGAGTTAATGACTTTTATGCATTAGGTGTAGGTGGAATGAGTAATGTTAAATTTTTTGTTGAACAATGTATTTGGTAGTTGCTGTCATTAAGAATATGGTGTTTTGTAAATTTCATAACTGTACTTGTCATTTCCCTTGAAATTATTGTTAATGGTGACAACTTATTGTAATTTAATTATAGTTGAAGGAACAACTTCTGGGTTCATGGCTTGTATGCATTGGATGTAGGTGGAATGAGTAATGTTAAATTGTCATTTAAACCCTTTACTTGATAGTTGTTGTGATAAACATTTATGATTTTTGTCAATGTCAGAAAAGAATTTGTCATTACCATTATGAAACTTGTCATTCACATTACTATTATCGTCAAAACCATTACAAACTTTGTCAATTACATTAGTGAATTGTTAGCGTCCCCCTTCTGGAAAACACTCCCACACATAATGTTTGGAACTATTAAGTTGTCATTCTCATTACCATTCTTGTCAAACACATTACAAACTTTATTAATTCCATTAGTGAATTTGTCAGCGTCCCCCTTCTAGCCAAACACTTCCACACATAATGTTTGGAACTTTTAAGTTGTCATTCCCATTACTATTCTCGTCAAACACATTATAAACTTTGTTAATTTCATTAGTGAATTTGTCAGTGTCCCCCCTTTCTGGGCAAACACTTCCACACATAATGTTTGGAACTATTAAGTTGTAATTCCCATTATCATTCTCGTCAACCACATTTCAAACTTTATTAATTCCATTAGGGCCTGTTTGGTATGATAGAATTGGAGATATAGAAATGGAATTAGAATTCAATTCCATAAAGAATTCTGTTTGGTATGATGGAATTGGAAAATCTTCCAATTCCATGTGGAAGCCAAAATGAGTCCAATTCCACCAAATGGCTTCCATAAAAAAGCCAAGTTTTGTAATTCCACCTGAATATTTCCGCCTATGCCCTCTGCTCTTTCATCGACGATAACGGTAACCTTTTTGCTCTTTCACCTGCGATGATGATGGCGACCCCTTCCTTCTTACTGCAGATGACGATATGTCCACCTCACTGCCGGTGAGTTACACACCAGCCATTGTCACCCATGTTGTGGATTTCACTTTTGCCCCTTCCCTCTTTTTCATGTTTTCTCACTCACTGTGACCATCACCGGAAAGATTCTCACCCTTAGAAGAGGAAATGTGTCGAACAATTGGTGGGGGATAATTTCAATGTTGCTACATAGATCTGAGAAAATCAAAACACAAGAGGTGCACACAAAATTAAAATCCAGATCCTAATCCCAATACAGAAGCACCAACGATAGAAAAATTGCGATGATTGCTGTTAAAATTAGATGCTCCAGAGGCTTCGCATTCCCAGCTGTACTCACCCTCACCGGCAAAGATGGCAACCTCCTCTTACTCACCGAGATGACGACAAGTCTTCACATGACAGAGACGAAACACCTTCTAGATCTTTAACCCATTATTAATCATCGAGGAAGAAGATATCTATATTCTTCCAGATCTAGATCCACGACAGCTACATAATGGAGAACTGTAACTGAAGGGTCTAGGACAACATCGATTTTGATGGTGGTTCCTAAAATTGCAAGGTTGTTATTTTATGGCAACGTTGTAGATGAAGATGGGCTTGCAAAATTTGCAGTGACTTTTCCGATGGAGAATATTGATGAAGGTTCTTGGAAGAGTTTTTTTTTTAATTTTGGAGGGTATTTTTGGTCTTTTTTTATAAAAATTAAATCTCATTTCCATGACATACCAAACAAACTTTTAAACCTCTTATCCATTTCCATTTCCATCAAAATCAATTCCAGTGTACCAAATGAGCCCTTAGTGAATTTGTTAGCGTCCTCCCCTTTTGGCCAAACACTTCCACACATAATGTTTGGAACTTTTAAGTTGTCATTCTCATTACCATTCTCGTCAAACACATTACAAACTTTGTTAATTCGATTAGTGAATTTGTTAGCGTCCCCCCTTCTTTGCAAACACTTCTACACATAATCTCTGGAACTTTTAAATTGTCATTCCCATTACCATTCTCGTCAAAACCATTAAAAACCTTGTCATTCCTATTTTTGAACTTGTCAAAGGCCACCCCTTTTGGGCAAATACTTCCACACATAATGTTTGGAACTATTAAGTTGTCATTTCCATTACCATTCTCGTCAAACACATTACAAACTTTGTTAATTCCATTAGTGAATTTGTAAGCGTCCCCCCTTCTGGCCAAACACTTCCACACATAATGTTTGGAACTATTAAGTTGTCATTCCCATTACCATTTTCGTCAAACATATTACAAACTTTGTTAATTCCATTAGTGAATTTGTAAGAGTCCCCTTTCTGGGCAAACACTTCCACACATAATGTTTGGAACTATTTAGTTGTCATTCTCATTACCATCTCATCAAACATATTACAAACTTTGTTAATTCCATTAGTGAATTTGTCAGTATCCCCCTTTCTGGGCAAACACTTTGACACATAATGTTTGGAACTTTTAAGTTGTCATTCCCATTACCATTATTGTCAAAACCATTAGAAACCTTATCATTCCTATTATTGAACTTGTCAGAGGCCACCCTTTTTGGGCAATCGACACATAATGTTTGGTTAGACTAATTTGTCATTCCCATTACCATTCTCATCAAAATCATTGAAAATCTTATCATTCCCATTATTGAATTTGTCAGGGTCTACCCCTTTTGGGCTAACATTTTAACATACAATATTTCCTGATTTACTTGCTTCCTGTACAACAAAAGGCATATTAGCCTACTGTGGGAATAAATGGACTATATCTTTAATAAATTTACATACATAGTAATAATACATCACAAAAGGCCACTGCTATGAAGTAGTATACAAGCTCGGTTACCAAAATAACAACTTTACTATGTCACCCCAAAATGCAGTGCTTGGTTACTAAATTAGACAACAGGTTTTGAGCTCTTTACAAAAATGATGAATTCTAAAAAAATAATTGTTTCAGGAAGACCGAAAAGTGATATTAAGAATAGAATTATGTTAGTAATATCCTCTTAGTCAGGGTCATTTATAAAGTAATTAGTCTCAATGTATCCTCCCTCTTGTTATTCATTTCATGGTTAACCATCTACCACAACAGGTTTCGCCTATACTCCCCAACCTCATCATCTCCATAGTTGAAGGTTACACCTGGTCCAATTGTTCAGCTAAATTAGCACATGGACACCATAGTCACGCCTGCATAACACAGTTACATTAAAAACTAACACTAAACTATCTTCTAACCAAAATCAAGTGCACATACAAAAACACTCACAAGTTGTTTTGCTGTGGAATGGGGGCCCAAATGAAGTCACCAATCGGCTTCTTCCCAACATTCTCCGGTTTTACAAGCTCGATGATGTCATGAAATTGATCCCTCTAAAAAAATGTAACCCCCTTCCAACTATAGGCCGAGATTTAAGTTTATAATCAAGTAATTAAGTGAAATTAGAGATCTTAGATGATTTGGGACCTAAACAAAATCGAACTTCCCAAAATCAGAATCTATAAAAACTTTTCTAAAACCTGTTCACAAAGGTCTCATATTCACATTACCAATACACTATTGGTCTATCCAGGTTGATTCCATTTACAAATATCAGAGTATATCACAAATTCCCGACACACTCGGGTTCCATTAATTGATAAAAGTGTTTACACAAGGCATAAATGCCATAATCTCTTTCCCTTATCCTGGGGATTACACAAAACTATTCAACTACCACCAATTCATATACAAGCAGTTCTCAACAAAATATCTATATGATATACATGATAACCAAATAATCAAAACAACTCCCAATCTGGGGCTCTACCCGCTCTTCGTCACCTACTTTCCTTTTAATCCTTCGGCCCTATCTAAAAGTTGTTTTGGGAGAGTGAGATTCTAAAGAATCCCTGTAGTAACAAATCACTCATAGTATGCATAATAATAAGGCATGAAAGCAATCATAACCCACACATAGCAACTACAACGGCAGTTACAGCGGCAAAGGCAGGTATGACTCGTGCCACCCTTACGTTTGCTCACGCTGTATTGCACCACAACACAGTTAACAATAATATATTTCACCATAGCTGGAATTCATATAAAGCATTTTATAATACACAGCCATATTGGCCGGATTCATAAAGCAGTTTCTCAAAGATCTATGTCTATTACAACGGCAGTTCAACGGCCGGGGTAGGTGTGATAAGCATCAACCCCCTACGACAGCTCCCGCTGAAGAGCTTGGTCTGCAATGGACCATGGCATATTTCCATTCACATTTCACAAACACAATGATCAATCATGCATACCAAACATCATACATAACATGAGAGAAAAGTCACTACCTGCTTGTTCCTTCCGTGCACGCTCTGGCACTGATCCCTCCCAAGTAGGGCAATTGTTGTATCCTATAATTCATAATGAGTGACGAAGTATTATTCTCTATCTAATTCTCAATTACTTCTTAACACTTAATTTGGTTAGCATTATTGCTCTTTGAGTACCCATAAATACCTCTAACAAAAGCCCTGAAAGGATGGAACACTATCCCCAAAGATCCCCTTTTTGAAAGCTTAAACTGATATTTTTTCACTGAGACACTTGAGTGAAGATGACCTCACTCAAGTGATATTGTACGGATACTCGAGTGAAGGATAACTCACTTGAGTGACAGTACAATCTACACTCGGGTACTAGAGAGTGAACACCTGAGAGCACAAGGAACTTTTTCAAGGATCAGGAGGACTCAAGCACAGCCCATTGTACTCGAGTGAATACCGCATACCCGCGAGTGAGAAGGCACACTTTTGCACCATAACCGTGAGTGACAACCCGAGAGGCAAGTCCTTGGTGTCAAATACACCTGCACTCGAGTGATAGGAAGCTCACTCGAGTGATGTTCATCCTTCACTCGCAAGTAAGGCAGCACTTGCCTTTGACCACGGAAGTGCAATAAGAACACAGAGAGCAGAAAGGAAGAACACGCAATCGCACTCGAGTGGACTCACCCCCACCCTAGTGATGTTCATCCCTCACTCGAGTGAACTCACTCTCACTCAAGTGATTTTATCATAAACCAAAAAACGTAGAAAAACATACCACACTTCCTAACCCTTACCCAAATGATTCCAATAGGCCTAAAACCTCTACCAAAGCTACTCCTACACAAAAACATCCAAGGAATTCAATGGAATTATTAGAATTATCCAAATCCTACTCCATTATCATGCTTTAGTTTTTGGGCAATATTAAACACAGTTTCTAAAATCACCAAACTCAATCATTCAATTCCCAATCAATCCTATCTATCCATATACCTTCCCAACACACCATTACTATGCCAAAAACATACCAAACGCCCAATGGTCATCATTTTCAAAAATCAAGCCAAAAATTCCAGAATTTCTAAACTTAACCATTTGGCTCAAATCATAGATAGAAGGATTGGTTTCACTTACCTTATCAACTTTCTCAAAGACACTTCTTTGATCCCCAACCTCCAAAATCCTTTGGGAGCTCAAACCAACACCAATGGCCAAATTATAAACATCAAAATGAAGTTCTCAACTCAAGGAATAACATTAAAGAAGTGAACTTTGGCATTAGAGGTCATTTGCTTACCTAAATCACAAGCTTTTCTTCTGCTTTTCTCCTTCTACAATGGCCAAACAAGATAGAGAAAGATGAAAGAGATGAAGAGTGAGAGATGGAGTGTGAAGGAGGATGAGAAGTGATTATCTCTTGCCCCCATACTCCCATCAGCCGACACCAAGGAAGAGAGAGGGAAGGAAATAATTTTTAATTCCAAACTTTGACTTTTCTCAACTCTTCTCACATCCCTAACTTGCCACTTGTCAAATTTCTATTGGTTCTCATTAAATAAGTCACTAATTCACTCCTCTAATCAATCCATTAGCCATTTAATCATACTTCTCATTTTTTTCTCTTAGTTAGTAATTAATTTCTCCACTAATCACTAACTTATGGCCCAACAATTTCATTCTTTCAATTTCCACTAATCATGGCATATTAATTAATATTGCCCAAAACACATAATTATTCCACTTTAATTCAATAGTTATCCCCAATAATCATCATTAGCCCTTAATTAAAATTTGGGGCGTTACAAAAAAACACATGCATTTTATATCCACATAATGTACTCATGACTAATAAATTTGTCACACATTTTACTTACATGTATATTTAGAGCGGATTCCTGGGGATTTGCAAGTACACTTTGTTTCTTTCACTTTTTGCTCTTACTTGTAAAAGATAGTAGCTTTATTGAATCAAGCACATAAAAGTTTATCGTTTTTGGTTCAAGAGCCACACAAAACCAATGTTTAGCAACCAACATGGGTCCCAAAATCAGATCACAATCTGTAATATTGTAGCCAACTTGTGCAGGCAGTAGTTGGTCTTTCCATTCAGCAACTGACCATACTATAGGTTTTATGGTCAATAGTAACTGAATGACGAATAAACTT
Source organism: Inga laurina (assembly GCA_963855925.1). Classification (NCBI taxonomy): domain Eukaryota; kingdom Viridiplantae; phylum Streptophyta; class Magnoliopsida; order Fabales; family Fabaceae; genus Inga; species Inga laurina. Next base: position 59,646,328 of record OY979705.1, read on the forward strand.
GTTAGCGTAATATAGAAATGTCAACACAACAACTCAGGTGTAAAATTACAACATAGTTACCATGAAATCCGCGTAAAAAAATATGTGGCCCCTCTTGTGTCGCGTTTTTCATTTCTGCCATTAACATCTTACACACAAAAGAAATTACCTGTATGTTGAGTCATGTGTATTAGATGCATTAAATATATTGAAAACCAATTTAGCTATTATATGACTTATACGGTTACTTATTCTGTTAATTCTACCGAGGGTCAGCAGCTGCCCCCTTGTAGTGTATTCATCACCTACGTCAACCAGCACCCTGTAAATAAATTTACTCATTAAGAAATAAAGAACAACATTACAACTTACTCCCAACCCTTATCACCGTGTGTTACTCGAGATATGACCTCGATAAGGTTTTCCTTATCATCTTTAGCCTTCTTCGTCTGCTTAACTAGCTTTGTTAAAGGCCACGGGGACATGTTCTTAGGCATCCTTGGCCTCTTTGATCTCCTTGGCCCTTGTTCCTTCTGTACAAATTCATCATCCCCAGATTCTTGTTGTTCGTTCTTTATAGCCTCTTGGTTTGGAGTATCCTCATTAAATGTATAAATGGTTATGGGCGAGGCCACCGATGTATCTACATTATCCCCGACATCATCATCAACATCATCGTCATTGTCATCATGTCCCTGATCCTCGTCACCATCTACCTTATCACTTCCCTTATGTCTCTCATGATTGTCACCGTTTATTTCATCACGATCAATAGGGTCTTGAGCTTGCTGCTTCTGCTGCCTTTCAATCTTCAATTGTGCTTTTACCAACTCATATTCAATAGCAGAAACAAGCTTTTTGTGGTTCTCCTCAATAATACCCATCAACCGTCTATGCAACTCCTTCAATTCCTATAAAACACATTCACAAAATTGGTTAAATGCATTGGAAACACATGCAATTAATGTAACAAAATTTTACAACATACAGGGTCTAAATAAGCGACACGATTCTTGTTGAGAAAGTCTTTCTCTTCATTCACTTTTGTTGCTTCCCTCATATATAGAATCCCAATATCGCTCTTCCGCTCTTTGTCGATCACCTCCTTGACCTTCTCTTTTGTCTAGAACTGAATTGCAGACGTCGACGCATGGCAAACAGGTTTAGATAATGGGAACCGCTCACCAAAATATATCTATAACAACAATGACAAAAATTTAACATTTTTTGCTTGGATAAAGAAAAAAGAAAACAAAAAACTACTCATACTTCATACCAACACCATATATAAACACCCTCCCACATTGCAGATTCCCTCTTTGTTCAATCTAATTGTGTCAACGTAATCTGCCATCTCTTTGCGTAGGTCATTGATAATGCATGTGGCCCAGTCAAAATGGGCAAATCATTTCATGGTCCAACACATTATCTTAAGCAACTTGTCACTAATTGTTGAGCTTGTGATGGGAGCCAAAAAAGTACCCAACATATGCAATATGAATAAAAATTAAAACTTGTCATCTACTTCCCTAGATGTTATGTCATTAAGTATGTTGTCATAGTTGAGCTTATCATACTCTGCCTTCAATCTCTTATAGATCTCATCTGTCTCACTAATGTCTAATTTCACCTCCTCCCCACTATTTGGGACCCCAAGCAATTCTGCAACATCTTTTGCTTCTATTTTAGCTGTCTTCCCCCTAATTCAAAATTGATTAGTAGGGGGATCATACGCTCTCATTATAGCAACTAAAATGTCTTGAGGGAGTCTCATACATTCCACATTAAGTAGATTTCCAAATCCTAACCTTTATACCTTAGCTTTTAAGTTTGGATTACTATTTATATGAGCAACTAGTTTGGTGAATTGATTCAGAGAGCAACGCGAGTGAAAAGCAACTGGATAGTTACTCTTCTGCTTCTCCAGCCTTCCTTGCTTCGCCCTATCATTATATTTTTTCCTCTCCTCCTCACTCAAATTCCTCCAGGCCTTTATTGACTCCCTAACCTTCTCATGAAAATTTAGCCCCTCCTTCCCCTTTTCAAACTCGCTTCGAAACAAAATATAACCATTTTTTACATCTTTTTTTCCATATCCACTTCACTTGTCATTGGATAAGACCTGCTAAGTTGCAGCTACAACATAACGTCACAGTTTAATTCAATTGAAATTAAGGAATTCAATTGAAATTAAGGAATCTCTTACAACTCAAGCTATTTCATTTAAGGGCCTAAATTCTGAATTTAACAATCCAAATACATATTATCGTGGACAGCAGCCCTTTTAGAGAAACCACTCATAGAAGATAATACATATTGTTCTGTACAGTATATAACTAAAGGAGTCTCATTTGTACAAATAAATTCCACTACGGTAAATCATAACAATTCAGTGGAACTCGTAAACCATTTCAAATCTTACTCCAAGTCACAGACAACAAGAGGTTAGAATGCATGCTACTAAAAAATGCCATTGAATTTAGTGGTAATCAGGTTTCTAAGGCAAAACATTGAAAATCCTCTGCTAGGGCACTGTTTTACATGAAGCAAATCAATGACTCCACTTTGAAGAACATAGCTAAATGAGTTTATGCATAAGATTTTAGCTAATTCTAACATGCACAATCAGAAACCATTCTTGTTTTAGCAAACCAGTAACTAAATCTAACTTGCAGCAAAAAAGATAACTAAAAAGTCAACAGGTAATCAAACAATTGGGTCTACAATGATAATAAGTGTTAACTAGTCCAAATACCCAAAGGGAAATAGCCAAAATTCAATGTCTGGCAATGTACACAAAAGTGCAACTTTAACTTCTATCACTTATCATCAAAATTCATAAGTTCAGTCTTGTTAAAATTTTCTGGTGTAGTCCACCAGAATTCTGAATTCTGATTCTCAAACAAATTTTAAAGCAACAAATAATGTAGTAGGGATGTACAACTCAAAGCAATAATGGATATGCATTTTTCTTCCACCTGCAATCAACTTTAACAATGACACAGATGCAACAGGTATGATAATCCATATTCAACAAAGAGAAAATGAACTATCTTGTGAAGAAATACTTTTTTAAAGAATTAAGCAATGGTGTTACATACTCAATGATGCAACTTCCCAAAATTTTATTTTTCAAACAAGCTAGCAAATAAATTTTGATTTTTCAATTAACTCTCACACACACAGTCAATTAATTACAACAAGTCAATTTCTAATGAACAAAGTACTTAATCCAACTGAATGTTGGGGGAGTATTCACAAAAGTAGTCGCGACAAATACAAGAGTATACAACCTCATGGCTAAACATGCAACAAAATAAATTTAAGAAATTGAAAAAGGAAGTAAATCTTTAGCAAGAAATTTCAAGATAACTTCAAAGAGTATAACTTTCCTACTTAGAACACTACGACTTCAGCAAAATGAAGTTCAAACAAAAATTCTAAGTATACAGCCCAACTAAATTGCAGCATCTAAAAATTCTACTTTTGATGAACTCCATAGAGTTTAATCACAACACAAACAACTTATTCAAGGTAAGGGGAAGTTAGGTCTAAGATTTCTCAGTCACAACTATTGCGAATTTTTTTCCCACTAATAGCACACACTACTAGCAAATCTGGGTATCTTGTTTTCAATATATACCAAGGTAATTCATATACTAAAACAATTGAGCTTTGATGCAAAAGAAAATGAGCAATAGCATGATAACAATTTATAATTGCAAGATAGGGGACAACTACAATAGACATTATAAAGAGGATAAGAAGGAAGTGAATGGTACTAATGGTTTAGCAATATATGCCACAGAAACTAGCTCTATCATGTCAATTTTAAAAGTAGGCATATGTCATAATGCTTTAAAGGAAATGTGGAAGATGATAAGCTACCTAATGCACTTATAGCACTTGACTTAAAATATTACTTGTCAACTTTTGTCAGAGTAATTAAATGGCCGGAACCAATTGGAAAATCATAGAGATTGACATTAAATCCTCACAAATTATATAGAATAAGGAGAAAATTTCATGACAAATTGATAATAAATTAAGTACATTACCTAAGAATAGCTTGCAGTAAATTACTTAAACTACGATTCTCATTACTGCATACATATGTAAAATCTGGATGCTACTGTTGATTCACATGCACAAACAACTTGAAACGAAGGGAAATGGCTACACATGATCCTAAAACTTTGAACTAAAGCAAACCAACAGATTACACAACACCTTTGCCAAAACAATGAATATTTTTTAAATTTGAAGCAGTATTAGACAGGATTAAAGACCAGCACTTGATTTTATTTATAACTACTGTAGGTTCCATGCATTTTATAGAATCTGAAAAATGAGCCTCACTCTTGATAGTTCATATACCAACCTCTATTTTTCTCTCTTCTTTGAGTAAATGCTCTACCAAAAAGATGTTTTGTTCCCAGCCCTTCAGCCTAGCAATTGAAATCTTCAATACATCTTTGATGCACTGACCAAAAAAAGGAAAGGATTAGCACCGTCGAATAAGGATGAGGAGGAAGCTCGGAAAAACCAAATACAAAGATGAAAAGGACAAAGCAACCGATCAAGATTCACTCACCCACAACCATATTGGCGACAAGAAATGAGAACGGAAACCACTCTGATTAAGGAAAAAGATCAAACGAGCTTGACTTAAGGGGATTCAAACCCTAAACCCGCCAACAGTGAATTAGTACCCAGCTTTTTTGTGCTTCAAAAGGCCAAATAAACCCCAAAACTGAAATTTGGCATCGAAGGGAGGGAGAGAGTATAGAGTATTTGGAATGTTGGCGGTGACTCGTCCCTCGTGAGTATGAGAGTAAATGAGTTGAAGGGCATCTTGGTCTTTTCAATTAAACTTCAATAACCTAGATTGGTCCCTCAAAACCTATCTGTCTGTTTCAAGTTATAATAGACTTTTGTGGGTTTTGACAATTGAAATGATATTTATATGGGATTTTCCTTTAATTAATTGTGTATAAAAGAAAGGAAGCTGTTTTATTCCGCGGAAGCTAATCACTTGATCTTGACATCTCCTAGGAGTCTGGGACTACGATGTTCTACACAAACTTCTTTTTATGTTTTTTTTCAAGTTTAAAAATGACCTCGTAGATCATGATGACAAATCCCTCATTATTTTATTATATTGCTATATGGAAAAATTCCATTCAAATACTATTTGAATTTAAAAAATCCTAAAAAATCTTTTTAACACATGAAAAAGATATATAGGTCACAAAGAAGAAATATGAGATTTTGAAATATTGTGTTTTTAATAAAATACCCCTCAATTTTTTAAAAAAAGAAAAGAACCCTTGCTGGAACAGGAGCTTCGCCGCTCTCCGGCGGTCAAAGCTCCAGTGACAATTTGAGTAATGCATTTAACTGTTTGAGTATAAAGATTGACAATTTCATCTCTCTAATCTCTCTAAGCCTTGTCATGCATTGTTGACAAGTTGAATAAAGACAGTGACAACTTGAACTTCCCAGGCTGTCAGTCTCTATACCATAAGTTGTAAAATTGTTGTACGCAAGTTGTCATTACTTTTATTCAATTTGTCAACAACGATTGACAGGGTTTAGAGAGCTTAAATTGTCAATTTCCATATAAAGTAGTTAATCGCATTACTTAAATTGTCACTAGAGGCGGCCGGCGAAGCTCTAATCAGCAAAGGGTCCTTGCCTGTTAAAAAAGTGAGAGTTATTTTGATAAAAAGACAATATTTCAAAATCTCATATTTCTCCCTTATGACTTGTTGGAGTTTTGTAAGTTCAAATGTTATTTATCGTGAATTTTCCCTTGTTATATTCTTATTTTGATACCATTTATTAGCAATATTCTCTCTCATAGGATTAATACTATATATAAGCAACAATTAAATTTAATGCATGTTTTTTATTTTTACCCACAATTAATTGCATGTTCCTGTCATCTCCTTTTCCACTTATTTTTTCTCACTCATGACTCATTGTCTTCATAAACAAGGGTATATTTGAGAAAAAATTATATCTCTTACACATTTATTGCTTTAACTAATTTTATCCAATAATTCATTTTTGCCTGATTTGGATAGATGTTGCTTATAAAAAGAATCAAATGGAGTAATTCAGCTAAAGTTTCTTAAAAAGTACACTCTTCATCCCTTATTATAAGCTTCAAATATCTTATTTGCCTTAATCAAGAAAACTGTTAAAACTAACTAAATGTAATAAATATTTATTATTTTTCAATTATACTCTTATGTGTCAAAATGATAAGTCAAAGAGAATAAATGCAATAAATATAACTAATAAAAGGTAAAGTTGAAAAAAACTAATAAATGTCAAGACAAATCTAAAATAAAATTTATATTTTGAGAGAGCATAAAGGTCAAGTTTACATTATTATTTTACTGGAATTAGATTGTTATACGACACAACCTTGCACAAAGCACAAGACAATGGGATACAGGGTTATTGTTTTGAAGCAAAGCGCAAAACTTTTTTTTTTTTTTTTTTTTTTTTGAATTCTGGAACTCATATAACTATTTTTTTAAAAAAATTAAAATTTAACAATAATTTTCACTGAAGCTTTCAGGTCTGTGGGAATAATCCCAACTAAAAATTATATATCCCTTCAAATTTTTGTCTTTTGTGCATATAAACTCCTCAAACTTTATGTGATATGAGGATAACTCCCTTAACTTCAATTGTGTGCGGATAATTGATGTTCACAACTAATCATATTAAAGTTACCTGTATAAATAATATAAAAGTTTAGGGGTTTCATTTTAAAGCTTGGAATATTAAAGAAGTTATTTATCCATGCTCCAAAATTATGAAAGATATAAGAGTTTATCAGTTTAATGATAAAAAGGGAAAAGTGAAAAAAATAAAACATTTCTTTTAATTAATTTTTAATAGAATGAAAATCTGAACATGTGCATTATTTTAAGGGTTAACATTCAATTTTACTTTAAAAGTTTTCGCTTAGAAGTTGTCGTTATCAAGAAGATTTTTTTATCAATATCAGCTCAGAAGTGTTAAATGAACTATGTCGTCTTTGACCATTAAAAAAATTACCGGTTTAATGTTATTTTTTTATCTATAAACATTAATTTCTTACTAGTTAAAAAACCTTTACCAGTTATAAACACTTGAGAGAATCCTTTAAATAGAACTTGAAAATTATAAAATTTTAAATCAGATTTCTTATCAAGAATTGATTAGAAAATATTGAAACTTGATAAATAATTTCTAACTTATTTTTAGGGAAATACTTGAATTGAAATTTTACAATTTTAAAGTTTTTTTTCTGGAATTTTCCCTAAACACTCTATGGGGGAGTATTATCCAAACAAAACTAGCTACGCCAATCCTTAATATAAGTCATATTTATCTAATTTGGTTATATTAAAAAAAGTTGATTAAGTTAGTTAATTGTCATATATTTTCTAAAACATCCTAGTATTCCTTAATTGTCTCCCTCCCTTTCCTCCTTGATTATGGTTTAGGAAATATTAATGGAGTAAATTAGGAAAACATTAACAAACATAAAAATTAAACTATATCTTATATTTAGAATCAATAACAACTCTTCAAATATATCTAATATTAAGAATTAGCACTAGATCCCTACACACCAATGCTTTGGGCAAAAACGGACTTAACCCTTATTTAAATTAAAAGGGCATGATGTTACGTGCTTGATTAGTACATGTGCGTTAACTAATTTTTTTGTCCAAATTTTAATTAATTTAATTACAAGTAATTAACAATAATATTGTCTTTTTTGCCAAATATTAACAATATCGTCTGACGAATAATCAAAATCAAATCAGAGAATAATTGATGGCCAGAATGATGACACCCACTCCAGGTCAAGAATGCCCTCAAGCGCTTTTTGCTTTTTGCTTTTTGCCCCCTTTCAAAAAACATGTCACGGGAAACAAGGCCCTTATTTGCGGTTTCATTATTTAAATTATTTTTTACTTTTTATATAATTTTCACTTCTAAAATAGCGTTTGATTAAATATAATTATTTAATTACGACTAAGAGTATAATATTTAGTTTAATTAGACTTAGAGACAATAAAAAGATAAATGACATTATTCACATCCATATCACTCGTGTCAGTACTGGCAAAAAAAAAAAATATATCACTCGTGTCAGAAAATTTCTATTATACTTGATCAAATAAAAAAAATTCTAATATAATTGCATATTTATTTAGAATTTGATTATACACACACTCTTATAATTGTTTCAAGTTTCAATAAGTTTTGATTTAATTCACTTTTTTCCCTTATGCGTGTGAATGATTCTTTATCAGCTATGCGCTGAAATAATTTATGCATTCAAAAATAAAGTACATATCCTTATTCATAATATATAACAACTTGATCCCATTTTAGTCTGTGAGTATCTTATAATTTTCAAATATCTTAGTTTTAGAAACATATTCATAAACGTATTGAATTGACACACAACACACACACACGTGTGTGTGAAAAACAATAGTAAATTTGTAACAATTTATATGAAACTTTTAACAAATACTCCCCCCGTCCTAATTATAAGACATAGTTGACTTTTTTAGAGAAATTAATGAAGCTAATTAAATTACTCTAGAGTATTTATATTTTTAGGTTTTTCTTCAAACTAATTAGTTTAACTAATAAACTAATATATAATATAAGGATACATAACATATGATATGATTAAGTAACTTATTTAGCTTCATTAATTTCTCCAAAAAAAGTCACCTTTGTCTTATAATTAGGACTGGAGGTAATAGTAGCTTTTAATATTCATAGCGATTAACAAAAAATATCCGGCAAAAAAAAAACATTTGAATTTAAATATATTTTATATTCACATCATTAAAATTAAGTTCATTAATATTCTTAGTTTATCATACTCCGCATAAAAATATATGTGAATCTCATATATTAATATGAAGTCGTCAAACATAATCAAATAAAAAATAACTATAAATTCAATAAGTTTTCCATAATAATTTCACTTACCATTTTTAACCTTTTCATCTTAGAGCCTGTATGGATCAAATAATGGGTTGGAAATGAATGAAGATTTTTTTCCCGCAGAGGTATTTGGTATGTACTGGAAAAAAAAAGGTTGTTAAAAAAAATTGTTTGGTAGGAAGAAAATAAGATAGGAAAATGAGTTAAAAGACATTTTTGCCCATGTTTTAAACATATTATTTAACGGCCCACAAGCATTGTATGAAAAATCAGATCCAGTGATCTGGTCTGATTTGATGGTTAAACTGGGGAACCGGTCTGAAACCGGTTGGACCGGTTTCATTTTTTTTATATTTTTTTTTTGCTTTTTTTAGGGGAAAATTGGAAGTTGAAGATCAAAATGAAGAGAAAAATAGGTAAAAAAAAGAACAAATCTAAAAAATTGTAGAAAATAATTAAAAAAATTATTTAAAAAGATATAATAATTATAGAAAAAGAGATATCATTGCATAATATAGGCATTATAACTCATACTAATAGATTTTAAGTATTTTTTTTTCTAAAAATCTTCATTTTTATCTATAGAAGTTTAAAAATATATTAATATATATTGCCACTAATAAATTATAATATTTTAATATGATCAGTTCAACTACCGATTAGACCCCGGTTGACCCATTAACCCCTGAACCTGTGCTGTAACTGGTTCATTATCCGATCCGATTTTTCGTTCCTTGCCCACAAGGAACACGCAGAGCACTGTTGCCTGCCTGGCTAAAGGGAAAGACTAAAAATAGGGCACCGTTCTTGGTTTGAAGTCATCCGACAGGCATCTAAAAGTAAATGTCGACGGGCAGAAGACAGAGGAAGGAGCTATCACTATGCCCATAGTGTTAACCATTACATTGTCTGCATGTAGTCAAATTGTGGAAGAAAGAATTTTGTTTGCCTATATGTCCTCATAACATAATAGAACAATAATCATGAGATATTCACTATCTGCATATGGTTTTACATAAATGAATGAATAATTTTAATCATGTGTGCGTGTTGGGTAGCTCGTGGTTATATGTGATTAAACAACTTTATGCTTAACCATAACACACCCATCACCTGCATGTGGTCACAGTCACTTGATGGTGGAAATAATATCATATTTTGCTCTGAGAGTACGTCATGGGTTCCCTATGGTTACATAAGAGTTATCTAATTTTACTTTCAACCACTACACACTCATCAAGCGCATCTGGTCAACACCACTTATCTTGTCAACAAATATTACAGCTTTAACCGCATTCATCACATGGGTACTTCATAGTCAATCAATGTTCCAACACCTTTTCTCCCAGTTATGGAGTTTCTACCACCTCTTTTTGCTCAGATAGAGTGCTGACGGGGAATGGCCTACTAGTTTTCGTCAACATAGAGAGCCATAAATGATGGGTGTGTCACATTCATGGGAAACACGAACAAAAGAATGACGAAGACCGAGTAAGAGACACCCACTTGTTGTTTGCAGTTGATCAAAGGCCTCCTTGTCGTTGGAGCAAGACTCTCGTCCGTTGTTCTTCGCCTCCCTCAATTTTCTCCGGCTGCAACAATGTAATTTTTGTCTAAGGCACCACTTTTTTATATCACGTCCAGAGGCATTTGAATCTTTCGGCGATTTTCCGATCATGAGTGAAAATGGGTTCCCACCAATTTTCACTCATGATCGGAAAATCGCCTTGGTGGGAACAAATTTTCATCTATATATATACAATTGGGTTCAGGCGGAAAGATTTTTCCATTGGAATTGGCCAACCAAACATGCTCGTTTGGAATAACTTATTTTTGGACAATAAGTGCTTATAAATCGTGATTCACGGTATACGAGGTAAATATGTAAGAGGAGTTTTATCTCGGCTTGTGTAATAAGCACTTATATTCAAAAAAATAAGTGTTACCAAACATGCACGTGACCTTAGTCGGTTGGAAATTTTGATTTTCCAAATCCCGTTTCTAACTTTTGCTAAAACCCACGGGCTCTTTAGGAACTAATTAGTAGAGTAGTAAGAAGAAATACTAAGATAAAAAAATAAAGAGATAATTAGAAAATTAACAATTAAACAAAAACTTATATTAATTGCGCTAACTAATAAAGTTGAAATCAAAAGGAAAAAAAATATTTAAATACTATTTGAATTTTAAAATTTTAAATCAGTGATTTTTCAAAAATCTGAATTATTAATTACTATATTCTTTTTATCAATCTCATTATTTTTATTATCAATAAAATCAATTTAAACTTTAAAATTTAAATAATATTTAAGTATCTATCCTCTCCGGATCAAAACTTATTTGTTTAATAAGAAAAGAAGGGAGAATAAAGTCATTTAATTTAATGACAATTGTCTCTGGGGACAGAAAAGAATCAAAGAAAGGACTGAGGAGAGCACTTTAGCCAAACTTGTCAGTGAAAACCTAAACACAAGGACAAAAATTTTCCCTCAGTATGTCACTTTTCACCTCCTCACGCGCTTTACCTTTTGAATCGCTTCCCCTTCACGCATTTCTCAGAGGGTTCTTTTCTTGACGTGAACGCCTTCAGAGAGTTCTTCTTGTTTTTTTTTTTTTTGCCCGGCCTTCAGAGAATTCAGATTTTATAATTTAAATAATTTAATCCTGCCCCTAGGTCATAGTACAAGATATGATTCCCTCTATCCTTATATTTTTTTTCCTTAAATTATTTTGTTGGTTGCGCATATTCATTAAAAAAAAATTGTTACTGTACCTGGCATAAAAAAATTGTTAATGTAAATGATTAAGAGGGTATTCTAGCATAAGCAACCTGTGTTCTTTAAATGGAAACTCTCACTCAACTCTTAAGAACCAGAAAAAATATCAGAAAAATCTACATGTAGATTCCTTTATAAAAAGTGTCACGGAGTAGAATCATCTATTAAAAAAGTCCCTAACGACTTTTGTAACATAGATGTGTTTGTTAATGGTCATTTTATGACTTGTTAATATAGTCACATACACTTGTCAACTGAAACTGTTTAGTTAACATAGATAAGCTTGTCAATAATTATTCTATGACTTATCAATATAGTCACATACACTTGTTAACGGGAGCTGATTTAGTTAATATAAATGAATTTGTCAATAACTACTTTATGACTTATCAATATCGTTACATACAATTATCAATAAAGAAAGTTCATATTTAGAATTTATTTCACTGAAGTCCTTAGGAACTTTTTTTATAAAGGATTCTACACTGAAATTTTTTTGAAAGAGGAAACTATACTAAACCTTTTTTTTATATTTTTTTCTGGCCTTTAAAAGCTGAGTGAGATTTTCCATTCTTTAAATTAAAGTGGTTTGAAGTTGAGAAAACTAATAGGCAAAGGCGCAAAGCTATGGGTAGAAAAGGAGAAGCAAAGGGGATAAACTTGGAGAAAATGATAGTGGTTCAAAGGGTTACAACTTCAGAATAGGACATCCTATGAGTAACATTTATTTCCTTTTTTAACTCTATATTATTTTGTTTTATGTTTTCAGTCTTTTTCTCAGGTCAATTTTGTTTTGCTATCCTGATTTCTGACCCCCTCAACTCGGTTTTGGAAAAGCAAGTTTGTCGAGTTTAATTACTTTACATCAATTTAAAAGTAAGTTTAAACGAGTTTACGACCGGTTCAAATTTCCAAGCAAAGTGACTCAATTTTCTTACTCAATAAACATATTGGGTCGTGAAGAAATTGAAAGACTATAGTGCGGCCCAACCTAGGCCCGTAAATATCTGTAATATGTCTATATTATATTTTAATTTTATTGATTGCTTTTATTGTGATATCTTGTTATATTTCTCATTTGCTAAATTGATTATATGATTATTATGAATATTTTTTTAGTCTACTATTTTAATTTTCGAAATTTCATATCACTTTATATCATGTAAAAATAATATACAACAGATGAGCATTTAAAATTTCCTGGCAAAAAAATGATCATTTAAAATTAAAAAGATATGACTTTTAAATCCAATATCATTTCTTTAGAAAACATAATGTAAAATAAATAAATTATGTTTTTAAATTCTATTCTAGCAAAACTCACCTTTTATATATATTCCATTCTAGTGTATCGACAGTGCTAAGTGGAGTGATTCGCACTAAGTGCTCATCACCACTACAAACCATTTACAAATAATTTGAACTGTACAAATTAATGTTTTTTACTTTCATTTTTAAGAAAAAATATTTTAATGTTCGAAAAATATAAAATAAAGATAAGAAAATAATTATTTACGGTCCGGCCCGAAAACCTGCGATCCTGCAGAAAAGCTGGTCCAGTTTGTTTTTTTTAGAATTTCATATTAATAAATCTAAAATCTTCAATTTCTCACCGGTTTGGCTCCAGCTTAGCTCTGGTTTAACCCCGATCTGACCCATTGACTTTTAACCCAATACCCCAAACGGTTTAGTACCCATGAACCTTGTTATTTACACGAACTATTGAAACTCCATTTCAACGTTATAGATCTTATCGCAATAATTAACAATACTATGCTTATCATTGCAACCAGCAGCCAAACTGTTTTGGTATTTACTAGGATCCGAACCATTATGATAGCGAAGGATAGCTGAACCCAGAACCAAAATGTTTGCAGAACAGATACAGCTTCAACGAGAGAAGATCAACAAGAAGTACGTATAAATAAAAACATCAAGCAATTCTATAAAAGCAGGGCCTTAAAACTTCATCTTTAGCTAAAAGATAATCAAAACTGAATTCATTAACTTCAAAATTTCCGGTGATCAATAGCCACCAGATGATACTAGCTATCTTAGGAACCGGAGGTAGTACTGTTAAGAACACAACACAAGCTCTCTCTTGCCTCCTCCCTTCTCTCACACGCTAATGAATTTCATGGTTAAACCTCATCTGATTATAAAAATTTATTCTATACTCCCTCCGTTTCTTTCTTGTAAGGAACATTAAAATATTAGTTAAAGTAATAAATGTGCAACTTATGTACTTTTCTTTTTAATTATATCATTATCTAGAAAGAGTGTACATGAGAGATAATGAGTAAAAATTTATTGTAGAGAGATGATTGACATTAATATTTATTTGAATATTTTATTATATGACTCATCTAATAAATTGATTTTATAATTAGGTTAAAATATACTTTTAATTCTTTAAATTTACATGAGGTATAGTTTTAGTTCCTTAACTTTATAAAGAAAGTTATTGGCCCTAAAATTCTAATACCTTAATGTTGCTAAAAAATACGTTGACGCAAAAACTCAAATCATGACTGTGTAATTAATTGCTGTTAATCTTAAATCCAAAATATGTGTAAATTAAAAAATATCTAAAACTAATAAAGCCGTTCATATCAAAACCTCGATCTTATTAAAAAAATTTATTTTAATAATCTAAATATATTTGTTTGATAATCTAAACACAACCTGAATTTCATTTGCAACGATTTATTAATTTATTTTAGTTTAATAATCTAAATATATTATATTGAACAAATTAAACCTTAAATATGCTTTGTAAACTAGATAGTCATCACTTGAGTTTATTGCGTCAACATTTTCTATTAGCAACATTAACGGTGTTAGGAACATTGGACTAAAAGTAATCTATAAAGTTAAGGGACCAAAAATATACCCCATAAAACTTGAAGTACTAAAAACATACTTTAAGCTTATAATTATTATATAGTTCAACATTTTAATCTTGTTTTGAATTTCAAATTATTTTTCAACTCTTTTTTACCTTAATCATTTTTCAACTAGATATCATGTAAAAAATATATATAATTGATGAGCATTCAAAATTAAAAAAATTGTGACTCCAAAATTTAATATTATATTTTAGGAAACATATTTTAAAAGAAAGTAATTATCTTTGCAAATTCCACTATAGTAAAACTCACTTTTTTTCTCTATTCCTTTTACTTCAAGCCAGAGTATTTCCTAGCGTCTAGCCCATTATCCTACCGAACCACTAACAGAACCCAAAATCAAAATGTTTGAAGAATAAAACATCACGTGTTCTAAATGCAAAGCTTTAAACTTTATCTTGCTAAAAGATGACCGAAACTGAATTCATTAACTTCAAAATTTTCAGTGATAAATAACACCACCGGATCATGCCAACATATTTGTTCTTCATGTTATGTGGCTGAAGGAAAAAATATTACCTTTAGTATTCAAAGTTCAGATGCTAGTACTAACAGAAGAAGAATAACCATCGGATCATTCATCTTCTACTACTAACCTTTTGGAGCCGATAATGGCGAATCAGTTTTGCTTCTAGGGAAAAAAGCCTTGTTATTATTCCTCAGATCCGCACCAAAAAAAAAAAATCCTGTGGGTGTTATCATGAGCATTGATGAGAGAAATTATAATGTCTCGGGTTGATGAGGAGGAGCAATTTCATTTTGCATGAAACTTGCGGTCAACAGATTCATAATTGGGGACATTTAGAACTGCCAACAAGAAAGAAAAAGATGTCTCATTGCTCAATGATTAATGCACTATCGTTAATTACCAGAAACCAAATAAACGGAAAAGATTCTGAAATTAATTTACCATCCCCATATGACGCCATTGTCAAAGGTGAGGAGATAATCTTCTGAGCAATCTTAGTAATATCATCCACCGTGATTTCATCTACGGCCTTCAAGAACTGCTCCACGGGTTTCCTGAAAGGAGGAAATACAGTTTCTTTACAGACATGTACAATGCTCCATGAAGATGTAACACAATAGTGAGAATTAAAAATTTAGGTACAGTTTCAATATTTGCTCAAGTTTTTCGATTAACACACTTGTGAAATTCTCAGCACATTACATAATTTTACACACAAAAAAAAAAGACCAACAGCAAACATCCAAGTAACTGAAGTCCTATCCTTTAATAAAACTTAATAAACAATAACCTAATCTTATTTACTTGAGAGATATTTTGGAGATTTGTCATTTGAATGTTGAAGACTAAGGGTGTGTTTAGATTAGTTTTTGGAGAAAAGTGGTTTCGAAGAATAGATTTTGGGCAAAAATGATTTTTGAGTAGAATAGATTTTGTGAAAAAAAGTAATTTGTCAGAAGTTGTTTTCCCTAGTTCATACAAAACCACGGTTTTCGTAGAAAAAATGATTGTGGAAAAAAAAAAAAAGTGTTTGGTTTGTTTTTCCTAAAACCATGGTTTTCTCACGGTTTCAGAGATCATCCAAAACACGCTTAGAAAGTAAAAGTGCCACACAGAAAGATGTAGATGCAATTATGCAAAAAAGGAAGGGGGTAAGTTTTAGTCGATCTTCAGGAATTAAAGCATAAGAAGAAAGGGATGTTCATAGATTGTATACCTTTCTCCATAAGTCAAAACCTGCCTTCCAATGTCCTCTGACGCAATCATCTACAAAAGTGAACATTTGTAAGCAAACAGGAAGAGCAAAACAGAGGAAAACCCACAAGAAAATTTTGTCATGCCAGAATAATATACATTCACATGATGAGTGTCTAAACAAAAGAAAACCACTTATTTAAAATTATGAAGATTATATTAACTGGAGATGGAGATGGAGATAGATATAGCGTACTCTAGATTCCAGATTCATTAGAACAGCAGACTTGGTGGTTTTTTTGGCACGATCAAGCTGTTCCTGCGTAACTGCCATTGCAGGAAATGTAAATTTAATTTAGCAGAAACCAGGACCTTCACAAATAAACTGTATAGATAATAAGAGACGCAGGAAAAACCTTCTCCAGGAGATGCAACTGCTATTAATTCTTTGGCTGCTATATCCACAGTGTCTGACACAAAATCAGAGCTCTACAGCCACATTAAATAAAAAACTCAAGCTTAGGAAAATAATATTAACCAATACATTACAAATTACAAATTCACAAACAAAGGGCCAACAGAAAGCTACAAACTAGCTATAGTGTCAGTCAAAGGTAACTTCAACTCAGTAGTTTTTCATAATTCTATCTTCTCTCAGCATGAGGTACCATAAGGAATTATGAATTACAGTCATGACATATAGAAGTTCATTTTTATTCAATAATATAAGCCAAATAAAAGAATGTATGGAATTGTGAGTACGGAAAGTAAAGGGTGTGCTTACAGTGCTTGCATAAATGCCGAACAATCCGGTTTTGTTGAAGATGCTGTTGAATGCAGAGAAGGATTGAATCTGTGGATGCTCATTCAAGACACGAAGATCTGGTCAAATGAACATAATGGAATCAACTTAAAACATTAAAGAAGCATGAGATACAGTGCTGAGAAATAAGCTTTTTCTTTTTATTCTTGCTACAATTACATGCATACACACACAACCCGACCCACAGGGTGTGCACACCACAAGTTTGATTTTGTGCCTTCAACTCAAAGAAGGATTTAAGGAGCAACTTGGCGCCATTAGGGCATATAGGCCATTGGCAAGAAATAAGCACTTAGATATAATTATATCAGAAGTATGCAGAAAGAAAACTCATATCTGATGGGACAACTTAAGTTAACAAGTAAAATAACCAACGTAGGTTGTGAACAAGAAGATATAGGAAAAAACTTACACAGCCTTGAGTGCATCCCTTTTCCAGGCCCCCCAGCAGAGAATGAACCACCACCTCCCATAAGCATCTGCAGTGCTTGCAATTATTTTTATGCATCCCTTCAATATATCATTTTTCTATTCTTGTGCCACTTAGAAAGCATATATCTTTATTGAATTCAGAGGGACTAAGAAACAATGCACACCTGTAGAACAGTCAAAACTATGGCATCTTTCTCTTTGTGCCAACCACCAGGCACTTCAAAAGCAATAGCAATATGAGCACCCTGATATTACAACATTTAGTAGCAGACAAGTATCAACACATTTTACTTGAAAAGTGATGAGGAAGTGTAGAGAAAGAAGAAGGAAGAGATAGGAATAGAGAAGAATAGAGAGAGGGAAGAGGAAGAAGGAGAGAAGAAACAGAGAGAATGAGGGATCCCAAATTCTATTCAGGCAAAACATAACTGATACAATGAGACTACTATGCCTAATATAGACAAGAGCCTCCTTAAGCCGACTAATTCTTAACTGTTCTAACCACCTAACTGATCTAATTAACTACCCTAACCCTCATTTAATATTTTCTATGATTTACATATCTAAAGGGGGTTGGGGCCTCTACATAAAAAACAAAGAAATATGATAGATGCAATTTGAGGAGGTAAATCTGAAACTAATACTCACTCCTTCTTCACCTTGACGACGAAAATCACCTCCAACATAGACAGATTTTGGTTCTTTGGGACGGGAAACACTTGGCAGATCAGAGAGAAGTGGCTCTGCAACAGATACAAGTTGTTCATGATCAACCCCATAAGCTGCAAGTACCATTCTGGGTGCAGTGTAATGCTCCTAATTTTCCACATCCAACATCCAGAATCTAAATTAGAAAGGGCAAGAGCAGCACAAGAAATATAAGTATGGAATAAATAATAAGTAGTGGTGTGCATCCAGTATCCAAAAAAAAAAAAAAAACCAGGTCTTACGGCAACAAACTTCTCCAAAACACAGCCATCCAATCTATCGAGTGCTGATTCAGGAGCCAAAAGAGGATTAGCCAATGCACCAGCATAGCCAGCAGAGTGAATTGCCTCCAAAAGCAAGCCCTGAGGATTGTTTGGAAGTTCTCCAAGCTCTGCTTTCACCTTTTGCAGCTGTATCAATAGATGGTTCAATAATATTAAAAAGACTGGCCTAGATTCAATGAATGATTAAACACCATTCAGGTATCAGAAAACAAGCAAACCATGCTATAGAATCATAAATATAAAGCTTTCATTTTTTTTCGTCATGCAAAGCTATTCAAACTAAACAAAAATGATCTTAAGGCTTAGCTAGGAATCTCCAATTATATAACCTAGAAAAAACAATGAGTCACTTTCTCTCCATTGCTAAGAACCTTAGGATACTAAGTTGTTACTCGATCAATAAAAAATGAATGGCCTATTTAAATAGACACTAATGGTTTGCCATTTCCCCAGAATATTTTCTCCACGTTGGGAGAAGGCCATAAAAATGGTGAAGCCCTGCCCCTCAGCAAAAGATGATGTAAGAACAAGAATACAATAATACTATCTTTGTGAAATTAAATTCATACATAAGAAATACCTCTTCTTTGACCTCCCAATCTAAAAAGATCGGGTTCCTTACACAATCAACAAGTAATTCTACCATCTGTGGAACATAGCTTTTTAGAGCATCAAATGTGTAGCCCATTTGCTCCCTAGAGGCTGAGGCACCAATATTACCACCAATTGCCTCTACTTCTCTCACAATGCGAAAGTGACTTCGATTTGTAGTGCTCTTGAAAGCCATTCTCTCTAACAAGTGTGATGCTCCACTTGACAATGGTGTCTCGTACATGGAACCAGAATCAATATATAAACCTATGGAAGCTGCAGGGCTCTAGTTAAACCCAAAAAAGGGGGGGGAAAAGTCAAGGCAACGATCATATAAAATAAAGCATATTAAATTCAAGCGAATATGTCACTTGAATTAAAATCCCCAGAAAGGGTAGATGAACATACTGATGACGTCTCTGATGCTATTTTAACACCATTGGGGAGGGTTGTGATCTTGGTCTTGCTTGGTTCAACATAATCTGGTAGTGGACCTGGAAGAGCAACACCCCCAAGTGGTGTATCCAAAGGGGGAAGAGAATTTGAACGTTCTCCAGTAAGCCAGCTAAAAAACCCTCCAGATGTAGGCCTTGTGGCTACTGCACTTGAGGTTGCAAATCTAGCAGTCCCCAAGTTACTCACACGGCCCTAAAGTCACAATTTTTTTTGACACCAAAAGGAGATTAATCAAAACAAAGCGTCCCTTCTACAGTTACGTAAGATGACCCCGTTCAAACAAATAAAATGAGCCAAAAATTAACACTCCAAATTACAGAAAGAAAGAAAAATCTGCATTGGGTTTTGCCTGTTTGGTTTAAAGGGAGGGGATGGAATGAGAGGGGCTCATTTTCCATCCCCTCCAAAACCCCCAATTTGGAGGAACAAAAATGAGGGGATGGGAGGGATTTGGAGCCCCTCATTTGGGGCCCTCCCTCCAATTTTTCATAGCAAGGGAGGGGCTCATTTTTCCTCCCCTCCCATTCCCTCCCCTCCAACCAAACAGAAGGTTTAGCATTGAATGAATCACTGAACAGACGTATCTCATTATCCCAAAGCGTTCATCCAACCACAACAATCAAGTTTCCCCAGAACAAAAAAAAAAAAAAAGAATAGAGAGCTTGACATCATCAATCCAACGCCATAGTTATTCAGGGCCAGTTTATCGCCAAAACATTGAATGGGATCTAAACAGAAAGACGAAGCATTGCCGTAAGAAGTGGGCACGCACCTTGAGGGACCTCAGTGGTGAAGCTGCCGCTCTGTACATGATGAGCTCGGTTGCAGGTTAAAGCCCTAATCTTTGGGTTCACAGCCTTACAAATTAAAGTGTTCTTTGCGAGACACCGAGACCAGAGGTGGCTAGGAAGCGAAGAGAAGCGAGGTTTTTGGAGTCAGGAATAGGTTCAATTGAATCCCTACGGCGAGGGATCCTGCCTGCGGTAAATGTTGTTCTGTTTTTACTATCATTTTCCATTTTCATTTCTTTGGTCAATATATTTTAAAGCATGATAAATGAAAGTTTTTTTATAATTTTTTTATTAATTATGATTTTATGTTTTATAATTTTTTCCCTCCAACAATGATGGTTTCTAGGGATAGCAAAAACCCGGTGGTCCGGTCCCGTCTGGTCTGACCCGAGCTGGTCCGGTCCGGTTTAAATAAGCAATATAATGAAATCGGACTAGATTGACTGGTTGGGTTGGACCGGGTTCCAGACCAGGGAACCAGACCACCTAGACTGGTCCGGTCTAGATCAATTTATTAAAAAATATTTTTATAATTTAGATGTTATTTTTTATTTTTTTATTTAATATTGTTAGAGGTTTTTTAAGGATTTATAATAAAGTTTTATTTTTTATGATGATTTTTATATGATTATATGTATTTTTATTATCTTAATTATATTTATCATGTTTAGATCTTTTTTCTCAACATATTTTTTTTATTGTTGTTGAATGTTGTTGGATATTCTTATAGATTTATTATGTTTTAATTTTTGGTGACATATCATATATTATTATAGGTATTTTTGTTGTCCTAATTGTATTTAATATGTTCAAATTTTGCCTTCCAAAGAGGAACAAGTAAAAATAAAAAAAATATTAAATTTAGGTCCTGGACTACCTGGACCAGGCCAGGTGGTTCGCTAGACCCGGTCTGGTCCAGCCTGACCTTGGGTTGGTGCGGGACCAAACTAAACCACGGACTGCTTTGTACAACCCGAGATCTTCTCAAGATTAGACCTTGGGTTGATGTCAAACCCGGCCTGGTCCAGTCCAGTCTATGCTCATCCCTAATGGTTTTAATGAAAATTTCAACAAGAAAGTGGGGCTGAGTGAGGAGCCCGTAACCCGGTGAGCCATCCCGCACCTGCAAGAAATTGACCCACTTTGGGTCTGCCCATAGTGGGGTAGGTTAAAACCCGCCCATTTAAAATTTAAATGGGCAGGCTATCCATGCTAGTCAGATTAAGTATATTATTAGTTTTTTATTATTAATTATTCTCTCTCAATGTCACTCACTCCCTCCTTATTCCTTTTTATTTTTTCTTTTTGAATAAAGCCCAGATATCATTCTCACAAAAGGGACATTACAACAAAAGTCAATAAGAAACTAACTTTCATCAGCCTCCGCCTCTTGAATAAAAGGAAGAGGTTGATTAAAGACCCAAAAATTACCATCTAACCTATGAGAGTGTTTTGCTAACTAAAATATAATAGCTATGGTCTCTATGTAAATATGGGTGACCACAACTTACCAATCCCTATGAAGAATTAACCTACCATCATCTACTATGTCCTTGAAAGGATAATCCCTATCACAACCTCTTACAGTATAATTTATAGCTTCTATACCATTAACAAGTAAAACAATATTCCTGATCCCTTTATACCAACATAGGTTAAGTACATGAATAAAATAGATCATCTCAGCAATTACTAATATTCCCAAATGCATGGCAGTGTATAAGTGTGTATTATTATTATTATTATGGATAAAATTTTGTGACAACAAACACATGTTTTCAGCATATAGTAGCAATTTAAATAGGTCTTAATTCAAGCACTGTAAGTTCCCACTCTCTCTTGAAGGACATGATAAGAAGAATGCAAACAAAGTACAATAAGTATTGGGGAAAAGATGAGAAAATGAATCCATAATGTTAGGTGTATGGCCCAAAATATGATTAAGGGCTAATGACTCCAAAAGTGAAGGTAATTAATGTTAAACAAATACTTTCGGAGAATACAATGCTAATTATGAGCTGAATGAGCAGTAATCAGTGCTCAAATCCTGTATTTAAGCTCAATTGTGGTATTAAAACCTAGATTGAATTAAAAAAAAGGGAGGGCACATGGCATGGTGAATTAGAGGTATAAAATGTGTTAAGTGGTGAACAAAAAGGAATTTCTATAGTTTGGGGCAAAATGGGAAAAAGGAAAGTTACCAGCCAATTAGTCAGCAACCGAAGAGGGAATCCACTAATAACTTAAAGAGTAAGTGGAGAGACTAATTGCCAAGTGAAATAAGAGAGAGTAATCACTTGTTGCAAGCCTATGTAAGAAGTCACATGATGGTGACACTTGGCATCACAAGCCATTAGATTAAAGTCAAAATTTTCAACTCATTTTCTCTTCCCTCTCTCTTAAAGTTGGCTAGAGCATGGAGGGAGTGGGAAAAATTTGATCTCATCATCATTCTCTCTCTCTCTCTCTCTCAAGCTTCCATGGACGTCTAGTATGGAGGAGCAAAGATAAAGGAGAATTCAAGGTAAGTATATTCTATTTGACCTTGAAGATGACCTTGAATGTTATAAACCTCTTCATTAATCTTGACCACCTTAATGAGGGCTTCATTCCTATGGTTTTAGATTTTCAAGATAAGGTGTTTGAGTGCTCAAGAAAATTTAGAGGTTAAAGAATCAAGGAACAAGCAAGGGATCGTGCAAGAGGTGAGTAAAAGCTACCATTTGACACAAATGTTGTGATTATTGGTTGAGTATTGTGGTTTATGGAATTTTCCTTGATTTTCTTGCACATTAGGGTCTTATGAATTGCATGGTATTTTGTAATGAAATGGTGTTTTATTGTGTCATTTGGACAATGAAATTGGTTTGGAGTTTTGAATGTGGAATTTGGTAACTTTGTGGTTTTGTATTGAAATGTGTAAAAAAACAGAACATGTAGATGGAATGAGAATTTGGGTATTTTGATGTTTCCATTGTATTCCTTGAAAAAAATTGTGTGAAAGTAGTGTTGGTTATAAATTTTGAACCTTTGGAAACATTTTTGACAAAAACTGGAAATTCTGGAAATGTTGCTAAGTGTAAACTCTGTGCATGGGTTCAACTTTGCATAGTATTTTAAAATAGCAAATGGTGTTAAAATGTTATGAAAGTTTTCAGTTTTGTAGTATACATTGCAAGCTTTCCAATGGTATAAAGTTTGTGTTATTTTGATAAGTGTACAAGAAGTTATGGTAGTTTGAAAATCAGCCAGGAAACAAGCCAGTTGTTGGCCACGGCCCAAAAGCATTTGACCAGTTCTTGGCCGTGGCCAACAGGGTCTCGGCTGAGGCCTAAAACCTTTTGACCTGTTCTTGGCTGCGGCCTAAAAGTTTCTGATCTAATTTTTGCCCGGCTAGTGGTTCTTGGCCGTAACCCAAATCTTTCAAACCATCTATTGGCTGCGGCCAACCCTTTAAAATTTGTGTTTTGAACTTTTGAAAGATCGTCTTTGGTCAAGTCTTTCCCAACCCTTTAGGCATCTGTTTGGGCTCCTAGTAGCTATCTAAAGGCCTCAAATGATAACTAACCCTAAGTGTTTTGGAGTTAAGCATTGGAATAGGGAATAACTCTTAGTCCTTGATTATGGTTTATAGGATTTGAAATTTGCCTTGTACGTGATAGACCGGTGCCAAAGCATGAGCGGAAAGAACAAGGTAGTGAGTCTTTCTCTTATACTATGTGTAATGCATTGTATGTATATTTTAATATTTTATCATTGAATTGTGTTGATTGCAAATGTTGCGGTGTATGTAGGGGTAGAAACAGGCCAGGCGGCCTATGGCCTGGCCTATTTCCAACTTGCTCAGGCCCGTTCTGTTAGGCTTAAGCCATTTTGGAAGCTTGTTTTTGTTAAAAGGCCAGGCCTAGGCTTACTGACAGGCTTGTTAGGCCGGCCCGAGCCTATTAAGATATTTTTTTTTAAAAAATTAATAGTATAAGGAGGGTTAAAAGGTAATTAGCCATTTATTTCATAGGCCCTAACCCTAAATCCCTAAATCTTCGTTCCTTAAGACTCTGAGTGTGTCGACTTCTCAAGCTCTCAGCCTCTCACTAGCACTTCAATGCCATTCGTCCCTTCTTGCACACCATCCGTCCGTCCGACCCCGTCGACTTCTTCAGAGTTCAAAAACACGTCAACCGTCGATCGTCGTTCCTTCCCACGGCCATCCTCTCTCTGTTAGCTATTAGCCATCAAGTAAGTGTCTAGTTTCATTATATGATTTGCTTCTGGTTTCATTATGTGATTTCTGTACTTCTGCTGTTTTCTTTCAATTTTCTCATTTTTGTTTGATTCGACTGGTTATTTCTTCTAATTCAATTTGCTCTAGCATTGCCACTGATTTCTCGAGTAAATCGTTAGGTTGAAGCTGGGCAAGAAGCAAGAACTCACAAATATCCATAAATCGTTGGGCTAAAGCTGGATAAGCATGGATTTCTAATTTCTTTTAAGGTGGATCATATCTTTTTGCTGCTTTATGTATTGTTCTTGTGATTTTCCATATGTGCTCCTTCTTCATTTTGAATGCTTGTTTCTGATTGCTTATAAATAACCCATGATTTTTTCTGATTTTGACAGATGCAGATGAAATGAAGTGGAAGAAGCTTCACATTGCCGCTTCCGCTGCCGAACTCACTAGTTCCAATTTGGTAATTCCTATTTGACTCCGTATTCTTTTTTTTTTGTTCATGTGATTCTTTTCTATTTCTCTCAAGCGATGTACAAGACTGTATAGGAAGGGAATGAGTAAAGTATGAATTGACATTGGATTTTAGAATTTCCTCCTGTTTTATTGTCTTTTCTCCTTCATCGTCATATTCTTCATGTTGCCATTGTAGATCGGTTAACATGCTTATATGGACTTTTGAATATTTATTTTTAGGTTCTATCCAAGGGTACAAGTTCCCTATATAATGAAACTTCATGTATATGATCAGTGGGGGAGGCCCCAGGTAGCGATAAAGGAGAAGTGGATCCACAACACTTGGTTATAGATTAAGGTGTTCATTATCCTGCAGTAGCCTTTATGGATCTACTATCCAGGTTTGTTATAGCTGATTGAAGATGTTGTGCTAGTTATCTTCTTTTGTTTTGATTAATTGTGTATTTATATTTGCACATCTTATGTTAGAATAATCACAGGTTATGGTGGTTCCTATGGAGATATAAACAATCAAGGGTATTATCTAGGTGCTGATGCCGAGGAACTTCAATATCCTGTGAGTCTCTTTTCTCTGCGATTGACCATTTCTATCTACAGTCAAATTATACATCATCTGAGGTGCAAATTTAAATTGTTTGTTATATAGTTAAGTTATAATAGAACTTTGGATGATGATTATGCTCATTTATCAGCATTTGCACGATGTTAGATCATTGAGAAGTGAACACTAAAGAGTGGTATTTGTGAGTCATTTTTTGAAATATAGTTCAAATGCATATGCTTGTATTTGAAAAGTGAATCACTTGTAAGAAATGTTTCTATACGAATTTACCTTTTTGTTGCTTTATTTAGGTCATGCAAGCATATAATGGATCTTAAGTGTATCTCATGCCAGGATATTAGACTAGCTACTCTTCGTACTTTCTTGTGAGTGCAATTGGTGTAGATTAATAGTATGTTGGTCACATGTATCCCCATGGTCCCATCTTTAAACAACCAATTGCTTCACCTGGGTGTTATTTAGCTCCTCTGTAATTTGGGGATTTGATGCCTGTGCCCTATTCATTTGACTCATATCCAACTACACAAGATGGATCACATGAAAATGTTTACAGTGAATTGGCTAGAAAACCAAGTGAGAAACCAAGATGAATCATATGGAAATATTTGGTTTCATATTTTATGATGGATTTTGAATCATTGGTAGTAATTTATGTAACTTTCAGCTTGTTTTTGGCCTGTGTAAGGTAGGCCTATTTTCAGCCTGTGTAAGGTAGGCCTAGGGTCTATTGGCCTGTTATGCAGTGCGGCCTGTGGCTTGACGGTTTGCTTAAAAAATTTTAAAAATTAAGGCCTCCTTAACAGGCTTCAGGCCAGGCCAGGCTTATGTACAGGCCAGTCCTAGGCTCAAAAAATGGCCTCCGAAAAACCACATGCCATCTTGTGCCTTAACAGGCCAAGCTTGTTAAGGTAAAAGTCTGGGCCTGGCCTGTTTCCACTCTTAGGTGTATATTATTGTGAAATTTTTATGTATATAGCCATGAGAACTGTTGTTTGTGATGCAAGTCACACATCATATGGATACAGTGCAAGCTGCCGGTGCAAGTCACGCATCATGTGGTTGCAATCGTGAGAGCTGTCGTTTGTGACGAAAGTTACGCATCACTATGATTGTTGCTGCTTTATGATTTGCTTGCATGCCATGTTATTATATATTGTATAAGTGAATTGTTACTATGGGGATTCCTTTGAATCTCATTCTTTCCATTGACTAACCTATAACCAGGGCAAGCATATCAAAGTAAAACAAGTGACGAAGGGCGGCTAGAACTCCTAGTTAGTAGTTTTAGTTTTGGTAGTTGGTTGTCATATTTTGGGATTACTGTATATATTGTATATGTTGTAAATTTTGAGTAGTGTTGTGTAATCCCCCTGTATGGGAAATTGAAATGGGCAAATATGCCCTGTAAAACCCTTTAATGAATGGATGAATCCCGAGTGTTGTCGGGAATTTTTGTTACATTCTAATATGTATGAATGAAACTGAACTACACAGGCCAAATATATTCGAAATGTGAATATGAGACCGTATCAATTAGGTTTTGGAAAAGTTTTTTGAAAACTCACTTTATCACAAGTCCGCATCTTGTCTTGAAGTTGGAACTTTCAATCAGTTTTGAATTATCGGTTGGTCTCTAATTTAAAATAATGAGGCATTTTTGAACTATAATTACAGCCATCAAGGTAGGGGGTTACATTATGTAACTTTGAAGATTTATAAATTTAGAATGATAGATTGATGCTTATGTTATGTATGATTATGATGTTTTTTTTATTAAAAACACAGGCTAATATTTAAATGGGTTCCCCATAACTCTTGACTCGCCCATTTATGTCCCCGCTTATTTAACACGGGTTACATGGGTTGAGGCATGGGCATGGGCTAGCCCATCCCCGTGTAACATTAAATAGGTGAGCTATGGGTTAGGGCATGGGTTGCCTAACCCGCCCATTGCTTAGCCTTAAGAAATACTATTTAAACACACTAAATTATATTCCTTCCTATGTTAAATATAACAAGGGTTAGTTAAAAGGGGTTCACTTTAATATTAATGTAAAACTTCAATCAACTTGTTTCTCAATTTTCCCCCCAAAAAATTGCCAAAGCTAGCCAAGTGCACGCATAGCTAACCAGCGCACAAGTGAGAAAAGATTAAGGAAATTAGGATTACTAAATGGGTTAATACAATCTTTGGTCCATCAAGTTTACTCTTATTTTGGTTTAACTCTCTTAAGTTTTGAACCATTGGTTTTGGTCTCTCAATGAACAAAATGATCTAGAGTTTTATTAAATCATAGGAATCAATATTTTAAATAGAATATAACTTGAGGGATCAAAATCTATGGTTTAAAACTTAAGAGGTCAAAACTAAAATAGGGATAAACTTAAGGGATCAGAGATTAAATTAACCCTTACTAAATTATTTAGTGCCTAAGTTCCTAACCTCCCATTCTAAAAGGCATGGTTAATCTTGCATTAGGATCAACTTTATATTAAAAATCTTGTAATACCCACTTAGTAACTCGTCTAACTCATAAACGGGTCAGATAGTCGCACCATTAAAATTGCACATCCGTTATTATTGGGGTTTGACTATAAAGAAGGAAGCAAGTTGAATTTGAAATTATACATTAAATCATGAATTATAATTATATTAATGTGGTCCAATCATACCAAGGAGTTTCATATTTCATGATTGTGGGGATCTTCATAACTAGGTTATTAGTGCAATAAATTATATTAAAATTTATATTAGTGTGATTAAATTTGGGTTAAATGGTTTACTTTATATTTAGTTGATAGGGTGGGATAATCATACCATCAAAATTGTCCATGTGCAATTATTGGGATTTGAATATAAGGAAGGAACTAAATTGAATTTAAAATCAGACGTTAAATCAGAAATTATAATTATAATTATATTAATAATCATATAATTGTGATCCAAGCAGGCCAAGAAACTTCACAATCCATGATTGTAGGATCTCATAAATTATATTAATAATTAATTTATTAGTGCAATAATTTTTAAAAATCATGTCCTAGTGATTATGATTTGATTTGAAATAGTGATTCCCAATTTTTATTATTAGCAAACGAATATTATGTCTCTATCAATGATATTAATATCACAGAGATGGAAAATGAGGTTTTCGAATATTGATTGATATTAGGATATTAATACCGCAATAATTACAATTAGGGTATTAATCAAGAAATTAAAAATATTTCAAAATAATATCGTTGACTTTAAAAATAAATTGGTTTTTGACTTTCATGAATGATAATAATTATCACATTAGTAACCAATTAGACCTCATAAAAAGAAATTCATTATTTTTCTGATGCATTATAAATGTTTGGAAATATATAAAAAAAAGTTAATGAAATATTATCAATTAGTATATTAATTGGGATATTAATATGACAATAACTCTTATTTCAATTTTTGATGATAATTAGATATTAATTGAGATATTGATAACTTTAAAATTAAATTTTCTTTTGTTTTTTAAGAATTATAGCAATAAACTTCATAAGCAACTAATTAGATTTCCAAAGAATAAATTCATAATTTCCCAAATGAATACGAATTCTTACTAAATTTTGTTCTTATACATCTAAATCAAATAAATAATGTTCTAGTATATCTCACCTTGAGTAATACTTCTCGTGCAATGCACTGGGAGTATGGGTGGAAATAGGCTAGGCTTTAGCTAAGCAGGCCTAGGACTGCAATGGTGATTCAAAGCCGAAGCTTAGACTTTTTTTTAGGCCTGACCCTAAGCCTTGACAATATCTAAAGCCTATTTAAAAGCCTACTTAAAATATAGGCCTTTAAATAAGTTTAAAGCTTATGCATCTAAGTTCATATATAATTCATCAAGCCTATTTAAAAGCCTAAGTTATGTCTTAAAGGTTTAGGGAATCATTCTCATACGAAATAAAAGAGTTAGTAAGAGAAAGAAAAGAACATGTAGTGGCAACAATTGTCTGAGCAAGTAGAAATAAGAAAAATCAATCATCTATTGACTAAGGAGATATACTTTTTTAAATCAACCAAGCATGACAAGTGTCATGTAAAACTAGATTTTACCTCTTGTTTTTCTTACAGAAAATGAGACAAACTCCTCCTATTGGGATTATTTTCATTTTGGCATCACTAAAATAAACTTGCTCCAATTATTATGTTGCATCAAATGACACAAATCAAGGGAGAGGTAGTGAGCTAGCACTGCCATCTCAAGCAATCAAAAAGAAGAGAAGTAGATGTGATTAATTGATGAATGAAAATGTTAAGCTCATTGGTAAATGATGAAATGTGAAACTTAGGATTAAGATTAAATTATTAATTTTATAAATAATTCACAAAATTAATTTAGATTAAATTATATATAATTATGCATAATAATACATTTAAAAAAACTAAATAGGCTAGGCCTGTAAGCTTGTAGGCTAAGCTTTATAAAAATAGGCATAACATGTTTACCTAAATAGGCCTAAGCCTGAGAGTGACCTATTTACTAAATAGGCTAGGATATGTCTAAAGTAGGCTAGGCCGTAGGCTCCTGATAGGGGCCTATCCTATTTCCACTCATAATGGGGATATATATCTTGTTCATACTAATACCTAGTGAAGAAGGATCAGCTCACTTATCATTAAATTTATGTCATTAGTAGCATATATTTTTAGGGGAATTACAATGAGGTCCCAAGGAAGGAACTTAATTACCAATAAGTCCTAATGACAATTCAAGAGCAAGCAATGAGAAGTTCAAAGGTAAGAAATGATAAAACCTCACTTGTTATTGGAACTTCTCGGTAATTAAGTTCCTTACTTAGGACCTCATTGTAATTTTCCCTATAGTTTTTATATTTTTATATGTACTCTGAATACATATAGTTGGTTTATGATCAATTGACTCTATATAGGGTTTTCTTAGGTTTTCCTTCATTAATATTCGACACACTAGCTAAACAAAATCCTTGCTTAGTCTTATAAGGTAGAGAGGGAAATTTTATTTAGTCCTATTTATAACTCACATTATTAAATTTTTCATATAAATATATAATTTTACTCTTAATTTAATATTATGTTGACTTTTTTCATGATGGTGTATTGTACATTAAATAGTGATAAAGCTGGAAAATTGTTAAATTTTTAGGCAGAATTAATGGGGTTTAAAGCTTCTTCTTTGATCGTTGTGAAACAAAGTGACTTATAAATAGAATTAGAAGAGTATAAAGGATGGTTGGGTTTTTTTTTGGTTAAAGAAATTCTTTTTTTGGAGGGTGGGGAAGTGCTCTTGCTTTTTTCCGCCTTTTGGATCCATTTGCAATACACTCCAAATTATTTAATTAAAGGGTTAATGTGCAAATTTGTCTTAGAAGTTTTCGTTCAAGAGCAATATTGCTTAGAAAGTTTTTTGGAGTTCAATATTGTCTAGGAAATTTCAAAACGTAATAGTGTTTCCTCACCCCATTAAAAATTGACGTTGACTGTTAATACATTAAAGGGAGCATTGCCCAATTTTAATACTTCTAGAAGCAACTTTGAACCCAAAAATAAATTTTGGAGAAAATTTGCATCTTAACCCTTGGTTAATAAATATGTGTTAAAATTCTTTTGAGCTCCATGCAACTTTTTTATTCTATTTTCTTGCACATTTATTAGGCTATGTAGAAATTTACTTTTATTCTTCTAAAAAATAGCCCACTCTATGTTTTATAGTATTTAAGTATTAAAAAATGAGTGTGAATTTTAAAATTATGTATTTATATAATATAAAACCCTAACAACTTATATTTATTATAAAAGATTGTGTAGTTTATTTTTCAAACTCATTGTAACACACAAAAACCATGATGTTAGTTTTTATGTAAGATAAAATACTTAATAATTAATTAACATATACTTGGTTCAACTTGTAGGAGTTGTATTGATATATATCATATCTAACAAGAAGTTTTAAGTTTGAGCCCTAAAAATGTAGCCATGTTAAATATTTGAAGATGCTCGGTCGTGATTTAAAAATGAGGCATATAGTTTCATAGTTGTAATAAAAGGAGGTATTTAAAAAAAAAATATATATATATTAGATACTTTGGATTTCTCTGTCTTTCAAATTTCATCACTTTATGTGCTACTTCAACTCACACAGGAGCCCATCATGAAGGATTACTTTCTAGTTCATTCTCTTGGAGTGAGGATTCAACCAATCGTTCAACTTTTACTTGCTAAACTTGGTGTAGAGCTCGAATATAGTATTGTGCATGCTGCTTATTGGTCTCTTTTATGCTTCATCATCATTTTTGCCTGTGTGTTATTGCAAGTTTGTTGCTTGGGTCATCAACCTTTCCATTTGCATCACTTGGAGTTTGGGATTGTTTGCTTCTCCTTGCTTCAGGCATTTGGACTAGTCAGTTTGCCTTCTCTCTCTTCCTATGAGAAGCTTTGAACCATGATGTATGGTTCACTTGGGTGGCCCATGTCCTCTGGAAGACGTGCTACAACACCCTTCTATTCACCCTTGCTCATGTTATAGGAAGTATTTGGTGGCTATGAACCTTCTTATGTACTGAGGCTGTTTATTGTTTTGTTTTCTAGTTGTTTTCAAGTTGTTGTTTTCCGTTACATTTTGTTTGTTTCTTTGCTTTGTTGTCTTAGGCTACTTGGTTTGCTTTTGTTTTGATGTAATGTACCTAAAGCCGGTAAAACAGGTCCAACCTGAGGGCTCAACCCGCAGCCCGCAGGTTTTGACAAGGTTAGGTTGGGATTTTTTAGTCCCGAACGACTTGAACTACACAACTTGCGCCCACAAAATTTTTTTATATATAACATGGTTGCCTACTTGCCCTTTGGACTTTGGACTTTGGCTTGTTATGCTTGAACACTTGCGCTTGGAAATGACACAGTATGAGTGGGTTGGGGTATTTTTTTTTGGACTTTAGACTTAGACACTAGAGCTTAGACCTGACACAATGTGAGTGGGCTTAAAACTTTTTTTTTTTGGTCAACAATTTGCCTTATTCTCATTCTCAATTTTGTAAAAAAAAATTGTGCGGGTTAAAATTTTTTTTGGTCAACAATTTACCTCATTCTCATTCTCAATTTTGTTAAAAAAAAAACGAAAAGTAAAAAAAATTGTGCCGCTAGCTCACGAACCTGCACATGCGGGTTAGGGTTGGTGATTTCCTAGCCCGCGGGCTAGTGTGGGCTAACTCGTAGCCCATGAGCTGACCCGTATTATCGACTTTTTATATGTAGCCCAAATGTATTGTAATTATTTTACTGTGTATTTAATGAAGTTTGTCTTTTACCCCTCGTCCTTGGGTTCAACTGGCGAAGGGG
Organism: Inga laurina; assembly: GCA_963855925.1. Lineage (NCBI taxonomy): Eukaryota > Viridiplantae > Streptophyta > Magnoliopsida > Fabales > Fabaceae > Inga > Inga laurina. The sequence goes on from OY979705.1 coordinate 59,679,335, forward strand.
TTGAACCCTCCTATCAATGGGAGAGGGTTTGATCCTGGGGAAGTGTACTTAGTTGTGGTTCAGCCGAGATGCTGAGGGAGGCATTCTAACTTGGAGCTCTGTGTAATATCCCAAAATACATCCAAGGGCTAAATGTACTAGATAGTGACATAAAAGGATTTAACGACACTCTAATTAATTTTGCCATGATTAAGAGTTAATTGCTACTTGATCTTAAGGATAGATTTGGGAAATAAAATGAAGGGCCAAGATTACTCTTATAAAGTATAAGTAATGATAAAGATATTCAAAGCAATTTCCTTATCTTTTCCTCTTATTTGGACACAAGGCACATGCAAGACCAAGTTCAACGCCAAGTCAACATACTCTCTTCCCTTTTCCTACAAGAAAACCATGCTCTCTTTGTTCTATTTTCATGCAAGAATAAAATAATATATGGGTATCCCTTTACTCCAACATTTCGTCCAAGCATCAAAGAGCAAATGAGAGAAAGAGTTAATGCATATATTCTTTCCTTATCAAGTCAACATAATCAGCCAAGACCAAGAAGAGAAAGAGAGAGAATGACATCAAATAAATTCCTCATCTTTTTGCTCAATCAAGTTGACCAACATGTAATATTATAAGAAGGGAATTGGTCAACGAAGTTGGTGCCTTTGTGAAGGAGAATTTCGGCTGGCATAAAAGGGAGGAAGGAAAGAGAAAACTTGTAGAAATTACACTTAGTTAAGCTATCATAAATGTGTGACCAAAGGAGTAATATTAGTCATAACTTTTGCCACCTTTTGGAACATATTTTTGGCCATCCCTTTAAGTGATAAGGGAAAGGAAAAATATGATCATTTATCACTCTCTCTCTCCATGTTTAAGTCGGTCGGCTTGCAGCTGAACCAAATAGAAATTGAAGAACCAAGTGTAGGTGAGTTCTTAATCTTGAGTTTCACCTCCTTAACCTCATCTATGGCTCAAGTGTCATTTACAAACTTTGTTCCTCTTGATGAGAGCTTCATTTTTATGGTTTTAGGATTTCAAGAGGAGGTGTTTTGAGCCATCATCCAAGAACAAAAGTTGAGGAAGCAAGAAAAGAATACAAGAAGAAGCCAAGAGGTGAGTAAGAGCATTATTTTGATGTATATGATGCTTGGATTGGTTGAGTTTTTGTGGGCTATTGTGACAGCCCTAATTTTGGTTTTTAGGGTATATTAGAGATCATGAAGCTTTCATCCTATGTATGTGCTTATATATTGGTTTAGAGGCAAATGAGCTAAGCTTAGTGATTAGATAGTAAAATGGCTGTTTGCTGTGAAATACCCTAAAATTCTGCCAAAACAGGACATGGGGAATGAGTAGGAATTTGTTCATTTTGACGTTACCATTGTGTTCTACACAAAAAATTATGTGGGAATAGCCCCGGGTTGTGAATTTTGGGTTATTGAAACTCAAAATGCAAAACTGGATTTTTGCCTGAGCATAATTCCAGTGACGTACCTTATTGGTATGGTGTTTTGAATAACCAAATGATCTCTAAAAATTCTAAAAATTTCCAGTTAAATAGTAGATATCTCAAGCTTTAATTTTATGTTTTCATCATTTCAATTTGTACACTGGGAGTTATGAATTTTTGAAGTTAGGTCATGAAAACTTGGTTGAATTCTGACAGTGTGCAATAAATGAAAATTTTGGGAATGCTGTGTATCCAACTGGATGTGGGTGAAATTTTTTCTTGAAAATAGACTAAATAAGGGTCACATGGCCTTTGGAATCACCCCATTTTGATTTTTGTAGATTTAGTTATGATTTTTCAAAGTTGATGAAAAATGCTGGTATATTTGGTCACTTATGCGAAAATTGAAGATGTTATGGCATAATGTAATAGTGTTGAACTCTGAGGTTAGAAATTGGTCTTTTAGGTTAATTGACCACTTTAGCTCCTTAGTTAACTTAATTAAATGACCATAGTGATAACCAACCTAAGTATTATGAGTTATTAATGAATTAGAATAGGTAATGACTCGTCGTCCTTGATTTTGGTTTATAGGATTCGATATTTGCCCTGTTCGTGATCCACCTGTGCCAGAGCACAATAGGAAAGAATAAGATAGTGACACTTTCTCTTATACTATGTGTAATGCATTGTATGTTTATTATATCATTGAATTGTGTATTGCGAATGCTGTGAAGTTTACTACTGTGAAAACTATGTGAAAGTCGTAATGACTATGTGTATGTTGTGAAGGCAATGTGTATGCTGTGCAAGTAATGTGTAGTTGTGAAGACATTGTGTATTACAGTGTGAGCAGTCGTGGATGTGACGCAGTTCACATCTACCCCTGCCGTTGTAAATGTGTAAGCGAGGAAGGCTATGTGAAAGCTATGAAGAATATGTGTATGCCGTGAGGCCATGTGTATGCTGCTGTTGTTTGGTAATTTACTTGCTTACTATGTAATTATATATTGTACGAGTGATTTGTTACTACTGGGATTCTCTTGAATCTCATTCTTTCCATTGACTAACCTACATCCAGGGCGAGCGGCTCGAAGGCGAAGCAACCAACCAAGAGCAACTAGTTTTCTTTAGTTTGATGGATGGTTGTCATATTTTGGAATTGAGATTACTGTATATATATTGTAAATGTTATTTTGGATAAGGATATGTAATTCCCTGAATGGAAACGGTAAGGGGCGAAAATGCCCCGTAAACCCTTTAGTTTTATTATATGAAACCCGGGGGTTGCTAGAAATTTTGGTTTATACTCTGATATGTATGAATGTGACTTAATCGCGCAAATTAATTATCATCAAAATATGTGTGTGAGGCCGTATTAAACAGTTTTTAAAAGAATTTTTGAAAACACACTTTATTGCATAGCGGGTCTTTGACTTCAAGTGGGATCTTAAACAGATTTTGTAGTAACCATCGGTCTCCAATTTATCTTAATTATACATTTTAAAATTATAATTACGGATCATAAGGTAGGGGGCTACACTCTATCCTTGGATCATGGATAAACCTAATCCCTTTCTTAAAATTTACGTATAAAAAAAAAAAAAGTTTGTCTTTTTATTAAAATAAAAAAAAGAAGATAAAGCTGTGACACCAATAAAGCAGAATGATAGTGACCGTACTCCAATTGTTTGACTCTTGGGGGCAGGCTTGAGTGAGTTGAAGTTTGTTTGGTGATAGATCTCACATTGCTTCCAGACCTTCTTTGACTGCTAGAATTGAAACTGACGGCCTTCAGATCCACACCTTCTCTATCTACTTTCAGGTAATTCATTCAAATCTCTCGCTCATTCACACACACACACACACACACACATAATCTTGTTGGATCTCTCTCTCTCCTATACTTTCTGGAAATTATTCTTGTTTCTGTCTTGGTACTGTTAATCCAATTAGAAGAAGGTGAAAGATGGAAAACTCTTTAGCTTTTCTGATGAAGTTACTTATATAGTACCTTGCACCGTTAATTAATTTCTCTCTGGTTACTCGCTCTCACACTTGAGACTGTATTTATTCAGAGTGTGTGTGTGTGTGTGTTTCTTTTTCTTTTCTTTTCTTTTGTTTTTAAATCTTTGAATCTGTGTGGTTGTGTTTAGAATCTGTGAAGACTGAAGATGGCATGCTCGCTAGAGGTTGAGTCACCGGAGAGAGAAAGCGGCGGAGGTGTTTGCTTCTGTTTGCCGGCCACCACACACCACCGTATCCACATGTAAATTTACTTTCTTATCCTCTTGTTCTTCTTTCCCGGCCAGCCTACTCACTCATGATTAAGTTAGAAACAGTCAGAGAAATAAGTCGTAACATTAAAATCATTATTTGCATCTACACCATCCTCCCATCCTTTTTATACTGTTAATTAATTATTTCACATAAATTTTAGAAATCATTTAAAATTAAGTATTCTTTTATAAAATTATCATAATAAAAGTTCCCGAGTTTTCTTAATTAATTAGAAAGTTTTATAACTCTTTATAAAAAATAAAATATTATAATTAATTAGAAATACTAGCTAAAAAAAGTAATATTTTTTATAAAATATGTTATATTATGAAATAAATAACGCATTCTTGTAACGAAGACAGGAGGGATGGATGAATATTATTTTAATTACTGCTTGCTATAAAAATGATAGTCTTTCCACTGAATATTAATTTTACTCCAACCTTGTTTCCACCTTACGTGGACCTTTTTTTTATTATTAAAAAAAATCAAAAGCTGTACAACCCTATACTTAGAGTTATGACGTCATTATGCTGACATCATACTCTCATAATTGATGGGCTCATATAGGCCTCCTCTCTTTTGTGGACACTTGTCGTAAATATATTTGATGAAAGCTTTTTAATTACCCACACAATATTTATTTTCAGTTGAGAATTTGTTTGAAAATATTATTTTTTAAAAAATTTACATTCTAAAATTTGGTTAGCTAGAACCAACTCTCTATATATGGCATTCAACATGCCAATACAAAAACGCAGCTCTTGGTTTACAAAAAGACATTACCAGTAGGCTGCACAGTGACATCTATTGGAAAAAACAGAGAGAGAAAGAAGATCAGAACTAGTTGTTAGCTGTGATTCAAAACTTGGGTGTGTGGCAGCAGAGCCAAAACTTGGAAAGAAAGTGTTTTGTTCTTTGACAGAGAGATGGCCGTAGCAGATGTAAGTTCAGTGACTGTACCAGCACAAGAGCTTCAGAAGGTTGCTTCAGCTCGGTTCAGGAGGCCTGATCTTAATCTTATAGATGATACAAGTATTATCTCTCCTCTCTCATCTCTCTCTCAAGCGTGTTTCAATTTATATCACAAACTATATGTAACAATGTTTTATTAACTTGTTTCAGAAGAGAGAAGAGAAAAATACCTAAAGTTATGCGTTCCCCTTCACAAGGCGGCATTGAAAGGTGATTGGAAAGCGGCGAAGCATATCTTAGATGAAGAAGATAACTGGAGACTAGCACGCGCCGCCCTAACCAAGGGGTGGGCAACGGTGCTCCATGTGGCGGCAGGAGCGAACCAAGTTCACTTTGTGGAGGAGCTGGTGAAGAGAATGGATCCCCATGAGTTGGAATTGCAAGATATTAATGGGAACACTGCGTTCAGCTTCGCTGCAGCTACTGGGAATATGCAGATTGTTGAGATCATGAAGAGAAAAAATCCCAGCTTGCCATTGATAAGGGGTGGTGATGATGTAAAGATCACTCCTCTTCACATGGCTGCTATGCAAGGACAAAGTGAAATGGCCAAGTATCTGTACGATGAAACAACTACTCAAATTTTTGAACGTGATGATTGGATAATATTGTTCTTCTTATGTGTCAACAATGGAATCTACGGTATAAGAACATTACACAAACAAACCAAAACATGAGACTATAAAATTTGAAGCGTGAAACATGCATGTATCAATCACACATGACTTTTTTTTTTATTGAATTAATTTGTGCAGATTTAGCCTTGAAGGTGCTTGAAAAGGATGAAGAACTAGCTTTTGAGAGGGATAGTCCAAACAATGAGACAGCATTGCATATATTGGCTCGAAAGACTTTAAGTCCCACTTGCCAAAGTCAGCGATATAGAAAGCGGCTCATGCAGTCCTGTAAGTGTACACGACCACAAATTACAAAAAATATAATTTTGTTACAATGGTTTTATGTTACCTATGAAACAAATGGTTATATGGATATTAAACATATGACAAACTTGATTGAAATAATTTTTCTTATAAATTTCCAGATTTGATAGTTCTATGATCAAATTGTGTTTCCTAGGTTTGAAGCAAACTCAGCAACTTCAACTAGTAAAAAGCTTGTGGAGTATATTACTTAGACGAGGTGATAGCGAGATTATGGACACTATAAAAGAACCTTCACAAGTAATATTTAATGCTGTGGAAATTGGGAATTTTGAGTTTCTAGCTGAGCTTATAAGCACCTATCCTGAATTGATATGGGAAGTTGAAAAAAATCGAAGCATAATTCATGTTGCAGTTTTGCGTCGTTATGCTGATATCTTCAATCTCATACATGATATTGGCCCGATCAAAGACTTCATTGTACCTTTTGTGGATGACGAACATAACGACAATTTATTGCATATGGCTGCAAGATTGGCACCACCAGATCGATTAAACATAGTTTCTGGAGCAGCTTTCCAAATGACCCATGAGTTACTATGGTTTGAGGTATTTTGCTTTAAACAATATTTAGCCTATATTTAAGATGGATTGCATATGTACTTATTACTTGGTGCACTTGTGAAAAGTGTAGTTTGTTATAAATTTTATATATTTGATGCTGATATTGATAGCACAATACGTACACTTTGACACGGCAGGAGGTGAAGAAGATAATGCCACCAGTTTTAATTGAGGCGAGGAATGCAGAAGGCTTGACTCCTCAAGAACTATTCACAAGGGGGCACAAAGAGTTACTAAGCAATGCAGAATCATGGATGAAGAAAACAGCAGAATCATGCTTGGTTGTTTCCGCTCTTATCACTACTGGAGTGTTTGCTGCCGCATTCAGTATACCGGGTGGTATCAATGACAGTTCAGGAAACCCTAACTACTTGCAGAAAGCATCATTTCTGACATTTGCTATAGCTGATGCAACCGCGATGATCTCATCCTCAACCTCCATACTTATTTTCTTGTCCATCCTCATCTCACGTTATGCAGAAGATGACTTTCACAAGTCACTACCCCGGAAGCTCATATCTGGGTTGGTTGCTTTGTTCATCTCCATAATAAGCATGATGGTAGCATTTAGTAGTGCCTTTTTCATCATGTATTATCATGGTTCAAAGTGGGTTCCTGACTTCATTTCTTCTCTTGCCTTCATACCCATACCCTTATTTGCGTTTCTGTTGTTCCCTCTCTGGTCTGATATAGTTTACTCGACCTACTTTTGTAGGAATCTTTTTCGGCCTAGTAAACATATGCTTTACTAGGAAAATAAGTGTCTGTCATGACTGAGGGATAGATCTCTTGTAATCAACGTACTTATGTAGTATGATCTTGTATTAATAACGACATTTCCTTTTCAATATGGTAGTGAAACTCATCTCTAAATTTTCGTAAAATTATAATTTGAACTTTAATTTATACTCTATCATCCTAACTAAATATGTTTGATTAGACCTCTATAAAAGCTACTCCTCTAGTCCTAAACGTAGGACATAAATTATACTGTAATTTGCACTATAAATTAGATCCTACATTTAGGACCAGAGGTAGCATTTGTTATATAACTAACACCATCTATAAAAGAATCCACACACACACATGCTTGTCTAGGACTAGACTTTGTAGTATAGCACATAATAATAACTTCATATAAATTAATGAAGTTACAAAAGATCAAAATTGTTGCCTATAAAAGTCATTAGTCAGAGGAGTTTGGTTAATTAATTAGGAAGTTTTATACTTAGTTAGAGATACTATATGGAAAAAGTTAATGCTTAAGAGAAAATGTGAGGGTTCTTATTAAGGACCAGAGAGAGTAATATTTACAAGTCATTTCAGGGCAAACGGATCATTTATTATGAAGAGAATGAGCTTCACCATTGCTTAGCTTCCAGTTTGCCTTTGACCATCAAATGAAATGTGAATAACCTGTGTGGCCATGAAATAGGGATTAAGTGAAACAAAATTGAGTAGGTGGTAGAGTCATGATCCTAAATATAAAAGATAGATAGCAAATTTCCAAAGATGAAGAAAATCAATTAAGTTAGGTATTAATAAAAAACCGTGTGTTGGTTTGGCTAAAATATCACTTTTAATTATTTGCATTAGAAACGACTCCCTTTATGGGAAACCCAACTCCTTAGGACCTGTTTGTACACGGAACTGAAGGTGAGAGGAGGGAAGATTCGACACTTCCCTCTGCCAAAACACGTTTGGTACTTCAACTCGAATCAAATTTTAGTTCCCGTCTCCTGCCATGTTCTCTTAAATATGGGAACCTCAGATCCCTCCAAAAATGGTGGGATGATGAAAACTTCCTGGGAAGGCATATGCGTTTTGACCAAAATGCCACCCCAAAATACAATTGTGCGGAGCTTTCTCGGTTTTTCTCTCTCGCTCTCTTTTTTTCTTGCTTTGTTTCTCGGTATCCATTTTCTCTTTTGTGACAATGGTGGGAGGAAGAAGAGGGAGTGATGCCGAAGAGAGAGAGAGAGAGAGAGAGAGAGAGAGAGAGAGAGGATGGTGAAGACAGTGGAGAGAGAGTGAAGGTGGTAAAAGAAGGTGTTGGTGCTAAATAAAAAATGGTGTGACGGGTCCAATCAGTGTTCGAATTGAATGAAGAATGGTGTGCCGGATCCAGACGATAAAGACGATGAACAGGAACAATACCACGAGGAAGATGATGAATAGTGAAGACGAGGTCGAGTTTGAACCGGGTTGTTAAATTTGATCTGGGCAGTTAAGTTCAAATTGTGATGTTAAGTTCGAACTTGAAGTTAGGGGTATTTTAGGTTTTTCATATAATCTTTCCACTTAAACCACTCCCTTTTCTTCCAACCAAATATCTCATCTTCCCTCAACCTAGGTTCCTTTCCATGTTTACCAAACATGCTAGTTTTTTAAAGTTCTCTCCCAATATCTTTCTTTCCCTTCTCTAAGTTCCTTTCCCTCCTAAAATGTTTCTTGTACCAAACAGGCCCTTAATATGTTCAATCAATAGGAGAGTTTAGAAACCAATTATAAATTTAAGAGAAAAAATGAATTGAGTTCCAACGTTCAGGACAAAAGCATCACCCCGCTACTAGTTTTTACACTTAGAACTAGATGGAGTAATTAATGTAAATGATCCAAATACAAAAATCTATTTTCTCATAGAGAGAATTCAGCTATGAAAATATATACCTGAACGCCCTTGAGTATTCACTAGCCTATATTGAGGTATATAAATCCTTTTTCACCTCATGATTACATATTTGTCCTGATTGCAAAAATTATATTCCAAACTGCAATTGACAGTTCTTCATCTCACTTTTCTCACAAAACTATATAAAAATAAATATTATCAAATAAAAATATCTGAAGAAAATATATTTTCATATTTGTATATTTCAAAATCAAATAATTTTATATGATTGATATTATGTTTTTCATAATTTTTAAAATTAAAATAAATTGAAAGAAATATTTTTCATGTGAAGGTGACTCGGTGGGGTTGACTGGAATAAAAAGATGGCATAGTGAAGAGCAGCTGTGGAAGAAGAATTTTCTTCCATAATTAATCTCTCCATATTTGGAGAGATAAGGGTTTTTTGTTTTATTTTTTTTCTTGGGGGCGGTGGAGAGATAAGGGTTTTTTTTTTGTTTTTGTTTTGTGGGGGCGGCGGTCTCACCCATCATTTTTTTTTTCCACCTAACTTTTCCACTCATCTAAACAAGGGGTAAATGTAAAAGACTAAAAGTCATTCATTTCTTTTTCATCTTTTCATGTGAGAGGTGGGGCAGTTCATGAGTGAGAACAAGGCTTGGAGCATATAGGAAGGAGCGAGGAAGGTTCAAATGCGCACGCTTCTTTAATAATTCAAAGTGGAAGAATAATTTTAAGACTTTTAAAGGTGCAAAAGACCTTTGATTGTAGGAGGCTAGGAGCTGTCTGCTTTTCTTTATGAGAGGGCTGAAGAATTTGGAAGCACTTTGTGGAATTCCAGTTTCGTGGACTTTTCTTGGGACTTATCAGTTTTACTCTCAACTTCCCAATGTGAATTAATGGAGTGGATACATTGTATTCATCGTGCTATGCCTGTTTTTTTTTGCTCAGATGCTATGCCTGTTGGATTCATTATTGATAGCTCCTTATTTTATTACTACTACTTTTAAAACAAGGATAAGGATGAAAAATCCCCGACCAGACGAATCTTGGCCAACCCCTCTCTCTCATGTATTATTCCAACAATCACTCTCACTCTCTCAGTGGCTCACCTCAAACTTGATTCTTCTTTTCGGTTTTAATTATAAGATAAAGTTGAATTTTTTGAGGAATTAATGAAACAAATTAAATTATTTTACAATATTTATATTTTTATTTTTTTTCTTCAAACTAATTAATTTGACTAATAAACTAATATATAATCTAAAAATATATAACATATGGTATGATTAAGTAACTTATTTAGCTTCCTTAATCTCTTAAAAAAAAATCAACTTTATCTTATATTTAATACAGGAAAAAGTATATTCTTACAATAAGCGATATACATGCGTGGCCCCCCTATTCATGAATAGATTATCTTTCAAGGCATATTTATTGTTTTTATAATCTTCAAGGGGTTGAGGGGTAATACGGTCCAACTTTTATAAAATTTGACAAAACCCTTCATATCTTGGTTCATAAAAAGGTTCTAGAAGATATCTTATACTCCCTGCTCCCAAAGGTAGGACCTAATAGTTAATCTTAAATATAAAATCGTATTTTATTTTGGGGAAATTCTAAATAAATGTTTGTAAAATTTGCATGTACCAAATCAGTTATCCCAATTTCACAAATCCCAAACCAATCCACTGTCTCAAAAAGGAATTTACAAATGTTTGTACTTTTACAATATTGCCTCTCAATCTAAAAGGCCAATGTTTCAGCGTATTTACTATGTTTCATTAGCTGTTTACTATATTTCATTAGTAAATGACAACAAGTTTTTACAAATTCCATCACTACTATTACTACAAAAAATATAAGTTCTAGCGTTTAATTTAAAGAACACTATGACGTTTGGAAAAAGCCATAATTTCTAGCGCCATTAAAACAAGCTACGATGCTTGTTGAATATATGAAAACGTCGTAGTTTGATTATTTATTTGTTTTTTAATTATAAAGCTATGGTATTTTCATGAGGAAGTGCCATAGGAAGTTGGCACTCTTATGAGGTTTTTCCATAAAAGTGTCATAGGAAGTCATATATATATATATATATATATATATTCCTTTTACCATTTTTACATCCCCGGTGAAATTGACTTCCAATGGCGCTTCCTTAGGGAAGCGCCATAGGAAATCTTTTTTTTTTTTTTTAAATCGTAATTATTTTATTTTTTTGATGTAAATCTCTATTTATAATCTAAATTCCACAGTAAAATGGAATAACATAGCACATATCTTTTGCAATATTGCATTTTCATGTATCAAGCATAAAAGAACTCTAGTATTTAACTTGCTTAAACTTAAGCCATACACGTTACTTTTACGAAGGATTAAACTAAATATTATTATATTTGTAAACTTAAAAATTAAAAAACTTACAATATATAGAAAGTTCAAGAAGCCAGAGTTGAAACTTCAAATAAATACCTGTAAACAAAATTATGAGCACACATGTAAGATTTATGACATATTTTAACTAAAAAAACGTGGACCAAATGTTGAAAAAAAAAACACTTACACGCTAGAAAGCTTCTGAAGGAGGCCGAGATAAGAAGAAAAAAACACGTGGGAGATGAAGCTTTGTACTGTAATAGAGGTCTGGGAAATGGGGGAGCTAGAGGGAATATGGGAAGATGAAAATGAAAATGGCAGGATGTAAAAATTATATAGCAACATGGTGGGAGAAACTATGGCGCTTTATGTGAAAGTGACATAACTTCCCAATTTAAAGGAAAAAAAATTGAAAGCCTTCGTTGAACTTAATATGCCTTGGCGCTTACTCAAGGGAGTGCCATTCAAGGCATATATTATATATGCCATGACACTCCCTTGAGAAAGCGCCATTAAAGGCTTAATAATGGTATTCCCTTGAGAAAACGCCATTAAAGGTTTAATATGTCTTTACTGGCGCTTTCTCAAGTGATTGCCATTAAAGGCATATAATACACCTTTTTTTATGCTATCTCAAGCAAGTAGGCATATAGAAAATATTTTTTTAAAAAAAATATTTTAAGTAGTAAGTTAAATATAAAAGACATTGAGCAAGTTAAATAAGTAACAACTAATAAAATTATATTTGTAAGCTTAAAAATTAAAAAACTTATAATGTATAGGAAGTTTAAGAGAGAGTTGTAGCTTCAAGTAAATACCTTGAAAAAAATTATAAGCACATATAAAACTATAAGTTAAGATTCATGACAGATTTTAAATTTATAAAAAACAAAGAAAACTATAGTGTCAATCGACGAAAGCTTCTGTATTAAAAAAAACAAAGACTTACAGTCAGACTTACATTTCCTTGCAAACAGTAGTGCATTTATTATGAGGTGAAATTTTGGAATTTAGTAAGTATTAAATAACTTATTGTATGGCGCTTAATCAGGAAAGCGTCGTAGCTACCTAATACCTTATATAACGCTTTCTTGGGCAAGCGCCATACAAGGAAAGTAATTTTTTTAAATAAAATAACCCCTTGTATGACACTTCCCTAGCCAAGCATCATACAAGGTATTTGGCAGTTACAACACTTTCCTAGTCAAACGCCTAGCCAAGCATCATACAAGGTTTCCTTCGGCACTTGTTTGAAGAAGTGTTATAAGATTAACACCATTAAATCTATATTTTGTAGTAGTGCTTACTAAGATAATTTAATATAAAAGGTCTCTTGTTGGTATATTTACTACATTTCATTAGTTATTCACTATACACTTTATTAGGATACGACAAAACGTAATAGCTAATGTGGACACTTAGATCATTTAATCTAAAAAGTCATTCTTTCAGTACTCTTCAATAGTTATTTGCTATAATACATTAGAAAATGACTACAAATTTTAGCAAATGTCATACTTAAAAGGTCTCGTTTTCAACATATTTACTACACCTTACTAACAAATGACAATAAGTTTTAGCAAATTGCACACTTAGATATAATTTAATCTAAAAGGTCATTGTTTTGGCATATTTACTAAACTTTATTAGCTATTTACTACATTTCATTAGATATTCATCATTACACTTTATTAGCAAATGACAACATGTTTAAATAAATTGGCTAAAGTATATGTTTGGTTCTTTAAGTTTGCATTAAATTTTAGTTTAGTCCTATAAGTTTATAAAGTGTATTTTAAATCTTTTAATATTAACACTGTTAATATCATCAATGGGAAATGCTAACTCAATGAGTTCAAATGATAACTCAAACTAAATTTAAAGGATTAAAATTGGATTAAGGTGCAAATTTGCTTAATAAGTTTTTATTTAAAAGCACTAGGTGTCCAAAAGTTTTTTTTGTTCAATCTTACCCAAGAAGTTTTAAAATCATAACAAAGTCGTCTCAACCATTATCTAAGTTAAGTTTAGCCGTTAGTTGATCATATTTGTGGAGCTAAATGTTTCATGTGTCATATACTTTATCTTTGTTGGGTTAAGGTGTAAATTTGCACAAAAAAATTTTTTGGAGTTGGATATCTGGAAGGTTTTTTTGGGTTCAATGTCACCTCCAAAAGATATCAAATTATAGCAATATCACCCCTGTTGTTATCCAGATCAAGTTTGACCGTTGGTTAATTAAATATACTGAGCTAACATATCTCTATCATCTAATTCATTTTTTTTTTCAAAAGGTGAGGATATACACCAGCGCCAAAAAAATTCTTGTTTCTCATACAAGAGGCTAACCAAAATCAACCCTGTTGTTTATGCCTTTCAAGAATTCTCGCGAGTCACAAAAAATTTACCATACTAAAGAGTTGTTATTTTGCAAGAGAAGTAATGTTGGAATTCAAAACATGGAATGAAGTGGACAACATGGCAAAAATGAAGTAAATGAGATGTGAAATTTCTAGATTTGCATATTTGGTCAACTAAAGGTCTAACTTAACCTAGACAACGACCAATGTGGCATTACTACAATTTGAAAACTTCAAGGGCAACATTGAACTCGAAAAAACTTCACCCAATACTCCTTAATGAAAACTTTTATGGCAAATTTTCACCTTAACTCTAATGAAGAGAATGTGTATCACATATGGACTTGTCAACTCAGTATATTTGGTCAACTAATACTACTACAAAAAACACAATATATGGCGCTTATTTTAAAGTATACTATAGCACTTGGAAAGCGTCATAGCTTCTAGTGCCATTAAAAATAGTTTTGGTGCTTCTTGAATCTATGAAAGTTTCATAACTTGTTTTTTGTATTAATTTTTTTGAATCTATGGAATTACTTATGCTCTTTCTCTTGCTTGATAGCTTTTCTATCTTTGAATGAGTTTTGCCTTATTGTTATTGGGCTTTGGAGATGAGACTAGTATCATTATGATGTATTAGTAGAATTTGACAAGGGTTTTAGAATGACTTCTGCTCCTTCTACTTGATATCTTTATTGTCTTTATATAGATTTCACATATTTTCTACTTTTTTGCTTTATAATCAAAATTCACATGTAGTGACAATAGCTGTAAAGATTTGCTCCAATCTTGAAGGCATCTAGCAATTCCAAATTCAAAATAAACAATTATAACCACATGATCTGGAAGTTTATATGAAGTAGAGGCAGTTTGTCATTATTATTTAATATTTGTGAATTTTTTTATTAATTGGCTAACTTATGCCTCAATTTGTTTTTCCAGTGACAATCAGACCATGCCTCCTCTAGACCTCTCACCAACCACTTATGAACACAATGGTGGTTCTTAGATAGTTTAGCAATTTTTGTTGGTAAAAAAAAAAAAAAAGATAGTTTAGCAATTTAGGAAACTATTTATTGGGGCTATTTTTATTGATGTATTTATCTTTTAGTTGGATAATTTTTGTACTCCCTTAAATGAAATTGAACTATTTTGATGGTTGTAAAAAATTTTGTGGATATTGCTACTTAATATATTATTTATTCCCACATATGGTGTATATTTTAATTTTAATTTAGTTATTTATTTTTTTATTTTGATATTTATTAGAAGAATCTAAATTTTATTTCAACACTTTAATTTATATAAAAAATAAAATATTTCTAACTTTCAGCGACAACTACAAGATTTATCGACGACAACAAATGTCGTTGTTGATGCCATTTTCAGTGGCGACACTTAGTCGTCATTGAATAAAGCATTAGCGGAAACAATTAGTCACTGCCTATAGACTTTTCGGCAATGACATATTGTGTCGCCGTAAATGTTTTTAGTGGCTACTTTTGTCGTTGCCAATACTCTACTTTTAGCGGCGACTTGCCTTTTAGAGACATTTGTCTTTATTTTCAACCGTGAAAAGTTGTTGCCAAAACTTTCAGCCACGGTCGCTACGGCAATGACCTCGTGATGACTTTTTGTCGCCACTGAAAACTTTCAGTGGTGACTTTAAGACTTTCAGAGTCGCCGCTGAAAGTCAATTTTTTTATAGTGTTAAATTTAAAACACAACATGAATTGCAAGTAAAGGAACTTACTTGCAGAGGACCCAAATTGTGACAATGAGTAACTACATCTTTCATCTTTCTAAGGAGGATTAAACTAGTATTATTATATTTGTAGAATGATCTATCACCAAACTTGCAGGCATCCTTAGCAATATTGCTTCTTCATCTATCAAGCATAAGAACTCTAGTATTTAAGTTGCTTAAACTTGAGCCATACACGTTACTTCTACGGAGGATTAAACTAGTATTATTATATTTGTAAGCTCAAAAATTAAAAAACTTACAATGTATAGAAAGTTTAAGAAGACAGAGTTGAAATTTCAAATAAATACCTGAAAAAAATTATGAGCAAACATATAAGATTCATGACATATTGTAACTAAAAAAACAAGAAGAAAATGTGGACCAAATATTGAAAAAAAAACACTTACAAGCTAGGGAGCTTTTGTAGAAGGCTGAGACAAGAAGAAAAAAGACACATGGGAGAGGAAGCTTTGTTTTGCAACGGAAGTAGCAACCAAATGTTGAAGAAATGTGCACAGAGAGGAGACAAGAAAAAACAAAAAGTTTAGGGGGAGGGGGACCAAGGAAGCTTCTACTTGCCACCATCAAAGAGAGGAGGGAGTAAGAACAATGAATAAGGAAAGGTGGTGGACCAATAGAGTGGGGGACCAATGGATCAGAATTTTGGGAAATGGGAAGCTGGAGGGCATGCAAGAAGATGATAATGGCGGGTGTTAAAATTTTTTAACTCTTTGTATGGCGCTTATATAGCAAGTGCCATATAAGGTAAGGGGAAGCTTGGCACTTGCCACACAAGTGCCATTGCTTCCCTTAAAAAAATGGTGTCATAAGCCTTGGTAGGAATGGCACCTTGGAAAACTTTAGCGCTTGGTACACAGGCGCCATTACTTCCCTTAAAAAAAAGTGGCGTAAGCCTTGACATGAATGCCACCTTGTATGGCGCTTATATAACAAACTCCATACAAGGTGATTTTAAAAATAAAAAATAAAAAATAAAAAATATGCCAAAGGTGATTTTAACAAAAAAATATGCCAAAGGTGATTTTTTTTAAAAAAAAATGCCATGTGGCCCTTAGAAGGCGCTTTGCAATAAAGCGCCTTCCAAAGCTCTTTTTTAATTTTTTTTATTTATTAAAAAGTATCATATATTTTTTTTAATGTAAAGGAAGTAAAGGTGCTTGCAAAGCTTCTTTTAGTCTGACTTATTTTATTTTTCTAAATGAAAGGAAAATAATGGCTATTTTTTCAAAAAATTAGGGAAGCAATACTATAAGACAAAGCCTTAGAAGGCGCTTGCCTGGGAATCGCCTCGTCATACAAGTTACTTACTATTTTTTTCAAGAAATGATGCTAGCTATAGCAAGCGCCATAAGTGACACTTCATTATTTTTTTCCAAAAGTAAAAGCCTTGTGCGGCGCTTGTTTAGGCAAGTGTCACAGAAGCTTAACACTAGCTATGATGCTTATAATAGTGTTTTGAAATATTTTTTTTAAAATACTATTTGTGAAGAAGCGCACAATAGAGGCACCGCTAAATCCCTCTTTTGTAATAGAGTAACAGTCACACTTAACTTGGATAACATCTAGAGCATTATTGTTACAATTTGAAAACTTCTGGAGCAACTTTGAATCTAAAAAAGCTTTCGGATAGCCAGTGCTCATAAGTGAAAACTTACGGGGAAAATTTGCACCTTGATAATTAAAATTGAAATAACATATAAAAATATAATATTTTTATATTTTAATTTCAAAATAAAAATTTTAGTGAGACAACCTGTGTTAAGACTAAAGTACTTCTCAATGCAAGTGATTCTGGATGATTTGATCTTATTCCCTTTTCATTCATAAGTTAAAAATTTTATCACCTTTGACGATGAAGTTCAAAATATTGACACAGATAACTTGTGTATCGTAGGAGAATGAATCGTTTGAATTGTACAGATCATCATGAATATCAGCCTACCAGGATGCCAATTTTAAAAGTTAATTGACTGTTGTACTTCTATTGAATGCAATTTATCATTAGATACAAGGATGAGATTGAGAAATATCATATTATTCATGTAATTTCTCTTGTGTTCTATCGGCTCCTTAATATAAAATCTAATTTGTAGTTCAATTTCTTCATTGAAGTATATTAAGGAGTAGAGGGAGTAGATGAAAGATTCCAAAAGGCAAGTTGTTTGGTAATTGAATATACCCTTGTCATTTCAATGTGCTATTGCTCATTTTAGCTTCGTGATTATGCATATTTTATTATGAAGAATTCAAGTATATGTTATGTGCTATTGGTCCTATTTGTGAGTTTTAGAATTAAATGATACATAAGGCTAAGTTTTGAAACAAGAAGAAAACATTTGGCATACAGTTAAGTAAATTGAGTGGTGATAATCATCATATTCACTTGACAAATAGAATAACTCTTTGTAAGATGATAAACCTAAAGCGTAGGACAATTGAAATTGTGTGGCCTTCTAAAATTGGATGCAGAGCCTGTACTTTCTATGTCAACTATCCAATTTAGATTAAAAATGGGAAAATTTCACCTAGCTCCCACTGTAGCTAAATAATTTCAAAAGCCCCCACAACATTATGAAACATCATTACAGTCTTAGGGGGGGAGTGAAATTAATTTGAGGAGTGAAGGGACACATATAACCCTCCCAAAAAGCCCCACTACAATGTATAAAACACGTATATTGTAAGATAAATGTGCTTATTTACAAGATAGTTGTGCGTATTTAGAAGACAAATAAGCTGATTTGCAAGACCAGTAATTGAAATGACAATAGTTTGTGATCAATGTTAAGTTATCATATATCGGCAAACACATGTATAAATTCCAATTGTTGGTCTTGCAAATCAGCTTAGTTTTCTTGTAAATTCCCACATACAGCTTATAAAGGTTCACATTTGTCTTGTGAATTCCCTCTTCTCTTGTAAATATCTTAAGTGTTACTGAGTCACAAATTGCAATGAATTAGGTGAGCTCCAAAATGAATATCTCTGGGCCTGTGCTATTCTATTTATAGAATATATCAACAAATCATACAGTGTCATATATCCTTATAGGATTATTCTAGAATACAATATAGACATATAAAATTATAATGTATATGAAATATTTATTTCTAACTCCCTCTTTTACTTTGGACCTTCTCCTTCTTCCTTTGATTCATTCCTTTGATTAGCTGAAGTTGTTGGTGCCCTTTTGCTGGGGTAACTGTGACCCCAAGCTTATCTTTGAGATACCAAAACCTTGCATGATGTAATGGTTTTGTCAGAAAATCAGCTACCTAGAAATCTGTTGGAACATATTGAACTTTTAGCAGCTTGGACAAAACTTGATCTCTTGCGAAGTGCACATCTATTTCAATGTGTTTAGTTTTTGCATGATGAATTGGATTTGAAGCATTGCTGCACTAGTATTATCACACCTTATGGTTGGTGTGCTTTTGATTTTCAAGTTTAGTTCAGACAACAATGATTTGATCCAGCTGAGTTCTGAGGTTGTATTAGCTAGAGAGCAATATTCTGATTCACAGCTGGAGCGAGAAACGACTAGTTGCTTATTGGAGGACCATGTTACAAGAAAATTTCCAAGAAATACACAATAACCACCAATAAATCTTCTATCATCTGGACAAGATGCCCAGTCAGCATCAGAATATGCAACCATATCCAATAGTCTTGAAGGTTTAATATGTATACCATAGTGTGTTTTTCCTCGAAGATATCTTCACACTCTCTTCACTGCTTTCCAATGTTCTGTGGTTGGTTGAGAGAGAAATTGACTCAATTTACCAATACTGAAACTCATGTCTGGTCTTGTATTGCACAAGTATTGGAGAGTTCCAAATGCACTTCGATATTCAGACGGATTTGTTAGAGCAAGCGTTTCACCCAAGAGGGGGGTGAATTGGGTGATCTTAAAAATTTCGTTGCAAATATAAATTTGACGTTGAAATTAAAACGGGAAAGAGTAAGGAGAAATATCACCGAAGTGTACACCGGGAGTTATACTGGTTTGGCCACAACCACTTTGACCTACGTCCAGTCCTCAGAGCTTCTTTGAGAGTTTCACTATAACTTCCAAGATTCAGTGGGTTCTTGGCACCTCAGTACAAGCAAGTTCCTACACCTGGACACTCGCTCCCCCTTACAAGTTGTAATCCAATCCCAACTCAAGGTTCCACAACCTTAAGTTACCTCAATAACAAATATTGAGTTTGAATGAAATATCTCTCTCACAGAGTAAATAAGAATCACTGAAGCATAGAATCACAAGTACAATGAAAAACAGAGTAATGAACTTGATGATACGTTCGTGAGTGTGTTCTTGTGTATATTCTCTGTTTAGATGTTCCTATATTTATAGATACGTTGGTAATGATTGCTGGAACATATTTCTTCATATCCATTGGAGCGTGCGCAGCCACTATTGACTTTTCCAGTTTTTGAAAAACATACGTTTGCGGTAGGTGACGGTCGGTGACATTTGAGCGTTGCTTTTGACTTTCCTCATTTGGTAAGATCTCTTCGTTGTTTATCTGTTGAAATGCTAACAATACTAATATAATGAAAAGTTAACCAAATAGGAAACAAAACAATGACCGTTGGAATGATTTCAAACTTTCTGGGTTTGCTTACTCGAGTAGCTACTCGAGTACCCCTTGAAGTTTACTCGAGTACTTACTCGAGTATCATCGGGAAAGCTTTGATTAACTTCAAGTCAATAAATAAATATAAGATTACTCGGGTAGTGCATGGAATAACTAAATTTCAAACCTTTGGAAATTCATGTTTACTCGGGTACCTACTCGAGTAATGCATTCACAACTTCATTGGTTACTCGGGTACCAACTCGAGTAAACCTTTAAATAAACTTTTGATTACTTGATGCTCTACTCCAGTAATGTTGGCAGGATTTCAAGGACGAGAGCACTTCAAGTCTGATTACCTTGTTACTCGAGTACCTACTCGAGTAAACTTACTTTTTGTACATAACTTACTCGGGTAATGACTTGAGGTTTTCCTTCAAACATAACTTTGCATACTCGAGTACATACTCGAGTAATCCACTTAAAATAGAACATTAAATACTTGCATACTAGAGTAAAGACTCGAGGAAAATGAGATAAAATTAAACCAAGTTATTCGGGTACTACCTTCAAGTTTTCACTTACCTCAGTGTGTTACTTGAGTACCTACTCGAGTAACATTGGCAGTGGTACAAAATGCTGAGAGCAACACATTTTCAGAAACAGAGTTACTCGAGTACTTACTCGAGTATCATTGGCAGGCCGAGAGCAACTCCAAGTATTTACTTGGTTACTTGAGTAGCTACTCAAGTAACATTGGCAGGCCGAGAGCAACTTGAAAATACTTACACTATTACTCGAGTACCTACTCAAGTAACGTTGGCAGGTTACTGGAATGTGCTTCTGGTTACTTCAAGTTTTGTCTCATTACTCGAGTACCTACTCGAGTAATGCTTTAGAAAACTTGCTTCTGATCAAGTTTCTCAGCTTTTTCTCTTGGCCTTTCTTCATTACTCCAATGCTTACCTCAAGTGATGCTTATCCCTGTTATTCCTTTGCTCAAACTTATTTATTAATCACTTCTTTTTCATACCATTCTTTTGTTATCATCAAAACATGAGATCTAACAGGATTATCAAGTAGTTCACCAGAATATGCTGATAGGGACTTGTGATCAACCATTGGTGTCTAATATGGAGAGGCATTACTCATGTGAAACTTATCTATTAAATCATAAATATATCTTCTTTGTGTCAAATATAAACAAGTGCTATCTTTATAAGCCTCAATTCCAAGGAAATAGTAAAGAGAGCCAAGGTCTTTTAGAGAGAAAATACTATGCAACCTTGTAGTGAAGTATTTGAGACTAAAGGAATTGCTGCCTGTAACAAGGATATCATCTACAAAAAATAAAATTTTTAAGATTTGAGTGTTATCTGAATAGATAAAAATAGAAATATCGCTTTTGGAATTGGTAAAACCCTAATTCAAGATAACACTTCGAAGTCTATCAAACCATGCTCTGGGTGCTTGCTTCAAGCCATAAAGAGCTTTATAAAGCTTGCAAGCATAATTAGGTTTAAAAGGATGAATAAAACCTTCTAATTGTTCCATGAAGACAGGTTCAGTCAAGAAGCCATTTAAGAATGCATTGTTAATGTCAAGTTGCTTTATCTCTTAATTTAGTGCAATAGCAATAGTCAAGAAAATTCGAATGGTGGAAGCCTTAATAACAAGGCTAAAAGTTTTGTAGAAGTTAATACCTTCGGTTTGTTGAAAACCCTTAGCAACAAGCCTTGCCTTTCTTTTAGCCAAGGCGCTATCTAGACTAAACATGGATTTGAACACCCATTTGTTGTCAACCATATTTTGCATTGGTGATCGTGGGACAAAAGCCCAGGTGGAATTCTTTTGAAGTGCAATAAATTCATCAATCATAGCCTACTTCTAGAGAGGCAATTGCAGTGCTTCCTGTGCTGTTTGGGGAAATCGTTCAGAAGTGAGTTGTGTTAGCCTAACATAAGGAGCTTTAGGCTTGAAAATCCCATGTTTGCTACGGGTTTGCATTGGGTGGATGGTAGGAGGATTTTGAGATACTTGATGTGAGGTGATTGCAACTGAATTAGCTGGGACAATAGCAATTTGATCAGCTGAGGAAAAACATTCTCCCTCGGGTTGCATCACTTCAGGCATAGATCCAGATGATGAAGTGGCTATTGAGGGTGATAAAGTATGAGCAAGAGATGCTTCATTAGGTAAGTCATGAGCATTTTCTATTTCCTGAGAAAGTGTAGCAGGAGAGTGTTGAGGTGAGATAGCTTCAGCTCTACTTGAATGAGTCTTATTATAGACATGTGTATACATAATATGAGGAGTAGATGGTGACAAGGCTTCAGTAATGATAGGGGGTGCACTAGAGAAATTTACAACTTTTGCATGTTGTGGCTGTTGAAAATGTTGAAAACCATTAGTAAATGGATAATCATTTTCATTGAATATAACGTGTTGAGAGATGCATATTTTTCTTGTGGAGTTGAGACATTTAAAACCCTTGTGAGAACCACTATAACCAAGAAATACATACTTGGTGTTGTGGTACTGAAACTTACTTTGATTATATGGTCGAAGACAAGGAAAACATGCACATCCAAAAATCTTGAAATCCTTATAGTTTGGTTTCCTTTTATACAGAACCTCAAAGGGTGAAATGTCCTTTAAAACACTAGTAGGTAACCTATTTATGAGAAAAACTACAGTAGAAAAGGCTTCCCACTAATAAAATGTAGGCATTTTAGCTTGAGCTAGGAGTGTAAGACCTATCTCGACTATGTGTCAATGCTTATGCTCATCTCTACCATTCTGTGCTGATGTGTGTGGACAAGAATGTCTAAAGATAATTCCATTTTCATCCAGAATACCTTGCAAACTTCTAAATTCACCACCTCAGTCACTATGAAGCATTTTGATTTTTCTTTCAAACTGATTCACAACCATATTTTTGAAAAGTTTAAAGGTTGACAATGCTTCACCCTTAGTCTTCAAGGGATAAATCCATGTGTGCCTACTGTGATCATCTAGAAAACTTATATAATATCGATAGCCATTAACAGATTTTATTGGGGATGGTCCCCAAAGGTTAGTATGGATTAAATCTAAGATATGTGCAGCACGGGACTGAGAATTAGAGAATAGAAGTCTATGTGGCTTTCCCAATTGACAGGAATCACAAAATAAAAATTCTTCATTAGTGCTAGAGAAAACATTACAATCTTTAAGAACTCTACTCAAAACATATTTTCTTGGATGACCAAACCTTCAATGCCAAGACTCTAAACTAGAAAGGTTGACACTAGATTGACTTTGTCTAGACTTCTCATTCTTATTTGTCGCTAAAATAAAACTAGCAGCATAATTCTTCGCAGGAACAACTTCATTATCAATTCTATATAGACTTGGAGTAGACCCTCTTGTTGTGACCCCTTAAAGCAAAACTTTATGTTGACTCTTGTCCTTCACAAAACATCCATGAAAGTGAATTTCAAAAAACACATCATTATTATCACTGGTGAGCTTAAAACTACTAATCAAGTTCTTAGCCATTTGAGGTACAATAAGAACATCATTCATACTGAGAGTTTTTAATTTGGAGTTTTTATCACACACCAACTTAGCATTTCCAGTACCAATCACATTTACAGATGCTCCATCACCTACTGAGATAGAATTTATTTGAGTTCATACAGGTTCAACATTGTCAGGAGTGTGGGTAACATGTGTGTTGCGCCAGTGTCAAGGTACCATACTGGATCGATGGTAGTTTCAAGGGTGGCTATGTAAGCAGAAGCATTGTCAGATCTGTAAGAGCTCTTGAAACTCTTGTCAAAATAGTAATAGTAATCGGCCACATCATGTCCTGGTTTGTCACAAAGATGACACTATAAGTTAGTCTTGTTCTGAGAAAAATTTCCTCTGCCATTGAAATTTCCTCTGGTGGTACGTGCTCTACCTCTTCGGCTTCTTCTTCCACCCCAGTAATGAGAAAGATTCTGGTTGGAGTTTGATTGCTGGAAGGATAAATTCACAAAGGCAGTAGACAAGCTTGTAGTGGAAGCAATATGAAGATGTTCCATTCTAGATTCATAAGTCAGGAGTTTAGATTGAAGGTCTGCCCAGCTCATGTTCTCTTTTTTGAAAGAAGGACTACAATCGGCGTCAAGCCCCGTAAGAGTATGTGTAATCAAGTTAGAAACAGAGAGTGGACAACCAGCAAGAGTAAGATTATCGGATAGTGATTTCATTTTTGTCAAATACTCTCTCATCTTTAAAGATCTCTTCTTCATCTATTGAAATTTGCTTTTGAGAGAAGTAACCCGAGATTTGGTATTGGCACCAACGAACTCAGTCACTGCTTTTCTATATAGCAGTCGAGGTTTTGCAATTTGTCATCTGAGAGGCTATTTCAACTGTCATCGTACCGAACAACCATCCAAGCAAGATCTGGTCCATGACATACCACTCATAAAAAACAGGGTTTGGGCAAACCTGTTCATCAAAATCCAGAATGTATTCTGGTGGTATTGCCTTAGTACCGAGAACGTGGCCTTCTAACGATGCCCTTTAATGATGGGCATAATCATTGATTCCCAAGTAAGAAAATTATCGCCATCCAACTTGATGGGATTTGCTTGATTTAGGGAGCTTAAAAGAGGGACTTGTTGAGTCAATACATGTGGTGATAAATGAGTACCAAAGGGGAAACCAGGAAAAGAGTGACAATCGAGAAAGGGCATTTGGGATGGAATGAAGGAAGAGGATGAGGTAAACGGATTTGGAGAGGAGGCGAAGGTAGAACTGGTTACATTGGCGGCGAGAAGGGAAGGAGATGTTGGGGAGTAAAGAAAGTGATGAGAGGCGAGGTATGGGGCCGATGAAAACGGAGGAAGGGAGGTTGAAAAATGAGGATTTGTTTAACAAAAAGAGCGGGGAGCGAATGCGACATGTGTTGATGTTGGAAGAACAGTGGTGGTGGTGGAATTGTGAAGAAAAGGCAATAAAAAAATGGGTTGTGTGTGGGTCACAGAGGTATTAGGACTAGGGTTTTCAGACAGGGCAGCAACGGTGATAGAATTTGGTTGGCTATTAGGGTTCCAAGGAAAAGTTGCCATTGCTGAATTTTTAGCTCTGATACCAAGTCATGAATTGCAATGAATTAGTTTAGCTCCAGAATGAATATCTATGGGCCTGTGTTATTCTATTTATAGATTATATCAACAAATCAGATAATGCCATATGTCCTTATAGGATAATTCTAGAATACAATATAGACATATAAAATTACAATGTATATAAAATGTTTATTTCTAACTTCTTGTTATTTTAATTATTGGTCTTACAAACCAACTTATTTATCTTGTATATACGCACGATTGTTTTGTAAATGGGTACACAATATTGTAATTGCCATCTTGTTTTGTAAATAGCACAAGATATTGTCATTTTAATTATTGATATTGCAAATGAGCTTATTTATCTTGTGAATACGCACAATTATCTTGTAAATGGGCACATGTGCCTTGTAAATAGCATAAGTTATTGTTATTTCAATTATTGATATTATAAATCAGCTTGTTTGTCTTGTAAATACGCACAATTATCTTATAAATGTGCACATTTGTCTTGTAATATGTGCTTTTTACATTGTAACGGGGCTTTTCACTCCTCAAACTAATTTCACTTTCCCCTAAGATAGCAGTGATATTTCAGATTGTTATGGGGTTTTTGGAAATTATTTAGCTACAATGAGGACTAAGTGAATTTTTCCATTAAAAATCCTAGATATATGCATATCCTCCATCAATACCCAATGAATGGTATTTTTCTAGCATTAGTTTGATCAGGGTTCTAAATAGGCCAACTAATTCATTGCGTCCTGGATAATGACAAGTATTGTTGAAAATTGTCAGAAAGCACATTATCTTTACAGGAAGCTCATGTAAAATAATTATGGCCAAGTTACCAAGGCTTATTTGATTATGTTTTTAAAAACGGTTTTTTTATTTTTTTTTTTGAAAAATTGTTTGCAATAAGTTAGTTTTTTTTTTTAAAAGCTAAAAAAAACAAAAACAGTTTTAAATTATTTTTTTGTTTTTATTTTATTTTATTTAATTTTTTGAGACCGCCACCCATCAATATCGACACCACACTATCAGTGACAACTATCGTCATGTCATTGCTAACTAAAAACTGATTTAACCTTATCGTTAGGGTTAATCAAAGAAATTTAAGCTAATTAATATCGATAAATGTAGTAAATGGTAATCTAACCTAGATAGAGTCTCTAAAAAGCCTAATAAATGTTAATCTTCCTAGCTAATGTATTGAACCACAAATAAACAAATTAATCAAAGTAGAAAAGGACACAATTTCTGGTTTAATTTTCTGTTTAATGCTAATCCTAATGTTTTTATTTTCTCACTTGCCAAGATGAAATGATGTGAGGTATATAGTCGAAAGTGAATATTGAATGAGTGTTTTCCTAGACATTTCGCTTTGCCTTCACTGTTCACAAATGATAAAGGAGCTTCTCGTCCAAATCAAAGATTTGGCTAACAATCTGCTAACTCACTTGCTGATGAGGCATGCAATCGCATAAATTAACAATAAACTAGAGATTGTTCAGATTAGGAGAAGAGCAATAATGGATCAATTCTTCTTAGCAATAGTCACAATCATACATAACTGCTATGAAATATATTGAATCAATTAAGGAAAATAAACTTACAGGATAAAATCCATAATACTAAACAACAAGGAAATCAGAAGAAGTAATCTCAATCGAGTCTTACAAATAATCAATCATTTAACGACTCTTAATGAAAATCGATAGCTCTACCTCAAAATCAAACAATACAACTCTTGAAATCTTAGGACTAGAACTAACGAAACAGAAAACTCCCTCAATGAAGACCAAGAACTCACACGCAACTCCGTTCCTAGTCGAATTGCAATGTTCATCTGCTCATAGTCCAGAATCACCGAGCCATTGCCGAATGAACTGTGATATGGAGAAAGAAAATGACGAAGAGAAACGAGATGATTCAATGAATGTTTGTGTGTATTCAAATGATAGGAAGCAATCTAACTAAGAGTTTAACCCCTCTGGACACGTGTCAAGTCCAGGACCTCAAAGCAATGCAAGTGCGTCACATATGGCTTCCGTTATACTTTTTTTCGGATAATTATGGAAGAGCCTCAATAAATTTTCCTCTTTTTATTGTAGTCCCTTTTGGAGTCAATTCTACAGTTATGGGTTCGGAGATATTTATGATCGAACCCCAAAAAAATTCTACTCTGTCAATATTAGTCCTTTACTGCTTTTCACGCAGCTCTCAGTGAACTTTCTCTAATTTTTCCGCTAGTCCTTCCTTCTACTTTTGGTTCCCTAACTCCAATTTCTCCCAAGTTTCCTACAAAACAGATAAAAATTATGTAATATCATTTATTCCACAAATTCAAGACTTAAGAAGTCATTAAATGTAACAATTAAGCTCTTTTAGATATTAATTTCACATGGTCACCTTTAATCACAATTAATCATAATAAATGAATTTCAATCACAATAATTCCAATAAAATCCCTAAATAATCTAGGAAAATATATGTTAAAGCTAGAATTTATCCACATCACTTCAAAAACAGGGTTTGTTAAACAACGGTTTAGACAGATTTTTTTTTTTTTTAATTTTCAAAACTTGTTTTTAAAAACAATATAACAAAAAACAGAAAACAAAAAAAAACATGCCCTAAATAATATAATGACAAATGTATTGAGTTCTTATCTAGGTCCCTTTTTACTCTCAAAGAATTAAAGCAGATAGCTATAATTGTAAAAAATAGTGCAGTAATATAAATATTTATACTGAACAACTCCCTAAGCAACAAAACTGAACAAGTACGTTAAGTTTATATAGTGAAAACTTTACTTTGAAATTTATGAAACTTCCCAACAGACATTTGAAGGGTTTCAATTTTCTTGTTCCGAGGAACTTCATCTGAATTGCTTCCAAAATTTATGGACAAATCCAGATCACTTCCAACACAGAACGTATCCATAACAAAGGAGCCATATCCTTCCACAACTATCACAAAAGAACACTATAATTAATAACTGTGTGTTTGTAATGTTTCGGATGCCATCTATATATAATGTCTGAAAGAATATTACATGCCACCATGAAGATTATTCCCTCACATCTTAAAGAAAAAAAAAATTCAACAAAAGCATATCAATCAAGTTGGTAGAAATAACATGATAATCTGATTAAATGGTCCATGAGAAGAATCATAAGAGATATATGTCGTTTCTCACTGGCCGGGCTGCTTCTGTGGTAAAAGCCCAGATATAATAACTAGTCTTTTCAGTGCATGTTTAAGATGCTCCTTCTTAAAAGAAAATTTAGCAATACACTACTACACTAGGATGTGTATAGAAGTTTCAAATATTATACATATATTACCTACGGTCCTAAATATAAGATATAATTGATTTTTTGGAGAGACTAGGGAAGCTAAATCAGTTACTTAATCATATCATATGTTGTGTATTCTTAGATTTTATATCAATATATAAGTTAGGCAAAATAATTTAGAGAAAAAATGACAAATATAAGTACTTTAAAGTAATTTAATTAGCTTCTTTAATCTCTCCAAAAAAGTCAACTTTGTCTTATATTTAGGACTAGAGGGAGTACTATTTAGTATTCCATCCCGTTCTTGATATAAGACATATTTACTTAATTTGATTAAATTAAGAAAATTAGTTGAGTTAGTTAATATGATATGTTGCGGGCAAAAAAAAAATATATATGACATGTGTTTTTTAAAACACCGAAGTTATCTTTCTTTATTCTCTCTCCTCGTTAATTATTTTTGAGGGAGCATCAAAATTGGTAAATTAGGAAAATATTAACAAATATGAAACTATGTCTTATATTTATAACCAATATCTCTATAAATGTCTTATATTAAGGACCGAAGAGAGTATTATACTAAACTACATCATATATATATATATATATATATATATATATATATATATATATATATATATATATATATATATGTATGCAGCAATATGAAAACAGTAACATAAGATTGCTTCAAAAATTACTATCTCTGCTCAAATGCACAATCAGGATGAAATTTAATGAACTTTGTAATGGAAGGTTACCACATATTTCCTTTGTTATATTATTGAGGATGCCAATTAAATCCTTCCTGTTGAAATAATCAATAAGTTTTGGGCATCCTTCAGCAGCTTATCAAGACCGCCAGAAGCATGTGCAGGAGTAAAAACTTGATACTTCCTCTAGTATTTAATATAAGACATATTTAAGGAGTTAATCTTATTTTAAACATAAGACATATTTTCCATATTTATTAATCTTTTTCTAATTTACCCCGATTGATGTCCCTCAATAATAATCAATGAGGAGAGGGAATGAGAGAAGTAAGGAGGATAACTAGGGTGTTTTAGAAAATACATGTCGTATTAACTAACTTCTTTATTTTAATTAAATTATAAGATAAATATGTCTTATATTAAAAATTGGAGGGAGTACTAGATAATACCTGAGACTCAAGTTTCTTTGCCTTTGTCAGCCTACTTCACATATCAATAGAGTGATCTATATTCAGGAAACATGAAGTATTCTCCCATTCGTATCCAACTCTATGAAATTTTTATGAAATTTTAGTTCAAGCGGACCCACCACCACCAACTCCAGTACTTAATATAAAAGTTAGTTGGAAATTAGATTTGGTCATAAATATAAAACCTCAATCCACTTGTCTCCCAAATTTATATGGACCAGATGTAGTACTTGCTTGACATTTTACTAGGAAAATGTCAAGAGTTTGATACTTGTTCCAGGCCTTATCTCTTAAGTGCTTCCCTTGTGTTAGGCTGGTTATTATAGTTGAAGCAAGCTGGTTTAGCATGTTCTAAACTTAAATTATAATCTAAATAAAACCCATTAACCAACAATTTAAATAGACACCAGAAGAAGGGAGTGAAAATAGATAGATAGATATATTCCACACTAGAGCCTGCATAGATGCATTTCTCTGCATCTTAAAATAGTTTTAGGCTACCGCATGCATCTGTTCTAGTGCTGAACTTTCCTTCTTTGGTAGACACTAAAAATATCCTTCCAGGGAGGCTAATTTTCCATAAGATTGGTGATGGAATATAAGAATGATAATATATATTTTATAGGTGGTAGCCATTAACAAATGCAATTGGCTAATCAATATAATCTATCTTTTATATCTTATGTTTTCCTTAGTAAGTTGGCTGCAAGTGGATCTTTTTTTAAAAAAACATTTGATCAAGCAGGTGGAAGATTGAGTTGCAATTCATTCGGAGAGGTTATGCCCAGCTTAAAAAATACACATACATGTTTACTCACGCACGGGTTCTAGGCTAGTTAAACTAAATAAGGCGTCATATTACGGTTTTGTTAAATTAAAATTTTTACATAATATATTTGATTTAATTTTCTATTATCACATCTATTATCTATTTTTACCTGGTGTATTGGTAAATACTCATATTGCATCCATTTGTAAATACTCATATTGGTAAATTCCTTTATTGCTATAATTATTGATTATTAATTTTCTTCGAAATTAAGTAGATATGATTAAAATACACCCAATAATTTATTCCTATAATTATTTTTTAAAACCTGAACAAATACTATTTATGATATTATTCTATCAATTTGATCGATGGTATACAAATAAGCTACATCATTGTAAATTATATAGATTGCAACTCTAAGGGCCCATTTGGTATGCAAGAATTGGGCTCATAGAAATGAAAATGAAGGTCAATTCCATGTTTTAAGCATATTTGGTATGGTGGAATTTGAAAAAAAAAATTTCATTTCTATGTGGAAGCAATTGATCCCAAATCCACCCATATGAATTCCACCTAAAAACCTAAGATTTGTAGTTCCATGTAGGTAGATTTCCATTTTGCCCCTACCTTCTTTTTCATGTTTCAGGCCATACCTAGCATATACCCCACTGCCAACAAGCACTCACCTCCAATCGCGACCTTCGACAACTTAGTGACAGCGACCTCCGGCAACCCAAGATTGAGGATGACCTCAGGCAACCACAGACAGTGACCTTCGACAACCCACGATTGCGACCTCCAACTTACAAACCTCGTCAGATCTTCATCCTCTCCTCCCACCATGATAGCTCTCTTCATCCTCTTCGGCAACCCATGACTGAGATAGTGACAACCTCTTACGATGACAGCGACCTCCTACTCGTCAGATATATGCGAATAACTCAGAGCAACCTTATCAGATCTATATGAAGAGTTCACAAGTGCAGAGGAGGAGGAGTCGAGCTATGCCCATGGAGCTCGTTGAGCTATGCCTATCAAATCCGTGGGAAAAATCTATTCGAAGGACGAAGGGGATGAGGCAGTGGGAAGTTTTTTTTTTTTTAATTTAGAAGGGTATTTTAGTCTTTTCACATAAAAGTTAGGCCTTAATTCCATGACATACCAAACATATTTTTAAACATCATTTCCATTTCCATATCCATCTCCATCTCCATTTTCATTTTCATTTTCATTTCCATCCAAATCAATTCTAGTGTACCAAACAGGCCCTAACATTGGATAAAAATATTTATGGATGCTAAAAATTGTGATGCAGTATAACTTTTGAAAAAATAATACTAGGGGGTTTCTATGGTGTAAATTCATAATAAAGAATATGTGTGTGTAAAAACGACAATATTCTGACAAGATAAATTAAGATAAATATCTTCATCGCATAGATGAGTTGCGATATGGAAAGGGGTTTTGGACAATTTTTCCTGTTACCTTTAAACATCTCTCACACAGAAAAGGTGGGAATACTCTATAAAAATAAAAGGATTATGGTGCATTTATCACTTTTAAAGTATTTTCTTAGTTATATCCAGTATTCTTAAGTATCTTACGGAGCAATGGGCCCCATGAACTATTTTTATTTTGATGAGTCTAGCACTTAAAAGTGTTTTTTTTTTGTGTTGAGTACCCTCGAGTATTTTTAAAAGCCGGTTTGGATGTGAATCAGAAAGACTAGCGGGTCTTCTTTACAGTCTTTTGCTTTCCAATTAGATAGTCTTCTTTATAGTGTTGATCAGTTTATTACTGCCTTAGTTCAGTAACGAGGGCATGTATAGGCTAAATTACATAATATATGAATCCAAGTGTTGAACAAATCAAATTTACCATAAACCCGAGGTCCTCATGTATTGATTCAAGCTACTGATTCACATATTTCTCGTTCTCATTTTTTTAATGATTTTTTACTCAATGTTAACTCTCAAAAATTGAAAATATTCTAGGACATTTTCTTCTATTTTTAACTATTTTTTTATTCAAATTGAGTATATAAAGAGTTAATAGAAAAAAATGTGCATATCAGAGTAACAAGCTAAAGTTGAAGTAGAACCATATATTTGTGTGTTTTAGTTCAAAAGAAAAGTGAGAACTTATGCATCCTCTCTTTTGTAGGAGGATAGAGACAATTTGGGAAGCTTTTAAAGGATCAAAGAACAAAGCTTGTAGCAGCAAAGATTAAAGAAAGTTCATGAGCCAAAAAGAAAGTTGTTGTGTTGATGGCTTCAGCCAAGAATACGAGTGCTGAAGCAAATAAGACTTAATGAGGAAGAAGCTTATTGTGTTATATGCTTCAGCCAACATCATGTTAGTTGAAGCCAATGGAGATCTAAACTCACTATGTGATGTGCTTTAGCCTATGACATGTGTGCTGAAGCAAACAAGATTTGAACTTACTATGTCATATGATTCAGCACTCAACCCTTGGTTGAAGCCAACGAGGATCTAAGTTTACTGTGTCATATGCTTCACACACAGCAGTATGCTGAAGCATACGATAGATAGTACAACCATGCACTTTACTTGTTGAAATGCATGTAATATCCTGAATCGTAATTAAGGGCTAATGACTTCAAAAGTGATGTAATTATTAATGAATAAACACTTTTGAAGAGTATGATGTTTGAAGAGTATGATGTGCATTGTGATAATCAGGGGTAAAATGGTAAATTTATCGACCAGTTGGTCAGTTACCAAAGAGGAGACTCATTGGTAACTTAAGGATCAATGACTAGAATTAGCTCTTGAATAATCAATGGGGCGGAATTAAGTGTGTATGCGAGTATGTGAGATCATGGAAGGAAGCATAAGATCAAGACAAGTGGCAAATTGTGAGTCGTCGGATGAGGGTCAAAGATTCAACTCATTTTCTCTTCCCTCCCACTCCTAGAGTCATCTATGTGCATGGGAAAGAGAGAAAAATATGCTTCTTCATCAATATCCCATTCTCTCTCATTATTCTCTATTTCTGTCCAGCTTAAAGAAGAAAGAGAAAGAAGGAATTTTGTGGTAAGTTTTCTATTTGACCTTGAATGATGAAACTCTCTTCATTAAAGTTGATCTTGGTGTTGAAAGCTTCATCTTCATGGTTTTATATTTTTGAAAGGTGGTGTTTGAGCACTTGAAGAAATTTGAAAGTTGTGAAATCAAGAAGCTAACTTTAGGAGAAGGAAGAGGTGAGTATTTGATGCATTTTGGTATAATTGTTTTGGTCATTGGTTAAGTTTTGAGAACTTTAGATTATTGCCCTGATTTTGGCCTAATTTTGAAATGAATGAATTAGCTAGTGTCTTAGGGTGGAATAGGTGTCAAATGGTGTCTTGATGCCAAATGATTTAGTTTGGAGTTGGATTGGGAGATTTAATAATTTGGAGGATTGTGTAGTATTTTGATTAAAAATAAAGTATGTGTTGATTGAATGAGAATTGGGTTGTTTTGAGGTTCCCAATAGGTTCCTTATGACATATTAGGTAAGAATGAGTTTTGGTAGAAGTTTTGGAACTATTGGAAGCAAATTGGGCAAGTCTGGAAAGTTATATCAATTGCTGCTATTTGGCTTCTGATAAGCCTCACTCGAGTGACGTAGGGTGTCACTCGAGTGTAGCATGATATTTCCCTTTCTCTTCAGCACTTCAATGGGGTCTTCAGGCAAAAGGCAAGAGTACACTCCCTCATCTGCAAGTGGCATGCGTTATCACTCGAGTACATGTGCATATAGCACTATGGACGTGCGTCTCAAGTTAACACTCCCAGGAAAATTGTCAAGAGTGCGCATGGGCACTCGCAAGTATTGGAAAGTCACTCGAGTGCTAGGGCTAGTACTCGAGTGCATTGGTCACTTTGGGGTTCTTTAGTTGCTCTCGGGTTGTCACTTCCCACATATCACTCGATGGGACTTAGGTGAATATGTGTCATCACTCGAGTGCTAAGGATAGTGCTCGAGTGAACTGGCCACTCCAAGGTGTGTTGGTGCTCTTGGGTACACACTTTCTGCGTCTCACTTGTTGGGACTCAAGTGCGAATGGGAGCATCACTCAAGTGACTTAGCCAAAAGTAAGTACTTTTGCTTCCAAAAAGGGATCTTCAGGGTAATTTTTCCCAACCCTTTAGGTGTTTGTTTAGACTTCTAATAGCCACCTAAAGAGTTCAAGTGATAGCCAACTTTAAGTGTTGTAAAAGAAAGAGCTTGGAATAAGAGATTAATCCGCACCGTTCTTAACTTTGGTTTATAGGGTTTGACATTTGCCCTGGTCGTGAGCAAATCGTGTCGGAGCAAGTCAGGAAAGAACAAAGTAGTGATTCTTTCTCTTGTACTGTGTATGGAACATTGTATGTATGTTGTCATGCATTGAGATACTGCTGCCATTACAGCGTAAGCTATCGCATTGAGCATAGTGATTATAGTGTAAGCTGTCGCATTGAGCATAAAGATTACAGCGAAAGTTTTAGCATTGTGTATACAGCCATGAGTGCTGTCGTGTGTGGCGTGAGCCATGCATCATTGTATTGCTACTAAACATGATCTTACATGCTATGTGTTTATATATTGTATGAGTGATTTGTTACTACTGGGATTCTCTTGAATCTTATTCTTTCTATTGACTAACCTTACAAACAAGGCAAGTGGTTTCAAGGAGAAACGAGTGACCAGGAGTGGGTAAGACCCTGTAGGGATAATTACTTTCGGGTTGTTGGTTATCTATTTAGATTTGGGATTACTGTATATTATTTTTGAGATGTAAATAATATTTTGGAACAGTATTGTAATCCCCTGTATGGTAAACTTTTAACCCTTAGTGAATGAATCCCAGGAGTTGCCGGGACTTTGTTATATACTCTGATATATTTGAATGCGACTAACTGCACAGGTAATTATATTCGAAACATGAAAATTGAGACCATGGAAAGGATGAAGTTTTGAAAGAATTTGTGAAAACACTACTGTCAGGAAGGGATTGAAATGAGTTTAATTTTCCATTGGTCTCTAACCCATTTTGATTGCTCATTTTTGAATTATAATTACGGTTTTTAAGGCAGGGGGTTACAATGCATGTGGAGGGTTTTTAAGGAAGTGTTAGGCCAAAAATAGGTGATTCTACAGTTTTCAAGTGTTCGTTGGAGCTTTAGGTGCTAGGGTTTTGGCTTCTTGAAGAATATTGAGCTTGGGGTTGAAGTCTAGAAGATATTTGAGGCTCCAATCCTTGGTTTTTCTCATTCTTATTCCCTTTCTTTGCTAAACTCTTGATATGGTTGTAATTATTCTGCATAGTTGTAGCTATTTAATGATTATGTGCAGCTAGACTCTTTATCTTAAGATTATTTAGAACCTTTGTATGGATTAAGTACCCATTTTCCCTTTATATTTGTGATTAATGATTAAATTATGTTGATTCTACTCGTTGCTTAATGCTTCTTATTGATTGGTCACCAATAAGATTGCTGGGTTTACTTGATTGATGCTTGAGAGGGCTAGATTGATAGTGGAACTTGAGTTTAATCGTGTGAGAACTTGAAATTTGTGAATTGAATGGATAGTTTTGTGAATGAGGTAGAGATACACTTATTAACCTCACATAACCATATAGGATTTGTAATGAAAATTGGGGTTTAATCAGTTAATTAAAAAATTAATGAATTGATTGAACTATACACCTATTTGAAGACTTGAGAGAACACTTATAGGTAATTTAGTATCATTGGCTATTGATACTTGTAGTAGGACACACTCTCACAAATTGATCTTTCCTCACCTTATCTCAGACTTGCTCATTAAAGCCAAGGTGCCACAAATGGATTCAGATCCAAAATTTAAGCCTCGTCCTGTTTTCAATTATACCCATGTGCTATCCTACAAAAATCCTACCATAAGGCGGCAGATGAGAGCTAGGAAAGTGAAACCTCCTTCCCCAACAATTCAGCAACTAAAAGAGCTGCATAAGAAAGTCGATAGGGTCTATGATCTTCTCATTCGGCTAGCTGTCTTTCAAGGTTGTCCTGTGGATACTCCTGAATCTTCACACACTAATATGGCTGAAGTTAATCTCCTTGAGAATAGGGAAGGTGGTGAAGATGAGGAAGAAAATAGTGATAATGATGAGACAGACTACACTGATGCCGATAGCCAGAATTCGGAGGATGGAGAGAGCAACAATGAAGATGAAGATGCGAGGGATGGAATAGACAAAGCATCAATGGAAGTTGTATCATGCTCTGAGTATAACCCTGATGATGATGATTGAAGCTGTTTCGCTTGGGTGCTGTTCTATGGTGTTTTTCTGACTTGACTTTGTTTTCTAGATGTAGGATTTTTTTTGTTAGGATTAGAACTTTTGATGTGCTATGTTTTGGTTCTAGCTACTGATGGTTGGTTGTTAATTGATGACTGATTCTGTGTGGTGGCTACTGATGGTCATTATGATAACTCAGCACTTTTTGTTGCTTAACCATTGACGGTTACTTTTTGGGCTTCCCTACTTTGTTTTTGATGATTGGAATGATGAAAATGTTCATATGTTTCTGGACATCTTATGGACAACCCTGCTTTTCATTGAACTACTATGCTTTCAGGATACATGAATTATTGTGCTTATTTCTCACTCTTTATTGCTAATGTGTGAGCCACTGATGGCTCCTGCTGTAACCATGTACAGGTTTTAATCAGGCTAATGAAAGCCTACTGTGAATATGCTTGTGTACAGGTGAGGGCTCTCTTATTTTTCATCCTTTTAGTTGACAATAAGGGCATGATCAATTTCAAGTTTGAGGGTAAGAGTGCTTCAATTTTGAAACTTTTTGAAAGAAATTGAGTGCACAGAAAAATTTTGAACAGATTTTTAAAGGCAATTGCTGGAATATTTGCAAATTTTCAATTTAAATGTTTGTTTGAGAAAAAGTTGATTATCTGCTGAAATTTTGGGTTATTTGTCAAAGATTGTTTGGATGATCCAATGATATAAACTACTGTTCAATCTTTTATGTTGAATAGGAATTTTTTATTGATGTGCATTGATTAGTGTATTGTAGTGATAATTCATGTTATTCAGGAATTTTTAAGCAATTTAAGTACTATTGGAGTTAACTTTACTCTGGATGTTCTTGTTGAAGGGCTTTGTAACAATTTGGGTAGCCTTTGTTTCAAATTTTTAATTTCAGAATAATCTTTGGAGTTCTTCAAAGCTTTTGATTTATTGCATGAGATTTAGAGAAATGATTAGGGCATTTCATAAAATGCGTTTAAGCCTTTTAACCCTACCTAATTGATTTTATTCCCTTTTGAACCTTTTTTTTAAGCCTAATTGAAAAAACAATTAAAGATTCTTTTTGGAAAACCTAATATCTACCTACCTTAGCTAATATGAAAACCATAATTTCTTTGTTTTGAAATAGATGATAATTGATTGGGTTGTGGAATATGGCAGTGTGTGAAGTTTCAAATGATTGGAAAATGGAATGTAGAAAGAAAAAAAAAAGGGTTACAATGCACATAAATCAAGCGAAAATATATATTTTTAAAAAAGAAGTGTGTATATGGAAAAATAAAAATACAAAAAAAAAAGCTTACAAAGAAGGCTTGATATATAAAAAAAAAAAGAAAAAAGAAAAACAAGAAGATCAATTTGGTTTAAGTTTGGGGGAGTGTTTTATGAGAAAAGGAAGAAAACTTTTGAATAGTTATCATCTATCTTGAGGTATTGTTGATTATCTTTTACTTTTTCTTTTAAAAACTTTAACCCCTGATCCTATTACAAGCTGAAAAGTTCCTTTGATTTTTAAGTTAAGAGAAGTGAATTAGAAGAAAAGAGGAAGGAATTAGAGAATGATGGAATTGATTGTTTGAATATGGGTTTATAACTTGAAGTGTTGCTTATAACTTTGACAAATGCAAAAGGAACATATGTTAACTCCATCCACACACTCACTTAGAAATTCTTGAAAGCATGTTTTAAATCTACGTTTCATTCATTTTTGCATATTTTCTCAATTTCTTGTTTGATATAACTCTTTGAGCAGCTAATGAGGGCAAATTCATTCATACACAAATGATGAGTAATCCATTATTTCAGTGGGTATGAAAGTCTTTGCTTGAGGACAAGCAAATGTTTAAATTTGGTGGTATATTAACTCTCAAAAATTGATAATATTTCAACATAATTTCTTCTATTTTTAACTTTTTTTTTTGGATTCAAATCGAGTATAAAAAGAGTTAATAGAAGAAAATGTGCATGTAAGAGAATAAGTTGAAGTTGAAGTAGAACAATATATTTGTGTGTTTTAGTTTAAAGGAAAAGTGAGAACTTATGTATCCTCTCTTTTGTAGGAGGATAGAGATAGGGTGAGAAGTTTTTAAAGGATCAAAGAATAAAGCTTATAGCAGTAAAGGTCAAAGAAAGTTTATGAGCTAAGAAGAAAGTTGATGTGTTGATAGCCAAGAATACATGTGTTGAAGCAAACAAGACTTAATGAGGAAGAAGCTCATTGTGTCATATGCTTCAGCTAACATTATGTTAGCTGAATCCAATGGAGATCTGAACGTGCTGTGTGATATGTTTTAGCTTATGACATGTGTGCCGAAGCAAACAAGATCTGAATTTACTGTGTCATATGCTTCAGCACTCAAACCTTGGCTGAAGCCAACGAGGATCTGAGCTTATTGTGTCATATGCTTCATCACACGACAGCATGCCGAAGCAAACGACAGACAGTACAACCATGCATTTTACTTGCTGAAACCCACGTGGAGGGTTTTTAATAAATTTAGCCTATTGCCATTGTGTTATTTTAGTATTTTCATAAAAGATCCTTTATTTAACTTATTCAATTTCAAATGATTTCATTCAACACTTAATTAAGAACATAGTTACATTAGTTAACTCGCTTTTGTCATAATCCTTGTGGAACGATACTCTTTTCAACACTATACTATTACTTGCAACTCGTGTGCTTACGGTTAGTTAGACGATGAACACTTAGCTATAACATGCTTGACTACTTCAAGATTCAAGTCAGCCTCCTTGCAAAACAACGAAAGTATGACAGGGTTCTATAGGTTTTTAAAAGGGCACAGAAAAAAATTTCATCCCAAGCCTCACTATCCAATATTTTAGATGTCTTAGAATTCTCCAATAGGAGCAGTTGCTCAAGGGACATTTGTTCCTACAGGTAGGAAAGACATGCTAGCTGAAGCATCAGGGAAGGAAGAACACCCTGGTTGTGATATGGGAGTGCTAAAAGCTAAATCTATATTCACACCCTGGTTGTGATATGGGAGTGCTAAAAGCTAAATCTACGCTGAATATAGATTGCTAGTTTAGCATATTTAAAAAATTAATGATCGAAACTAATTAGGATAACGGCAAAGGTAAAATTGCTTTATTTTCGACAAAATTGTCCCTTAAAATACTTTCAGAGTAAAATTACCCTTTAACCCAAACAAAATACAATCTTACCATGGAGATGTTTAAATTTGTGTCAAGCAAGAAGTTTAAGGGATTAGAATCCGATGCCCAAAAAGCCTTTTATAGGCATGATGGAGATGTGCCTATAAAATTACTAGCTCCTACTATTGCCGCGCGGAGATTATAAAGATTAATGAAGATATCTTTGTCCTAGTTAAAATGATAAAATCACAATTACTACAAAATTGATATCTTTTATCGACTTTGTAGAACTGTTGCAACTTATCAACAATGACAAATTTCAAGATAATCTTCTCAACAGCTGGATCAGACAAATTCTCAACCTCTTGATATATGATTGGACTGTTACTTTTGATTTTATATCAAAGGAAACTAACTTTATTGCCGATTTTGTAGCTTTTGAGGTCGTCAAATGCATGTTGAGGTTGCCATTATAAATATTCCTTCTACAGAAGATAATGCTATTCTCTTGCAGGATATTTTGTATGATACTTCCTTAGTTCCTTTAACTAGCTAGTCTTTGCATGTTTTCGTGCTGCCTCTCATTTTAAAAAACTTGTCGCTGTAAATTTAAATTATTTAAAGATATATCATTTTTATATTTCAAATCAAATTAAATGAAACATCTTTTCTTTCAAATTCCACGTAGATCAAGCATAATTTTAACATTAATCAATCAATGTATCAGTCAGAGAGCTTAATCGACTGCCTCACATGTAACACAAAAGTCAACATGCATATGCAAAGTAAATTTAGACTTATATATAAATAATAATCTAATATGGGCATAAAACAATTTTTTATGTAACTTCTTATTCCTTCATCAGACCAAAAAGAAAAGGCTGCAGAATAGAGAAATATCACAAATTGCCGTTTTTAATCTCTATGTCATTTGAAAAGGCACCTAGCTTCAATAAATTAATGAGTTGTTTTCCCATGTTTATAATAAAAAGTTGTTTTAATTCAGAACATGACTTTTGATAAGCGTTGAAATATACAAATTGAAAGACAGCACAAAGAATCCGGACAAATGAGATTTTTTTCCTCCCGATATATATGTGTATGTATAGTAATTACTACTCCGATTCCTAATATAAGATTTAGTGTGTGTAATATTTTATAATCAACGCATAATTAATATGTGATTTATTAGTAGCACTATGATGGACTTCATGGTCCAAAGAGCACGGAAACATTTACGAATTAAGCACATACTAACAAAAGAAACCAATATTCTTGACGATTAAAGATGTTAGTTACTGATACAATTTATTTTTTGAAATGGAAAAAAAAAAAGATGTTAGTTATTGCAAGTACTTGTTATCATCTTTATAATTACAACTTTTTTATGTTGCCATGATATTTTTGGGGGATGATAATTAGATCGCAGAACTTCAATAACATAATACTCCTCCGGTCCTTAATATAAGACATATTTAGAAAGTTGATCTTGATCCTAAATATAAGACAAAGTTTTCATATTTTTGCAAGCTTTTCCTAATATACCCTTATTGATACTCCCTCAACAATAATCAATGAGATGAGATGAGA
The DNA here is from genome assembly GCA_963855925.1 of Inga laurina. Classification (NCBI taxonomy): domain Eukaryota; kingdom Viridiplantae; phylum Streptophyta; class Magnoliopsida; order Fabales; family Fabaceae; genus Inga; species Inga laurina. Next base: position 59,720,638 of record OY979705.1, read on the forward strand.
GAATTAAGGAAAGTAACTGAGGTGTTTTAAAAAATACATGTAATATTACCTAACTATCATTAGTTCCTGATTCACAATTTAGACTTACGTATTTGTAACTTAAACTTTCAGCAAACTTTTCAGGACCTAATTATCATTAAATTGAATTTTTGGGACCTAACTATAAATGTCCCTAATATTTTTGGGCAAGATAATAACAACTACAAAATTGTGCCAAAAAAATGTTATATCTAAATAACATTTCCTTATTATTCTTTTTTTTTTTGAAGGAAAGTCAAAATGATAATTAATAAGTAAAAAGGACAGAGTATTTCTTTATGGAATATTCTTCAAATATCTTGCTTGGTGATATGGTTGAGATATTTTAAAACAATTATGGAAGTGAGTTCCGTATATAAATGGATTTCCACAAAACAAACGGCTCAATTTGTGGGTTCCAATTCCACTTCCAATTCAGAAGATTTCATCTATATCTTATTTCCCTGGGATGATATTGCAACATAAATTCGGGTCTCATTGACCTCTCCTAAACATTTTAGTTCGGAAAAATAAAATCAAAACAATCATGTAAACTGTTAAGCAATAAGGACAAAGATTATGGAGTGTCATCAATTAATAAAGGAGATATATTGGCCCCCTATTGGATAACTAAATCCTTTCTTTAAGTATGATTAACAACCCAAAACTCATTTGATATGAGGGATTTGAAGGGGTGGGAAGGGGAAGGAAAATTTTTATGAGTTGGATTTAAAAAAATTGGAGAAGTAGAGTTATAAAATTTTAATTAAAAGACGATGTATGACAAAAGAGTAAAAAAAATTAATTTAAAACTTTAAACACTATTTTTTTAACTTTTTAAAATCTAAATCCAAAATTTTTTTTCTCTGCTCACTTTCACGCCACTCCCCTCCCCTCATACCAAAAGCCCCCTAGGGTTAAAGAGAAAGACTCAAGATAACCTCGACTTTCACATCCCACTCGCTGACTTTATGTGTCTGTTTGGTGTGAGGGATTTGGAAGGGAAGGGAGGAGTGGAAAAATTTTTATGAGTTGAATTTTAAAAGATTGAAAAAGTGGGGTAATAAAATTTTAATAAAGAGAATATATAAGATAAAAGAGTAAGAAAAATTAATTAAAAATTTTTAACCTCATTTCTCTAATTTTTTTAAATTCAACTCAAAAAAATTTTCTCTCTATCCACTTTCCCTCCCCTCCCCTCATGTAAAACAAGCCCTGTATAAAAGCAAATTGCTTTTTTTTTTTTTTTTTTGCCAAAAAAAGCAAATTGCTTTTTATATAGACTAGAGCCTTTACATTGGGCGGACCAACTCACCTAATATTCCAACATAAACATTAAATTGTGCGTGTAACTCTAGGAAATATGAAAACCAAACAACCTTTATATTTAGTTATACACACCCAATGACACACATATACTTTTGGCAAAAAAAAAAAAAAGACACATATACCATTGATGTGGCCTCGATGTTATCTTATGATCTTTGATAAAATCGTCAATTTCATATATATATATATATATATATATTATGTTGGTTCTAGTTGGTGTGCTTTGGTGTTAGATTGGAGCAAGGTTGATGGATTCCATTTCAAGTTCAACATCCCTCACAACGCCCATATTCCAATGCTTCGATCCTTCTAACGGCTATTATCCCTCGCTTTCTAGCCCCAGACATTTCTATTACTCTCCCAATTCCCATTCCTCCGCAGCCGCCGCCTCCACGGTGGATTCCGCCTCTCTATTCCCCAAGATCGTCACCGGAGATGCTGGCTACGTCTTTGAAGATGTTCCTCACTTGTCTGATTACATCCCTCAGCTCCCTGTATCTCTCTCTCTCTTCATTTTAATTCACAGCTTAATTATCAATGGAGATTTTTTTACTGTATATATTGGGATTATATTTTTGTTGGTTGGTGATCTTCATGCAGACTTATCCTGACCCGTTACAAGATATTCCTTCTTATTCAGCTGTAAAGTAAGTCACTCTTCACTCTTCGTTTCATTCAAGGTTTGAATATCTGATACCGCGTGAAGCCATTTCATTCAAAGTCTTCTTATTCTTCCAAACCCACTTACTTATTGATGGACGATTTTATAAGCTTAGAGGGTGACCTTTGAGTCATAAACAAACATAGATAGGTAAATTTATCCATGAAATAAATCAGTTCGATGAGGAAGTTAAATTAATTTGCAGGCAGTACTTTGTAAATGAGGAAGACACCGTTGCGCAAGAGGCAAGTAATTTTGTGTTGATCCACCAGATTATAACTTTTAAATAATAATAATAATAAATATTTTATTCCGTTGTTTTTTTTTTTTCTAGTTTTGGTGAGTTTGGCTGCTTTTTGTATTATAGATAATTTCACAGAAGAACAGTCCAAGAGGGGTTCACTTCCGACGTGCTGGACCTAGTCAGAAGGTGTGCCAATTTTCTTCTCTTTTTCTTAGCTCAGTTTGATCAAAATAACAATTCAGATTATTTAATAAGTAAAACATAAATGGACATAAATATTAATAGACAAAGTACCTATGGAATGTGTTGACAGGTATGTTTTCGATCAGAGGAAACATATGGTTGTGTGGTGACATGTGGAGGGCTGTGTCCAGGTCTTAACACAGTCATCAGAGAAATAGTTTGCGGCTTATATGACATGTATGGGGTCCACAAAGTTGTCGGAATAGAAGTAAGGAGCTTCCTTCATCACTTTATTATTATTAATAATACGAATTTATAATGTTTTAAAATGTTTTATTTTTTTTTTTGGATACGAAAATGAAGGGAGGGTACAGAGGATTTTATTCTCGAAACATGATTCCATTAACGCCAAAGGTTGTGAACAACATACACAAACGTGGTGGAACCATCCTAGGCACTTCACGTGGAGGCACTGACCCCTCCAAGATTGTTGACAGTATTCAGGATCGAGGAATTAATCAGGTTTATCTCTCCCCTCTCTTCTCAGAAAACTACAATATCAGAAACTGATATATTCCTTCCGATCCTATATATAAGACAAAGTTGATCTTTTTTAGAGAAATTAAGGAAGCTAAATAAGTTACTTAATCATATCATATGTTATGTATCTTTAGATTATATATCAGTTTATTAGTCAAACTAATTAGCTTAGAAAAAAAATAAAAATAAAAATACTCTAAAGTAATTTAATTAGCTTCTTTAATTTCTCCAAAAAAGTCAATTTTGTCTTATATTTAGGACCGGAGGGAGTACTTGAATATATATATATTTCAAATGTGTGTGTGTATATATATACTCCCTCTGATGCTAAATATAGGGCTAGTTGACTTTATTTCGAAGAGGTTAAAGAAACTAAATGTATTACTTAATGATAAAATATGTTGCATATCATTATATTTTATATCAGCTTATAAGTCAGACTAATTAATTTAGAGAAAAAAACTATATATATAAATACTTTAAAATAATTTATTTAACATCCTTAATCTCTTTAAAATAAATTAATTGAATTTTATATTTAAGATCAAATGTAGTATATATTAATGCTTGATAGTAATTAAGGGAACTACGGTCCCTCTCTTCAGGTTTACATCATTGGAGGAGACGGTACTCAGAAAGGGGCTGCCCTCATATTTGAGGTAACAATACATCGCTTAATTTGTTCTGAAGACACATGTACATTGAGTTCAGATTTGACAAAGCTTGAAAAAGAACAGATTTTAAATATAGGTTAGGTATTTATACAGGAAATTAGAAGGCGTGGCTTGAAAGTTGCAGTGGTGGGAATCCCAAAAACTATTGATAATGATATCCCGGTATGCATGCTTCAATGATCTGACTCAACTGTAACACAAACTCACTCTGTTTTGGTGTGATATAATACATATTATCATATGGGTATGCTATGTAGGTTATAGACAAGTCATTTGGTTTTGATACTGCTGTTGAGGAGGCACAACGAGCTATTAATGCTGCTCATGTGGAAGCAGAAAGCTTTGAGAATGGCATTGGTGTTGTCAAGTTGATGGGACGTTACAGTGGTATGCTTCATTCATTCTTCTAGATATTAACAAGTTTATTTATCTACACTAAATTGATCTAAACAAAACGACGGCAATACCAACAAGTCTTATCTCACTAAATATGGGTAGCTATATGAATTACATACACTACTGTACTCTATTATAATCAAACTAAATTGATCTAAACAAATATGGTAATTTGTAATTGTGCAGGATTTATAGCAATGAATGCTACTCTTGCAAGCAGAGATGTGGACTGTTGTTTGATTCCAGAGTCACCATTTTTTCTGGAGGGTCCTGGAGGACTGTTGGAGTTCATAGAGAAAAGGCTCAAAGAAAATGGTCACATGGTTATAGTTATTGCCGAAGGTGCAGGTCAAGACCTTATTTCTCAAAGTCTATCTACAATGAACCAGCAAGATGCTTCTGGAAACAGATCGCTACAAGATGTTGGCCTCTGGTTATCTCAGAAAATTAAGGTACATTCATTCTCTCAAATCATATTTCCCAAAGTTGTAACATGTTATTATTAGCATCACATAATTGTTACTTGTTTTTAGGATCACTTGAAGAAAAATCGAAAAATGACAATGACTCTCAAGTACATTGGTGAGCTCTGTACACTTAGTAGCAGCAAATGACTGATTTATATGAGCAAAATGATCTAACAAGTCAATTTGACAGATCCTACTTACATGATCCGAGCTGTTCCAAGCAATGCATCTGATAATATATACTGCACCCTCCTTGCTCAGAGTGCCGTTCATGGCGTAATGGCAGGATACACAGGCTTCACAGTTGGCCCCCTCCATGGTAGACATGCTTACATTCCATTCCATGTAAGTTCTTTTTCATCATTCAAATATTTTAGGAGAAATAACCAAAGCCCCAAGAAAAGAATATAATCACTAAAAAATCCCATAACAAACATGCAATGATAAATTTCGATACAAAAAATGACAATAAATCAATGCTGCTCACTTATTATTAGAACTTTTTAATGAATGTTCCTTCCTTCGGACCTATCTTCCCAATATTTTATATCACGGCCGAGAGCATCCTTGGATTTTGCTCAAAACCTAATTTCTTCCTAGGATTTTATGTGAGTATTTTAACTTCACAGTAAATTGTGCGCGCGGGCGCGCGTTTTGTTTGGCTATTTGCAGAGGATAACCACAGGACAAAAGAGGGTTGTGATAACCGACCGGATGTGGGCAAGGCTGTTATCCTCAACCAACCAACCAAGCTTCACAAGACTTGAGAACATCAATGGAGAAAGAGATGGAACAACAGAAAACCAAACACCAAATGGGAAGAACCATACAGAAATAACTGAGGCTAAACCTGGTGAATAACAGTTCTTGTTTATGTTTCATACTTACGACAACATTTGAGACATGGAATTTAATTATAGGGTTTTGTAAGGAAATAAAATATGGGTATACCTATCTGTCAAAGGCCAACCAAAAACTCCTGACCAGGTTACTTTGGGCAAATCTGATGCAGGCCAAAAAAAAAAAAAAAAGAATAATTGGCATGAAATTGAGAATCGTATATAGTATACCATTGTGGCGCGTAATCTAATATTTAGTGCATTATAGAGAAATAATGAAATATTTACATACATTTTCTAGAAATTTAAAGGGACAATACAAGAAGTCATAAAAAACGCAATCAACTTTCCCAGTTACCAATTTCATTTCACTCTTGTTCTTTAAAAACAGTGTTAATAACCTCCTTCAGATTCTTGCAACCAACAACTTCCATCTTCCCAAAACCATCCGTTCCTAAAATTTTTCCTGTTTCCTTTGGTACAACACACATTCTGTAACCCAATTTCGCCAAGGTGTTGACCCTTTTATCCATTCCAGGAACCTGAGCCAACATAAACAAGATTTACAAATGCCATCACCATACAGAACTATACCAAGTTTTGCAGTGATAATCTAAAGGTTAAGATGCAAAAATACACATATGATTGTCCTCGAAGTGCACCCAACACCAAATGCTTTTTTTAGGTGCAACAGTGACTATGTGGTTACAAAAGAGGTGCAAAAATACCCTTTGACCGTTAGTTTGACTTTTTGACCTTGAAAGTGATGACGTGTACGATGACATGGATTCTAGAGTGACATTTTGGAAAAAAAAAACTTGTTGACTGGTAAAGCTTTACAATTAATATTACCCACATTTCACTATTTTAGTACCACCTTCGCTGAAGTAGATTCAAATCTGAGTGCAGAGTGCTTAACTCACTCAGCAGAGCTGTTGCCCTAAAAAACATACTGATTGCTCAATTTTTTCCCAATCCTAGATTCCCAATATTATTAAATTAAAATCATTATAATACATATATTATATTACTAATTTTTATTAAATTATATGATTTATTAGGAAAATTTGATTTTTAGCACGTTTTTGTTTTCAGAATGTCACTCTAGCGTCCATGTCATCGTACATGTCATCACTTTCAGGATAAAAAAGCCAAACTAACGGTCAAAGGGTATTTTTGCACCTATTTTATAACCACATAGTCACTGTTGCACCTACAAAAAACATTTGGTGTTGGGTGCACTTCGAGGACAATCACATGTATATTTTTGCACCTTAACCCTAATCTAAATAACATGGAAAAAAGCGTTCATCACCGGATTTGAACATAAGGGACTCTTCATATTATAATCCGTGCGCCCCTCTAGACTAACGAGGACTCTAAATTGAAATCTTTCAATATCATAATAAGTTAGGAACATTGATATTAAACTCACCGTGCGAAGCTCACCAGCAAGGCCTATCTCACCAATGAATGCTATGCCCTTGGGAAGGGGGAATTCCAAGAAACTGGAAAAAAGAAAAACAAGAGATGTTTACTAAATGCTATAAAGACAAATTTCATAGTATATGTAAAAAGAAATTAGAAGAGGAAAAGTATTTGCTATACACTGAACATTTATCAGCACCTCCCCCAATCATTACAGAATTAATCATTGTCACAAACTAATTCGAACATTAATTACAAGATCAAATACCTGCTGCAAATTGCAGCCGCTATTGCCAGATCTCCAGCAGTCTCAGTCAGCTGAAATCCGCTAACAACATTTAAAAACACAGCCTGATAGTAGAGAGGTAAGACAAGGTTACAAATGAGAAGAACAATTAAAAGTACAATATATTATATTTTCCAATTTCTATAAGCACAACACAGTTTATGGACTACTAATTGGTTAGATAATAATGTTATGGACAACTGTTCTGAAAGACAAGTGGTTTTAGACTAAATTTGGCAGAACATCTGCAGACAAACATGTACAATCAGGAATGAAAGGAGACAGGAGTGAATGGTTTTTGAGGCACTAACGATCAATCTCATTCCTCTCAAGTTCACCAGAATTGTTCATATTAATGCTCTACAAATTCTGACAGCCAAGATGCAAAGCACATCGACCTCGTTCTAACCCATAGAAAAGTGTGATTTGGCTCTCAGATTATGAGTTTATGCAGTTCATTTGATCATGTCCAAATATCATTATTGACGTAACATGAGCACAGAAAACTCGCTAGCAGGCCACTAACAATGAGAAAACAAGAAGCAAGAAAGGGCACACAAGATTCACAAGTCAACTTACATTTTCTTGAAGTCTAAGTCCAGCTTGCTTTATAAGTACCTACACTTTTAAGAAATGGTCTTATGATCAAAACAAGTGAACAGACTTCAATGAAAAAGATCTGTTTCAAATTTTTCAAAAAAAAACCCCAACCCTTTAGTACTTAGCTGTATTCAACACTTTCATATATTTTACAAGATAGAGAGTTGACCTTGTATTACAAAAGCGAATCATGAAGCAAAAACTTACAGATACGATCATATCAGCTCTACTTTGTTGAATGCCATTAACATGTCTTGAGACTGTTGAGCCAGAAACACAAAGTGCCTACAAAACACATTAGATATTGGTCTCAATTGTGGCTCCTCAAAAGGATGTTAAAACAGTTGATAAAAAGATGGCAATTGAAGAGCTATAATTGGAGGTATCTAAGATAGATAAGGAAGGGGAGAATCAGAAAATGTTGAAAGACATAAAAAATAAGTATCATTCATCATTTAAATCCAAAGATTGCAATTAACGTATTTACAAGCCATTATTAAATCTAGGTTTGTGTAAGCATCACCAATTCTTGCAATGGTTTGGAAAATATTCTCATTTAATGACAAGGGTGATCGTGATAATGTTTCTCATAAGAAAATTGCTAAACATACGAGGAAACCATAATGGATTTGAAGGCCTACAAAATTTCGATCCATTTGAATGGCAAAAGACTACCTGAATTTCAATAAGGAAAGCTCGAGATCCATCCATTACAACGGCAATGGCTAAGCCGGCTAAAAAATCTGAATCCAAGTGTTGCTCACTTAGAAATATTTCACTGGCATTTAAAGCAGCCCGGAGACCTGATTGTGACATCTCAAAGACTCCAAGCTAACCATACAGATCAGAGGAACAGATAAAAAATAAATATAAGCCCATATAAAAAAAAAATGAGATACTAAAAAAGCAGGTCATATGGCACATGTTATGACTCTGTTCCATGGTGGTGCAGATTTACTACATGTCATTGGTTGGATAGTGTGACAAGTGAAAATAAAAGCAAATGTTGATCCTGACAGACAGATTTAGCTGTTACATGATAGGAAACAGCAAAGATCTGATACAGAACAAATCAAAAAGGAAATAAAAACAACATTGCACATTAATCACAGTGGAAATCTCATTGTGATGCTCCAACACTATATGTGCTTAAAGTCATGGATAGACTTGAAGCTGAATAATCAGTATCATTGCGTACCTCATCAGCAGATCCAAACCGATTTTTCACCACTCGAAGCAAACGATGGGAAGAGTACTTCTCACCCTGGGAATTAATGAGTAATTAGCAAAGAGAAAATTGAAAAGAAATACATTGAACGAAGTTACAAAAAGAACTTCCAGACTATAGCTCAGGAAAAAAAAGAAGGGGCTGGACCAAACCAAATTTTTGGAAACAAATGTAGTTTTATTCAACAACTGTTATAATAGATGACAACAGACAAATGCATATAGGACAATTACTACATCACATGTCCCTATTGTGCTGCTTCAAATTATAATCGTCATCACAAATTTCTGTTATTAACTTTCTTATATCCAAATGCACAAATGTTACTCTAGCAATATATATCAGGCGCACTAATGTCAAAATGACATCTCTATTATTCTTATAAAAGAATTGTCATGGACTAGTGGAAAACTAGAAATCATGCCCTTATTGTCACAACAATTTCATTATCTTCTGATAACAAGCTACAATGTATGCTGGGCACAGGAGTTATGGGAGTCTACTCAGTCATAAAGCTTTAAAGATGCCAGAGCAACAGGTATATCTGAAAGGGAAAAAAAGGAGCCCAAGAAACAACTACCAGCCAAGAAGTAAACAATAAAATAAATGGCTTAACTCAGTCTACCAACTATACATAAAGGGAACAAAACAAGATACCTACTTCCATATATAAAACAACATCAACAATGTGCTCCAAGACACGAGGTCCTGCTATATCTCCAGATTTTGTTACATGCCCAATCTGAAGTGAAGAACAATTCAAGAAGGAAAAGTGAGAAAAGAAAAGAAAAACATAATTATCATGAATGTGAAAAGTTTAAAGGCCATTATCAATGAAGTGTCAGAAATTCCTTTAGCTTTGGATTCCACCACAAATGCCTTGCTTCTCTCCCACAATAAAGGTGAAAAAGATTATGCTGCCATTTAAAATAGTTCTGTGTTGGCCAGACATGAAAAGAAAGTAAGAGTACGTTTTGCCCTTTTTCTCTTCAGCAGTAAGACCAGAAAGAAACTTGATATCAGAGCTTCTTGTCTAAATGGTCAAGAAAGTTGTTCATTGTTATCCATTGCTTGCATGCATGCATGCATACAATATGCATTGCCGACAACTTCAAGTTCACCTTAAAATATTACAAAAACCATTCCAAGGCTTTTGCTTATTAAATGAAGCACTAGGGTTGAAGTGCGCTCTGAAATATATATAGTTAAAACTATGACAGTGCACATATACATACTATACTGACAAATTTCTTCTATTGAGAAGGTATAATTCACAAATGAATTAGATGAATGATCACCAAAAAAACCGCAGTGTTAGTCTTCTTGGCATATCGCAGCAATGCTGAAGTACATTCCTTCACCTGTCACAGTATATTTAAAATGTCACGTACTGGGGAATCTGAATTTCATTTCAGAGAAAAAGATATAACTTTTGATAGCCTGGTAGAGGAAGAACTGACTGACTCATAAGTTCTTTTTTATGATATTTTTTTATGATTAAGTTATTTTACTACAACTATTACAAAACTGATGGAAATTAATCAGTAGGAAAATTAAATTAATTAATGTAAATAGTAATTAATTAAGTGTGGAGCATACTCCCACCTGCGAAATCCCTCCAGCACTTCCAACTATTCCTTTCAAATAAACAGTTTGTATTGAATCGACCACTACAGCTCGAGCAGAGAGATGCTGAGCTTTCTCCAATATGTCCTGATACCATCAGAAAGAAAAAAGAAAGAACAATCATGATACTATACAGCTCCGATCTGGAAAATTTCATAGCTAACTGAAACAAACTGCATGACAATGCCATGGCAATCATAAAATTATGTTCATAATTCTAGTAAAGAAAGATGTAAATCAAGCGCAGCAGTATGAGGGGAGTAAAAAACTAGCCAAAAGAGTCCAAGATAATGCACCTCAATATCAGTACTTGAGTATAAATACATCTCTGATTCAATCCCAAGGCGATCTGCTCTGTTACCAATTTGCTCAATACTCTATCACAAAAGGAAGCAAAATTGATAAAAGTGCAATCCAAAGGAAAACCACAACAGATCCTAAATAACAGTAGTAATAGCAAATGCTAAGTGATTGCCCTCACCCCCCCAACAAAAAAAAAAAAAAAAATATTACCCCTGTTTACAATACCGAATAGCACGATTCAAGATGACTAGAGCAAATAGTCAGCAACATTCATACAAGGCATGCCTATAATTTTTCGTAGCTAGACTAAGTAGAACCCCACCCCACCACCCCCCACAACACAAAAAAACAAAAAAAGGGCCCGGGAAAATATCAAAGCCAGGAGCTTTTCTTTCATCTAATTGAAAGAATCTGGCTATATCAACATGAATGTGTCCTATTCCTGCTCCCCACTGTTTATCCTAGGCCTTCATTTGTATTTTATGTGTTCAGAGCTCTCCATCCAACCAAGTACACATTCTATGCGACAGAAATTATTCTTTAAAATGTTGATTCCTAATTTTATGAGCGAATGTGAGAAATATACATACTATTCGCAAACTTAATATAAATGTAATTTCATAAATTATTCATCCTCTCTCTAGAGGTATGCCATTCAGCGATGAAAATGAGTTTAATGATAACAAGTTTGATGTAAACTAATTAGAGGCTCAAAGAGAGTACACCTCTTCACCAGATACATATACAACTGGAGCTGCTTCATCACTGTTGCACCCTTCTGCTATCATTGCAGCGATCTTTCATGTAGAAAGAAAAAAGGGTTAATGAGCAGAGTGAGTGACGTCAAACCAACTTGCATGACCAGAAAAAACGTGGACAACTCAAGAAACAAAGCCAACATTATGACACTTGGAGATTGTGTCAAACACGATCCAAATAAAAAACATTACCTGCAGCAAGAGTGTACTCTTCCCAACACCAGGATCACCACCAACTAAGATCAAAGAGCCTTCAAACCCAAAATTGTAGATGAAGTTAGCCAGTGCTAGCTAAAGTGATCACCAGTATAGCTATTGAACTATTCAAAACTCTCAAACAAAAAGCTAGAGTGAAAGCAAAATGTTTGTGTAGAGCAGACGACTACATATATAATAAACTCAAATTAAGGGAAATATAAAGGACCATGATATAGTGCTTACTTCTTACCAGAATATGCATAACTAAATTTTAATTATAATAGGAAAAATTATGACAGGAGGACATGACGTGTAACACCTTGGTGGTCAACTAAGTTTAACATAACCACTGGGGATACTGACGACAAGTGCAAGACCTCCTTGATTTTTGGAATTAGTGTTACTGTTTCTTCTTCTTTGTTGTTGTTTTATTTTGTATCTGGTAGTTAACATCTTTAATATAGGCATCAGATCTGGTATTAACGGAAGAATCATATATTGCGTGTATGTAAACCAGTTCATTGAAGTTATGAGTGTTTAAGATTCTTTCATTCAAATTTCCAATAAAATCTCCACTTTCATTCACTCTTCAATCTCTGTCTCTATGACAGAGACATTCTATAAAGATCATAACATAGTGATTTCAAATCTTAACAGCACATCAGCATAGACAAGTGAATTGGACTTAACCTGGCACAAGACCCCCTCCAAGCACTCTTGAAACTTCATGTCCAAAAGGACCAGAGCTGAAATCAAAGCACACTGCGTGGTATAGTAGTAGAAGAGAAAAGCACCACATTTTCTGTAAGAGTAGACGTACAGGCATTCATGCACATGTGCACCAACATGCACAAGTCCTTCATGTTGTAATCCAGACAATAACTATCTGTATAATGTGTTTATGAAGAATATAAAAAAGCCACTCAGCAATGAGCTTTGGCTCAAGTAGTAGAATCGTCTAAAAGATTGAAGTGCTTGAGTTTGCATTACAGTCAAATAATTAAACTAGAAACAAAAACCAGGCCACACAATTTGAAATCCCTTGATAGCCAACTATCTAGTGCCCAAGTAGACAACAAACGTCAAAAGGAGAATAATATGAACTTACAAAGGAAATCTCCACTCTTGATGATTAACTCCACGGTTCACGTCCGTCAATTTCAAAGGACGCAATTCACCTGCCTGCTGAGGGAGCCACGACCCCATTACATTTTCTGAAATTGAAAAGCCACTGACTCTGCCAGTATCACTGAGTTTCACTTCACGAAACACTTTCATCGTGGAAGCCCTATTACACGAGCGACAAAATCCGTACCATTGCGCAGCCGTATACCCACAATTGGAGCAAACCCAATGGGTTTTTCCTTTTTCCTTTTTCTTGATTCCAACTCTCCTTCGAATACCTCCATCCTGTTCGCTACCTTGAACTGAGCTCGCCTCCTTCTCTGTCCCATTTGCCCTTTGGGTTCCAAGGTTTTCAACTTTATCCCCAGGGTCCAACCGATTATTCTGCCCTTCACTAGAGGCTTTAAATAAATGAGCGTGTCGCGACCATGTTTTTCTTTCCACGGACTCAGTTTTTAAACTTGTCTTGGGTTCTTCTGGGGCTTCAATGCCAAAGCTTAAATCTATCTCATGACTGCTTGCGGAATAGGGATAACGAGAAAATCGAGGGTTTGGAAAGGAACGAAAGGAAATGAGAGAAGGAGCTGCAAGGCGTTTGATATTGGTGGGGTAAAGCAGGTGGTGCTTAGTGTTGAAGATAGCTCTGAGGCCTCTCATGACAGAGCCTTGCATGTGAAGACAGTGAAGTGAAGTTTGTAGAGAATTAGTTTGGGGTTTATGAGGTCAAGCAAATCATCAAGTGAAAAATCAAATGTTTTCGGCCTTTTGCCTTTCTGGAGACCGCAGCTCTCTAAAACCCCGCGAGCTGTTTTGGTCGCCAAATGAGCGCGCGCAAACCAAATGAGGATTTTGCGGCCAAAAGGACATTCTGTCGGAAATGTTATGTTTATGCGCCTTTCAAGTGCCAACTATCAACTGTGCTTGGTCAAGAAAAAACTATCTATAAGGGTGTGCAATATTTTCTTATCCCGGTCTTTCCGTCTTATCCTGAATAAACTCTCACCCCGAAATTTTTGAAACGGGAAAAATTTAGGGTCGAGATTAAGAATGGGATTTTCTGGTCCTGATTTTTTTCCGATTCCAAAAATATATCTATATATGTAAATTTTTTTAAAAAATGTTTAAGAAAGCAAGATTAAATATAAAATAAAATATGAAAATCCCTAACACTCTTAAGGTAATATCTATTCTTTTAGTTTATTTAGTTAATTTGATTTATTATTTATTAAATAATTCAAAAATTTTATTCTTGTCTTTGTACTTTTTACAGCTGAATCGACAATTTTGAGTATGTATTAGACTAATTATATATTTATATTGGACTAATTTAGTACAATAAAATATTAAATAAATTATATATTTATACTAGATTAAAAGAAACACAACAAAAAATTTAATATAGAGATTTCTTTTTTAAAAACAGAAATCCAGGATCAAGAATGAAAATCATTCCAGAATCCTTCTCGAGATCGGCATCGAGAATGGGATTTCCCGATCCCCAACACCACTACTATCTAGTATCAACTACGCAAAGCAATGTAATACTTCTTGCATAATGACCATCTTGTTATAATTTTTATTTTTGAATTAAATAAAATTAAAGTTACAAAAACTGAAATTTATACTGTGATTGTGGCTAATGGATGGCAGCCCGGAAGACAAATAGTGGCTCATTTTGAGAGTCATTCAAATATGCACTAAGCCCATTCTAGATACTTCCACATGAAAAAATTGATTGAGCAACATTCATAAATTATAATAATTTACACTAACTCCGGTTTTGGAATTCGTGACTTTTCCTTTTAATACAAGTGTTTCCTTTAATATTCAAATTCAAAACTTAAAAAAATCTTATAGGCCTTACACCTCTAAACTTACCAAAGCATAAAGTTCTTAATATTTTAGTATCACCAGAGTATGATAATTAAAAATTTATATGGGGGAGTTTAACTTGTTGCTTTCCTTTTAAAGCGATTTTAATTTACCTATAACATGAAACCATAGTATTTTAATCACAAAATTAATTATAATTATGTATATAATGAGATTAACTAACATGTGATATAGGTTGTCTCTTATATATGATATTTAGGCTTCATCTAGCATTTGTCATGAATTTTTTATTTCATACAAAATAAAAATGTTCATTTTGTATAATTGTTTTTTTATACAGTGTATAATTGTTTTATCAGATATAATTTTTTTTATCATTACTTAAATTTACAAGTATATTTAGTTAAAGACATGCATTTATTTTTTATTTATAGAATCTTTTTTTTTTCTATTTTATTCTGCATGCCAAACAAATTCCAGATCTCAGTCTGCCAACTTGTAAATTCTATTTTTTGAGGAAATTAAGGTCCCATTTTTTTTTCATTTTGCATTTTGAAGCAAATATGATAACAAAGAGTTGGAAAAAAAATCAAACGAAAGAAAATGCTAGTAATAGAGGGAAAGTTGAACTGTAATTACAAGATCGTTTAATATGGGCTTCCATTCATTTTGGAGCTAAACTGGTCTCAAACATAAATTCTGCCAGCAAATCTTGAATTTCGCCAACAGTCCCAAAAAGTTATAACTAGTTTATTAATTATAATGCTTCTCCCAATGATATGTTTTTCATATCTTCTTAATCCTACTTGTCCTTTCTCTGGTTGCCCAATTTTCTTCGCCATAATTAACCATCCCAGCAAAACAACATAAAACTCGGGGCCTTTGCAGGTAAAGCCATTTTTTCTTTTGCAGAGGAAGAAGCAAACATGTAATCAAATCGATGCAAAACAAAATATCAAAAGCCGAATATGTTCAGCTCAAACGTTTAATCAGGTCAAGGAATATGATATGGTTCTACAAGGTAAGGCTCCTTATCTTTTCCCCCTGAATATAAGCTGAAACAGAATAATTTGAAATGGAATGGGTTTTGGATATTTATTATTGATATTATGGATCATGTTCTTTTTCTTGGCGCAGAATCAATGGCATGGTAGATTTTTGTGAACCTTCTTCAATTTGAAGTTTCTGGGTTTGATTATGACATAAAACAAGCTAAGTTTAATGATCTGCCGATCTACGAAATGTGTCTGGGTGTTGTTCTCATGGAGAAGAGACTGATGAAAGCCTGAGATTTTTCTGAGGCTTGAAGGTTCTTTGAAAATGATGATGAGAGAGAGTAGAGATGTAAAACCTTTTCTATTGAAAGTAGGGTTGGCTCTAACTCTTTCGATAGCTGGATATATCATCTCTCGCATCAGATTCAGAAGAACCAATCCATCTAATAGGAGGATTCACTCAGACCACCCTTCAGGTTTCTAAATCTATCTACCATCTCTTTTCTTTGTTGTTTTAATTGAAAAATGATGAAATCTAAATTCTTAGTTCCATTATGTTTGTGCAATCACTGCAATGCACTTCCCAGGTTATGAAAGTGACGTTAGTTCGTATAAAACTCAACTCGAACACGATGTTCCTGCCAAAAAGCGAGTATCTAGATCAAGTTCCTGCAACAATTTTTCAGATGCACAATTTCCGGATACAGTAAGTTCCAACCAGAAATTTGAATCGATCAAGTCAAGTAGACAATCAAAATTTATTCAGAGATAGCATTATTAGAAGGATCCTCAGGCTTATGTTGACCTAAATTCGGGGAATCACATTACCTTAATTTCAGGGAGAATCGTTCCTCAAGGAAGTGATCAGCAATACGACATCTAGGTCAAAATTACGATCTCCTCCTAAAGCATATGTAACTCCAGAAAAGGATGACTACGATCAAGAGATGAAGAATCTCAAGAACATCGTCAAAATGCTTCAAGAGAGAGAAACGAACCTCGAGGTTAAATTGCTCGATTACTACGATCTTAGAGAGAAAGAAACAGAAGTAATGGAGCTTCAAAATCGTTTGGCGATAAGCAGTATGGAGGCGAAAATGTCCGATCTGAAGGTAGAAAATCTGATTTCTGAGAATCGGAGGCTTGAGGCACAAATGGAGGATCATGCGAAACTTGTAGCAGAGCTTGAGCGTTCGAAAGAGAAAGTGAAGCTGCTGAAAAAGAGAATTGAGCATGAATCTAAAGAGAACGGGGAATTGATATGGAATCTTCAACAGAGCATTTTGAAATTGCAAGAAGATCAGAAAGATGCTGGTAGTGATGAAGACTTACAGATGAAGCTGCAGAAGCTGAAGGATTTAGAGACTGAAGCAGAGGAATTGAGGAAGTCGAATTTGAGATTGGAGATAGAGAATTCAGAATTGGCTCAAAGGTTGGATTCTACTCAGATCCTTGCAAATGCTTTGCTTGAAGATTCTGAGGTAAACTAAGATTACCGTCATTATTCAATCTGCTTTCTTTCTTCATTGCTTTGTAGCGAATGAACGAAGCATGGATTCTGCGTGCGTGCGTGTGTGTATATATATTACTACTCATGTCTTCGATTACAAGATAAAGTTGAATTTTTTTTTTAAATTAGAAAAATTAAATAAGTTATTTAATCATATTATTTATTATATATCTTTAGATTATATATCAATTAATTAGTTAAACTAATTAATTTGAAAAATAAATATAAATATAAATACTCTAAAATAATTTAATTGGCTTCCTTTATCTCTCCAAAAAAGCCAATTGTCTTATATTTAGGACCGCATGGAGTATTTTGCAAACAAAATTAAGTACTCCCTCCGGTCTTAAATATAAGACAAAATTGATTTTTTTGGAGAGATTAAGGAAACTAATTAAATTATTTAAAAGTATTTATATTTTCCTTTTTTTTTCTAAACTAATTAGTTTGATTAATAAATTGATATATAATCTAAGAATACATAACATATGATATGATTAAATAACATATTTATCTTCCATAATTTCTCAAAAAAAGTCAACTCTGTCTTATATTTAGGACCGGAGGGAGTAACTTATTTAGCTTCTAAAATATCTCCAAAAAAAATCAACTTTATCTTATATTTAGGATCGGAGGGAGTATTATTTTATTTAATTTAAATTAGATTTTTATCTCAAGTTTTATTCATTCATTTATTTGAATATTTTTTTACCAACAAGTATTTGTATGTTTGAGGCACAGTATATATAGTATAGTAATTCAACATCTTTTGCTCAGTGTGGTATTTGGGTTTCATACATTTTTTGTTCGGACTGATATAACAACATCTTTTAGTAATATTAATAAAATAAAAATTGAATTATAAATTTTAGTTTAATTTTTATCCTTAAAAATTTGTCATCAATTCTTATAATTGACGCAACCTGTTTTTTTACCTGTATGAAACCTGTTTTTTTTTTTAAATCTTGTAAATGTTTAATAAATTTTGTGATTATATAATAATTACACATTATTTTAATGTTCTGCATGTGTATAATTTATGATGATCAAAATAATAAGATATCAATAATGAATTAAAAATAACTGTACAACAGAATATTGAAAAACTCTGGTAATAACTAATAACGATTAAATCAAAAAATTAATTAAATTCTAAGGTGTATTTCTAAATTTAAGAACCATATACAAATTAAAAAGAATGAAAGAAGAAAGTCATATTTTTTTTAACAAACTTTAATCTGATTTATATTTTATGAATATTGTGATACTCCCTTGTTAATTATATGTATAATCATTTTTTCCGGCAAAAAAAATGTATAATTTCCTTCTATTTTATTTTAGACATTTAAAAATGACATCGCTTGCTACACATGCACTTGCCTCGTACAAATTTACCTTGTGCTTGTGTATTTGGATATGCAGAAAGATGATCTGAAGGAAGAGAGTGAACGTCTGAAACAAGAGAACGAGAGCTTGACGAAGGAAATTGAGAAACTTAAAGCAGATCGATGTTCAGATGTTGAAGAATTGGTGTACCTTCGTTGGATTAATGCTTGCTTACGATTTGAGCTCAAAGATTATCAGACGTCACCAGGTAAAACTGTTGCAAGAGACTTGAGCAAAAGCTTAAGCCCTGACTCTGAGAAGAAAGCCAAACAGCTCATAGTTGAATATGCAAAATCTGAAGAAGGAACAATAATGGACAGTGATTCACCTTCATCAGACCAATGGTCCTCTTCTCTGGCTTCTTCTTTTACAGACACCGATGATTATCGCTCTCCTTTCGGAAACTCCTCGTCTTCGTCGTCTTCTGTTTCCAGAAGTCACACTTCAAACAAGAACAAATTCTTTCACAAACTTAGAAGACTGATCAAAGGCAAAGGTAGCCCTCGTAGTGTTCAGTTTTCACCATTGGAAAAATGTGGGTCTCAAAGTATGAATAATTCCCCACAGTTCTGTTCAAGCGGATCCACTGGTGGGAATGACGACACGTGTCCAAGGAGGAGTGACTTTGACAGTACTACTCCATATAGGATAGCCAGAAGTTCTTCTGATTTGACCAGGATGGTGATTCTGAAGGAAGACGATGATACAGTGAACATAGAGAAAACTTCATTAATGAAATATGCACAAGCTTTGAAACACGACTCTGGTGAGTCATCCATTCCCAAACGTGGATTTGGAAGAAGATCAGCATCATATAGTTCATTTTCTTAGTAGCTACTTGTACTAGTTTCTTTTTTTTCCCTCCAACTGTAGGTATTTTAAATTAGTAGGGCGAAGTAAATGATTCTATATACTATGTTACTTTTTGGAATCTAGGATCTGTTCCAACACTACTTGTGTGTTGTGAACAAATAATGCGCTTTCAGATGTGTAGCAAGCATTCATTGAAACAAATTTGGTTAAGAGTATCACTATAGTTACCTTCTGGTGGACAACTCTTTCTCTGTGTTTAATATGAGAGGCAATTGCGTTATTTAATCCAATGAAGATCATGAACAATTACAAGATACTGAGGGTAAGAGAAGATTTTAAAATAAAGAGAATAAAGAGATGGTGTGAGATGTAAAGAAGGGAAAATACATCTATTATATATTGGTGTAATACTATAGTTCAGTTGACTACAAAAACATTTAGATATGATGTAACATATTTATATATGTGCTTAGTTCTGTTTTATTGTGCCTTTTCTTTATACATATTGATTTTTTTGTACATAATAATATCAAGATTTTTACTGGACCAGATTTTTAAAGATTCTAGGTAGGCTATCGTCTTCAAAAAGAACATTATCTCATGATTCTCATCAAACAGATTAGGAACGGAGCGCTAAACATCGTGCTTAAGCTATTAGAAGAAGCACACCCCAATTTTATTAGCAACAATTGATTTTTTGTCCCTCTAAGATTATCTTGACAAAATCCTCTTGTAAATACACCACGTAAATTTGAGAAGGACACTATGTCGTCACCGCAATCAAAAACCTATATTTGTAAATGTAATTTTAATTTACTTGTAACATATAAAACCAAAGTATATTTTAATCCCAACATTAATTCTAATTATACTTGCAATGAAATTATCGTGCATGTAAATGAAGCAAGACTAAAGAAGGCTCTCTAAGTGCTTTTCTTGTTCTCTTTCATTACTGAGCTAGGTGAGAATTTGAGCTCTTTCCAACAATTGATTTTTTGTCCCTCTAAGATTATCTTGATAAAATCATCTTGTAAATACACCACGTAAATTTGAGAAGGACACTATGTCGTCACCGCAGTCAAAAACCTATATTGGTAAATGTAATTTTAATTTATTTGTAACATATAAAACCAAAGTATATTTTAATCGCAACATTAATTCTAATTATACTTGCAATGAAATTATCATGCATGTAATAAAGTAAGACTAAAGAAGGCTCTCTCAGTGCTTTTCTTGTTCTCTTTCATTACTGAGATAGGTGAGAATTTGAGCTCTTTCCAATAATTGATTTTTTATCCCTCTAAGATTATCTTGACAAAATAATCTTGTAAATACACCATGTAAATTCACTACAAAAAAACGTGATTTAGTAGCGGTTAAAAATGGTTATTAGTAGCGGTTTTAACCGCTACAAACAACATTAGTAACGGTTGTAGAAACCGCTACTAAATCATATATTGCAAGCGGTTTTGTAGCGGTTTACAAAAACCGCTACTCATGTAACACAACCGCTACAAATTTAGTAACGGTTACTAAACCGCTACAAACGTTGGCGCCACAATTTTGCGTGGCGAAAAATGAAAAATGAAAATTTGGTTCTAATTTTGTAGCGGTTGGAAAACCGCTACTAAATTCAAATGGAAATTTCAAAAGCAACGCCAAAAATTTAATACTATTTTGAGTTTAAATTTGTAGCAGTTCTAAAATCGCTACAAAATTTTGGGATTTTTTTTTTTGTAAAAAATCATATAATTATTTAAGTCCATTGTTATAATATTGTGTTGAATAGTTTATTATTTAAGTAACTTAAATGATATCGTTATTATTTATAAAAAATGATTAAATTAAGTTAGATAAGTATAAACTTTATATAGATAATATTATTGAGAATGTGTAGATAATGAGTATAAATATTATGAGAAGGGAGAAAATGTTGAAATCAAAGAATTAAAATTTCTTTTACTATATTTGATCACCTTACTCAGCTCTTTGGCTTTAAAAAAAATTAGATGAGAGAAAATGAAAGAGAAGAAAGGTTGAAAGAAATGGAGGAGTACTTGAAATGAGTTGTGATGAAAGTATTTATAGGGATCTACGTAGCGCTTGTAGCGGTTAATGTCACAAGTTTTGTAGCGGTTTATGTGACATTATTTGTAGTGGTTTCACATTTGTAGCGGTTTTATTTGATTTTGTAGCAGTTTCATAACCCCTACAAATATTAGTCTGGTTTTTTTATAATAAAAATATTTCACACTTGTAGCGGTTTTATTTTGCTTTTGTAGCGGTTTCAGAACCCCTACTAATATTTTTTTGAATTTTTTTAATAAAAATATTTTAAATTTCAAATGTTTAATTTGTAGCGGTTTTGTTTGTAAAACCACTACAAATATTTATACTTTGTAGCGGTTTTTATATATATAAACCGCCACAAATTCATTTTTTTATTTATTTTTTTTATAAATATTTATTTCAAATGTATTTTGTAGCGGTTATACGATAAAAACCACTACAAATTTTCACCACCGTTGACAGGATTTGAAATTCAAATTTTCAATATGCAACACTTTGTAGCGGTTATGTCAAAAAAAACCGCTACAAATGTTCATGATTATTAGCGGGAATTAAAATATTCAAATTTTAAATGAACACTTTCTAGCGGTTAGTATTAAAAAACCGCTACAAATATTCATAATCATTGGCGGGAATTAAAATTTTTCAAATTTCAAATGTTCAATTTGTAGCGGTTTTATTTGTAAAACCACCACAAAGTTACGCATCACTTTGTAGCGGTTTCATCTATTTAACCGCTACAAATATTTATATTTTGTAGCGATACATTCGGTAGCGGTTATACACTATAACCGCTACAAATATTAGTTAAATTTTGTAGCAGCTCTTTGTAACCGCTACAAAAAGGCAGCCTTCTAAATTTTGTAGCAGTTACTATTGTAAAAACCGCTACAAAAAACTGCCATAATAGTCGAGCTAGCTTTGTAGTGGTTAATATAGACTAACCGCTACAAAATAACCGCGACAAATTTGGCGCGGGGTTGGCGCCAAAATTTGTAGCGGTTATGTCTTGTAAACCGCTACAAATTGTGTTTCCTAACCCATGAGCCACTTGGCGCGAAGCATATCGTTACAAATTTGTAGCGGTGTTGCTCAAAACCACTACAAATCCTGATATTGGTAGCGGTTTATTCTAACCGCTATAAATACACCGCTACGAATTATCTTTATTTTTTTGTAGTGATTTGAGAAGGACACTATGTCGTTATTGTAGTAAAAAACCTATATTTGTAAATGTAATTTTAATTTATTTGTAACATATAAAACCAAAGTATATTTTAATTGCAACATTAATTCTAATTATACTTGCAATGAAATTAACATGCATGTAAATGAAGCAAGACAAAAGAAGGCTCTCTCAATGCTTTTCTTGTTCTCTTTCATCATTTAGATAGGTGAGAACTTGAGCTCATTCCTTTTAAACTTCACGTTGAATTTGAACTCTTTTCGTTTAAGTTTCGTGTTTCTGATTTCTCTTCTTGCTCTTTTTTATTATTGAGATATTTTTGTTCTTGTTCACTTACTATGCAAAAAGTTTAAGTTAATAACATGGTTATGATTTTCTTTCCGGCGACACTGCTTGGTCTGATAGAGCCTTCTTTGAAGTAGCCATTGAGGCTATACTATGCTTTGATGCCGCTTTCTGATACTGCTTACTATGCTCTGATACTGTTTACTATGCTCTGATACCACTTATTAAAATTATCTTGCCAAAATCCTTTTATAAATGGACCACATAAATTTGAGAAGGAACCTTTACCCCAATCAAAACCTATCTTCGACCTCAACTTGAAGGTATTCTCCAACTTCAAGGAAAAATTGACTGGAAATAAAAACCTTGTGTGTCTTTACCTCTACTATATCTGCAATCATTCTAATTTTACAAGCGCACTCTACAACTTTCATCATATTGCAGCTGTTTTCAAATCAAACAAATGTCAGGAATGAGTCCCTCAACCATTTCTTTCCAACTTGCTCGGCTCATTATATGGTCTTTCGACTTCTATTTCTAGCTCATTGAGTTGTTAAATGCTATTCATTTATGATATTCTCATAGGGAATGCTTTATTTAATTTGAGTAATGGGTGATGGAATTCTTTTTCTAAGTCTCAGTGATAGATTGATCTTGAGGAGTTTGGGTTCAATTCCTTATTCATAGCCAATATTTGTTTACACAAAAGTGATGAAATAAAAGAGGTCATTCTGTACAAAATTGTGATTATTTATTTTGCATGTGTTGTTGCTGTTTGGGCTATAATTATTTAGAATATGAGGATGTGGTTTAGTGTTTATTGTATTTGTTCTATGTTAGTTGCTTGATAATTGAGCAAATTGAATATATATATATATATATATAAGGCTTAGCGTACTATGAATTTTAGATGAGAAATGAGTCATAATTCAAATAAATCTCATCTCAAGTTCTTGTTTCGTTTGCAATTTTGGTTGTAAGTGTTTAATCTACGAGCCGCTTCATTGTGTTCACTCCCCTAACCTCTCTCAATTTTGTCCAGTTAGCCTTGAGAATGTGTTGGTTACATTCATTTGATTATTATTTAAGAAAATAGTGATTGATTTTTTTTAAACAGTTTATATATAATTTTCCTTTCTTTACCGTCATTTTTTATGCGTAAGTGGTGTATTCGTTTTCTTTTCTTTGCTTTTTTATCATTGAGAAGGCAACCAATACATCATAGGCAAAGTGAACATAATTCAAAACAACAAAAAGAGATAAAAGCTCTTTATAAAAATTTATAAAGAAGGCTTTCTCATTACTTTTCATGCTCTTTAATTTTTCATTACCGAGATAGTTGAGAATTTGAGTTCTTTCCATTTTAAGTTCTGCATTTCTGATTTCTTTTCTTGCTCTCTTTTATTACTGAGATATTTTTTTTCTTGCTTGCTTATTCGCAAAAAGCTTAAGCTAATAGTAGATGTTCAGATTTTCTTTCCAACGACACTCCTCATCCAATAGAGCCTTCTCTGCAACAATCTGCGAGGCTATATTATACTCTAATACCAGTTTTTTATATCACTTACTATGCTCTGATACTGCTTATTAAAATTATCTTGACAAAATCTTTTTATAAATGTACCACATAAATTTGAGAAGGAGCCTTTACCCCAAGTGTATTTATAAATGCAATTTTAATTTACTTGGGACATGAAGCCTAAGTATATTAGTAATGTGCAAATTAAAATCCTACAATTCGCCACACAAAATTCAATCATACACATTAAAATTTAGGTATTCCAATTATGACAACAAAAAATCTAATTGCAATGACCTTACATAGTAGCAATAATCTCAAGAGTAGCAATTCGATGAAATGCAACAAAGTTTAATTTAGTGTAACAAAGCGAATATAATAAAAAGGGAGCAATCGCGCCCTTAGCCTAACGTTCTCCTTTTCTTTACTCCGTAATATTTGATGACAGCTGGGCAATGATTTTAATTTTATAAAATGCCACGTCATGCTTAAAACTACAGAGGAGGTGGTTGATGGTGGGTACTGTTCATCGTCTTCTTCGCAGGGTGGAACCAGCTGGAAGGGATTCAAAGTTCTCAACCTGATAATGTCCAATAATTCTAATTAAATCTTAATTAAATCAAAAATTTTATTCTGTACCGAAATACACCTTTGGTAACTCAACGTAAATACATTCCTTCGCCTCCCTCCACGCTGCGTTGAAAATTGGGATTCCATTGTGAACTACAGCTGATGCGCTACATGAGTGTCAGTAATATTATGGAAAAGACGATGAATAGTCTCTGTAGTTTTAAGCATGACGTGGCATTAATGACAAATCATTGCACAGCTGTCATCAGAGATAACGGAGTTAAGGAGAATGTTAGGCTAAGGGCAAGATTGGTCCATTTTTATTATATTATTTTTATTGATGCTACCACTAGATATTTTAGGGTGTTAGATGCCCTTTTTACCCTAAATAATTATATTGAGACAAATTTTAAAAATTTACTCTCGAGTTTTGAAAGAGATAAATTGAATGTTTGATGCAATCGAGTATAATAATTCAATATTTTCTTTTGCTCTGTGTGTCATTTGGGTTCCATACATTTTTTGAAAAAATAACTATCAAATATTCATGTTTCGACTAATTAATCTTATAATTTTTTACCTTAAAAATTTGTAATTAAATTCTTATAATTGATGAGACCTTATGTTGTTAAAATCTTGTACATGTTTAATGTTTATAATTCGCTGCCGTTTCGGCGCAGCATCTTCTCCGGTGTGCTCCGTCGCCCACTGCGACGGAGATTACAGAGCGTCTCCTTGGTCGTGCCTTGCGACTGAGGAGTGGTGAGTGTTACCCAATATGGAACCAGAAACGGAGGCCGACGGCAAGTCTGAGGCGAAGGAAGCAATGGATGTGGTGAACCGTGGGAAGAGGAAATCAGAGAGTGCTGGACGTGAATTCTCTGGACAGGAGTCAAATCCTCCACATTTTGAGGATTGGATGAAAGAACCTGAACCATCCTCTACTGCTAAGGGAACACAGATGTCTTATCGGGACTCTCTAATGGCCAAATCGAAACGGAGGGAAAGCTGGTTCTTGGATGGGGAGGAGTCTAATACTGTAATGCCGAATGGTATGGACGCTGTTAACAATTCAGGAGTGGGTTTCGAAGATATTCTTGATCCCCAGTCAGGTATTTCTGTAGACCTTTCTGATCCTTTGTGTCCTAAATTTCTGATTGATGAGCAAGAGAGAGAACGACTCTGCAAGCCTTTTGCCAAGTCCCTGATTGTGAAATTGTTGGGAGGTTCTATGGGATTATTTCTTTTAGAGTCAAAGTTACGACAGATTTGGGCTAGGAAAGGAGATATTAGACTGGGGGATCTTGAAAATGAATTTTTTGTTGTATCATTCCAGGAATGGGATGATTATGAAAGAGCTTTAGTGGGTGGCCCCTGGGTTATTGCTGATAATTATTTGAGTGTGACGCGCTGGAGACCGAGGTTTAACCCCAATTCAGAAAAGATTGATAGAATTACGGCCTGGGTGAGATTTCCTGAGATTGAGGCTGAATTATTTGATAAAAAGGTTTTTTACAACTTGGCTAGTTCCATTGGAAAGGTTCTTAAATTGGATACTCATACGACTAGTAGGGGTAGGAACAAGTTTGCCCGAATTTGTATAGAACTGGATCTATCCAAGCCTCTTGTTCCGCACTACATGATTGATGGTGTGTTAAAACATGTTGAATATGAGAGCTTGCATGCTTTGTGTTTTCACTGTGGTATGTTTGGACATTTTAAAGAAAAATGTGGTCAGAGACAGAAAGAATTGAATGGGTGCATGGAGGCAAGTAAGGGTGAAGCTAGTGGTTCAGAGGGGAGTGCATCAACAGATCCAAAGAGAGTTACCGAGAGTCCCTGGAGAGTGGTTCAACGTGTGCGTAGGCCTCAAAGAGGGAGAGTGTAGACTAAGGATGTTAAAGTTGGTTCTAGATTTGACATTTTGAGACAGGCAGAGGGGGTAGAAGAGATGAATATGGGTGGGTCTTAGGAAGGCGAAGTGGAGGAAGTTCCAGTTAGACGATTCATTAAAAGAAAAGACATGGGTTCCAAAGTGGTAAACGATGTGGTACATACTAAGAAGCCTTTGACAAATGTAACCAATGTCCAAAAGGGTGTAGTCAAACAATCGGGAGCTCTGGAGAGGATCAACAAGGAAAGAAGGGAGAGCTGGGGGTTGGATGGACAACAGGTAAATGAAGGACGTTCAGGAGGTGTAAGGGATCCTACATCGGACTGTAAGAGTGGGTGTCATTCAATCCTACGAGGTCCGAGACTATCTGTGGAGGAAGTGGGACAATATTATGGGGAGGATATGGATAGTGTTAAGAAGTTTTACACTGATCATGGTTCAACAGTTGAAGGGTCGATGGAGGTGTGTGAAGAGGAAGAGGTAACACCCCCTATTAGTTTAAATGGTTAAAGTTATAGTGTGGAATTGCACAGGGGCAGCTAGTAAAGGGTTTGCTGCTTCGCTTAAAAACCTATTATATCTACATAAAGGTGATATAGTTGTTCTTCTGGAAACTCGTGTTAGCGGGACTAGAGCCAAGAGACTAATTCGGTCTTTTGGATTTGATTTCTCAGAAGTTATGGAGGCGGTAGGATTTGTAGGTGGAATTTGGATTATGTGGAATGATCCGAAATTGGTTGTGAATGTGCTTTTTAGGCATATGCAATTTATACACTATTGCTTTAACGTGGAGAACCATCCACCTTGGTTGTTTACTGCAGTTTATGCGAATCCCCATGAAAATCAAAGAGGTGAGTTATGGGAGAAACTAGGTGAGATTGCTACAAATATATCTGAACCTTGGTTGCTTGCAGGGGATTGGAATGAAATCAGTAGTTGTTTGGAGCAAACAGGAGGAGGTAGAGTGAATGAGGGTCGTTGTAGAAGATTCCGAGATTGGATTGAAGACAAGGGCCTCATTGACTTAGGAGCTAGTGGACCTTTCTTCACTTGGAGGGGACCTAAGTGGCAAGGACACGACCGAGTGTTCAAAAGATTGGATCGATGTTTATGCAACATTTCTTGGCAAGAATTATTTCCCGATGCTGCGGTTAAAATAGGTATAAGAGTGAATTCTGACCACCACCCTCTAATTGTGGGAACTTGTTGTGAAGATACATTAGTGAGAGATAGACCTTTTCGGTTTGAAGCAGCTTGGCTTAATCATGGGGACTTTAGAGGATTTCTCTCTAGTAAATGGATGAAAGGGAGAGATGTTCGTGTTAATCTAAAGGAACTAGAAAAACAACTGAAGGTGCGGAGTAAGGAGGTCTTTGGGCACATACGGTTTAGAATACGGGGGTTGAGTAGAAGATTAGAGGGTATTCAAAAGAGTGCAGACCGTTTTGTTAACCCCTTCTTAGTAGATTTAGAGCGGAAACTGGAAGAGGAGTTGGTAGGGGCATTGAAACAAGAAGAACTATTGTGGTTCCAGAAATCTAGGGGTGTATGGATTAGTCAAGGAGATAGAAACACAAGATACTATCATAATAAGACGATGGCTAGAAGGAGAAAAAACAAGGTTAAAAGTATCAAGAATAATGAAGGAATTTGGGTAGAGGATGAAGAATCTATTTGTGCAATGTTTCAAGACTTCTATGGAAATTTGTTTTCAGAAGAGAATGATAGTAGATTATGGCATGTGACTAAACAACAGTGGGGGGAAGTTAGAGAAGATGAGTTGAGAAGGATAGGAAGGAGACTGGATGAAGAGGAAATAAGGAGGGTCTTCTTTAACATAGGAGGACTTGAAGCCCCTGAAGAGGATGGGTTTCCAGCAATTTTTTATAAGAAAAATTGGGATGTGGTTGGAAAGGAGGTAGTTGAGTTGATGAAGAGAATTTGGGAGAGACCGGAAGGGGTAGGAGATTTGAATTCTACTCTTTTGGTTTTGATTCCTAAATCAGACAATCCTGAATTAATCTCTCAATTTAGGCCAATCAGTCTATGTAATGTATTATACAAGGGACTGACGAAGATCTTGGTGAGCAGACTGAAAGGATTAATGACGAAGGTTGTTTCCCCCTATCAAGCTAGTTTTGTGCCAGGACGCAACATTCAAGATAATATCATTATTGCTAAGGAGGCTTCCCACATGATGCATAAAATGAGTGGAAAGAAAGGGTATATGACAATCAAGATTGATTTGGAGAAAGCCTATGATAGGCTAAACTTAGATTTTTTACTGAAGGTGTTGGAAGAATTGAAGATACCCGAGGGTGTGGTTAACATTATTAGATCGTGTCTACACTCAGTTAAGATGAGGTTGCTATGGAATGGTAGCAGAAAAGAGGAATTCAAACCTACAAGGGGATTAAGACAAGGAGATCCACTCTCACCGTACTTATTTGTTTTAGCAAAGGAAAAATTGTCTCACATCATTGCAGATTCGGTGGATACCAAACAATGGAAACCTATAAAAATAGGAAGGAATCAGGTGAGTATCTCGCACTTACTATTCGCGGATGACTTGTTATTATTTTGTGAAGCAAGTGTGGAGCAAATGTCCAATGCTCTAGAGTGTCTAGATTTGTTTGGTACAGTCTCAGGTCAAAAGGTGAATCCGAGTAAGACATCCATTTTCTTCTCTAAGAATGTGGCTAGAGATGAACAGAACGTAATTTGTAGCATGAGTGGATTTCAGCGGAAAGAGGATTTAGGGAGATACTTAGGGGCGCATATCACCCATGGTCGAAAATCTAGGGCTGAATTTCAGTACCTAATTGATAAGGTTCAGAAAAAGCTTAGTGGATGGAAGTCGCAATCCTTGTCGTTAGCAAGGCGGCTCACTCTAGTCTAATCAGTCACATCTCAAGTTGCAAACTTCCAAATGCAACATGAACATATCCCATCTAGTGTGTGTTATGAGATAGAAAAGCTACAAAGGAATTTTGTTTGGGGTTCTAATCAGGATAAACAGAAGTTGCATGCAGTCAATTGGGAGGGGGTTTGTAGACCCAAGGAGGAAGGGGGTAGGTATAAGGAGAATGAGAGAGATGAATGAGGCTTTGATGGGCAAAATAGGATGGAATATGTTGGCCAAGCCGGAGGGGTTATGTACTAGAGTTCTGAAAGCAAAATATGGAAGAGGGGCTGATTTGTTTACAGAATGTAGAGTGAAAAACCATGACTCATTACTTTGGAAAAAACTTGCAAAGGTTTTGCCAGACATTACTAAAGAGGTGGGATGGGAGGTACGAAATGGGACGAATGTGAAATTCTGGATGGATAAGTGGTTAGGAGGCAACTGGAGATTGGCTGAGTATTGTGTAGATTCTGAATATGCTATTGATGAGGATCTGAGGGTACAACAGGTTGTGGGAAGGGATGGGAATTGGGATTGGTCCTGGTTGGAGAGGAAGATTCCGGGAAATGTGATGCAATTAATCAAAGTCATACCTCCCCCTTGTAGAGAGGATGGCGATGACAGAGTAGTATGGAGAGGAGGGAATGGGGGAGACTTTTCAGTAGCCCAACTATATAATAGAAGAAGAGGAAATGTAAATGAGGCTAGAGAAGATATATGGAAATATGTGTGGCAAGTCAAAACCACTAAAAGAATCAAAGTCTTCTTATGGTTAGCGGTACAGGACCGCTTATTAACAGGCACACGTAGATCTAGACTTCTTGGGGGAACCTCACTTTGTGGGAGGTGTGGAACAGAAGTGGAGGATCGTGATCATGCACTAAGAAGTTGCACAGAAGCTCGCAAGATATGGGAAGCAATAGGTGCTACAAAGGTATTTCCTCAATTTTTCGCTGTTTCTATGAATGTTTGGTTTCTAGATAATTTATCCAAAAGTGAAGAATGGGGTATAATATTTGCTGTTTGTTGTTGGATGATCTGGAATTGGAGGAACATGTTATTATTTGAGGATAACTTTTCCATGCCTAACCGTCCTAAGTTAGTCATTCGTAAATATGTAGAGGAGTGTATAACAGCTAATAGGAAATATGATGACGTGGGACTTAGAAAATATCCTCAGGAGGTGAAGTGGTGCTTTCCTAGTGAAGGATGGGTGAAATTGAACTTTGATGGGTCTGCGAAGGGTTGTTCGGGAGATGCTGGTTGTGGAGGGGTTCTGAGGAAGGTTGATGGGAGCTGGGCAGGAGGATTTAGTAAGAAGTTAGGATGTTGCAATGCTCTCATAGCAGAACTTTGGGGAGCAGTACATTGCATGAAATTGGCCCAAGATATGGGGATTCCCAGAATTATGGT
Organism: Inga laurina; assembly: GCA_963855925.1. Taxonomy (NCBI): domain Eukaryota; kingdom Viridiplantae; phylum Streptophyta; class Magnoliopsida; order Fabales; family Fabaceae; genus Inga; species Inga laurina. Next base: position 59,751,920 of record OY979705.1, read on the forward strand.
TGAGGGAGATTCAATCTTAGCTATTCTACTACTACAAGAAGCTTGGAATCAGGGCAAGTCTGACAATAGGATCCTTAACACATGGATTAGACAATGCAACAGAAATATACAAGTTTTCTTCTGTCACACCCTCAAAGAAGGTAATTCTGTAGCAGACTGGATGGCAAATAATAGTTATTCTTGTAATAATGATGTAATTTATGTTGATTATCCCCTGGTAGGGATACTGCCATATCTGTTTAGTGACCAGGCAGGGACTGTTTACCTACGAGGTATTTTTGGTTGAGTTATGTAAGTAGCGGCATGCTGCCCAATTTTTACCCAAAAAAAAAAAAACTAACAATTATATATTATTTTAATGTTCTGTATTTATGATGATCTAAATAATAAAGATACAAATAATGAAGCAAAATTAACTGGACAACAAAATATTCACGTAACTATACTAATAATTAACGATTAAATCAAAAAATTATTTCAATTCTAAGGTGCATTTCTAGATTTCAGAGCTATATACAAATTTAAAAAAAAAATAAAAGATTTATCATCTGTTCCTACAATCCACACTTCAAACAAGAACAAAATTTTTCACAAACTCAGAAGATTGATCAAAAAGGCAAAGATCATCATATATAAAAGTCACCACCATCATCGTGTTCAGCTTTCACATGGGGAAAAATGTGGATCTTCTCAAGATAGCTATTCCATTGTTCAAGCGTATCAACTGTTGTAATTATTATTTAGGTGTGTCAGAGGAAATAATTTTATCAATACATTTCTTCTTTTTCAAGTCAATAGAAAATAACCTTATCACTTCTTTTCTTCTTTCCCAAGCAAAGAAAAAGCTCATCACTACATTTCATAATTACCAAGCTACTAATGATACCACTCTTATTTAGTAATCTTATCCACATGACTTGGCAACCTTATCCAGCATTAATTACACTCTTATCTACTCATAAACCATGTCCTATAAATAGGGAATTGGGAATGAAGTTTAATATACACCAAATTTGAACTTTCAAGTTTTTATCTCCTCTTCTCTCATCTACTCACACTGAGTTTGCTATTTTATTTCTGTTGTTTTGTCACCCTATCTTGTATCAAGAAGGGTTCATTTAATTTTGAAGAGTACCGCATTTTTATTCTAATTCTGTATGGCGGAATAACTCTTAAGGACAGTGTCCTTAAGCATAACTCGAATCATATTTTCATTGTCTTTTTGCAAGTTATTTCTATTGTTTTTGTAGGTGATTCCAACATCAACTGGGAATGACACGTGTCCAAGGACTGACTTTGACGATTCTGAAGGAAGAAGAAAATACAGTAAACATAGAGAAAACTCCATTAATGAAATATGCAGAAGCTTTAAAAAACTCTGGTGCATCTTCCAAGCCCAAACGTGGATTTGGAACAATATCAGCATCATATAGTTCATTTAACTTATTAGCTACTTGTTTTAGTTTTTTTTTTTTCCCACTATTTTCTTCCACTGTACCTATTTTAAATCAGTAGGGTGAAGTGAATCCTACTATATTATATATGTTCCATTAGAATGTAGGATATGTTCCAACACTAACCGTGTTGTCAACCTATAATGAACTTTCAAATCTATAGCAAGAATTCATCCATACAAATTTGGTTCAAAGTATCACTATATAGGTAGCTTCTAGTGGACAACACTTGCTCTGTGTTAATGGCTTCTCTGTGTTTGATAGCTCGTAAATTGTTTACCCAGAATACTCATTGTTGTGAGAGGTAATTGAATTATTTAATCCTTTGAAGATCATGATTAGAAGACACTGAGAGTGAGAGCAGATTTTAAAATAAAAGAGATACTATTATTATGCATGGATGGATACAAACATACATATTTTTATGTTTCCTAATGCTATTTCTTTATACATATTGATTCTCCTGTACATAATAATATCAAGATTTTTACCAGACTGGGCATTTAAAAGAGTCTCTGTAGGTTATCATCATCAGAAAGAACATTCTTGTCTACTATCTTGCTTCTGGACCATAGGCAGCTTCAAGATCAACAACATGGTCGTCAAATGAACTGGTTGATTTCAGCATTTTTCCATCTGAATCCCGGGACTTTTGTTCGCGAGCTACTTCCATTTCTAAGCTTTCTTTTAATTCTGGGACAATATAACTCATTGTTGGTCTTTGGATAGAAGTTGGAGATACACAAGCTATTGCTGCTTCCACAGCCTTCCACATAGAACCAAAATCAAAGTCTCCTTGCAACCTTGGATCCACAATTTGTTGCAGATCTCCTCTTTCAACAAAAGGGGTAGCCCAATTCACAATGTGAGTGTTCTCTTGACCTTTTATTATTGCTCTCTGCCCTGTAATAAGCTCCAAAAGCACAATGCCAAAACTATAAACATCACTTTTCTCGGTAAGCCTGTAGAATGAGTAGTATCTGCAAAAAGAAAACTCATCTAAGTCATGTCTGTACTCTGTAAATTAAATATTGTAGTCTTGAAACATCAAAAGGTGAAAAGATGGGAATGAGAGTAATACTACTTCCAATTCTAAATATAAGATCCACTTGACTTTTTGAAGAGATTAAGGAAGCTAATTAAATTATTTTAAAGTATTTATATATTTTTTTTCCTCCAAACTAATTTTTCTGACTTATAAACTGATATATAATTTAATCATACACAATATAATGAAAATATTATATGATTAAGTAACTTATTCAGTTTCTTTGATTTCTTCAAAAAAAAATCCACTAGGTCTTATATTTAGGACTGGAGGTGGTAGTTCAATTTAAAACTAAATCAGGGGAGATGTCTTGAATCTAAACAAATCTTTTCCCTTCCAATCTCCTTCATTCTCTTTGGTCCAAACACTCCCTAAGTTATCAGATCAGAGCTAAAATTCTCTAGTTCATCTTTTCCTAAACGCTAAAACTTCTCAACTCTGAGATATTTGGTCTAATACCTTATATACTGTACCAAACCAATTAAACCAAGTGAATCCCCTAAAGGCTAGGGGATTCTTTGAGTAGAAACATGTCATCAACCAACCATGTACTACCTCCGGTCCTTAATATAAGAGCCAGTTGACTAATTTGGTTAGATTAAGGAAGTTATACTAGCTATTTGCAACAAATATAGGTGGTTTTTCTTAAAATACCATCTTGCATCATGACTACCCATGATAGAAACTCTTTAATGTATGTAATTAATAGGGATACTTTGGAGAAAAATTATAAATTTGGGAAACAAAATGAATTGAAGTCATATATTGATAGGACTCCAAATCGTTATGGGTTGATTTACTCCATATCAAATAAACGTAACAGAAGGGATTAGGATTTAATTATTAGGATTTGATTATTTTAATTGTTATCTTTTTATTATTTAAATAAAATAATAAGTGGAATATCCACAAATAGGATTTAGTAACTAGAATTTAGATATTATTTTAGTATTTAAGATATTATTAGGATTTTAGATATTATTTTAGTATTTTTAATATTATTTAGATTTCCTAGTTTGAATTTTAAATTAGATTTTATCTCTCTTTGTATTCCTATAAATTGGCCCTTGGCCTATTCAATAAAGCATCGAATATTCAGAGAATTTATTTTAAGTTTGGAGATTCTCCTGGGCTATTTTAGAGAGATTAGTGAGATACTTACTATCCCTCTATCATAGAGTATTTTTAATATTCTTTTTCCTTCACCACTAAAGCATCGTCCCTGTTCGTGTTTAACAAATTGGCATCAGAGCCTTTCGCCGATCCACGATGGTTGAGACTCGCTCGTCGCGCGCTGCACAGACACCATCGACTACCCCCTCCGTTCCCTCGTCCGACCCGCTGGCTGCCATTAACGCCCGACTCGACGCCATAGACAAGTTGCGAGACAAGATACATGCGTTAGAGATGAAGACGACTCGTCCAAATCGAAACAGGGGCCGATCACGTCTTGGCACAGAGGACAGCGATGATGATTCTGATTACTCCAGGCGCACTTACAGGACTCCATGTACCAAAATCGACTTCCCCAAATTCGATGGAGATGATCCGAGAGGCTGGGTCCTGAAGGCCGAGAAGTTTTTTCGGTATTACAATACTCCGGAGGATGACAAGGTAGATGTTGCAGCCGTGTCTTTAGAAGGAGATGCCTTAGATCTTTTTTTCTTGGCTTAATTCACAACGCACGGTGCTATTATGGGATGATCTGGTTAAGGCTTTTCAAGAGCACTATGGTTCGCCGGAATATCTTAATCCTGACGAAAATTTATGTGGAATCTGGTAGACTGGTTCTGTGCAAGAATATCGACAGGAATGGGCACGGCGTGTCGCGCTTGTATCTAATTGGCCGGAGCATTGCCTTCTCGGTGTGTTCATGAATGGACTCAAGGAAGAGTTGCGCACAGACGTCCGACTTCACAAGCTTAGGAGTATGTATAGGGCTGCGAGTTTTGCCCTTGAATTCGAGAAGCAGTCTTCCTTCTCTCGTGGATCAAAAGCCAATGCTTCTTCATCTCAATATCGTGGCCAACCAGTATCCTCAATGCGTGATTCTTTCTCTCCGTGGGACCACAGACCACAACTCACTCAGAACTCTAGTAAGTACCCTGCGCTGATTTCTTCTTCTTCATCAATACCTCCCTACTATGGTCGTGTGTCCCAAATGGATTCAGAACGACAGCGACGACGTGATAAAGGACTATGTTACAGGTGTGCTGAACCTTTCCGTCCGGGTCATCGATGCAGTGCCTCGTTTTCCTTAATGGAGATTGACGATGATGGGAATCCAATTCCCGAGCCACTCGACCCTATTGTTGACACTGATCGAGAGGAGGTAGCAAGAACTGAGGTTGCCTTCAATGCCATTCTTGGCACACCATCAGCATCTACCATGAAGTTAAAGGGTTCCCTACATTCTCGACAGGTATTTTTGTTAGTCGATAGTGGTTCCACTCACAATTTTATTTCAACTGCTTTGATATGGGAACTCGGTATATCCACAAGTGCCGTAGCTCCTTTTGGCGTTCAAATTGGGGATGGTAGCATTATTCGTTGTAATCAGATGTGCAAAGAATTAGAGGTCCAATTACCAGGTTTAACCATTAAACAGGACTTCTATCCCTTTTCATTAGCAAGAACTGATTTGGTATTGGGCATAAAATGGCTAGCATCTTTAAATACAGTTCAAGCAAATTGGAACGACATGTTCATGATATTCTGGGTCGAAGGAAAGAAATATAAACTACAAGGCGAAACCCCAATGACTACGCCTCGGGTCTCTTTTCAAAGCCTAGAGTTCCACTAAACCAAAACAGCACAACGTTCGGCTCTCGACGTCGATCAAATTTTTCATGATTTTTCTGCTGTATTTGAAGAACCTACTACCTTGCCCCCACCCCATGGGCATTATCACACAATTTCCCTGCTACCTGACGCGTCTCCACCAAACTTGAGGCCTTACCATTATCCTCACTTTCAAAAAGATGAAATTGAATCTCAGGTACAAACTTTATTAGACAGAGGCTTCATTCGTCCTAGTTCCAATCCTTTTGCAAGCCCAGCATTGTTGGTTAGTAAGAAAGATGGCACTTGGCATTTATGCGTGGATTACCGTCGCCTCAACAAAATCACGGTCCCTGATAGGTATCCCATACCCAACATTGATGAGCTATTAGGTGAATTACATGGTGCTAAATATTTTTCTAAGATTGACTTGCGTTCTGGGTATCACTAAATTCGTGTCTTGCCCTCAGATATTCATAAAACTGTATTTAGAACACACTCAGGTCACTATGAGTTCGTTGTCATGCCTTTTGGATTCACTAATGCCCCTGCCAGGTTCCAAGCCATCATGAATAATTTGTTCCGGCCATTCTTACAGAGGTTTGTGCTCGTATTCTTTGATGATATACTGATATATAGTGCCACAGCAAAGGAACATCTCGAACATCTCAGGGTTATCTTTCAACTGTTGCTCAACCAGTCATTTATTGCCAATGCAAAAAAATGTCTTTTGGGACAAATTAGGATTGACTACTTAGGGCATATTGTCACTAGTGGTGGAGTTGAGGTCATTCATGAAAAGATTATGGCCGTTGCTCATTGGCCTACACCTCGCTTAGTAAAGGAATTACGTGGGTTCCTAGGCCTCACTGGATATTACAGGCGGTTCGTCAAAAACTACGGGATCAACGCTCATCCATTAACTGATTTAACAAAGAAAGATGCATTCCAGTGATCCACACAAGCTCAGTCTGCCTTTGAGGCCCTCAAAATTGCTCTCACCACCACCCCCGTTCTTCGACTACCAGATTTTCAGCAACCCTTTACGGTTGAATGTGATGCCTCCATGGATGGGATTGGGGCGGTCTTAATGCAATATGGTCATCCCATAGCCTACTTCAGCAAAGGGTTCTCGTTTTCCAACCGCTATAAATCCGCTTACGACCTTGAATTACTTGCGTTGGTACTTTCTCTTCACAAATGGCGCCACTATCTCCTGGGGCACCATTTTTATGTGCAAACAGATCATCACAGTTTGAAGCACTTACTGGATCAGAAAATTGTGACCACATCCCAGCAAAGACTCATGGTCAAACTTCTTCCCTTTGATTTTACCATCCACTACAAACCGGGCAGGGAAAATGCAGCAGCCGATTCACTCTCTCGTCGCCCCCTTCAGGCGGATTTCTTCCAAATGGCTATTCCTATGTCACACGAACTCAATCACCTTCCCCAGGCCCTGTTGAATGATCCTGAAACACGGGGTAAGATAACAGAATTGCAAACGCACCCAGATCAACATTCCCACTTCCATTTCTCTAATGGGCACTTATTCTACAAATCACGATTAGTGATTCCCAATCAGGTTCATCTCTGTGAAAAGTTATTGGCGGAAGCGCACTCTACTCCAACTGGAGGGCATGGTGGTTACCTTAAAACCCTGCGCCGATTAAGTGATCAACTATATTGGAAGGGTATGAAACATGACGTCAAGCATTACATCCAACACTGTGCTACTTGTCAACAAAATAATCTCACATTGGCACCAACAGGCCTTCTGCAGCCTCTTCCAATCCCTGAGCGGATTTGGGAGGATATATCTCTTGATTTCATCACCGGCCTTCCGAAATCGCAAGGGTTTGACGTTATATTGGTGGTGGTCGATCGCCTCAGTAAGTACAGCCACTTTATTGCTCTCTCCCACCCCTATTCCGCCAAATCTGTCGCCAGTGTTTTCTGCCGAGAAATAGTTCGTTTACACGGTATGCCAAGGTCTATTGTTTCGGATAGGGATCCTCTCTTCCTTAGTCAATTCTGGCAAGAGTTGTTCCGTCTAAGTCAAACTCACTTGAACATGAGCACTGCCTACCACCCTCAATCCGACGGACAAACAGAAGTGGTCAACCGATGTCTCGAAACTTACTTACGTTGTTTTGCGCATGATCAACCAAGGCAATGGAGTAAGTTCCTCTGTTGGGCAGAATTCTCCTTTAATACAGGGTATCATGTTGCTGCCAACAATACTCCGTTCAAATTGGTCTTTGGTCGGGACCCCCCGTCACTTCTTCCTTACGTACGGGGTGAGACTCGAGTGGCTGAATTAGAGGAACAACTCGAGACTCGTGACGCAATGTTACGAGTCTTGAAGAGCAACTTACTCAAGGCTCAACACCGCATGAAGTTGCATGCTGATCAACACAGAAGGGATCTTGAATTTGCTCCTGGGGACGTGGTTTGGCTTAAACTACAACCATATCACCAACGATCCTTATCTCGCCTCCGGTTTGAGAAATTATCACCACGGTTTTTTGGTCCTTTTAGGGTACTTCGGCGGATTGGCAAGGTTGCATATGAACTGGACCTCCCTTCAACTGCCTAGATACATCCTGTATTCCACGTTTCCCTGCTCCGCCCTGCACATGGGCAGGTCGCCGCCACTCCGCCCCCCTCAATTCCGATTTCTGCCAATATGGAGTTGCTTCTTACGCCTGCGAAGGTCGTGCAGCATCGCTGGACCCCTGACAACAAGCTGGAATTGCTCATTGAATGGACCCAACGCCCTCCGGAGGAGGCTACATAGGAGAACTATGATCTTCTGGCAGCCCAGTTTCCTTCTTTTCGACTTGAGGACAAGTCGACTTTTCAAGGGGGAGAAATGATAGGACTCCAAATCGTTATGGGTTGATTTACTCCAGATCAAATAAACGTAACAGAAGGGATTAGGATTTAATTATTAGGATTTGATTATTTTAATATTAGGATTTAATTATTAGGATTTGATTATTTTAATATTAGGATTTAATTATTAGGATTTGATTATTTTAATTGTTATCTTTTTATTATTTAAATAAAATAATAAGTGGAATATCCACAAGTAGGATTTAGTAACTAGAATTTAGATATTATTTTAGTATTTAAGATATTATTAGGATTTTAGATATTATTTTAGTATTTTTGATATTATTTAGATTTCCTAGTTTGAATTTTGAATTAGATTTTATCTCTCTTTGTATTCCTATAAATTGGCCCTTGGCCTATTCAATAAAGCATCGAATATTCAGAGAATTTATTTTAAGTTTGGAGATTCTCCTGGGCTATTTTAGAAAGATTAATAAGATACTTACTATCCCTCTATCATAGAGTATTTTTAATATTCTTTTTCCTTCACCACTAAAGCATCGTCCCTGTTCGTGTTTAACATATATATACGACCAAATCCAATCTCCAACAAGTACTTATATTAGAGATCAGAGGTAGTATTAATTTTCTTTCATAGGAGCAATTTATTCAAATTGTCAAAGGAAGCGAGGGAGTGTGTATAAACCAAAAAATTTCTGATTATTTTGAGTCTGGTTAGAAAAAAGAAAAACTCACAGAATATCTGTGTATTGCAAGTAACTTACTCCGGATCAAGGTATCCGATTGTTCCAATGACTCCAGTTGACATGTGGCTTTCACTGTCTGTTGAAAAGGACTTTGAGAACCCAAAATCAGCAACTTTTGCCTGCATTTTCTCATTCAGCAAAATGTTTGATGTCTTTATGTCCCTGTGAACTATAGGAGGCTTGCAGCCATGATGCAAATACTCAAGTCCTAAACATATAGCTTCCAATGTTAATAACCCTTCCTATCATATGAAAACGAAGAATATCACTATGAACTATGAAGTCAGCCTCACAGCTTACCTTGAGCAGCATCGACTGCTATTTGAATCCTATTTTTCCAACTTGATAATTCTTTCATCGAACCTATCCATTGCATGGCCACAGAATTATGGTAAGATTTCTCATTATGCAAGTATGAATCCCCTCTATACTACCTCTCTGATCCTTAATATAAGAGACATTTGACTTTTTTTTTTTAGAGATTAAGGAAGCTGAATAAATTACTTAATCATAGCATATGTTGTGTATTATTAAATTATATATCAGTTTATAAATTAGACAAATTAGTTCGGACAAAAACGATAAATATAAATAATTTAATGTAATTTACTTAGCTTCTTAATCTCTCAAAAAAATAAAAGTCAACTGAGTTTTATATTAATGAGCAGAGAGAGTAGATTACTAGGACTATACCTGAAAGAAGCTTCTCTAAGTTCCCATAAGCCATGAATTCATATATGATTGCAGTGTGTCCACCTTCATTACAATATCCAAGGAAGGAAGCTAAGTTTCTATGATGAACTCGCATTAAGAGCTCTGCCTGAAAGTACAGGAAAATATAATGCGAGTGATTTGGTTCTTAGAATTGAATTCTTTAGGAAACAAAATGAACTGAATTTTCTGGGTAGAGAAGAGCATGCCTCTGTCTGAAACTGCCTACAGCTTTCTGGTGATGAGAGCAGTTTGACAGCAACTTGTGTGTCATCAGATAAGGAGCCATGGTAAACAGTTCCAGATCCTCCTTTTCCAATCATTTTCTCAAAGTTATTTGTAATATCTACTATCTGGGAGTATGTGAATTGTGTATTGCTTGACTTCAGCACAACTTCCTTATGTGATGTCGTTGGCTGATTCTCTGTTGAATGAATTGATTGGTATTCATGATTAGCATTAAATTTGATACTCTTTTGGTCCTTAATGTAGGACATATTTACCTAATTTGATTAGATTAAGGAAGTTAGTTAAGCTAGTTAATATAATATGTTTTTTCCTAAAACACCTTACATATCTTCCTTAACTCCCTCCCTCCCTCTCTTAATTATTGTTAAGGAAGCAACAATAGGGGTAAATTAAGAAAAGAATGACAAATATAGGAAATATGTTTTACATTCAGGACCAAGATCAACTCCACAATTAGATCCTACATTAATGACCAAAGGAGTATAGATTATACTTGAAAACTTCTGTTTTTTTTTTTTTTTTTTTGGAATCATGCACAATTGATTATTTACATACCTGGCTTTTTGTTGAATTTCCTTCTCCAAATGATGCAGATTACAATACACAGTACAATCAAAAAGACTAAAGATGAAATAATGGCTATGACTGCATGCAGTGGAAAAGTACTCTTGTCCTCTTTGCATGGAGCTTGCAGACAGAGGTCAGGATTTCCATCCACACTGTGATCATATCAGATTTTCGCAAGTTATTGAAGAAGGAAATCAATTAAATAATTGAAGATGAATTTAAAAAAAAAGAACATGGTCCTCATCTGTCATGCTTAATTAGGTGATCAGTGTTAGTATCAATTTTATGACACTAAATGAAGACAAACCTCAACACAAGTGACCCATTATTTGATCTTTCCTTGAGAGGTAATGGAATTTCACCAGAGAGCCTGTTTCCTGATAAAATTCTGCAAAAAGGTATATGTCAGCCAGTCCTTGGGACTTTTAAGTGAATTTTAGCAGCAACTAGAATCATCCTGCAACTTACAGAGTCTTCAAGTGTTGCAAATGCATGAAAAAATCAGGAAGCGATCCGGTTAAACTATTGTGTGATAAATCCCTGAAATAAATGCACAGTTTTGTTTGCTTGAGGAATCTGTGGTATTCATGATGGAAAGTACGGTAATGCTGCTTGTATTAAATACTTGATTGAATTCATGTTGCTGTTTAAATTGTAACTCACAAATATTCTAGAGATTTAAGCATGGAAAATGATTCACTTATTGTCCCTGACAAGTTGCTGGAGGATAGATCTCTGCATACAGCGCACATAATTTTGACAACATAATGCACAAATCACTAAGGTAAATATTAGTTCAATTTAAATATATGAAAAAATGCTTACAATTTAGTTATTCTAGGCGCATGATATCCATTGAAACTGCAGTTAAGTCCATCCCAGGAATAGGACATTGGGGCACAAGGATCTCCTTGCCATGACTTAATAGTGTAGGCTTTTTTGATGTCCATGATAGCATTAACTGAAATTTTCACAAGCATTTGATGCCAAACTCAGAAATTCTCTAGCTTTCTGAAGAAGAATTATTAAAAGACCAAAATCCCATTTTGGCCCATCCAAGATGACCTCCATCAATGGTGCAGTTAGTACTAAATACAAATAATGTTCTGACTACATAGAATCTTTGATTTTATTGTATTGTTTGAATTAGCTTTTGTAACCTCAAAAGTCGTTTTAAAAGCTCAAAAGCCAATTTGAGCTCAAAAATTATATTTGAATTGGCGCTGGAGTCAAATGAATTTTTTTCCCTCAAAAGCCAAGTCAGACCTAAAGTCAAATTTTGGAGTTATTCAGGTTGCGAAAGCCAAATGAGTATTCAAACTGACTTTTTTATAAAAACATATCCAAACATAACTCACATTATACTAATTGACTTTTGTCCCAACTTCAGTTTGCAAAATGCAGCTGGGATTAAAATCACTTTTACAAACGTTAATCCAACAAGCCCTGTAATAATTGTGGTTTAAACCTGGAGTCAATTGATAATGGAGTCATGTTTATGAGACCAAATTGAGGTTTGAACCTAAAAAGAAAGTGCAAAGTATCTGTCAAGAAAGTGAGAAACAACTAACCATCTTCTTGGTCTGTAGGTTCCTGATATGAATCTTTCTCAAAGTAAATCTCCATTGCATTAAGAATGGGAGGAAGAGTGGAATTTTCTTTCTTGTTCATAGAGAACCCAAGCTTGGGTCCTGTGATGGGCTGTGGATTATGAATTGTGGTAAGGTTTAAATATTGAAGGACAACATAGTTTACAGACTCATCCAACCATTTTCCATTCAATGTGATGTTGAATTCTCTGTGTTCATTTTCCTGGAGCTCCTCAATCTCAGCAAAGTGCATATAAACATAGAATTTTGAAATGGGATCACCAGTGTCAAACTGAACTTCCAGTGGGTCACTACCATTAGTTGGTGTTACAGCAGTTCTCATTACTGTTGATGGTAACCGATATGCATTGTTCAAGGAATCAATGTTCAATCCAGTACTCAATGGCGTCCAATGAGGTAAACTGCAAGGTTGCCAAATTCTATCATAGGCATCTTCTTTAAACCTATACGAGGTTAAACAAGAAGCTGTTAGATATTTTATTATATTATATATATATATATATATTTTTTATACTGAAATAAAATATCCTGAGTGTGGCATGTTACTTAGCTTTGGCCTAATCTAAGTTAGGGTTTTACTCAGCTGCAATTCTTTTTTTTTTATTTAGTCAAGGGTTTCCCCCTCGAAGCTTAGAGGGCAAAGGGTTCTCACCTTTCCCAACAAGTGTGCTTCTTGGGATTCAAACTTGTGTCCTCTATCTTATGGGAGTGATGCCTCTTACCACCTCAACCAACAGCTTATTGGTTACTCAGTCGCAATTCTAGTTATTAATTAATTAATAATAACCTTGATGGGAGGTTATTAATATGATGACAGACATAGTGATAGTTTCATCCAGAAAAAACTAGTCCCCCACTCTAAAGGTTCCCTAACTGGTGATGGCTATTCTCGGTTGCTATCACTATACCCACCCCCTAGTCAGAAGATTCCCTCCCTACATATTTCTTCTGGCGGTGTTATATGATTTCAGTTATCCCTATTTAGATGGAAAGGTTTGTGGATTGCAGCTTCAAATCATCTAGCATGGCAAGAAGTATTTATATAAATCTTTTGTTGCTGTTAGGATGTTCTAGGATTCCTATATGTCTGGATGTGGCTCTTATTTTGAATTTGTCTTACAGAAGCAAGATGAAGTCCAGTTTTACAAAGCCACATACAAGTAATAGAAGTTGAAATGAATTTGATAGAACCATCACTTCATTTCAAAAACCATTTCAAGTAAAAATTTTGTTATGTTATTATAATCAAAATGAAAATTATTTTAAGACTTCACTAAATAAGTAAATAGGTCATAAGAGCCTGTATGATTGGCCAAAACTTTGATCTTAAGATGAAACATAGACAAAGCACATCCTCACCTATCTAGTGCTGAAATTTCAATTTTATAATAGAGATTAGGGGCAAGAGAGATACATTAATATTATGTCAAGGACTGTTTTATCAAGATATTTCTAAACTAAACATCTATGCTAGTGCTTTGTGTGCAACATGCTGATCATATAGTTCCCACTTCCCATAGACTTGACTGATGAGAAACTTACCTCACTATTTCATTGGTTGTTGAACCAAAGTCAAGGCGTTTATATAGAGCTAAGGTTTGAGGTTTGTTAATGTAAATTGAATTATGAAGATGCCTCATCTGCAATGCTGATATAAAAGGAGTTCCTCCATTAGTGTCCAGTAAGCAGACATGTACAACATCCATCGGCGGCATGTGTAAGATCTCCTTTATTACACTTTGGGATGCATTGTTGAAGCTTATAGTGTCCCACTTGTTAACTCCAATATAAAGATCAAACTTGGGAGGTTGATTCAGACCATCATAGTTTCCATACAGGAAAGAAGCTCTCAACAGGTAAACAGTATTTTTACCTTCTGGATGTCTTAGAGTGTAACAATTCCTCTTACCCTCAGGAAAGCTTCTTACATTTCTAAATGTTTTTTCAAGACTGACAGAAATGAACTCAATTGATATATCCCGGTTTTCTCCGGTATCGATGACTTCTGAATCCGTATTGTAGGGTATCTCAGTTTTGTCATCTATATAGCCATGCTCATCAACTAGGCCACAGTCAATGTCAATGGAGCCTGAAATTATCAACTCAAGTTAGCAACAGAACAATTTGTTTACACGACAATAAAGTGTACAATTTTTGTGTGTAAAAGAAAGTACTCACCACCAACATCATCTAATTTCCTTCTGGCCTGTTTGTGATGTGCAGGGTTTTTCTCTGTAGCCAGAACTATGGATTTCCCATCAGCTTCCTGAATTGAAAATACTGATACAGAGACAAACCATAACAAAGAGAGCCAAGCCCAGTTGCATCTGAATTCCCCAGCCATAAAGTCTCAGTGAGAATTCACTACTTGGTATAATAAGATATCATTGAACTTAAATATGCATTGCGATAAGAAGAAATATAATGAATATTAACTATAAAAAGGCAACACATATATATGGATGGATCATTCTGTGCATGTTATTCTAGGTAACTGGTAAAGAAATTATCTATCAACAAAATACTCGTCCGGTTCTTAATGTAGGACTTAGTTGGGGAGTTGTTCTCAGTCCTAAATATAAGATCTATTTCCTATATTTGTCAATATTTTTCTAATTTACCCTTATTGATGCTCCGACGACAATAATCAAGTGAAAAAGAGATAGAGGGAATTAGGGAAGATGATTAGGATGTTTTAGGAAAAAGTATGTCATGCTAACTAACTTCTTTAATCTAATCAAATTAGGTAAATAGGTCTTACATTAAGGATAAGAAAGAGTATATGTTTAGTCCATGGGCACCTCATTTACTTTTTCACATAGATACAATTTAACAAGTCTCAAATACTTCTATGATAGTCTTAAATACTTATCCTCACAGGAAAAATATTTAGGCGTGAAGTGTGGAAAATGCACAATAAACAATTAAAGACAGTTAAAACATCGTTTTAGCATTAATGTGACAACCATACATGAAAACTGCAGGTACTAGTGGTGGAGCGCCTATCGGCTGGTCAGTACCACATTAAATAAATAGTAGCCGTTACAGCTGAGGACCCCATGACACTTCTAGGAGATTGAAAGAGAAAGAACTCTTCTTGTTTGGTTGGTCGTGAGTGTACTCAAGTCATTGTGGGAATTTTCAGCGTTCAGCATTTCAGCTAATGCTGTATTGTTTACAACATTGTAGTCAATATAGGCGGTGAGAGATTGTGCAAGTAGCTACAACTTTGTCTCCATCCTACCATGCTCACGGCATTGATACTAGAACTTGATGTGACTCCTTGAAGTAGAGAGGTCATTGTTGGCCGCCGGCTAATTGGCATAGAAGTAAACCTAATTTATAAGAGCCAATTGACTTTTTTTTAGAGAGATTAAGTGTTTAAATTTATCAATTTTTTTCAAATTAATTTACCTGATTTATAAACTGATATATAATCTAATAATTCATAACATATGTTACAATTAAGTAATTTATTTAGATTTCTTAATCTCTCCAAAGAAAGTCAACTAACTCTTATATTAAGGACTAAAAATAGTAGATAGCTAAGATTACCTCCTCGTGGACACAATCACATAAGACATCCAAAAATGGGTGAATTACAATAAAGTCTTAGGGCCTGTTTGGTTGGAGGGGAGGGTATGAAAAATTGGAGGGAAGGGGCCTCAAAAAATGGGCTCCAAATCCTTCTCATCCCCTCATTTTTGTTTCCTCCAAATTGGGGGATTTTGGAAGGGATGGAAAATGAGTCTCTCCCCTTTAATCCCCTCCCTTTGAACCAAACAGGCCCTTAAGGAAGGGATTTAATGACCCAAAAGTTTGACAACAACTTAGGAGCATACAATGACAAGTTCTAATACTTAAAATGACAACAAATTTATGATATTCACTTATAACTAGAACTTTTTAGTGATTAAATTCCTTCCTTGAAACCTCATAGCAATTCTCCCTTTTAAAAATTCTTAGAAAGATTGGTGAGCTGAGGAATTGTTCAGTGCATTTAGGGCCTGTTTGGTATAAGGAACATTTTAGGAGGGAACGGAAAGGAAGAGAAGTGAATGGAAAGAAAGAGAAGATTGAGAAGGAACCTAAAAGAGTGAGCTGTTTGGTAGACATGGGAACAGAACATAGGTTGAGGGAAGATGAAATGTTTGGTTGGAAGAAAAGAGAGTGGTTTAAGTGGGAAGATTATGTGAAAAACCTAAAATACCCCTAACTTCACCAGAAATTTAAGTTTGAACTTAACATTCCAGTTCGAACTTAACAACCCAATTCAAATTTAATAACCTCAGTTCGAACTCGATCTTATCTTCACTGTTCATCGTCTTCCTCGTGGTACTATTCATCATTTCACCAGAAGTTCAAGTTTGAACTTAACATTCCATTTCGAACTTAACAACCCAGTTCGAACTTAATAACCCCAATTCGAACTCGACCTCATCTTCACTATTCATCGTCTTCCTCGTGGTACTATTCATCATTTCAACTTTCAACATTATTTAATCTTTCACTGCTTCCATCTACATATGTTCATTTGACATTACCCACAGCCAGCAAAACTTTCAACTTCACTCACTGTTAAGCATTCATGAAATAAATTACATCTACTTAAAATTAAAACCCAATTACAAGACAAAAACATAGCACACTGTCACATGGCAAGCAACCACGCACATTTCAACTTTGGACTCCGCTTTTTATTCACGTCTGTTCAACAGAGAAGACTCACATCACAAACATACCAATTTATAACATACACACAACCTTTAGCTTTTTGCGCATCTCCTAGGTCAGGTTCAACACAGAGCAGAGAGAATAAATATTGCCCACTTCACGCAATAAACCACAATATAATCAGACGAACATTACCTTGATTCCGAGTTCAACTTCGCACGCTGTTCGCCTCTTCCCTTTTCCAGACACGCCTTCGACACAGCAATTTGGTTTCGCGCGTTCTGTGTCTATCTTTTAGCTATTTTAATGTTTTGAAGAGGCTTTTTTGTCCCACATTTTATGCTTCCCGGAAACCATTTCAAGTTGATCTCACTTTTTATGGGAACTCATTTTCCCATATTTAAAGAAATATTGAAGTTGGCGGGAATGTGAGTTCCAATGACTTTCGCGAACCAAACACGTTTAGAGCAATGGAACTTGGTCATCTTCCTTTTCCCTCCTCAATTGTTTGCGTAACAAACAAGCCCTTATTGTGTTGGTAGTGTACAACCACTACAACGGTACAAGTGTTAATGGAAACTACCATAAAAACATTGATTTATTTATTACTTATACATTGATTTTTTTTTCTTCTCATTTTGTTTGACCAGTGAAATTTGCCAGTGAATGTAGTGTTCATCGGTAATATTTGTTGTGTGCTTTCAGAGTGAAGCCTAATTTGCCAATTACACCTGGAAGAAAATATGTGGCTGGGAAGATGATAATGCATCAGCTTTATTATTTCATTTGGGCTTTCAGAGTGTGTTAATTTATTAATAATGCTTATCACATTAGATTCAAGATTACAGATCTTGTTAAGTAAATTTTAATAGCCACCTTTACTTTCAAATTAAATGGATTCAAAATCAAGTGGACCCATTCACTCCTTCATAAAGAAAATTTCTTAGAAAATATTATCCTGCTCTATAGGATAAAAAGGAACTAACATTTATTGACATGCCTATAAAAAAATTACAAATCAAGATGAGGAAGCACATTCCACCACGATATTACATTAAAAAGAAAAAGAAACTCACCAACAAAAACTGCCTCACACTAATAAAAACAACTTCAGACTGGTTTAATTTCTTTTTTTTTTCTTTTTCCAAGAGACTGGTTTAATTTCTATTTTAGAGCCAACACCTAATTTAAAAAACTATCATATGCTTGTTAAAACATTCCGCTTATTTACAATATAATTACACATTTTTCTCATCAATGTGGACTCTGTTTGGTTTTGAGGGGAGAAGTGGGAGGGGGATTAAATTACCTTTTTAAATTAAAGGTGTTTAAATTTTGGGTGGGAACCCAAAATTTAAAAAGTATAAAAGAATAAATTTTAGGTTTTTTCAATCTAAAATTATAATTTATTACCCCTCCTCTTCCCTCTCTCTCCTTCCCTCCCCTCAAACCAAACACACCCTAAACCTTACTTGAGAGTGTGGGGGCCAGCCATGCAGCAACCACTCCCTTGTGGATAAGTTTAGCATATTTGTGATGGAATAT
This sequence comes from Inga laurina, assembly GCA_963855925.1. Classification (NCBI taxonomy): domain Eukaryota; kingdom Viridiplantae; phylum Streptophyta; class Magnoliopsida; order Fabales; family Fabaceae; genus Inga; species Inga laurina. The sequence continues at coordinate 59,770,164 of OY979705.1, forward strand.
TATAATTTTAAGATTGCGGATTCAGCAGGGCAGGAGATGCAGATAGGACAAAGAACTGCTACTAGACAAATTAGAACATTGGCTATATTAGTGGTTGTATTCAATTGAAAAGTACACGTCGTTAATATACAAGCATGAATGAAAAGTTGACGTTGGTCTTAAATATTAAAAAAATATATTTTTATATTTATTAATTTTTTTTAATTTATCTTTATTAATGCTCTCTCAATAATAATTAAGAAGGAAAGGGAATGAGGGAATTAAAGAAGATGATTAAGATATTTTAGAAAATATATGTGATATTAACTAACTTTCTTAATCTAGTCAAATTAGATAAATATATCTTATATTAAAGACAAAAAAAAAAAAAAAGAGTAAAAACTCCGGGCATTAGGCATTGGTTCTCGGGAGAGGGCTGCTAGGGTCTCAAATTTTAGGCCATTTATATGTAATTCACCTTTAGAGGAACTGCTCATGTAGACCTAACAATGCTTCAACTAGTCTAATAATATCAAATATCAAATATTTTCTCTTGTTGTTAATATAAGAGTTTATTGGGAATTGAATTTACTCATAAATATAATTTTTTAATCCATTTTGTCTCTCAAATTTATAATTTCCCCCTTAAAATATTCCTATTAATTGCACATATTAAAGAGTTTTTATCTAAGTGTGATCATGATAAAAGATAGTATTTTAGGAAAACTAACTTATATTTGTTACAAATAACTAACATAACTAACCTCCTTAATCTACCTAAATTAGTCTAACTAGATCTTATAATAAGAATCGGATGTGGTACAACAACAATAACAAGCACTATCCCACTAAATGGAATAGTCCACATGATCAAACGATACCATTATAATCTACCAACAACCAAATCTTTAGATAAATATAACGAATATAAAATATTGTACCAAAAAACAGAAAGAATGAAGAAATTATAGATTTCTATTGTGTTAAAAGATAAGTGGGTTGTTGAGTTTACCTGGGGGTAATACTGCAGTGATTTTCTTCCTTCACTTGGTAAAATTAAAGACAAGCACCCAAAAATCAAAAGAATCATGGGATTACACTTGAGAAAATCACTAGCCATGGTGAACTGTACAGTGTTGAATCCACATCCTCTAGAGGCTTATTCAGATGACAAGCCCACGGTGACTTGTGACTGGAGAGAATCATGTGCCTGCATGTATGTTGCAGCTCAGCCTCCCAGTTGTTGAAGTGAATCTCTCTAATCTCAGCTATGACAGCTCTCAAAGGGAGATCTGAGAAGCATTCTCGCATAAGAAGGTTAAAAGCATCATCATGATGTACTTGTTATAGAAATGATTTCGGAACTAATTTAAGAACTCACAAGGCAGTATTAATTTTGTTCTGATTAATACTATGAGGGTGTTCGGATGCTTTATAAAAAAGCACTTTTAGCATAAAACTATGGTTTTGTGCTAAAAGTGCGGAACACCCAATTATTTGGGATAATCCCTTTTCTCCCCAAAACCATGGTTTTGGTCCAAAACCATGGTTTTGGGGAGAAGCTATTTTTTTTTGGATTTTTGAAGATGTGGGCCCCACCCTCTGATTTTTATTGGTCCTTTGTATGATGTGGGTCACATGCTATATCTCTCTCATCTTTATTTTTTTTTATTTTGACGTTTTTTCTGCATATATTTATTTATTTATTTTTTTAGAATTTTAACGTGTTAACATTCTCCTATCTTTAATATAAGATTTATTTATCTAATTTAATTATATTAGAAAAATTAGTTAAGTTAATTAACATTACATATAGACAAATTTATTTCATTTTTGGTATTAATTATGATCTTTAATGTTAAATAATGGGTTAAGATGCATCTTTTTTAATGCCGCTAGGAGTTTTCTTCTCTTATAATTTAACGCCTTTAGGTCAAATTTAACGGTTTTGTTAAATTTACATCATTTTTAATTGTTCATTTTTATTTTTGCATTTTCTAGAACTTATTTGTACCAGATGCCCCTCAGGAAAAACTTGACTGTTAAATCTGGACATTAACCCTTAAATAATACATAAAATATAAGTTTATTCTTTATATGTAATTATCATAAAAGTTAATGTCCTTTTTAGTCATTTGACCATTGAAAAAGCTATTCTGATAAAATCATCCAAACACTCTCATTTTATGAAAATCACTTTTTCCCATAATCTATTTTCCTATAATCTATTCTCCAAAAGTTATTCTCTTCAGAATCTATTCTCCAAAAGCTAATAAGAACACACCCTATGTGTCAATTCTTGGCTGCATTTTTGAACCTTCGAACTTCTGATTACAGAATAATTATATTTGTCTTCTCTTCAAGTTTACCAATCATAGGTTTGGCTTGGTAATTATGGAATGGACCTTGAGTACTCAACAGATAAAGTTGCCATCAGTTCTTGTGGAGTTTCTGCAATAAATTTGGTCATAAAACTTGTGCCTATTCTCAAGAGAAAGGATTTACTATTGGGATTTGACTGGGCAATGCTGCAAAATACCATAGAGCTGACTCTTGGTACATAAATAACACACCCTCATATCATCTCTCTTTTATTCAAATATCAGAAGTACTCGCATATAAAGTTTACACTTCATCAATTTTAATGCAAGCAGATCGTGTTTCAGATTGTTTTAGTCTTGTTTGTCATGCTTTCCAACAGCTTCATTGAGGTTTGAGTATACAATCTTTGCTTTGACATGACGTTCTGGGTGCTTATTTCACAATTCCAAAACTGAAACAAGTCAGGAGAATGGTCATCCATATGTTCAGTGTGTGTAAATGTATCCATGCTTTTCCATCATCTCATTTCAATCATTTTGAGGATGCACTTTTTCAGGTGAAGCGACATATAGATGTTTATTCAGCTTCGTCAGCAGTTGGACTTTCCTCTGATGACTTGTCTCGAATAGCGAGCAATACATATGCTCAAGCAGAGAACCATTGGTTGCATTCGACTAAGAAGTTACTGTCAGACAGCAAAAATGGCAAATTGATGCATACTTTGATGTGAAACTAATGATATCAGATATTTTAATCATGTTTGCATTGAAGTTGGACTGACAAAACAGGCTGCCAAATATTAATGAGAGAGATATTAATTTGTAAGGGACATTGTAAACTCTTCGCACACATTTGGTACATGTTCCTATAGAAACAACTTGAGCAGGGCTTTTTATATATATAAACAAATAAAAGAAGAGGGAAGGAGGAGCCAATCAGGAAAGCAATGATGATGGAAAAGGGGGGATACGGAGCCGTACGTGTGGGCTTTTCATGAGAGAGAAGGCATGTGGACAAAAGGGAGCTGTTCCGGCGGCTCCACTCCTATTGTCCTTCATATCGGAATTAATTAGGGAGTTAACTTTGATTGTAAATATAAAACATATTTTTTATATTTATCAATTTTTTTTAATTTATATTTTATTGATATTCTCTCAATAATTATTGAGTAAGACAGAAAGGTCGAGGCAACTAAGAAAAATAATTATGGTGTTTTAGAAAAAAATATGTGATAGGAATTAACTTAACGAATTTCCTTAATCTAATAAAATTAGATAAATATATCTTATATTAAGTTAAGTCCTTGAATGAGTATTGTGATACTTGTCATTACTTCTCTTCTTTTGGAATGCAAAACTATATCAACAGAGAAAGAAGGAAAACCAGCTTCAGTACTTATTACATAATTATAGTTTTCACTTGAAATATATAAGCATTGATCAAATTTTTAACCTTGACCCATTTTTTTTATGAATTATGTGCTATGAAAAAAAAGGTACTAGTGTTATATATATAAGACAATTGTTTTTTTTTTTTTTTGTAGTTGAGCCAGGTAAAAGGGTCAAACACTTTAATATATCATTTTAAGTAAGGCATTAGTTAAAATTTTGTTAACGAAAAGGGTCTGCCAATGACCAAATTTAACCAAGATAATGTTGATTACGAAATTGTCAAGGTGTCATTAAAAGTGAAAAAATTTTGAGCAGGAGGGGAACTCAATTAAAAACTTAAAAGATAGTACATTTTATTAATTAATACTTCACGTACAGAGAGAGCAAATTTCACAGATGATGCTTACAACAAATTTGTGGTACAAAGTACAAACCAACTACTTCTAGGTTCTAACACTAAAACACAAATTAATGCTTCTACTACCACTAAATAGATTTATTCCATGATCTACTCCATAGATACTCCAATAACTTGTTGGTATTCTTCCTTAGATCTCCAATATCTCACCACTTGAGCTTTGCAGTAGGGAAGTACTGTACCAGGAAAAAATGATGCATTAGTAAAATAACAAAAGGGATTAGAAGGATAATAATAATAATAATAATAATAATAATAATAATATAAGAATTAAAATTGGGATATTAATTATTACCTTCTCGATAAGAGAAAGATAGTATGGTTTAACCTTCTCAACGTCTATTCTGACTTTGCTCTTGCTGTACAGATCATATTTGCTGCAAGAGAAAAGCAGTACAAAGAGTTAGAAATTAACACATAATAAAGCAATCGTTATAGAATTAGTTAACTGAAATCATATATTTTTTGTTTAGTTCTTACCTGAAAATCTGGAGCCATTTCAGATTCTCAACATCTTCATCGTTCATTAAGTGCTTATATGCTCCTGCTCTGTGTAATGCTGTAAAAAAAAGAAATTGTAACAAATGAACTTGTAAGTGAAGAGAAATTAAAAGTTGGATCAACTTAGAAAAGAAAGTGCTTTTGTGCTTTACGTACAAGGGAAAATCAATTCTCCACAACTAATCCAAACAAGCTCATAAAAGGATTTCTTTTGAGTGGCAGTGTGGGACTTACCATAGAATGAATGGTATCTGATAATAAACAGAGCAGCTGGAGGCAGAGTAGTATTGTTCTGTTTTGCCACCTGAAGACGAAAAAAGGCCCAAAAGTTTGCAATTATTTCATAATTTATGAATAAATAAGACGACTAATGAAGGATCTAAAGGCAAAAAAAAAAAAAAAAAAATTACCAGATACATATAGTCATCATGTCCCCAAGACATCATGACATTGTTGAGTCCACATTTCTCAGGGTAGATTCCATATTTAGTGTTGTAAGCACAATTGTTGTAGTCTGGATTTTCCTTGAAGTACTGGAATGGGCAAGGCAAGATGGATTAGATTTTCAAAAGAACCTTCTCTTTTTACATAATCAGAGGAATTTGAATAGAGTAATTTACCTGGTGATGGACAATGGAACTGTCAAATCTGCATCCAACTGGGAATGTATCACCTGGAGGAACAGGATTAAAGAGAAAGCTCATATTATTATACGTTTGAGACAACAAGAAGAAAAAGAAGAAGAAACCCTCCAAAACTAGAAATTACAAAGTTTTCTAATACCATACCTACAACTGCCCATTGAGGAAGCCCTCCAAAACTAGGAAGTAACAGCACTTTCCCAAGATCTGCAATCAATATAAATCACTAATTATGGCTTAAGAATCTTAATCCACAATTCCTTAACTATACTTCCATGCATCAATACCTATTAGATTTTGAGAAAGAAATAGATATGTATAAAGGGTATGGTACCGTGGATAAAGCCAGTTAAGTGAAGCCAATCTTCATTGGGATAGTCCCTCCTAATGGCTTCAGCAGTTTGAAGCAAGTGCTCAATTTGAGGCTCATCCAAGTCAGGATCACTCTCATCCACCACATCATTCAGCAATTCACTGCATTCCCATATACTCATCTCCACTCTGTTCACCTTCCCATACACCTCCCTCATCCTCTTCACCTGTATGTTCCCATTTTTTTTTTCACTTCTTTCTTTCCCAGAAATGTCATATATATAAATTTAATGTAATCATAATAATAAGAGTCGAGTCTTACAAAGTCATAGGTCTGGTAAGTGTGGTTTTTCCTGTAGAAGTTCATCACTCCTTCTTGTCTCTCACTTCCAGCATCATAGTCCCTGAATGAATCCATCACCCATGGCTTTTTGTCAGATTATTATTCTAACTCTTTTTGAAGCCACAACCTAATAATGGTTTTATCGTGATGGATTCTTGTCAAAGTCGTCAAATGATCCAAATACAAATGAAACTAGAATATATTAAAAGAGTACAGTAATAGAAAAATAACAATATTGTTGAATCGAGGGATCTAGGTCTTTGAGGGGATTTGTAATCCTCTATGTGGCTTCTTACTGCCTTTTTCTAATTTTAATTCATTATTTTTAGTAAGTGATATTTTCTGCGTATCAATTTATAAATCTTCACATGAAACATACAGGCTAAGAAGAGAAAAAAATTTATGTATTAGGTAAGAATTATTGTTTTTTCATTTTTATCTTCCATTTGATATTAAAATATTAAAAGTCTTAATTATCTTTAAATAAGAGTATTATTGAGAATAAGCATGAATTATATCTAAAAATTTAAATATAACTAATATTTAAAATTAAAATCGATATTTACAAGTAGGACAGATGAAGTCTTAGGGTCATAACGGTCTCACTATTCATTCGGGTGTTCCCTTACTTTTCCGCAAAAATTGTCAAGACTAGAAGTAAGAGCAATCTCAGCCGTTCAATATATTTTAAGGGCTTAAACTTTAAACTGTTAGTTTCTACTAATTATGTTTTAATCGATAATTACTTTTGCTTTATATTTTACATATTTTAATACAAAATTGTTTAATTAAACAGTGTCAGTTGGCCAGAAAAGGGAAAAAAAAGTCAAGTTAAATGTAAAAGCATTCAAAAAGGAAAAAAAAACTAATGAAGTGATGCAAATCAGCAAATGAGAGATGAACCTAAATGCATTGCCAAATGAATTTCTCTGTGGAACCACAAATCCCACTTCTTTCTCATTTTTGGATGCCTTGTTTTGCTCTGCTTCGATTCCTGCCATTTTCCGGTAAAATTTCACATTTCAAAATCATCGCCTCATCGATCGGCAACTTTTTCAAAGAATACGAAACCACACAGTTTACGCAGTAAAACCAAGATCCAGCCGATCGAAATCAAAATCCAAAAAAAAAATGCGGAAACAGAACGATCTGCAGTTATACAGTACATAATTTTCGAAACGCAGGGAAAACGATTCAGAAAACGAGAACGAAGAAATAAAACAGAAGATTCGATAAAACAAAAAAAGAAATTACCAAGCAGATCGGCGTTATCAATGAGAATAGTCATCTTGAGAGAGAGTAAAAATGGCGATACAATCGAAGCAGGAGGAGGAAGAAGAAGAGAAAATTGAAAAGGACGATGAAAGAAATGCTTTGAGCTTGGATATCTCGAGAAAGATCGACGCTATTTATAATCGGCCGGAAGTCCTTCCCTGAGATTTGGAACTTCCCGAAGTCCTTACCTGAAAAATCTCAAACTTTCTTCATTTTGAGAAATTACAGAATCAAGCTCACGAACTTGCTTCCTTTTAAGCTTACAAAACGAAACTGCGTGTTAGATATATTTTGTTTTATTACCGTTTTGTTCCCCGCACAAATTTTGCATCTCATGACAAGTCCAAAGGAATTACGAATTCAGAGTTTGGGTTCTCTTCCGTTTTTGTTTTTATTTTTTTTAAACTTTTATCTCTTTTTGATAATAAAATAGATTCTTCTCATAAATATCATACATATTCTTAGAAATAAAGTGGAATGTGCTTATATAGAAAGCCCACTCTTATCATTTATACAAAATGAGAGTGAAAAAAATTGGACGAACTCTTTCTTGTAATCATAAAATTTTACTCCTTTGTATCATAAATATAAAATAAAGTTGATATTTTTTAGATATATAAAAAAGCTAATTAGAATATTTCTTTTTCAAACTATTTTATCTAACTTATAAACTGATATTTAATTTAAAAATACATAAATTATAATATGATTAAGTAATTTATTCAACTTTTTTAATCTTTCTAAAAAAAATGTTAACTCTGTCTTATATTTAAGATATTTTTTAACAAAGTCAGACTATTACAAATATGATATAAAAAAATTCTATCTCATCTTTTTCATTCATTTAAAAAATCTTTTATGAGTTGTGGCCAAAAAAGTTCTATATACCAAACGCACTGTAAATATATTATAATATTTTCTGTTATGGATAACAAGGATATATTTTTTTTTTTTGGCCCAACAAAGATAGATATGTTACCCTTTATATAAGGCCAATGATTCAAATTTTATGAATAAAAAAATCATGTTAAAAGCTACTTAAATTGGGTTGGATTCTCTTCCCCTATGGTATAGTTAGACATATTAAATATCAAGTAAATGTGTATTTGATTGAATGGCCAAAAAAGTAAATGTATATTTGATAGGAGAAATTTAATGCATGCTATTAAAAAAGTATAATTATAATTATAGATTATCAGGAATGAAATTAATAAAAAAATTAGAGAATTTATTGGCGGAAATTCAAGCTGATATGTGGGGCCAGGGGGGGTCTCATTCTTTATCACGTCTGAGTCAGCATTGCGTTGGATTGTATAATATCCAGGATTTGTGGGGCCCAGTGCCGTGGCACTGAGTCAAAGTTGCTCCCACACGTGTTGGTACAGGGCACTTGATATTTATTGTGCCAGACCCATGAGGGAAGGAAACCGACCCGACCTTTGTATCTGGACACGTGTCATGATCCACAACCAGTGCGCGTGATCTCATTCACCAGATCCCTACACTTACCATGGAGAAGCCATCAGCGAATTCGGTTTCTATTTGTAGGACTCTAGAGGCTTATATTCTTCACACGTAGATACCGTAGGTTTTTTTTTAAAAAAAAAGTTTGCTGTTTTTAAGAAAAACAATATTAACATTTTTTTGGATCGAAAACACAATATTAAAATTAATGCTTTAAACACAAAACAAAACTGGTTTGTTTTACCTTTAAATATAATATCTCAATTTACTTTACCTTTTAAATTTATTTTTTCAAATTATACCTATCAATTGAATGTATTAAAAGGTTTTCCTACAATGGAGATTATGATGAAATTAGGTATTTTAGGAAAATTGATGCACATTTGAAAAAAATAACCATTGTTCTGAAAACCGAATAGGGCCAAAAACGGCCAAATCGATGGTCTAATTGGTTAGGTCCAGTAGTTGAACCGGTTTAATTACCAATTTGACCAATTCAATCTTTTAAAAATTAAAAAAATAAAATTAATTCATTTTTTAAAAATTTTATTTAAAGTTTTATATAAATAATTCTAAAATCTTCACTTTCTTATCGGTTTATCCCGAATTAGCTCCTGTTTGACTCTGATATGACTCATTGATCTTTGACCCAATATCTTGACCTTGAAAATAACTAACTCAATTAATTTTATTAATCAATATAAATTAGTTATATACCTTCTATATTTAGGATGGAATAGAGTGTACGATATTACATGATAGGTATGAGCAGAGAGTTCTCTACGATAAAGGAGAGATTACATGGTACATGTTAGGTAAGAACAGAGACTGCCATGTGGTGTGAGATAGTATATGGAATAACATGTTAGGCATGAGCACAGAGTCCCATATGCTAAAGAAGTGAGTATTTGGTTTTACACGTAGGGGTGTGTGATATTTTTTTATCCTGATCCTGAGTAAATCTGGGATGAAAAAAATTTAGGATCGAAAAAAATTATTTCAGATAGAGATTGAGATCGGAAATGAGATTTTTTAATTCTGAATATATATGTGTGTGTGCGTGTGTACATTTTTTTAAAATATTTAAGAAAGTAAGATCAAATGTAAAATAAAATGTAAGGTATTAAAACTCGGACCGGGTATTGAACCGGTCGGGGTACTGGGTTAAGGGTCAGTGGGTAAGACCGGGACTAAATCAGTGAGAAATTGAAGATTTTAGACTTATAGTATGAAATTCTAAAGAAAAAATATTTTTTTTTAAAATTGGAACCCGGACCGGTCCACCCGCCGTTTCGCCAGTTTTCGGGCTGGACTGGCCGGTCCAGTCCGGGTTCCTAAACCTGGATAAAATGTGAAAACCCCTAACACCCTCAAAGTAATATCTATTCTTTTAATTTATTTAGTTAATTTTATTTATTATTTATTAAATAATTCTAAATTTTTATTTTTGTCTTTGTTATTTTTGCAGCTGAATCGACAACGTTAAGCATGTATTGGACTAATTATATATTTGTATTAAACTAAAGAAAACACAATAAAAAAATCAATATAGATATTTTTTTAAAAAAAAGGAAATCTAGAATCAGAAATTCCCGAAAATTTCCCGTCCAATTGGGACTGGAAATTCTCGGGATCGGGAATGGGAATGAAACTCCTTCCTGAACGCTTTTCGGGATCGGAAATGAGATTTCACGATTCCGAACAGCCCTAATTACATGTTAGGCATGGGAAGAGGGTATTCGGTAAAGCAAAAGGTATATGGTATTGCTATCCTATTTTTAAATATAAGACTTAGTTAATTTTTATTTTCTTTAGAGATTAAGAAAACTAAATAAGTTATCTAGTTATATCATATGTTATATATGATTAAATTATATATTATTTTATAAGTTAGATAAGTTAGCTTGGAGAAAAATGATAAATATAAATACTTTAAAATAATTTAATTAACTTTATTAATTTTTCTAAAAAAATTAACTGAACCTTATATTTAAAAATAAAAATAAAACATGTCAGGCATAAGCATTGTGGGATCTTAAAAGAGGTAATAATTCTTCTGAAAATGCTTTTTAACCAAGGTACTGAAAACCGGACCGGGCATTGAACCGGTCGAGGCACTAGGTTAAGGGTCAGTGATTCAGACCGGGGTCAACCCGGGGGTCAAACCGGGGGTCAGACCAGAGTCAATTTAAAAAAAATATATAATTTAAATGTTCATACATACCTTTCAAAAAACTATATGAGAGTTATTTTTCAACTAATAGTCCAATATAACCTCCTGAACCTAATACTTCAAAAATATCATTAAGTATATAAGGATTTTTCCCCAACCAATGCAAAAAGTATTCCACAATCCTTTTAAAGCTCCTTATAAATAAAAAAACTGTTAGGAAATTTTTTTTTAAAAAAAAAAAAAAAAAGCCAAAATGACTTCATTTGGAGTGTAAAAAAGTTAAAAAAAAAAAAAAAAAAGGATCAAACCGTGACCGGTCCGGGTCAGGCCGGTTCACCCCGGTTCAGGCCGGTTCACACCGGGTCAGACCGGTTCACCGGTTCACCGGTTTTTTGCCCTCACCCCGACCGGACCAGTGACCGGTTCACCGGTTTCCGGTCTGAATTAGCCTTTTCTTTTCTTTGAAAAATTGTAATACGTATGGCTAAATCCTATACTTTATATTGACTTAATTTTTCATTTAAAAACCTGTTTATAGCTTAAGTTTATAAATTTGTTGTTTGAAAACATAAGATACAAGATCATATAAAGTAATTAACGGAAGATAAAAGTTCATAAAAAAGTGGCTACTATATGCTTGCCGTAGGGACAAGTTGCCATGAGAAAATCGAATGAAAATGATATATGAAAGAAAACAAGGGGATTAGAGATTGATAGAGAGAAAGCGACATTATAATTATATATATATATATATATTGAAGGAGATAACATATGTAGAGTCTCTTTCAGCAAGCTGGACGCCTCAGCAAATTGAATGGATATTGTCCACTTCCTTTCCCACACGCACACGCACACGATCAAAAAAATATTGATATTGATTGCAAATGGCTTGTTCATAATGTCAAAATGATTTGACATCTAAATGAGTATTTGACAATTACTTAAATCTAAGTTTTAAATTTAAATTTACGTAGTTCGAGATAAAATGCTTCACATATACTTATTTCGTAAATCATAAAAGTTATTCTCAAAAACTAATCCAAATACTTAAGTTTATTTTGGTTATAGTTGGGGTTCATATTAAAGAGATGATGGGACATGACTGATTTTATTTAAATACAGCATATTCTTAGAAATTTAATGTGGCTGTTGCTTTTTTTTTTTTAGCAAATTAATGTGGCTGTTGTTAACTTGATATTATTGCTGAACAGAGTCTTGTTACGTGAAATAGATACTACTTCATTAATATGACTCTTGAATATTTTAGGATCACTGTGCAGAAAGATATTCTGACTTCTGAGATCTCTATCCCCATCTCTTTAAGCATATGTAGTTTGTACTGGGCTTAGTTCATTTATTTGTTCTATTTTTTTATAAAAATAAAATTAAATAAATAAATAAAAATCACTTGAACTTTAAAATCTTAAATGAATGATTTTTTAAAAAATTGCTATACTCTTTTTATCAATCACATTATTCTTATTGTTAACAAAACTAATTTAAAATTTTAAAATTCAAATGATATTTAAATGTATTTATTATATAAAAAATCGTCCAACCCCGTACAAACCTGAGGATATTACGAATATCGCAATTTGGAAAGGCTTTACCAATTACAAATCTGTGTGAGGTATTAAAAAGAACCTTGGAAATTTTCCTTTGTTATAATAAAATGTTCTCATTGTTGGTTGTTCGGTTTTTCAATAAAACATTAAGATAGTTACCAAAGTACCCCCTCTTTTCCAAACTGTAGGGTGGCTTCTAGAAAAAAAATGTGTTGATCTATAGTGCTCCATTCACTCCTCTGTATCAAAACCTTTCAATTAAATTAAACCGTGTGGTTATAAAAAATAGTTAAAATTAGTTAAATATAATAATTATATAGAAAATTTAATTTTTTCCTCAAAAAATGCCCCTACTTATGAATGGGTGAGAGAGAATAATAATGAAAAAATGATAAAAGAAAATGTATGTAGCTTAATAATTCATTCAGGGCAAAATAAGAAAAAATGTATTTATTATTGAGACAAACTCAAAAAAGGTCTTATATTTAGGAACAAGCCCATTAAAAAAACATTCTTATACATAGGGACGGAGGGAGTATAAGTCACCTAAAAAGTTATTCTCTTTATTTCTTTTTATAAGATACAAATAACCAAATTACGTGGATAAAAAAGCCAATTAAAATTAGTTAAGGATAGGTTAAAAATGTAACTCATTTTCTAAAAACACCCTTATTTATAAAGAAGATGGGTGAGAGAGAGAATGGGTGGGAAAAAGTGAAGAGAGAGACATATGATTAATTGATTGTAAAAATGAAAAAAAAAAAGCATCAAATGGTTAAACATCATCAAAATGTATATTATAATAAGCAACATACCCATTAAATTGATTGAATACAAAGAAACGGTGGGAGCCTTAACCGCATCGTATAAAAAGAAACGGTGGGAGCTTTAATTATTCTTCTAATCTTATTTATAAATTGCTTTAAACATGCTTCGCAAGAACTAAGAAAAAATTTAAACTTCAATATACTACTACAAAAAATGCTTTTAACGTCCCTTTTTTAGGCCTTTTAACGTCTGAAAACAGAGGGACATCTATCTGAGCGTCGTAGAAAAAACTGTCAATAACGTCCCTAAAATAGGGGACGTCTTTTGGTCAGACTTTAGACGTCCCCAGTCGTTACTGGGGATGTCTAAAGTGTTTCTGAACCACTTTAGACGTCCCCAGTTTGCATTGGGGACTTATAAAGTCCAGACTTTAGACGACCCTAGTGCAAATTAGGGACGTCTAAAGTGGTTCAGAACCACTTTAGAAGTCCCTAATTTGCACTGGGGACATCTAAAGCTTTTTTATGGCCTTTTATATATATATATATATATCACTGTCCAGCAAATTTAAACTGCAGAAATTAGATAGAAGAAATATTGCATAAACCAGAATGGAAACAACATCAGTTCAGCACTATCTAATAAACATATTATCCAACAATTTAATAGTATGTACAACAACACCACTCTAATTTGCACCTTGGAAATTCATCCCAAAGTACCATACACGCATTTGAGGCAAAACTCTGACATATTTTTATAATTTAGTTGACTTTTGAATAATGTTAAACTAGACTAACCTAAGCCAAACCAAATTCATTCCTAAGTATCATTGTCATTTTTTTAACTCATGTCTATATATATACATCACCGTGTTGAAGTCTGCTGACGAAAAAAACAAGTATGCAATAATGACAGTCCATTTCCATATCAAGCAAATTAGAAGCAGATTAAAAGTATGCATATACAAGTTACTCTGTTTTTCCAGTTTCATAATCTGATTTAAATTAACAGTTACAAGCATTTGTTCAATCATTTGTATCCAAAGTTGTGGGAGTGAGAGACAAACCTGTGGACGACGAAAATGGAGATGACTCACGGTGCCACCAGCTAGGAAGAGATAGTTGTGAAAAGGAGACACAAATGATGGTGCTCTCGTCAAAGAAGAGAGAGGGAAAAATAGAAATTTGATTATGAGAAAGAGGAAAGCAAAAAGGGAAGGAAGCACGGGAAAGGGAGTTGCAGCAACGAACTGAGAAAGAGGAAGGAAGACGGGAAAGGAAGCAAGGGAAAGGGGAAAGAGGAAGACAGCTTGGAACGAAGCTAACAAGGGAAGACAGAATGAAGCTTGGGGAAGGAAAATAGAGCTGCTGGCCTACTGCTGATGGGATGGGTGTCTGACAGGCTTTTCCGCGTCCCCAGTCAAAATGGGGACGTCTAAAGCTCACTTTAGACGTCCCCAGTCAAACTGGGGACGTCTAAAGTGAGGTTTAGACGTCCTCAGTTTAACTGGGGACGTCTAAAGTGGAACTTTAGATGACCCCAGTTAGACTGGGGACTTCTAAAGTGCCACTTTAGAGGTCCCCAGTTTGACTGGGGACGTCTAAAGTGGTTCAAATTTTTTTTAAAAAAAATTCAACCAGCGCCAATATTTCCCGCTAAATATTAAAATTTGGGCGTCCCTAATTTAAAAAGGGACGTTCTTTAGGGTTGTTAAATGTCTAGTTTGTAGTAGTGATAGCACTATCTTAAAATTTAACAATTTTTCAACTTTACTCCTATTTTAAAAGTAAAGCCAACACAATAATAAATAAATGATAAAATTGTAATACCCCAAATTTATATTCACCAAATATATTATAATTATTTGGGAAATTCAATAAAATGGTGAATATTCATGAATTTGGAATTTATGAATTTCATAAATGTTCAATTTCATGGAAATTGGGCAAAAATAATTATGGAATTAATTTGGGTAATTTAAAAAGCCCAATATTAAGGTCCAAAAATGAAGGAATATTAGAGAAAATATTTGGTCCAAAAATAGATGGAAATTGGCCAAAGAAAAAAATAAGAGAAGAAATTGGATTAGAAAGATAATGGCAAAATCGTAATTTTGTCAAAATAGCACAAAATAAATTATTTTTCAATTAATTGAAGTTAATTTCAATTAATTAAGGAAAATAAAGTTTAAAAATATATTTAGAATATTTTGGTCAATTTAATATGAATTTATGAAAAATTTGAGTAAAAAGTGCAATTTTGACCAAAATTGAGACTTTACGTGTATACGTAACCGGAACAAGTTGTGAAGTCAATTGAGACCATAGGGAGAGACCCCTAAGTGTCTCCTACACATTGCAAGAGGAAGGAAATATTGGTTAGGCTTAATGAGCTTAGTTACATGTACATAGGGTTTATGTACATAAAATTGATTTTGGAATTTTTGGAAATTCCATAAATCATTAAAAAAATCATATAATATAATAAAAAAACACTTTATCATCATCTTCCTCAGCTCATTTTCGTGCCCAACCAGATCTGAACTAGTGAGAGAAAGTGTGAAATTCTAGAGAGAGAGAAAGAAGAAAAACTTGCAAAGGTAAGTGATTTCTTCGGTAAATCAGTTCCTAATACGTATAATTCCGTTCCTAAGCTACTCTACTATGTTATTCAAGGTTTGGAAAGCTCAAATTTGGTGTTCAAGGACCTAGGGTTTCAGCCAAGAAGAGAAAAAGCTAGTGGGAGTTTGAGGTAACTTCCAAACCTTTGTATACTGTCTATTCTGGCTGCTGTGGGCAATTTAATCGGTGAAATTTCGCCGGATTGCCATTGGTTTAAATTTTGGAAAAGTGTGTGCTTAAGGGTTATGCTGCCCAATTTTAGTTCAAATGGTTGTTATAACTCAATTAGATGGTTAATAAAGTGATTAGGAGTAGAAAGGAACGCGTTTACGAAGCCGAAATCACAAAACATCGATTTTGCCCGGAGGACTCCATAATTTCGGTCAGGGCTAGATCTAAGGGTAGGATTTGGATTTTCAATGATTTTGATGATTCCATTGGATTCAGTGGCCAAAAATAGGTGGGGTTTTCAGTTAGGCACTTTTTCAGAAAAGGCTGAGAAAGCATAATTACGGAAATACCCCTAAAACCCTAAAAGTAGGGCTTCCAAGGGCAATTTCATAATTTGACATTGAATTTGGTAATTTTGAGTCCGGAAATGGATTCCTTAGACAAAAATACGTTAGGATAGCCCTAGTCAAAAATTTGGGAAAACGTGCCATCGGGCTGGGTATGGCCGGGCCGGGGTCCCGGGGGCATTTTGGTAAATTTTCATCATAGGTTAATATAACCACAAGAAACACTATGGAAGAGTCTAAAATGATACTTGGATAGGTTATGACCTATTTCTTGTACATTTAATATTTTATGATCGAATTGGGAGCCGAAAGTCAACACGTTTCACGAGGCACACAAAAAGGGGTCAATAGAACTTCGAGGTAGGGACATTATCCTTCATACATCATGCCATAGTTTTATGATTGTGTGGATGCCATTGTTTGTAAATACCCTTTATTAATTAACATGTTTTGCCCAGAGAGGGGCCAGTAGTGCTAGAGGCACTTATACTGGAGTTGGCGGAAGACCAACCAGTGCAGATTAGTGGGGCTGGACCCTACTCATGTATACATACAGATGATATGTTTATATTGTTCATTAATTGGTGCATACATGGCATATATCATATTTACTTTTCACATTTTCTATGAACGATAACATGTTTCTACTGGGATTCTTCAGAATCTCACCCCTTTTTCTAAACCAAACATCTCAGCGGGCGCCAGTGGATCAAAAGGCAAGAATGTAGACCAAGGGAAGTGACTGGCATGTGCCTCGAGGCAAATACAAAGTTCGTTGTTATAGATAGTCTATGTCTAAAATACTTTTGGATATTTTGTAATAGTGGTGTATATTGTCGCATTCTGTATAGTTGACTTTGGACTGTAAATAAATACTTTTATCAGTATATATGTACTCTTCTGTATGCCTATAGAACTTGGTCTCTATTACTCTGTGTATATCGAAATGGAAACGGGTGTTGACAAAAATTGTATATTCATGTGAAAAATTTAGTGATACTCCGTGTAACATATAAATAAGGCAAAAAATCTTCTCTTTTCCTCCCATATATATATAAGATCAACGGAGTGCCAGTTTTCAATTTTATCCTTATTTATTAATAGTACACATTAAGAGATATGTGATAGATTTGAGTAAAGGTAAAGTTGATTTTTTTTTAATTAATTAATTGTTCTTCCTTAATTGTGAGGCGGTTCAAAGCCACTTATATTACACATTTTAGGTAGGAAGAAGAAAGGAGTGTAATAGATGAAATTGATTATAAGTAAAAAGTGGAAACTATTTAAAAAGAATATGGAGAGCAGCTAATGACAAAAAAGCAGAGCGAGGAAATTGTTAGATCTCATGTTTTGATGATAACAAAGAATGATATGAAAAAGTCTTGAGTAATAAATAAGTTTGAACAAAGTAATAACAGGAAAAAGCATCACTTGAAGTAAGCATTGGAGTAATGAAGAAAGGCCAAGAGAAAAAGCTGAGAAACTTGATGAGAAGCAAGTTTTCTAAGGCATTACTCGAGTATGTACTCGAGTAATGAAACAAAACTTGAAGTTACCAGAGATACCTTCCAGTAACCTGCCAACGTTACTCGAGTAATAGTGTAAAAGTTTTCAAGTTGCTCTCGGCCTGCCAATGTTACTCAAGTAGCTACTCGAGTAACCAGGTAAAAGTTTCCAAGTTGCTCTCGGCCTGTCAATGATACTCGAATATGTACTCGAGTTACTCTGTTTCAGAAAATGTGTTGCTCTCGGCACTTTGTACCACTGCCAATGTTACTCGAGTAGCTACTTGAGTAACGCACTGAGGTAAGTAAAAACTTGAAGGTAGTGCTCGATAAACTTGATTTCATTTTATCTCACTTTCCTCAAGTCATTACTCTAGTATGCAAGGATTTAATGATTCTTTTTAAGTGGATTACTCGAGTATGTACTTGAGTATGCAGTATTATGTTTGAAGGAAAACCTCAAGTCATTACCCGAGTAAGTTATGCACAAAAAGTAAGTTTACTCGAGTATGTACTCGAGTAACAAGGTAATCAAGCTTGAAATGCTCTCGCCTTGAAATCCTGCCAACATTACTGGAGTAAAGCATCGAGTAACATAAGTTTATTTGAAGGTTTACTCGAGTTAGTACCCGAGTAACCTATGAAGAAAAGAGTGCATTACTCGGGTAGGTACCCGAGTAAACAAGCATTTCCAAATGTTTGATATTTTGATTATTCCATGCACTACCCGAGTAATCTTATAATTGTTTGTGACTTGCAGTCCATTAAAGAATTCACGATGATACTCGAGTAAGTACTCAAGTAAACTTTAATGAATACTCGAGTAGCTACTCGAGTATGGAAACCCAGAAATTTTGAAATCATTCCAACGTTCATTGTTCTGTTTCCTATTTGATTAACCTTTCATTATATTAGTATTCTTAGCATATCCACAGATAAACAATGAAGAGATCTTACCAAATAAGGAAAGTCAAATGCAACGCTCAAATGTCACTGACCGCCACCTACCGCAAACATATGTTTTTCAAATACTAAAAAGTCAATAGTGGCTGCGCACGCTCCAACGGACATGAAGAAATATGTTCCAGCAATCATTACCAACGTATCTATATATATGGGAACATCTAAACAGATATGACAACAAGAACACACGAACGTATCATCAAGTTCATTACTCTGTTTTACATTATACTTGTAATTCTATACTTAAGTGATTCTTATTCACTCTGTGAGAGAGATATTTCATTCAAACTCAATATTTGTTATTGAGGTAACTTAAGGTTGTGGAACCTTGAGTTGGGATTAGATTACAACTTGTAAGGGGGAGCGAGTGTCCAGGCGAAGGAACTTGTTTGTACTGAGGTGCCAAGAACCCACTGAATCTTGGAAGTTATAGTGAAACTTTCAGAGAAGCTCTGAGGACTGGACGTAGGTCAAAGTGGTTGTGGCCGAACCAGTATAACTCCCGGTGTATACTTCGGTGATATTTCTCCTTACTCTTTTTTGTTTTAATTTCAACGTCAAATTTTATATTTGCAACGAAACTTTTAAGATCACCCAATTCACCCCCCTTTTGGGTGAAACGCTTGCTCTAACAGAAATCAGGCCGGCACCCGAGCATGTCAAGGATTGAATTTATGATTTAGAGCCTCCAAAAAGAATCAGTCTAAAACGGCTAGCCCGATAGGGCCATGGGCTTTTTAAGGCTGCCAAATTTTTTAAATTTTATTAAATGACTACAAGTTTAGTTTTGCTTGAAAAAATGATTTTTTAAAATTAAAAATGTTTTTCAAATCATATAGTGTTACTGTTTGAATGTTTTAAAGAAAAATATTGATTATATTCTTATTAAAAAACTAAGGGCCTGTTTGGTTTAAAGGGAGGGGATGGAAGGGGAGGGGTTCATTTTCCATTCCCTCCAAAACCCCCAATTTGGAGGAAACAAAAATGAGAGGATGGAAGGGACTTGGAGCCCCTTCTTTGAGACCCCTTCCCTCCAATTTTTCATACCAAATAAGGGGATGGTTCATTTTTCATCATCTTCCATCCCCTCCCCTCCAACCAAGCAGGCCCTAAGAGAAGCTTGTTGATGATATTATAGTTAGTGAAAAGTCTTTAATTGATTTTTTTTTACAAAAAAATATTATTGATGTAAGGTAAACAAAGAGAATAATTTTTTAATTGTATTTAAAGAGGTCTGAATATTATACAAACTATATAAAAAAGAGAAATTAATAATACACATTGAAAAATGAGAAAATAGAGTCTATATCTCATGAAAAATTTTGTTTTAAGGCAAATGATCACTTATTCTATTTATAAAAAAAGATAAAACATTTAATACTTTGAAAATATTTGTCTAAAATTAAAAATTTTAGGGTTTTAATTTAATTTTTTTAACAAAAGTGATTTTTTTGTTTTTTGTTAAGTGTGTGTTTGGCAATATCCCAAACCATGGTTTGCGCAACCCGAGACAAAACTCCTCTCACACACTTGCCTCGTAAGTCGTAAAATCTATTAAAAAAACTAATCCAAATACACACTAAATGGGCTTAAAGCCCACTGGCCGAGCCTAAACCTATAAGCAAACAGACTAGACTTCAAAATAGAGATTTTTTATAGGAGTCGGTTAATCAGACCGGCCTATTTAAACTTGAGTAAATAAAAGGCCGGTCCATTTTCTCACCGCTGCCAAAAAGCAACCTCAAGAGCCAAGATAACATAAAGAAGTATGGAAGTCGTGGGCCATGTACTGCTATGCTTTTAATATGTATTTTATGAGAACCACTAGCTTGAGGATGAGGAATGACGGTACACAAAACCATTTTTCCATTTGAAGTGTATGTTATTCAATTTCCACCATTCGTTATTAAATTTGTAAGCACAAGACAAAAATATCTTTGAATATGGCAAGGATTTTATTTGTGCGGTGGGTGAGTGAATCATCAATCATGTGGGACAAAGCTGTTTCTCACATCAAACTTTTTTTTTTACCGTCACCAACCACAAGTCCACAAGCATAGTGTTCGTCTGGGATTACTTTTAGCCATCCAAAAGTATTTATTTATATAAATTGAGATAAATCTTCTATCACGTATTTACCTTATATGTTATAAATTATGATTGAAAAGCTATTTTTAACGGCTTCAATAATTATTCTAAACAAACAACACTAAAACAAATCATATTTAAAAAGCAGCCTTGCAGCTTCCAAGGCCACAATAAAATATCAATGTCCTAGCCACCGTAAGAGGTAGTGCTGGTAAAATCAGCACTGCTTAACACACGGATTATCAAATTTGAATTCATGCGAATGCAAAAAAAAGTTTTTTGAGAGAGCTATCTTGATTGGACCCAACAATACTACAATCTGATTCAAGCAGATTGTAATATATGAAAAAAAGGGGTCAATACAGTTTTTGATTATTCAAATTTACCTTTATTTTGGTTCTGTTTCCTCAATTTCAAACTATAAGATTTGGTCTATCAAGTGATGAAATTGTCCATGTTTTTGTTAAATTATTGGGTTCCATATTTTAAATAGAATGAAACTTAAGAGAAAAATACATGTGGTTTGCAATTTGAAACGCGAATATAAGGAATTAAAGAGTCTATAATTGTATTAACAAAAAAAAAAAAAAAAAAAAAAATTCAACGTCCAGCTGCCTCTATCGATCTCTTTCCACCAGCCAACAGCTTTTAGATCTCAGATTTTTCATCCTGCCTTTTGCCTTACAGCTCATCATCCACCCTCTCTCACCCATACGTTGATTTAATACACCCTTTCAACTCTTCATGTGAATATTTTGGACAACGAGATTTCCTATGCCACCCAAAACAAAAATCCATTTGAGCTTACTTTATCCAGAAAAAGGAAACAAAACAAAGCCACAAATTTGCTTCGTATACAAAACATTTTCCCTTGTTTACCTTCCAACTTCCATATTTCCATATAGCAAAGTGTTTAGGCGACCATTTTTCCATGAAAAAAAAAAGCTATAATTTTCACAAACTTTGGTCTTATTTTAACCCTTGGTTTGACACATATCCAAAACTCACGATTGACTCTGGTTATACTATCAATTAATGCACTGTCTAGATCCGAAATATAGTATCAAATTACAGTAAGCCTAGCTCATAATATCTCCACATTAAGCCATGGTGAGGAGCAGAACAATCATCTAACATGAATTAAACCTGCGAGCACACCCTCTCGGAGGACCGCATGAAGCTCATCGTGTCCTAGCAAAGGCCACCGCCCACCGGTTAATAATAACAGCCTTTTCTCAACACCAAAATCTCCATAGTACTCCCTCCGGTCCTAATTATAAGACAAAGTTGACTTTTTTGAAGAAATTAAGGAAGCCAATTAAATTACTTTAGAGTATTTTTATTTTTATTTTTTTCTCCAAACTAATTAATTTGACTAATAAACTAATATATAATCTAAGAATACTAAAAATATAAACACTCTAAAGTAATTTAATTGACTTCCTTAATTTTTCCAAAAAAGTCAACTTTATCTTATAATTAGGACGTGAGAGAGTATCTTTTATATCAAACTTTCATCCTCTTTGCAGGTCCTTGATCAATTATAGGATCAATATGAGGAGCTTGCGACTCCACTGCTTCTTGACCTTCGGGTCCTTTCTCAGTTTCCGCATTTGGAGGCGGCATGTAGCCTTCAGGAAATGGTGGTGGAGGTGGAGCAGGAGGTAGCTGGAATGGCAAGTTAATAATACTCAAGTCATAGAAATAAAAAGGTCTAGACAAACCAAAATTTGTGTTTCAGATTAAAACTGAGATAAAATTTATGGACCAATTCTTCAGAACAAGGAAACTTGTATTCAATGGAAATTTAAATGAAAAACCATGCTTTGACAAATTCACAACAGTTTAATAGTGATATTGCCAACAGGACAAAAGGATAATAGATGACCAGCGTGTACAATTCATATTATTTCACAACTTGATTTTATAGATAATACGGAAATGAATTTTGTTTCCAAACCTTTCGCTTTTGTTTTTGATTTTGTTTTTATTCAATTAAGTACTTCCTATCGCCGCACAATTGTTCAGTAGGGAGGGAAGCATGAAAAACATGGATCATTTTGACATACCTTACGCTGAAGGGATGCAAGAATGTGATCCACCCGCATCATTTCCTTTATGTCGATTGTCTCTTTACCAGCCTTTGCTTCTGGCACTGCAGGCTCATTTTCAGAATCAACTGAAGCAGAAAAAGGAAACAAAGTTCAATTAACATTCACAGAAGTTAACACTGAACTAATCAAATGGTTATATACTTCAAGACAAGGTAAATGAGCATGCAGAACACTATTGTCGGAAAGATAGGCATTAATAACTAGACGGCAAAGTATCACTAGCAGCATTTCCTTGTTTCTTGCAACAATATAGCCGCACAATGCTTAAACGCTACACCCCGAATCTAACAATACTAATCCTAGTCATTTATAGGCAAATATCTCAACAGCTTAACCTCTTCGAAAGTTTATTCTCTTCAGAAAGGCAGAGATTAGAGGATGGGAGGGTAGAATGGCACTGCAATAGCTCATTGTCAAATTAAGACAGTTCAATGGAGCACATCATAGTGAGCAACAGTCGAATATTAATTCCCACCCCCTTTTGAAAAAAGCCCACAAGACTCGGCTTACCATATCCTATTTTCTCCAGCTTCGATGCAGCTGTACTAAAAGCCTTCTGTATGTGATATAGTGCCCTTCCCTGCAATATCAATCACAGCCAGGAATCAACAAAATCTTATCTCTCAAAACTTGTTTCAAACAAAAGAAAAAGACAGCAAACAGCACTGAGTTCATTGGATAAAGCATAACTGAAACATTCAGATTCAGAACCCAATACTGCTTTTATATGAAAACAAGAAGTCAATAATTTCAGGACTAACAAAGGAAATTTGCTATTTTCACAATCACCAAAATCCATTTTTCTTGTAAATAAGTAATCACATTTCAAGGTCATTCCTAATTCTAATAATCAAACAATAATAGATAACAGGAATATACAATTCGAGCAGCAAAAACATTGCATAGCTGTGGTGCTTGGTATATCGAACCATCCAAGATGTAATAAGCTAGCATCGGTGTAACTCTCTCAGGGCCATCTCTCTTCTGCTTGCGAATAACAAAAAGGTGCGGTTCCATGACTTCACTGAGCATATGCTCTATGCCTGTCATTTTCCTGACGAGCACAATAGTCACAAGTACATAACAATCTCTTGTTCCAGCAACTTTGGATCAGCAACATGTACCATACAACAACTTAGTCCAGATAATATTTGCTAAAGGCAAGGGAAAAGATTGAATTTCTTTGCATGCATACGCTAAATGCCTAGGCAAAACCAACCAAATAATCAGAACAAAAAAAATGCATAATTCATCACAAATAAATGAACAATGTACAGCATTCTATCCCACAAGCCCCATCTCACTTCAGGCTCTTCTGTCTTTGCATTAGGCAGTCATGTAGGGTGAATAAGGCAGCATATGTTTGACACAATTGCATTAGGAATATTGACAGTCTTGTTCAGACTTCACGTATAACATATATCTAACAAGACTAATGGTCATTTATGATTGATTTGGTCTGAATTAAAATTCCCCGAGCATAAATGTCATGTAACAGAGCATTCTGAATCTTAAAACATCCGAATGGACTTGACATCAATACATAGATATTATTAGTTCGAATTTTCACACACACACACACACACACAGATATTCTGTTTGAAATCTTTCGGTGACAATTCTAAAGCCTTTTCTATTACTGCCTCCAAGAGTGGTATGTGATTTTTTTAACCACCATTCAATCATCAAATATGTCATAGTTCAGACTTCAGTCTTTAAATCAGACCCCTGATGATCCGAGTGATACTGTTTCTCCCAATGGAAGTAAAAGGTCTTTTAGCAGAAAAACATGTAAGAACCTCCCCCCCTCCAAAAAATATAGTATTATCTAAGCCAAAAAAAGAAGGACTGAAGCTTCCAACTTTTCACCTTCCCACGTTTCCACTGCAACTACACTAAAGAATAATTCCAAGTTCAAGAATGTTATCCTCAATAAAAATAGATTCATATACCACTCATTTCCCAACTAGTATCTTAACCACTTCCCAAAACCCTAGCTAATTCAAGCATTCAGAGTCAGTACACGAGTGAAGCATGCAGACAGATACACTAATACAATGAGGATTCAGATGGTGTGCATCTTACGATAATTGAGATGGATCAAGCGGGTGAATTGAGCGCATGC
Organism: Inga laurina; assembly: GCA_963855925.1. NCBI lineage: Eukaryota > Viridiplantae > Streptophyta > Magnoliopsida > Fabales > Fabaceae > Inga > Inga laurina. The sequence continues at coordinate 59,795,253 of OY979705.1, forward strand.
GAAGCTGTTCATTGTTGCAGGTCCAGTCGTAGAATGGGGATAAGGCGAAATAATCGAACACTAGGTTGCGATCGAGAGGGTAAGTGTTGAGCCAGAGCTGATCACGGAAGCATATTCCGGTCATATCTGTCCACGGGGTCTGTGGGGGCGGCGGCGCGGCCCCGTCGAACAATGGGTTTCCTGGCAGCCCCATCGGAGGAGTCGCCATTGCGGGTTCGCGGGATCCCCTTGCTTTCCACTTTCCAGTTTACAGAGCTTCTAGATCCTGTAACGAGCCACTGTTGGCGTTTAAACCAAAGCTGTGTCGTTTTGCAGTCGCGCTTCCAGCTTTCCTCTCTCGGACGGTCAGACGTAAAGGAAAAATTATTAAAATTAATATTTTAAAACTTGTCCATATATAATAATAAGTCGATAACAAAATCATCTCGGTATTTTTTTTGTCAGAAACAAATTTTTTTTTTTTACGTACATATATTCTTCTATTAAAGATATACATATATTCTTCTATTAAAGATAATCTTATTTAAGATAAAAAGATCAAAAACAAAAGGCTAAAGCCCAAATAAAATAACCATATAGTCTTAACAACTCTAACCCCAAGTTAAAGTTAGAGAACCAGGTAAACTGTCGTCACTGTCGCACCATCAAAAAAGTGAAGAAACTTCATTAACGCCACCAGAAACAAGGGACGTGGTTCAAAAACCACTCTAACACTCTTATTAATTGCACACGAACATTTATTTGTTATCATGAAAGCAGATTCACCATCAACCCGTAACAGTTGTCGAGTACAGAGAAGCACCGCTGCCAACTAGGACAACCGATCTACCCAAAGAGGTTCAACCATTGCCTCCAATCATTCCCCAAGCCACCAGATGTGAGAAGAAGAACCAAAAACTTGCTCCAGCCAAGCTATAGACCAGAGAAAATGGAGCAAAGAAACATACCAGAGAAATGTTTAAATGGTTGGAATATTTAACGCGCAAAGATAAAAATATTCTAATAAAGTTAAAAAGTTTTATTTTTATAAACAACATATTTATTACATTTTTTAAAGATATTATCCATTCGATTTTCTATATATAACTTATGCCATACTATTTGTCTATTTCACATAATTATTTGAACACAACCCTTCACAAGAACAAAGTTTTATTTAAACGAAAATCAATATACGGTTAACTCTCATAATTTCTAGACAAATATTAATAAAGGACACATATATTGTGAAAAATGAAGTCAATCCAACCTGGAGCAAGTTGGTCTCCAAGCCACATAGATTTTAGCCGAGGTAGACAAGACAAAACCTTGTAGGAGCCCTGATAACAACATTATATTAAACGACTTCGCCTTCGCCTATGTTTCATAGTTGATCTCAAGACTAAATAAAGAGAAATCGACCGCTAAAATCTAAAACTCTTGTCAAGCCTTTTATCAACACGGATCAATGAAGAAATAAAGAATAAAAAAAACTGGAGAAACTATTTTCCTGAATTCAACAGAAAAATATTGGGTTAAGGTCTGATTTTATCCATGAAATTTTTATGTAGTAGCTGTGTGTATCCGAAAGTTTTGTTAGATCAATATTATTCTAAAAGTGTTAAAAAAGGAGTAAAATCACCCAATCGTTGAAAAACTAACCTTTATTGTTAAAAACTTAACACTGACAATTAACATATTTAATTTTTTAACAGTCATGTTTTTTAACACTTTTGAGGTAATATTGATGCACAAAATAGTTTGGACACTACAAAAAAAAAGGGATTTCGTAGCGGTGAATTTGTAGCGGTTTATTATAAAACCGCTACAAAATTGTGGCGGCAACCTACGTGCCAAATGGCGCGACAAATTAGTAACATTATTTGTAGCGGTTAATAAGAAATAACCGCTACAAATATGACGCGAGATTCCCGTCAAACTTTGTCGCGGTTATTTTGTAGCGGTCATAACAAATAAACCGCTATAAAATTCGCGCCACTTGGCGCCACCGAGCCGCGCCAATAGTGTATCATTTTTTTGTAGCGGTTATTACAAATTGAACTGCTACAAAAAATGAAAGGTCGCCTTTTTGTAGCGGTTATAGAAACATAACCCTACAGAACTTCAAAGGTCATTACATTTGTAGCGGTTATACTTTAATAATCGCTACAGAACTTCAAAGGTCTTCATATTTGTAGCGGTTATTTCATAACCGTTACAAAGTTTTGTTGCCTTAGCTTTTTTGCAGCGGTTGATGTAGTGGCCTTTTAAATAACCGCTACAAAATCCTCAACTATAAAAGTTGTGCCGCCTCTCCTTTTTCCCATTTTGCCGTTTTGTTTTCTAAAGTTTCTCTGAGAGTTTTCCTCTAGATCTGAGCGTTCTGATGTCTGTAGGAGAGTTTTCTCTCTAGCATTTCTCATTATCACTTGAGGTACGGACAATACTTACTTTATTTTTATTTTTATTTTTATTTTACATATAAATGTGACTAAATCTATTTTTTTTAATTTTTGTAGTTTGTATGGCTTCAGGGATGAACAAAGGGAAGGAGCCTGTGGTCCCCAAACCGATTCTGCGGGGTGGCCGTAGCAGAGGAGGGGGCAGCGCGGAGGGCGGGCAACCGTGCCATTTCAACCCATCTCCCCACAGCAGTCACAGGATTCGGCCCTACCACAGCTACCACAGACAGTCCCATAGGAGACGACCACACCAGATATGCCTGATCTAGGAGAGGGAGATATCAGCGTTGATGACTATGACGCGAACGAGGACTTCAAGATCCTGATTGGGATCAGAGAGATGGAGCAGTTCCTCGATGGGGAGGAGGCGATGGAGTAGAACAACCCACGAGGGTCGTCTTCGAGGTCTACTGGGTTTGAGGTGTAGGTCTAAGGTAAATAAATTTTTTTATTTCATAAATTATATATTTAAATTCAAAATGTTAAATTTGAATTACAATTTATCTAACGTGTGGTAAATTGTGCAGATGAGAAGGGGAACATGTCCACAAGGAGGCTGGACGTGTCCGGTCTAAAGAGCATGGACCGGACACTACAAGTTATAGTGTCATGGAATGAGGGCACGGACTAGTCTATCGATAATGGGGGTCACCTGTTCAACCGTTTCTTGAACGACCTGGGCTTGAATTGGATGCGGTTCCCCTTTCACTTCATCAGGACGTGGAGGAACGTTCGAAGGGGGCGAAGGACCTGGCGTGGAAGGAGGTGGTGCAGGTAATTAATAGTATTTAATTATACTATATTTTATGTAATCAATTCTATTTAATTAATATTTTTTAATAGGATATTTGTAATTATTCATATTAAAATTTTTTTCCTAGCTGAGATTTCCCGTCCGGGCCAACCGGAAGAGGTACACGCTGATGAAGATGGGCGACAACTGGAGGAATAGGAGGAATCGTCTCTTCTATAGTGTGGATAAGGATGGGACGATGCCTCTGAAGCAGCTGATCGAGAAAGTCCTGGATGGCCTCCCGCCGAACGACTGGGTGAGTTTCGTCCAGTTCAGGAGGAGCTCTGAGGGGCAGGTAATGTATTTATTAGATTATTTATCTATAATTTTGTAATTGATAATTATTAAATTATAGTTTAAATTTAATTAATTTTATGATTTTATTAATTTTAAATGTTTTATATTGTTTTAATACATTTAATATTGTTCTTTTTCAGGCGCTTTCTCAGAGGAACACGAGGTGCCGTGGGCAGCAGACGATCCACCACACAGCAGGATCGAAGACCTTTGCTATCACTTACAGTGAGCTGGTAACTTTTCATAATATCAATTATTTTTAACTGGTTATTTCATATTATAAAGAATGTATATGTTTTGATAATACTAATTTAATTTTGTAATTGTTTTAGGAGAGGAAGGCACAGCAGGAGAATTGTCAGACGAACTATGGGGAGTTGTTCGTTATCACACACAGACACCGTGATGGGACTCCGACCTCTCAGCAGACAGAGGTGGCCTTTGTAAGTGATTTCATTATTATATTGTTTATAAAACCAACTTAATTATGAAAAATGCTAATAAGTAATTGTTTCATAAAATGGCAGGAGTGGATGTAGCAGTCGCATGCTGAGCTGCGAGAGACCCAGGGCGAGGAGTCACAGGGGTATGTGGATCCCATGTCTCCTTTGAAGGCGGGTTTGGGTTAGGCTGAGCACCCCTGATGCGTGCGGGGGATGGGGATAAGCGCTAGACCTAGCATGTGTTAGATCTCATGTTTTGATGATAACAAAAGAATGGTTTGAAAAGGAAATGATTAATAAGCAAGTTTGAATAAAGCAATGACAGGAACAAGTATCACTTGAAGTAAGCTTTGAATTAATGAAGAAAGCCATGAGAAAATGCTGAGGAACTTGATCAGAAGAAGGTTTTTCTAAAGCATTACTCGAGGCGCTACTCGAGTAATGAGACAAAACTTGAAGTAATCAGAGACAACTTCCAGTAACCTGCCAACGTTACTCGAGGCGCTACTCGAGTAATAGTGTAAGTATTTTTAAGTTGCTCTCGGCCTGCCAAAGTTACTCGAGGCGCTACTCGAGTAAACATGCTTAAAACTTCCAGTTGCCTTCAGGTTTCCAAAGATACTCGAGGAGCTCCTCGAGTAACTCTATTTGTGAAAAATGATGCTCTCGGCATTTTGTACCACTGCAACATTACTCGAGTAGGTACTCGAGTAACTCACTAAAGTAAGTGAAAAACTTGAAGGTGGTATCCGAGTAACTTGATATATTTTAACTCATTTCCTCGAGTCCTTACTCTGATATGCAAGTATTCAATAATGTATTTTAAGTGGATTCCTCGAGTAGGTACCCGAGTATGAAGAGATAACTTCAAGGGAAACCTCAAGTCATTACCCGGGTAAGTCAAGCACAGAAAGTACAGTTACTCGAGGTGGTACCCTAGTAACCCATGCAAAAATGAATGCATTACTCGAGTCCGTACTCGAGTAATGAGGTAAGTGCTCTCGGCATCTAAATCCTGCAACATTACTGGAGTAAAGCATCGAGTAACCAAAAGTTTTTATAAAGGTTTACTCGAGTTGGTACCCGAGTAACTCATAAAGTTGTGAGTGCATTACTCGAGTAGGTACCCGAGTAAAGAACTATTTACAAAGGTTTGAAATTTAGTTTACTCCATGCACTACCCGAGTAATCTTGTATTTATTGATTGACTTGCAGTTTGACAAAGATTTCTCGATGTTACTCGATTAGGTACTCGAGTAAACTTCATGTGATACTCGAGTAGCTACTCGAGTAAGCAAACCCAGAAATCCAGAAACCTTTCAAACGGTGAATATTTTGTTTTCTATATGATTAATCTTTCATTGTGTTAGTATTCTTAGCCTATTTACAGATGAACAATGAAGAAATCATTTCAAGTAGTGGAAGTCAAATGAAACGTTCAAATGTCACAGACCGTCACCTACCACAACGTATGTTTTTCAAAAACTGGAAAAGTCAATAATGCCTGCGCACGCTCCAACGGACATGAAGAAATACGTTCCAGCAATCATTACCAATGTATCTATATATATGTGAACATCTGAACACAAGAATACACTTACAAACGTATCATCAAGTTCATTACTCTGTTTTTATACTTGTGTTTCTATGCTTCAGTGATTCTTATTTACTCTGTGAAGAGAGATATTTCATTCAAACTCAATATTTGTTATTGAGGTAACTTAAGGTTGTGGAACCTTGAGTTGGGATTGAATTACAACTTGTAAGGGGGAGCGAGTGTCCAGGTGTAGGAACTTGCTTGTACTGAGGTGCCAAGAACCCACTGAATCTTGGAAGATATAGTGAAACTCTCAGAGAAGCTCTGAGGACTGGACGTAGGTCAAAGTGGTTGTGGTCGAACCAGTATAACTCCCGGTGTACACTTCAGTGATATTTCTCCTTACTCTTTCATGTTTTAATTTCAACGTCAAATTTTATATTTGCAACGAAATTTTTAAGATCACCCAATTCACCCCCCCTCTTGGGTAAAACGCTTGCTCTAACAGCATGGTCTACGGCAGGAGCGCCGCCTCTAAGGTTGGTAGCTCTAGAGCACAGAGGTCCGAGGGACGAGTATGTTGAGGAGCTACGATCAGATTTGGCCCGGACAGAGGATGCAGTGGCACAGCAGCAGTTGCATCTGTAGTAGATGCAGCAGCAAGCCGATTTTTACTACATTTAGTAGACGCAGTGGCGTGATATCACGAACAGTATTCTCGAGCGGTTGTGGAGTCACCTGTTCCCTGGACGAGTAGCATCCACAGGTTCCCCCTGTCCCTCGGTTTGTCATCCAACCTCCTCCTCCTCCTGATGATGATAATGGTGTTGTTAACTCTGCCCAGCGCCCCGATCCACCAGTACTTGAGGGAGGACCAGATGATCATCCTCTTTCTACTTAGTTTACGACATATATATTTTTTCTCTTTGAAATATTTGTAAATAAATCTAGATATTTAAATTCAGAACTTAAATTTTTATTGCGTTTACCATATTTATATTTCTATTTTTAGACCGTCTTGTTAAATTTGTGTTGTATTTAGACAGTCTTATATATATTTCTAAAACTAACAAAAAATATATTAATTATATATATATTTTTAGCGGTTTTATAATAAAACCGCTACAAATATTAAAATTTTTTTTGATTAATATTAGTAGTGGTTATGGTCAAAAACCGTTACAATGTCAATTGAATATTTATAGCGGTTAGTGCCAAAAACCGCCACAAAGTAATGAAATGTGGGAGGGAATTTCAAATTTCAAATTTCAAAAGTTGAATATTTGTAGCGGTTACAGTAATAACCGCTACAAATATTCAACATTTCAATTTTGAATTTTCCTCTGCTTTGTTTTAATTTGTAGCGGTTTACTAAAATAACCGCTACAAATAATGAACTATTTTTTGTTTTAAATTTGTCCAATGGTTATAAATATTTGTAGCGATTTTATTCTAATAACTACTACAAAGTTAAAATATTTGAAATTTGAAATTATTGTGCCAGGAGAAATTGGTAGCGGTTAAAGTTTATAATCGTTACAAATATATATTAGTAGCGGTTTTTAATATAACCGCTACAATATTAGAACAAATTCTTCAATTTGATTCCAACGGCTTGAAAATTGATAGCAGTTAATGTAGCGGTTTTGGTCATATAACCGCTATAAAAGTTTAATACGGTAGCAGTTATTGTAGCGGTTTCTGAACTGCTACAAAATAGAAAACGTTGAAAAATCGTAATATACGGTTTCAAGCATTCGTCATTCTCTATTCACTCATCTTCTTCACTATACTTTCTTCTCTCTCACTAGTAGTATGGATAAGTCATGGATCAGGTTGCCATACAATTCTTCAAAATATTTGTACGGATTAAACAATTTCTTGGATTTCGCATTCACTCATGCCAGCTGTAACGGCAAGATCGTTTGTCCTTGTCGGAGATGCAAGTTCAAGAAGTGGCAAGCACTACATGTTGTTAAGGAACATTTGCTTTTGAAGTCTTTCCCAGAAGACTATACGTTCTGGGCAGTTCATGGTGAGACGGCCGGTATGAGATATGATGATGCTCTTCCTCGAAGTTCGCAAGTAGGAGTTCAACTAGATGAAGATGATCCTGTGAATGATGTTGTGCGTGATGCATTTGGTGTTCATAACGACAACTTCAACGAAGAAGTGCAGGGCTCAGAGCCAGTGTTCATGCCGAATGAAGCCGTTCGGGATTTTTTCAGCTTGATGGATGAAGTAGATCGTCTTTTATATCAAGGTTATCAAAAATACTCTAAATTATCTTTCTTAATCAAGCTGTATTATATCAAGTGCTTGTGTGGAATCACAGATAAGGGAATGTCAATGTTGCTGGAATTATTACAAGATGCATTCCTCAATCCGAAGATTCCCGCGACGTTCTATGAGGCCAAGAAGATTATTAACAGATTGGGCTTGAACTACAAAAAAATTGATGCATGCTCCAATGATTGTATGCTGTATTGGGGAGACGATGACAGTAGGGAGACTTGTAAGTGATGTCACACATCGAGGTTTAAGACAATTCGGAAGGGAAAAAAGCATAAGAAGAAACCTGCAAAGATTCTCAGATACTTCCCTTTGAAGCAGCACTTACAAAGATTGTTTATGTCGTCTAAAATGGCGGAGCAGATGAGGTGACATGAGGTTGATAAGAATGAAGATAGTAAATTACGACATCCTCGAGATGCAAACGCCAGGAAAACGTTCGACAAAGACTTTCCATCTTTCGCTGCTAACCCTCAAAATGTTAGACTCGCTTTGGCAACCAACGGTTTCAATCCATTTGGGAATTTTAGCACAAGTTATAGTATTTGGCCGGTAGTCTTAGTTTCCTACAAGTTACCCCCTGGATATGTATGAAACAAAGTTCCTTCATTTTGTCTATGTTCATTCCAGGTAAAAAGGCATCGGGTAATGACATTGATGTGTATCTCTAACCGCTTATTACGGAATTGCTTGACCTGTGGAATGTCTGCATCGAGACATGACGCCTTCGGGAAGACATTGTTCAACGTGCGTGCAGCCTTGATGTGGATGATTAGTGACTTTCCTGGCCTTGGAACATTATCCGGGTTTAATGTGCATACTGGCTCGGTTTGTCCAGCTTACAATTTGACTCTGACATAGTGTGCCTTCCCCACAGTCGGAAGTGGTGCTTTATGGGGCATCGGAGGTTTCTCGATAGAAGGCACAAGTTTATATTGCAATGGAATCACTTCAATGGGAAACCAGAAACAAGAGGGCCACCTTAGACTTTATCCAGCGCAGACATCTTACAGCAGATTGAGAATGTTGAATTCGAGTTCCGAAAAAGCGACGATGCAGCACAAGCAGGCTGAAAGAGGGGCAAGACTTCTATGCCTTAGCAATTGAGGAAGATAAGCATTTTCTTCACTCTTCCATATTGGAATTCTAATTTACCTCACCACAGTCTTGATGTCATGCACATTGAAAAAAATGTATGCGACAATGTGCTATATACGCTGCTCAACGAACTAAAAAGTCAAAAGATCATCTTTAAGCGAGGAAAGATTTATATGCCATGGGAGTTCATGAAGACGCGTGGCCAGATAAGCATGACAAATTTCAGCTGGCAAAGTTCACCCTTACAAAATCGAATAAGGAAGTCTTCCTCACGATGTTGAAGAAAATAAAAGTTCCAAACGGGTGTTCAAGCAACATTTCACAATGTATTGGCATGCAGGCTCGAAAGGTTGCTAGCCTGAAGAGTCATGACTCACACGTGCATATGCAACAGTTACTTCCGCTAGCTATAAAGAATGGACTTCTTCCCGATGTGTCAATCGTTTTGGTTGAACTTTGTTCTTTCTTTCGGAAGTTGTGTTCTAAGGTTTTGATTGTTGAGGGGCTCGATCAGCTGCAGTCTAAAATTATTCTTACACTTTGTCATTTGGAGACACTCTTTCCTCTGTCTTTTTTCACTGTGATGGTTCACCTTACAGTCTAACTTGTTCATGAAACAAAGCTCGTTGGCCCAGTTCAATATCAATAGATGTATCCTATTGAGAGGTACTCATTTTATATATGTGCATCATTAATAGTTCTTATGTTTGTTAGTTGCCTTTTTGAGCATTTTGTATCATTTTGCTCTTTTTTACTTTGTAGGTTTCTTGGGAAAATGAAATCTTACGTAAGGAATAAAGCTTGGCCAGAAGGTTCAATAGCTGAAGGTTATATAGGGGATGAGGTCCTGTATTTCTGTTCAAGGTACTTTGATGACATTGAGATCGGCTTCAACCGACCGCCTCATGTAGAATATTGTCTTGAACCCGTGACAACATCAGTAGAATTTATCCCCCGTGTTAGTAAACCAGTTGGAGGAACTGAGGACTTCAAATTAACGACAACTGAGAAGTTGCAAGCACATAAACATGTCTTGATTAATTGCACTCAAGTTGAACCTTTCATATAGTAAGAATTGTACACTCACATGTTATTCTATATCTTTCATAACATTTTGCTCTTTCATTTCACTATTGCATTCCTATGATTAATTGCAGGGAATTCAAAAGTCATGTTAAGCGTCAACTCAAGATCCATATACAAACTTCCTTTGAAGTTGATAAAAAGGTCTACAGAGAATTTCCAAGATGGTTTGCGTGCAGAATACTAAATGACCACAATCCACACTCACCAGATTTCAGAGCTCTTGCAATCGGCCCTTGATTTAACCATAATTTTATATATTTTCTCTTAATTAAATAGGGATTCTTAATGTATTTTCCAGGGTATTATCACATGATTAAGCACTCATTTTAATTAGAGACATTTATATTGGATTAATTGTAATTAAAGGGTAAAATGACCATAATTATTAAATATTTATACATATGATCTCTTGAACTTTTAATACTACCTTGTGCTTAATCTTGCATTGCAGGTGATTTGGGATGCAATTGGTGATTTTTGGAGTCTGAATTAATATTTTGAAGACAAGGAAAATTATAGAAAAGGGCCAGAGAAAATTACAGAAAAGTACCCATCAGCTTTTTCAGGAAGACAATTTACTGGGGAAAATTTCAGAACAAGACCCAAGACACAAATTCAACATTCAAACATTTGAACGACAGAAAAGCAAAATCTGGGGGGTTTTGTCATGTGAGCTTCTGGAATATGTAGAAATTACATGCACGTACATCATGGAAAGATTTGTGTTAAACACAGTGAACACATTTTTTTTTCTTTTTGGCAAATAATCGGCAGCTTGCTTTCAGATTGCAATCAACGATGGCTGCACCTAACAATCAGTAGTGGCTATGGTTGGTGAAGGGAAATGGATGTCGACAATCTCACTATATATACCCCCATCTTCACCACCACGAGGGCATCCAGAAAACCTACAGCTCTTCCTTCTTCAGTTTTTTGTCTTCCATTTTCTTTTGTCGAGGTACTCTAGAATGGGGAGTTGAAGTAAGAACGAGGTCACCACTCTCACCACCAACCTCTTCCCTTCACCACCACCATTCACCTTTACCAGCCTCGGCATTTTCCTCTGCTCCGTTTCTCCGCCTTCATCATTTTCTTTCCTTTCTCCTTCCTCTGTTATTAACACCACCGTCACCTTCTCTTCATTTTCATCCCAACCACCATCACCTTCGGTCTTCTCTATTTTCTCCACCAAAAGCGATCGAAAACTACCAGTGCAGCACCCTAATCTCCTCTCTATGATAGTTCAGCAAGTTTTGCATTTTTCCGGCGACAGCCCAGTTTCCGGCCCCCATTTCCGGCAAATATCCAGTTTCCTGTGACCCATTTTTCACCTCCGTCGTGTCTTATTTTCTTCCTACCATCGTCCCTTCATCATGCAGATACCGCACCATCATTCTTCATCGGTTTTTCTATGACTCCCGTGTGGTTTCCAATTTTCCGGCGAAGTCTGTGAAACTTCTGGCCCCCACTTCCGGTGAAACACACTTTCGGCAGTCTATACCCTTGTTTCTCATTGTTGCCATTATTCTATCTTGTCAAGCATCATCAACTCAATTGCAGCCGAGGGAGAGAACTGAGAGCACAAGAAGAAACGTGAAACCATCGTGACTTCTAAATGGATTCATGCATGCTGAAATCATCAACATTCATGCTGACATCATCAATGGCATATCTTCGAATTCATGCATGCACGTGGGAGCTGAACAAGGGGAGTCATTGTTTTTTTTTATTTTTCTTATTCCAATATTTTGTTTGATTATTGTTTGAATAATATGTGATTAAATTTGTGTTTGTGGGATTTATAGCTATACTTTGCTTATGATTTAAATTAATTTGAGTGGTGTGTTTATTTATACATTTAATTAAATTGTATTTTCTTTTATTTTTATTTTTATTTTTAACAAGAAAAACCCAAAAATCAATTTTCCCTTGTTTTATTGAATTTGCTTTTACATGACATTTAGTATTACCTAGGATTCGATTAAAGGCTCCTTGAGAAAAAAGAGACGACCCAAGTATTGCATTATACTACAATTCTTGGAATAAATATCTTGTATTTGACCCCAAGACGCAAAGACTCGGTCAAATCAGCCCTCTTAACCATGCAAAAAGGTTTACAGCTTACAATGTCAATGGTTTCAAGTTTTATACGGTTTCACATGATAAAGGATTGTAAACTCAAAATTCCGGTGTTTATGGCACCTTTAGGACAAGGAGTTATGCGAGCAGCAGTGATGCCAACATGCAGTTCGGAGGCGTCCCCTACTATAGAAAGCTTCTTGATGTCGTGAAACTTAATCACCAAGGCTGTTTCAGCGTTTCACTATTCAACTGTTTGTGGGCAAATACCACTACTTCCCGGGGACTCACAACTGACGACTTATGCATCACATGAATAAATTTCTCATGGCCAATTCACACTGGTCATTCTCAAGATGATGAGTCGTATATTCTTGCCTCAGAGATACACCAGGTTTATTATGTTGAGGACGAGAGACATAGGGATTGGCACATAGTTGTTCATTTAAAGCCTCAAGACTTTTATGACATGGGTGATGGTGATAACATCGCCTACGAGAGTGAGCCGTTTCAGCCCGCCAATTTTGAAAACTTCTTCCCTGAAGGCGATCACAATTTACCTATAGTTTGGTTCATTTTTTAAATTCATATAATTTTAATTAATTTTATTAACAAAAAACACATCGCTAACAATTTTTCTATACAATTTCTGTAGGGATGGCGTGAATGACTAACCAAAAAAATTATGTTTTTATTTTAAAACAAATTATGTTTTTGTTTTTTTAAAAAAAATAAAAAAAATATTTAACTGCTACAAAAATATAACCGCTACAAACACGTGACACTAACCGCTACAAGTTCCACACAGATCCTTATAAATACCCTAACCACATCTCATTTCAAACACTCCCTCTTTTCTTTCCATCTCACCTCTCTTTCATCTTCTCTCATTTTCACTTTTTTTTCTATGAACCGAGGAGCTTAACAAGGTGATCAAATATGGTAATAAATTTTTAAATTATTTATTTCAATACTTTTTTCCTTTGCATAATATTTATTCTCATTATTTTTTTAGATATTTATTCACATAATCATATTCACATTAAAGCGGACAACATAATGGTTGCTTATTACTTTCTTATCCCCAATAATATTATCAATATAATTTTCAAACGTATCTAATTTAATTAAATCATTCCTTTAAAATTATAAATGACCTAAACTCATGAATAATAAGCTAATTAAATTAGCTAAACTATTTAAATAATAAAATATTTAATTTAATATTAACAAAATAGAAATAGATAATTCTATTTTTTTAAAAAATTTATAGCGGTTTTATAACAGCTATAAATATATTTTTAAAAACCAGCCCAAATTTTTGGCGCAATATTTGAATTTTAATTGAATTAATAGTTGTTATATAACCGCTATTAATTATTCCCGTCTTTTGTAAATTCCATTTTGTAGTGGTTAATAAACCACTACTAAATATTCCCGCAATTTTTAAATTCAATTTTGTAGCGGTTTTATAACCGCTACAAATATCATTACAAATTTTCATTTTCATTTCCCTCCATAAAATATTCGTGGTTGCAATTTGTAGCGGTTATATAACCGCTACAAATTAGCAAGAAAAGTTCCTCTGATTGAGAATGTTATAGCGGTGCTTATTTTTTTTGAGCAAACAGATCCAATTTTATTAATCCACAAAAAAGTCATTACACTCACTAATCACCCTGTAAGGAGAAAAAAAAGAGCAACCTATCATACAACCTATACCAAAGTAAAGTAAAGCCATAAACCTACATTACAACCTATTAAAACCAGAAAAAAAGAGTATAACCTACACTACTTATCCTTACTCAGCCTATTCCAATCCTCATACCTGTTGAAGCATCTTCACCCACGAGGTCTTGTAACAACACAGCTTGCAGAGGAGATGGTGGCTTGTTCAGCCACCCTTATGGTACCATGCTCCTTATCACCATGGATGTAATACAATCTGCAGCTTTATTGCCCTTCCTTGATACTAAGGACAATGACCAGTTACTCACAGACCTACCCAGCTGAAGACATTTCTGCAGCACATCACTACACCTCCACTCACATCCTTCTACTTCCCCTTTCTTAATTTTGCTGAATAATTCTTGACAGTCAATTTCAAAAACCACATGTCTAGCACTAAACACTTCTTTCATCCTTAAAGCTTCAAGCAAAGCCAAGCAGTCAACCATAAAAGCTGATGTAGCTGTCACAGATTCTCTAAAACCACCCATAAACCTCCCTTCATCATCTCTTCCTAATACTCCATATGCCGCCTCATTACACTTTATACAATAGGCCCCATCAATATTAACTTTAACCTGTCCTTACTGAAGTTTTTGCCAAGTTAGACTTCTTTCCCATTGTCTCTCCTCCTCAACTTTCTCTTCCTTTTTCCTATACACTCCCAGCACTCATTCATCAATCTTATTGCTGTACACATACAATGAAAAGCATTAACATCTTTTTCTTCAAATACAAAAGAGCATCTAGCCTTCCAAATTTCCCAGCACAATCCAGCAAACATTGCTAAATTATACTCATCCACTTCAACTTCCTCAAGCATCCAACCCTCCAACCACCTATCAAACCTGCTCATATTTGATTTATCAAATTTTAGTGCAAGGGGAGATCCAAACCAGCACATTTGAGCCCACAGACATAAGAAAAGGGCATGCTCAACATTTTCAACTTGAGATTTGCATATACTGCATAATGGACTACTGGAACATTTTCTGGTAAATAATGCAGCCTTAGTAGCCAGAGCATTATTCAAGGCCCTCCATAAAAACTAATTTACTTTAGGTGGCATTTTTATGTTCCATATCCCACTCCACAACCTCTTGGGCACTCTATGTAAGCTACTTGGCCCTTCCACATCTTCTTTCCTGCTATCCTCCCTGGCCACCTTATAACCCATTTTCATAGAGTAAAGCCCATCCTTACTTCTTGTCCAAACTAGCAGATCATTCCCTTCTATCATTGGAAATCTCACATTCTTAATTGCTTCCACCTCTTCTTTCAATAAAAACTCCTCAATCTTATCCAAACTCCACTCCCTTCCTACAATAATATCAGCTACTTTCAACCCTTTAACTTCCTCAGGCAGCGCCCTTTCCTTCAAACAACATCCCTCTAATGAAGGTATCCACTTTTCTTTAAACAAATTCACCTTCAAGCCACTATTTATTTTCCACAGTAGATCCTTCTTCAAAAGATCTCTACCTTTAACCAAGCTTATCCATCCCCATGAGGCTTTACTTCCTTTTCCTGCCTACATAAAATCTTTCTTTGGAAAATACAAGCCTTTCAAAATTTTACACCACATATCTTCTGGATCTTGCACCAACCGCCAAGCTGTTTTTGCTAATAATACTTTGTTAAAATCCATGAAGTCTCTAAACCCCATACCCCCTCTCCCTTATCCTTACACAGTTTTCCAAGACTTCTAATGGATTCTTCCCTTAGAAGATTGCTGCCCCCGCCAAAACTTCGATATCATACCATCAAATTCCTTGCAAACTTTCTTTGGGAATTTAAAACAGGACATAGGGAAGATAGGAATAGCATTGGCAACAGCTTTTATCAGCACTTCTCTACCAGTAAAAGTTAACAACCTTTGCTTCCATCCCTGCACCTTTAAACTCAACTAATTTTTCACAAAATTCAATGCATCAGACTTCGATTTTCCCCACAATACTGGTTAACCAAGGTATTTCCCAGGTTCTTCAGTGGCTTTAATACCCAGTACCTCATATGCTTCATGTTTAACACTTTCATCAGTATTTTTTGAGAAAAAAATACAGGACTTATCAAGGTTAACAGCTTGACCTGAAACATGGGAATAGCTGTCCAGAATTTTTTTTTCAAAACACTACAATTCCTACTTCCAGCCTTAATAAAAAATAAGGAGTCATTAGCGAAAAAACAATGAGAAAGGATTGGGCACTTGTTAACTCATAGAAATCAAGAGTATTCTAGCACATTTTCTTCTCTTTACACTTATTTTTGGGTTCAAATTATGCATATAAAGAGATTATAGAGGAAAATGTGATAGGACATAAGATAAATCAAAATTTTGTTGAATCATGAGTTAAATGCACATAGTTTTAATTATTTATGAAAGTTAAAAGAGCTCATGAATCCCTCTTCTTTGTAGGTGGAGGATGACAAGTTGTAAAAGCTCACAAAGATCATGGGAAGATGTGAAAGGAAGGGAAGAATGCAAGAGGAAGAGGAAAATGGACATTATGGAGGAGAAGCCTGCACTTGCTGTGGAATCTGCTGTAGCCAAAGTCATGGCGAAACCACCTGAAAAAGCACTGCTTCTGTCTGGTTCTGATGACAATTCGCTATGGCATTCGCTATAGCAAACCCACGGCGAACGTGCGAAACTGATACTGTGCGTTTTGCAAAAGTGACGCTGCTGATGCTATTTTAACCTAATGGGGACGCCGAAATGGAGATATTCTACACAAGGAAGAGCTCAAGAACTACAAGGAGGAGATTCTTGGAGAAAATCAAGATTTTTCTGGTTTTTCCCCTCTTCTCTTCCCATTTGCTGATATGGTTTTGAGTTTTATGTTGAGTTGCTGGTTTGTATTGACTATGAGTGGCTAAAAATCTCATTTAGGATTACTTCTACTCATTGTATGGATTAAAACTACTATATTTTCTTGCCTTTGATAGTTATTGAGAATATATGCTGATTTTACTCCATGCTTAGTTACTATCTTGTGCTTGATCACCACATGACTAGTTTGGTTCAATTGAATGATGCTTGAGAGAGCTATTTTGGTTGTAGAACTTGAGAAAAATCATGTTAGACTTGAAGTTTGATGATTAAATGGATGGTTTGTTGTTAAAATAGAGATATATCTAACAACCTAGCATAGTCTAATGAAGAATTGCTTTGGGAAAGATGATTTTCATTAATGATAGACAAGAGATTGAATATTGTTAATGAAGATTAAAAATCAATCTTGACTTGAGAGAGCTTGATTGATGATCTTAGAATCTTTGACTAGCATATGGACTCACACAACTAGCATAAGTGAATTAATTGCATAGTTTTATGAAATACAATGAGGAAGAAGTAATCCTAAGCCTTTAAACCTTGAAGTAGAATCCATTTTACATTCACCTTTATTTTACCTTATTGTTTTTAGCAAATTCTCTTAATTAACACATTCAATTCCAAATGATTCTATTCAACCTAATTAAACGTATGGTTACATTAGTTAGCTCACTTTCGTCATAGTCCTCGTGGGAACGATCTTGACTTATCACTTTATTACTTGCGACCCGTGCACTTGCGGAAGCTAAATGGCGAACAACACTTACTTGCTAATTTTATGCCTTTTAATCTTCCTTGATCCACACTTCTTTGCACCAATAGTGACAACACATCTGATGCAATAATGAACAAAAAAGGAGACAAGGGATCTCCTTGACGAATCCCTCTTTCCATGTTTAAATCAGCAACTTTCCTTCCCCCAACAATCAAGCTCATCCTTACTGATTTAACACAATCCATTATCCATGCTAACTATTTCTCACAAAATCCCATCTTCCTCATTACTTCTTCAAGGAACCTCCATTCAAGTCTATCGTAAGCCTTATTCATGTCAACTTTAATTGCCATATCGTATTTTAATCCTTTCTTCTTATTCTTCAGATAGTGGTATGCCTCATGTGCCACTATATTGTTATCTTGTATTAATTTTCCAGCCACAAATGCTCACTAGTTTTCAATTATGATTCTAGACAATAAGCTTCTCATTCTGTTAGCTAAGATCTTAGAAATGATCTTATAAGAAAAGTTGCAAAGTCCAATTGGTCTGTATTGACCCACACTTTCTGCATTTTCCACTTTTGGGATCAAGACCACATTGCTATTATTTAGCTTATCTAACTTTGTATTATTGTTAAAAAAATCCAGCACCATATCTCCAACCTCTTTCCCTACTTTGGACCAAGCTGACTGATAAAACATCCCTGAAAAGCCATAAGCACCTGGTGCTTTAGCACCCCCAAGCTGAAATGTTGCTTCTTTTATCTCTTCCCTTGTTACTGGCCTTACAAGAAGCTTGTTTTCCTCACTACTTACTTTCTTCTTCACAACCTGCAACACTTCTTGCAAACCCCTACAACCTTCAGAAGAAAATAGGCTGCTGTAATATTCAGAGAAAGCCGTAGTAATTTCCTTTTCTTCCTCCAACCAACACCCTTTTTCCCCTTTAACTTCTTAACTTTATTTCTAGCTCTTCTCTGAATAGTACTAGAATAAAAGAATCTAGTATTTCTATCACCAGCTTCCAGCCACTTCACCCTTGATCTATGCCACTAATAAACCTCTTCCTTATCCCATGCTTCCTCAATTGTTTGAATAAGCTTTTCTACAGTTAAAGTGCCTCTTCTGCACTCTTCTAACCTCACTGTCAACTGATCTACCACTTTTTTAGCATTTGGGTACTCAATACTTCCCCACTTTAACAAAACTTTCTTACAATTTTCCAGTCTACATAGTAATTCCTCCACCTTATTTCCATCCCTTACCCTATCCAAAAGCCATCCTTCCCTCACTTTCTTAAGATAATCTTCATGCTCAATCCATATGGCCTCAAACCTAAACACTTTAAGAACCCTCATATGTTTGTATTCACAATCTACACACAACATATGATGATATGATCCCACTGGTTCTATATGTAGCACCATTGTACTTGGGAAAGCATCCCTAAATTCCACGTTAGCTATAGCCCTGTCTAGATGTTCTTTCACATGATCATCACCTACACGTCTGTTATCCCATGTGAAAAGAGCGCCTTTAAAGTCCAAGTCCAGCAATCCATAGTCAGACAACATACACTGGAAATTCATGACTCTATGTATATCAACAGGTCTGGTACCAAATTTCTCATGGCTTGCCATCACATCATTAAAATCCCCCATACTTACCCAAGTACCCTTCAAACCAGCTGCTATGTTTCTCATTTTATCCCAAACCTTGAACTTATCATTATCCCTTGGTGCTCCATATACAAAGTTGACATATTCAGGTCCCTTCTTCTTACTTGAAACCATACTTGTATGTATGATATTTTTTGAAAAATACCAAACATTAATTGCCAGTTCCCTTTTCCACCATAAGGCTAATCCTCCACTTCTTCCTCTTGGTTTCACATAGAACTCCTCTTCCATTCCATACTTCTTTCTAATCTTCTGCATTCTTCTTACCTCCATTCTGGTTTCCATTAAAAAAATAACTGAGGGTTGCTTCTTATAATTTTCTTCCCTCAGTTTTTTTTACTGTCAAGGCCCTTCCCAAGCCTTGATAGTTCCACACAAGGAAATTCATGGCCCCTTGGTGGCTGTTTTAGGCCAGCCACCACACCTTCAACCAACATCCCTTCTATCCCACCACTTCCATATGCAACTATAGCCATTTCTTCCTTCTGCACATTGCTATTATCCATTTCTATTACCTCATTCTTTTTAGCCTTCACTTCCCTTTCTTTCCTCAATCTTCTCTTAAGAATTCTGATACTTCTCTTTCCTCCCTCTTTCTGAACATCTTTCTACATAGAACTACTTTTGATAATAGTTTCATCAAAAAACAGTTTCCTCCTCTTACTACTGATACTATCCTCAATCCCTTCCAGTTCCCTTTTCAACCTCTTCCCTTTAACACCATTTGATAATTCTGAGAGAGGTGAAAGATCACCAAAGACCACAATAGCTTTTGAGTAGTCAATAGTTCTGTTAGGAGACTCAATGATCCCCTTTTCTATTGTATTAACCTCCCTCACTTCTTCATTTTTTTCCACCTGAACTGGCTTTACATTTTTGCCTGACAAATTGATATTTCCTCTACCTGCTTCTTGCCTCTTGTACACCTTTTCTACTAAACCACTTTCCCTTCTCTCTTCTTTATTACCAACTGCCAATACATCCCCTCCCTTGTTTACCACTTCTTTATCCTTAGAAGCTACCAATAGAGTAGAATGAACCTTCTTAGCTACCACTGGTGCTTCCTCCACATCTTCTCTATTTTTCTAATGTTGACCCTCTGATTCCTCCCAATCATTATAGCAACAGAAAATTTCAACATCATTGTTTCTTACTGGTTGAGCACACAACCAATTACCGAATCTGAGATCCTCATCTACATCTCGTGAATCACAGTTTGGGTAGGCTCTCCGATTATGGCCAATCCTACCACACCTGCAGCAATGATTCTGCAACCTTTCATACTGAGCCTTAACCCAGGATGGCTCCTTCCTATCCGGCCTAGGTGTCCATAATCCAGTCACAAGTTGTTTACGCAGATCAACTATATTACTCGCACTCTCAGAAAATTATGGACCACTAGACCATTTATTCGCGAATTTTCCACCATAACCACCTTACCAAACTTCGAGCCAAGGATTATCGCATTATCAACATTTAGTGCTTCCAGTGGTAAATCATGAAATTGAATCCAGAAAGGGTAGAAGTTGAAATCTACCTTAACAATCATAAAATATTTCCATAACTGCACATTTAGAATCATACCATGAATAGACCAAGGTCTACCACGCAGAATCCTCAAGAAATCCTCTCTGCATTTGAATTCGAATATGAAAGCATGACTATCATCTTCAATGATTTCCAGATCCTCGTGATTCTCCAGGCTCCAACCTTTACGAATCATCTTGATAACAGTAGGCTTATGGATACTCTTCTCTGATAGTATCTTACCGACCAGCGCTCCACCGTAAGCCTTTCTTTGACGATTAGCTCGCCAGACCAATTCCACACAATCATCACCTCCTTTTTGAGTTTTGCTACTTGACGGACCTCCTTTCTCCATTTCGACTCCTCTATCCACATACAAAACCTCACCAAATCTGCACATAGCGGTGCTTATTAACAGCTACAAATATAGTAGCGGTTAATAATAACCGCTACAAATACACTTGCAACAGTGGATTTAGTAGTAGTTTCTTGAACCGTTACTAATTATGTTCGTAGCGGTTAAAACCACTACGAATACTCACTTTTAACTGCTACTAATCACAATTTTTTTTGTAGTGGGATTCCCATAGCTCATACGTGAAACTTTTAAAATAAAATTGGACCTTAACCAAAAAATGTATTTGAGCAGAGAATTATGCATGTCATGTCACAAACATTTAACACTAATTTAACATTAAACAAATCACACAAATAGTTCATACATAGTGTGTGTGTGTGTGTTGTGGGGGGGGGGGTGTTACTTGACTTGCAACATATTAAGACACATGAACACAACAACATATCACCAATAGAATAAGAGCAGGAACACAACAAACGCAACAGTAAACATTCTTAAACACGACGACATTACTTCAATAAGTCTCTTCATCAAGCATGACAAATCTGCTGCGGAAATTGTATGGGTATGGTCTCCAAACAATCTTAAAAACGACAACAAGTTCTTTTTCTTCTCCGTTTTCATCTTCATCTTCTCCTTGGTCATTGTCGTCTTTGTTTGAGGTATCATCGTCATCACCATTTTGTGGCATATGATGGTGATAATCATCATCAGATATGAGGTTTAGTAGTTCTTTATTATCATCATGTTGACCAAACTGCTTCAGCATGCTGTATCTGTACACATTAAACTTCACTTGTTCAACGTAGTGCCTCCAGCATTTTGGCTTATTTGCTTCCCAACAGCATCCCGGGTTCTTTATTCTTCCTCGTACTAACTCATTTATTAGGTACTGCAGTATCATATTAATTAATCACACAAATTAATTAATATATATATATATATAGAGAGAGAGAAGAGATTGCAGAGACATAAAAATATGACGTCGTCTCATGGAAGAAGTGAGTTTGTGGATACCATGGATAAGTAAGAGTAATATAATGTAATAGGTATTATTGTATATTTTGATTTTTGCACGAAGATAATCAATTTTGTTATGAATAATATGAAATCTGTAGCAAGCGATATCATTTAATTATAAGCCATAAGTATTATAACAATAATTAAGGGATAATAATCTGATGCAAGAAGCTCAAACTCCTAATATATGAATAAACAGAAACACTGTATAAAGTTAAAAGACTAAAGTATACTATTTATCTGCCTATGGTTGAATATGATCCTTTCAAGTAATGGTGCTATTTTATGCATCGCGATAGAGAAAACCTTGGAGGCTAGATTGCACTGATATTATTAACACATAATAACGTCAAATATTAAAGGGATGAGGTGCAAACATAATTAATTTTCCAAATGTATCTAGTGAGCTAAAATATTTTGCGGTGTATTCAGCACCCTCTAATATATTTTTTTAAGCGTGTCCATCATCGTATTTTTTGTGTAATTTTTCACTTAAAATTTTAGGTAATTTTGAATTTTGAATACACCTGAAGAAATGCTTTAAGATGTTGGATACACCTAAAAAATATTTAGAGTGCCCAACACACCTTAAAAAAAATACTGTAGGTCAAGAACAACCTGAAAATAAAAACTCCAGGTGCTGAGTGCAGAACTGGATGTACTTCAACCCAATATTAAATACTAGGAGGGTGATTAAGTTAAAAGAAAAGTGTATATATATTTGATGAATTTGGTGAGTCTCGACTTACGCTAATGAAAGGAGGCCTGTGAGGTGATTTGATGGTATGTTTAGAAGTGAGCATAACGGCTAGAGTCCTTGGATGACATGTCCAAAACAAGGCATTTAGAAATGATTTGTAGTCTGAAGCAGCAGGAATGCATTCAAGCACCAACATCTTCACTGTTGAGGGACGAGGAACTTCTGGTTGTTCTCTCAACTCTTCCAGACTCTTCACCACATTCACTCCATTCTATTCATTCAATTTGTTTACACCAAGTCAAGTTAATTACAACAAAATAACTTGTTCAATTCATGACATAATTCAAGTGTATGCATACTTGAAGATAATCTGCAACGAAAATGATTCATTATACTACTACGGTACTACCTTGGTCTCTATCATCATCTATTGATTTGAGATTGATGATCGACAAACTCAGAATCCAATATCTATTATGGGGGCCGGGATTGCGTACGGTTCTATTTAAAGATATAAAAAATAGTATGACGAGATTCTAATATAGAGATATATGAAACAATAATGCGAACAATGAATGCAAGTCAATTAATTGGCAACAACGACCATAGCAAGTCATAAACTTCATTAGAAAAGTAATAAAACAGCGTGTATAAGTGAATACATACATATTATTAAAAAAGAAAAAGTGAACCCACACAAAAACATCTTAGCTCTAAACTTCCATAGTAAATTTCTTTCATTGTGGTGGACGGGCTGCTGAGAGTGAAAATACTATGCAACACGTGTGGGAACTATTTGCTAAACGGCCAATGTTGGTTATTCTCTTTGAAAAAATATATTTAAACTCCACAAAGCCCTTCAGTTTACAAAATAATTTTTGGATAGATAGTATTGAATGATATTGTTTTAAAAGAAAAATTTACTCCTAACCTAGCCTTCCCCCTCAGGGAAGGGAGACTCACACACCCACACACACCGCATACCCACTATGACAACCCCCCATGTTAGGGGGTGCATGCTACTTCTTGAGTCAAAAGCTCTTGGTTGTCAAAAGCTCTTGGTTATAGTATTATATAACTAAATCACATGTAGGCTTGTCACATAGGATTCAAAATGTCTCTAGAACTTTGGTTATTCTCTTTGAAAATGACACATAACAGACACTACCATACACAAGAATGCATTGCATCATCACCAAATAAAAAGAAAAAGAGTTTATTTCATAATACATACATACACATATATATATATATATATAGTGAATGAATCAGTTTCAACAAGAAATTATATAAATTTAAATCTGACAAAGCGTTAACAAAACAACTTTTGGATAGATAGTACTCCCTCTAGTCCTAAATATAGGACATAGTTTGTAGTGCAATTTGCACTACAAACTATATCTTATATTTAGGACCGGAGGTAGCATTATATAACTATACATCACTTAAGTTTGTCACATAATTAAGATTCAAAATGTTTCATGTTAGAGTTATATATATATATATATATATATATATAATAGACACTATACACAAGAATGCATTGCATCAACAAATAAAAGAAGCAAAAGTAGAATAATTCTCATACCGCATCAACCATCAAAATGTCATGCAAGTGAATTATCACCATAGATTGCATCAAGTTCTGAGAAAACTTGCCAAGCAAGTGAAGGTGAGAGCCATGGACACCACCATGGGGATGACCTAAATGACGACACCGAAGCTTCTGATTCTCTCCAAACACAGTAATAAAAGGAACACAAAAACCATTGAACTTAATCATCCTAAGTTCAGGAGCGACCACATCAACTGCCAAAGGTTCCTCAAACGTTTGATATTCATACAACAACAACATCTTAAGATGTTCACTTTCAATCCTAATCCTTTGATTACGAAACATGAACAATTGTAAAGTTTCCAAAAATGGAAGGCTGGCCACAAGTTCTTGAATGGATCTTAAGGCACTTTGGTGCCATTTCACACACCTTATTGTTCTTATATTATCAACGCCATAAAAATTTGCTCTCTTAAGCCCATAGAGAACCACATTATCTAGCTTCATAGCTTGATTTATGTACAATTTCTTAACTTTAACTTCAAGAAATTCAAGCTTTGAGAAGGACTCAAGACTCAGAAGATTCACTGAAGGAGATGTTTTGATCACGAGATTATCAAGGAAGTTTCCGGCAAGATTTATAAGCTCCTGGATTTGATCATCACCAGCAATAATTTTCACAAGAGATATCTCTTTGAGACAATTGAATTTATTAAACCTCGATTTTCTGTCATCGCCGGTGAGTGAGATGTTGGCCGGAAACTTGCAGCCTTTTAGGTGAAGTTTGACTAGGGATTTGGAAGTGAAAATTGATTGGGGTAAAGTGAAGTAAATATTGTGTGAATTATTAGAAAACCCTAAATCAATCTCCTTCACATGATTTTCTAAGATTAAAGAGAGCCAATAATCTAGGTCAGATTTCAACTTCAAACAGCTTCTTCTTCCGACGGATTCATGTCTCTCAATTATGGCTCTGTGATTTCTTAGGGCTGAGACGGCTTTGTTGATTGAAGTGACGAAGTCCTGGAGCGTAGTGCCATCTTCTTCTTCTTCAAGATCGAAGTTAAATTTGTAGATTGGAAGGGCATTGCAGATTCTTCGCCAAGTCTTTGAAACAGCGGATAACGATACTAAACCTTCAAATGGCAAGTAAAATAAGATATGCTTCAACATGTCGTCCGGCAACTGGAATATTTCATCAGCGCCGTCAGGATGGGTGGCTACCGGTGAGATTTTCTGCCGTTTGATTCCCTTTCTGCTTCTGGGAGCCATGGTTGTAAGAACTGGGACAAGAGATATGATTAGACTTCAGACATATAGATGGAGTGAAGTCCTAGGAATGCTGAAAATAATGATATGAGTTTCTTGTATTTATAGAATTTTTTGGAATTTACCAAACATGGCAAAGATCCCAAATACTTGAAATATCTGATTTTTGCATCTTCCTCTTTATACTGCTTTATGAAAAATATCTTGCGTTAACTAATTCATCTTATTAGAAATGCTAAGGCAGCTTCTAATTCAATGTCCTTCAGGGCCTCTTTAATCTGCCAATTAATTTGGTGGGATGAATTGGCCGAAAGAAATATTTTGATAAGATTATGTTTATCCTGATTTTTTATCCACTAATTAAATGGGTATGTATGTATGTCTTACTGATCCATTGTGATATTAATATATAATTATAAAGTTTCCGTTCATAAATTCTAAATGATCGGACTTATTACTGAGTTCATTTTTTTTCTTGGTCAATACATTACATGTATTTGTCTTTGATATTCTACATAGAAACAAGTTCATACGATGTACTCATGTACTAGTTTTTTTTGGGGGGGGGGGGGGGTTACGGTGCATTGTTGTCAAACTCGCGGTTGACTCTTCGAATTTACCCTTTTTACATTTCTAGCTTATAGAATTGAGTCAGGTTACTGGTAAACTCGGTTAAACTCATGAGTTTATATACCGAGATTACCGTTTTTACATTTCTAGCTTACAAAACTGTATTAACTCACCCTTAAACTTATATTAACTTCTTCGATTTGATTATGCCTAGCAGCTTTATATACAAATTTTATAGAAATTTCTTTGCTAAATATGATAAATTATGAGTGTTGAGGGATTTAATTTCAATTATCTGGATTTAAATATATTTAAATCAAATTATTATCATTTTAATATTATAATTATTTAATTATATACTATTAATACCAATTTACGATACGAGTTTGCAATATGAGTTTACGTCGCTGTCACGAGTTTGCTTAAGCCCACGTGTTTTACAACCTTGCTATGATGAATGCAGCTGCATTTATATCATTAATTGCTTTTAATCGATCATACTTGGTTTTCATTTCATTAATTATCGTTCAAGGTACTAGCCTTTAAATTTAATCATGTGAGTATCAGTAAATTCTGACCTTTTTTTTTTAAATGTTCGCATTAAAGTCTGATTTTTGTTTGAGAGGGACATGTCCGCTCTTTTTGTGGAAAGTTAAATTAATCAGTATGTTTAATATATAGGTATATATGCGTCAAGAGGGATTTTTTTTTTAGATGAATGGTTTAAGCGAATTAATTAATTTTCTTGTTTTCATTCATTATATACGAATTATTCCAATTATTCATTTTTTCAAAAACTCTCAAATATATTTAAACGAA
This sequence comes from Inga laurina, assembly GCA_963855925.1. Classification (NCBI taxonomy): domain Eukaryota; kingdom Viridiplantae; phylum Streptophyta; class Magnoliopsida; order Fabales; family Fabaceae; genus Inga; species Inga laurina. The sequence continues at coordinate 59,822,094 of OY979705.1, forward strand.
GTTATTAAGTGTTGCATGGATATACTATATTGAGAGGGATAAGATCAAAAGTACTAATGCGGCCACCTGAGGCTAAATTAGATGATCAGGATAAGATGTAATGTACGTAGATTGAGATTCAAAGTAACTATAATTCAGACTTAATGAACAAAGTTAAGAAAGAAAGGTCGTGACTGTATATATAATAATGTTACTTTAGTTGAACCTTTAATTTAGAATAATCTTGATCAAATTCGCATGAACGGATTAATTTAGAGTTTCTTCTGTGGCCATGTATACTTAAGATCGCCAGATAGAAAATTTGTATGATATCCTCAAAATAAGTCATCGAGAAAAAAGATGAGTATTCAAAAGAAGTCAGAATTATGATTATTTGTGGCTAGCTAGCTAGTTCCTTTGTTCTAAGATTTTTTAGCTTTAATTATGGATAAATATACATATACATATATACACCTCCTGTCCTTAGTATGAGACATATTTGGGGAGCTGATTTTGGTCATAAATGTAAGACATACTTTTTATATTTGTCAATCTTTTCCTAATTTACACTCATTAATGCTTCCTCAACATTAATCAAGGAGGAGAGAGAATGAGAGAATTAAAGGATATGATTAGGGTGTTTTAGAAAATATAGTATCATAATAACTAACTTAACCAATTTCCTTAATATAATTAGATTAGGTAAATATGTCTTATATTAAAGACCAAAGAAACTATCAATTTTTTTGTATTGTGAGTGCGTGTCTCGACTCTCGACTTCTAATTAAGATACGCGAATAGAAGGGCAAAACTCATCTACCGCACTCTCTAATTAATGCTCTATAATACTTTTTAAAATGACCCAACTTTTTTAAATGTATTAGTTCTCATTCGTTTAGAGATATTGTGGACGAAGCTAAGTTACTCCTATAGAGGATTTTTTTTTTTTTTTTTTAATATGAAACTCCTTGATAGAGATTGGCAGGTGATAGTTACACATAGGCCAAGAGAACATATACCGCTTTCTGATTGATCAATTAGCTAAATTTTCTTATATGATGGTAGGGAACTACTGCATCTTTGACCAACCATCACCTTTTGATCAAATAATAGACTGATGAAAGATTCTGAAATACTCTAGTTGTATATATACGTGTATTAGCTTGTTTGAGTTATGAGTTCCATTATTAGTAAGAAAATGGGGCAATCTTGAAATTTTAAGGGTTTTCGAAAAGAATAAAAAAAGCACAACTTGGGGGTATTTTTATTTGAAAAATCCTAAAATTTCAAAAATACACTGTTTTTTAACAATAAGATATCAAAATGTCAATCATTTTATATAAAACACAATTCTTAAATTGAAAACACAATTGCGAGAGCTATCTTCATATGATCGATCAGGGCATACACTTTTACAGAGACACACACACACACACCTCACTAGTTTATCACCAATTTAATTAACCAGGAAAATTAAATTGGATATGGCAACCACATGAGTCTAAATTGAAATGCAATTCCTTTGTTATTGGTTTCAACAAGAGAAAATGCACCATTTTCTGCCATTTCAACATGAATGCCTGTGAGTTCATGAGCTTCAAAAACATGACTGCTTTTGTAAAGTTGACACCTCACGTCTGCTACATAATGCTTCCAACACTTTGGTTTCTCAGGCTCAGCACAGCATGTTGGATTGTTTGCCCTATTCATTAGCTCATTTTCAAGGTACTGCATGCAATAATATTATTGTACAAGACCAGCACATATTAATCAATATATATAATCAGCCAAAATTATTCATTGCCAGGAAATTATCCAACCTGCATGCTTATTTTATGTTCATAACGATGAATGCATATGATGATACAGTAATTCAGAGAATGATAAAGAGCAAATAGGCAATGGACATAAAAATTGGAGGTGGGGTTTCTTATAAACACAATTATAATTTCATGTGTCACACTCTCTCTGTTTGTTTCTATGGTATTCAATTTCAAATTTATCTTTTAGTATATAGGACTTAAAAAGAGAGTGAAATGAAAAGATCAACGATTTTGTGAAATATTCCTTGTATCTCTATATAGACAACAAAAACATATATTCAAATCAAAAAACAAAAACAAAAAAATATATGTAAAACAAAAGTGCAAATTCGCTCCTTTAATTTTATAAATTGATTTTTCAGTCTTTTAACCTTAACATCATTAGTTTCATTAACAAAAATATTGATACTAAAATTTTTTTTTTTTTTTGGTAGTACAAAGGCAAGCTATGCTTGAGGTTTATAAAGAGATGCTAGGAAATATGCATCCCACATTGGCCCGGTAATAGACCCTCACACTCTAACGCAAAGAGTACCTCGCATTCTGCTGGCGAAGTGTCGAACATCAAGAACTCCTGAGTACTCAAAAGAGCCCGTCTCGCTAGATAATCAGCACATCTGACATTCTCTCTATAAGCGTGCAAGATCTCCAGGTCCCAGTCCATGAGGATAAGTGATCTAGTCTCTAAGATGACATCCTGTAATGGGTGAGCAGTCCCACAGTCAATCGATAGCAAATGAATAGCCTGAAGGGAATCTGAATACAGCTTGATCCTGGTAAGTCCCATCTGCTTGCATAATTGAAGACCACTACGTATTGCATGGATTTCCGCAGCAGTTGAGGTATTTTGTCCCAACTTCTGTTGAAATCCACACCTCCAGGTGCCCTGATGATCTCGAATGACACCTCCACAAGCTGCGTGCCCTCTGTTGTCCTTCGAACCATCCACATCAACACGTACATATCCCTGGTCTGGCGGCCTCCAGTGGTCCTCCTCCCTTACTGGCATCTGGAATATTTGATGCCGGAAATGCCCGTTCTCCACTCCTTCAAGAAGGTGAAACATACACTTTTGAACAATCTTCTTCTCATCATCCACAGTCCCCTCGAATGCTTTGCTGCAGCGATTCTTCCACAGAAGCCAACAAATAGTGCTGAACACTCGTTGCCACGTCCATCTAGCCACCCTCCTATTCCCAGGGGAATATTGGGAATTCCATTGTAGCCAATCCTGCAAATTACCAGAGAAAAATATACTATGATATAAGGAGTTAGTTAAGGAAAACCACACTCTCCTGGCATGCTCACAGTCTCTCAAAATGTGAAGAATACTCTCCTCACCCTCACACTCAAAAGGACAGGTGTTTGGGATATTCGAGTTAAAACTCGCTCTCAATTGGTTCGTTGGTAGCTTCTCATGGAATACTTGCCACATAAAGAATTTTACCCTCTCAGGAGTTCCCCAGCGCCATAAATTCCGCCAGTGAGGATGGTTACCCAGATCTCGCTGATGATGAAGGTGGCTGTATGCAGACTTTACACTAAATGTGTTGTCCGGGGACCATCTCCAGTATATCTCATCCTCCTCAGATCCACTAGGAGGGCATACCGACATAATTTTATCCACCACCCAGGCAGGAAGGAAACTTTCCCATTTCCTTCTGTCCCATTGACCTTCCCGTGTTACAAATGAGCAAACACAGGCTTCCAGATCCACTGAAGCAGAATTGTTGATTATGTAATCATTTAGGGGTCTGTCCAAAGTGGTCCAATAGTCTTGCCAAGCCTTCGTAGACCTCCCATTCTTTACTTTTCTGCCCAAGCCCTGCTTGAAAACGTCCCACACTTTCACTATACCACTCTATACGGCAGATTGGTTACGCTTTCTCTGAACCTGGGGCACAATACTCATTCCGCAAGAGTATTTCATGCGCAAGCATTTGACCCACAGAGAGTCAGGTTTTGTGATCAAGCCCCAACAGAGTTTCATGAGAAATGCCAAGTTCTGATGGCGGAGATCCTTAATTCCCAAGCCACCTTCCGCCTTAGACCTTTTCAGAATGTCCCAAGCTATCAGATGAAGTTTCTTGGCATCTTCTTGCTGATTCCAAAAGAAATCTCTGCTTATTTTTTCAATAAGCGATAAGACCCCTTTTGGGATCAAAGTTGATTGCATCTGATATTGGGGAATTGCAGAAAGGACAGATTTAATAAGCACCGTTCTCCCGGCCATGCTTAGAAATCTCCCTTTCCAACATGCCAGTTTTGTTCTCACTTTCTGAATTAAAGGGGCAAAAGTCAACTTAACCATTCTTTTGTGCAGGAGCGGAACCCCCAAATATTTTCCCAGATCAGCTGTCAGCCCAATTCCCACACTTTGGCTCAACTCGTAGGCCCTGATGAACTGGACGTTCTTGGAGACAAAAATCTTAGATTTTTGCAGATTGATCTTGTGACCAGATACTTTACAGAATAGCTCCATGATGTTCCTCATCACACCCATCTGCTCAGAAGAGGCTTCGCCAAATAATATCAGATCGTCAGCAAAGAAGAGGTGAGATATGATCGGACCCGCGGTGCTCAGTTTTAAGGGCTTCCAACGTCCCATGTCTACTTCTTGATGAATAAGTTGACGCAGAAGCTCCATACATAGAACAAACAAATATGGACTCAGCGGGTCACCCTGCCTCACTCCCCTAGTAGGAGTAAATTCTTCAGAGGCGACACCGTTCCAGATAATACGCATGGAAGCTGAAGAGACACAGGTCATGATCAGATTAATAAAATCATTTCTCAACCCCAGACTATGAAGGGTAAAATCTAGAAAGCCCCAGTCAAGCCTATCAAAAGCCTTCTCCATATCTACCTTCACCGCCACATAGCCCTTCTTACCTCTTTTATTTCTCATAGTGTGAATAGCTTCCTGGGCTAAGATGACATTGTCAACGCCCTGCCTTCCAGAGATGAAGCTACACTGGTTCTCCGCTACGAGGTAGTTCATAACACATTTGAAACGGTTCGCAAGCACTTTGCTCACAATCTTGTAGCTCACATTGCATAGGGAGATGGGCCTAAAATCCTTGAGGGATAACGGGTGGTCAACCTTAGGTATGAGAACAATATTGGTGTGATTAACAGCTTTAATCTCCTCCGGGTTCTCAAATATTGATACTAAAATTTTAATTGTTGACAAAAAAGCACTCTCAAATGTAAATGTAATAAGTTTAATTTTTTAAAATAACAAAAATTGGCACAAAAAATAATCATTTGAGACTAACACAATGGGGCACATAGTATAGGATACTGTAATATATAAGATTACCTTCCATGGCATGACATGTACTGTAAAGCTAGCTAAGAGATTAACTGATGTGTGTGTGTGTGTGAGAGAGAGAGAGAGAAACGATATAATATACATACTAGACAAGAGGGATTTTACAATAAACAATTTTATGCTATATATACTAGGAGATTATGTCAATCAATTCAATTTCTTTGTCCTTGATATTATATTCCACTTCCACCTTCAACAATATAATTACTTATAGCCCCGTTTATACTAATTAATTTCTAAACCCTTCAAACTATCTTTTATTTAATTTGACTTACCAAAAAACCATAAGCCAAACTTTCTGTATCAGTCACATGTTTCCAAATACATAATTCTCAGACACACACACACACACACGAGATCAAGAAAATCACATATTTTCAAACCTAGAAATTTAAGACTCATAAAAAGAAGCTAGCATGCAGGCTGGGAAGGAAGGCTCTGCAATAGCCAATGACTATGATGGAAATTAAACAATAAGGGAACAACTTGGCATTGAAGGAAGAAGAGAATATTGTTGTGATCGTTCAATATATAAAGTAATATAATTAATTCAAGAATTAATGTTGGAGTAATTGAAACCCCCCATGCATCGGCAAAAAATTATTCACGGGAAGAAGTGTTTCATGGTCTGGGCTATATTTTTCTCATAACAATTTGATCATAGATTTATATTGTATATGATCATAACAATATGCTCTTCCTCTTCAATGCTAAGCTATGTTCCCTTTAGTTTTCCATTGCACAATTATCAGTGGTTTTCTTCTCACAGCTGCATGGGGAAAATCACCAACGTCCCAAACCAAGAAAAATGATATCTGAAAAATCACGTCATAACTTATTAGTGGTGTCACTTTAAGTTATTATTGATAAGTTATGAGACTTTTCATATATTATTTTTTTTAGTTGGGACTTTGGTGTGATTTTTCCTTCTTTCCCTAGCGCTGTTACTCAACTCGCACATGCTCAACAGGTTATCTAAACTTGGAGCTGCTATTACTATAATAGCCTTCCAAGTTCCATCTTTACACCTCACACCTTCAACTCTCTAAACCTGGATCATATAACCTCTACTCTAATACCACCTTGTTGGAGGAAAAGGATAACAATACTTGATAAGAGAGATTTATAACGTAAAAACACTTAGTATATATAGTAGGAGATTTTTTTACTACTACTGTATATGTTTTCTTTGATATTTCTCTTCACCTTCATCACTAATCACTTAGCCCAGCCCAACTATTCACTTGCCTTACCAAAAACCCATATACCCCCCCTCTATTAGAATGATTAAGTTCCATATCAAATGATTGAAAGATGAATTAAAGGTATATAATGTTAAAGCAATTCCTATCAAATTGGCTTAAGCTATTTTAATATAAAGGCAAACCTAATATATATATAATATACTTAATTCAAAATTCAGCATGGTATCAAAATCATTTGATCAGCAGTGACAAGTCCTATCTAATTGTTTTAACCTATTTTGTTTAGAAAAACAAACCTAATATATATACCTAATTAATTCAAAATTCAACACACACTCTCACTTATCTCTCTCCCCATCTTCTTTTTAATTCTAAAAGAGTCAAGCTTAGTGTTTAAGATGTGTGGGATTCAACTCGTGACCTCTCACGAGTAGACGTAGTCAGGAGTTTGATGTCACTAGGGCGCACAGGGTCACTGTCATAAATCACACTTTTCTAGTTCAATCACATTTTGCTAAATACATAAATTAATCCACTCACACATATCAATCTAAATGACAATGCATATATATATATATATATATATATATATATATATATATATATATATATATATATATATATATATATATATATATATATATATATATATATATATATATATATATATATATATATATATATATATATATATATATATATATATATGTTATTTTTCCTCTAGTTTTGGCGTAGATCACTTACGCGTATGAAGCTGGCTCTGTGAGGTGATTGTAGGGTTTCTTCGTTATTCATCAAGACCACCAGAAGACTGGGATGACAGGTCCAAAACAAAGCATCGAGAAAAGAAGAGTAATTTGAAGCAGCTGGAATGCATTGAAGAACCACCATTGTCACATTTGTTGGATGATACACCACTGGATGTTCTTTCAGCTCCTCGAGACTCAGCAGATTCTGTCCATTCAAACTTGTTTAAAAGTAGTCAATATATATTAATTCCAGGAAAAAAAACTTAAATTCATGACACTGAAGTTCGTTGAGCTATATATAGAATTTTCTAAGTACATGCGTCTAACTATCTCTAGTTCTTCAAAGACACACAAACAAACTCAGTATACAGGAATAATGGTTGGTCTTCTGGATAGAGAATGCAATAGCTAGTAACACTTGTGAGTCGTAGTTGCAAAGCAATATAATATTAGAAGAAATTCTCAAGACAAAGACTTTTAATCTCTATATTGTCATTCTCAATCATTGTTAATTGAACAGTCTCCAAACCTGGGAGACTTGAAATCAAAGCTTTAATCCACTTATATGCATTTGTCTCCTAGGTTAAACACTTTAAAGTCTTTATATTCCGAACCCCAAAAGCAAACTCTGAAACGACTGGAAGAAGAAGAAATGAGGAATCGAGAGAGAGAGAGAGAGAGGGGGGGGGGGGAAGTAATTTCTGTATATTTCACTCACTGATGCTTTACAGCTGTTCAGAAATATATACACGCGTATCTCACAATAGTAAGCATAACAATATAAATAACAAGCTCAGGAAAATAATCTAACTAAATGGTGTAACCGACTAACTAAAGGTTAACTAAATGCTACCCATTATCTATAATCTGTTTATTACATTCTGTCAGCCCCCCGCTAGCTGGAGCATGAATATCTACCATGCCCAGCTTGGACAAAAGAAAACGGAATGGTTGCGGAGCCAATGGTTTAGTGAAGAAATCAGCAAGCTGATCTGTAGACTTGACAGGAAGTAAATGAATGACACCCTCTGTGACCTTATCACGAACAAGATGACAATCCAATTCAATGTGCTTAGTATGAGCATGAAATGTTGGATTAGAATCAAGCTGAATAGCAGACTGATTATCACAAAACACAATAGCAACTCTGGATCGATGAATACGAAGATCATCAAGTAAGTATAACAACCACTGAAGTTCACAAGTAGTCATAACTAAAGCACGGTACTCTGCTTCGCAAGAGGAAGTAGAAACAGTAGATTGCTTCTTAGACCTCCAGGAAATAAGAGCATGATCTAGAAAAACATAGTAGCCAGTGATAGAACGGCGAGAATCAATACAAGCAGCCCAATCACTATCACTAAAACCTTTCAAATGAAGATCAGATGTGGAAGGGAAGAAAAGTCCCTTAGCTGGAGCGGATTTAAGATAACGAAGTACTCTATGGGCAGCTTGCATATGTAAATCAGTAGGGGAAGCCATAAACTGACTAAGTTGCTGAGTGACAAAGGAGATATCTGGTCTAGTAGTAATAAGATATAAAATGCGACCTACCAACTTACGATAAGAGGTCAGATTTGATAAAGGAGTGCCACCTGCAAGAGTCAACTTAGTGCTGCGATCCATTGGAGTGGAAGCAGGTTTACAATCGAGATAACTTGTTTTAGTGAGAAGATCAAGAACAAATTTGCGTTGACACAAAGAAATGCCATCCATACTTCAAGCAACCTTAAGGCCAAGAAAATATTTTACAGGGCCAAGATTCTTGATCTTAAAATTGACATCCAAACTATGTTTCACAAACTCAATCTTAGACAAATCATTTCCAATAAGTAGAATATCATCTACATAAACCAAAAGTGCAGTAAAACTAGTGCCAGAAGCTTTAATAAATAGAGAATAATCAGCCTTGGATTCAGTGTAACCATATGAGATAAGAGTAGAAGAAAGTTTCTGAAACCACTGCTTACTAGCTTGCTTAAGGCCATAAAGAGATTTTTGAAGTTTACACACAAGGCTGGAATCAGAAGCATGAAAACCAGGAGGTAAAACCATATATACTTCCTCATGTAAATCACCATGAAGAAAGGCATTATTAAGATCTAATTGTTGAAGATGCCAATTATTAGCTGAAGCTAAGGCAAGAAGTAAACGAACCGTGGTCTTTTTAGCAATAGGAGAAAAAGTATCAAAGTAATTAATGCCTTCAGTCTGAGTAAAACCCTTAGCAACCAACCAAGCTTTATAGCGATCAAGAGAACCATTAGACTTATATTTCTTAGTGAATACCCATTTACAACCAATAGGAAATTTCCCACTAGGCAAAGGAGTAAGGATCCAAGTCCTATTCTATTCTAGAGCCTGAATTTTAGCATCCATAGCATCTCTCCAAGACTTATGTTTAGAAGCTTGGCGATAAGTAGTAGGTATATCATCAGCAGAAATGGTTAAACAAAAACATTTATAAGAAGGAGAAAGAGAATGATAAGCAAGAAAAGAAGAAATAGGATACTTATTACCAGAAGAGAAAGAAGCAGCTGAAGTAGTGAAGGAAGAACAATAGTAATCTTGCAAATAATTAGGTGGTTTATGTTGCCAGGAAGAAACACGGGAGGGAGCAGAAGGATCAGGGGCAGAAGAAGGAGAAGGGTTAGAATCAGAAGGAACATAATTGGTATGGGCAGGGGAAACAAAAGGTGTAGGAGCTGAGGAAACAAGAGGAAGACCATAATCAAGGGGAGGAATAGAAGCAGGAAGAGGGATAGGACAAGCAGGAGAATCATGTGATGTAGCAACATGGAAAGGAAAAATAGATTCATAAAAAATAACATCTCTAGAAATGAAAATATTGTTAGAGTGAAGGTTAAGAAGAATATAACCTTTGGTAGTGGCAGAAAACCCAAGAAAACACTACTACAAAAAAGGGTTTTAACGTCCCTATTTTGGCACTTTTAACATCCAAAAACTGGGGGACGTCTATGTAGGGGGCGTAGTATGTTTTAAGAAAAGACGTCCCAAATTAAGAATTGGGACGTCTAAAGTCAGGACTTTAGACGTCCCAAATTGAGAATTGGGACGTCTAAAGTCTTCCACGGGGGGACTTTAGACATCCCAATTCTTAATTTGGGACATTAAAAATTTTTATTTTTTTTAAAAAATGATTATTTATATTTTTCATTACCCAGCAAATTAAAATTGCAGAAACAGAATTGAAGATGGATTCATAAACCACAAAATGTCCTTTACAAAATGGTAAAGACATCTAGCATTGCAATTTTTTTACTATATATATATATGTATAATAACAACAACTCATAAAACCTAATATTATATATGTATAACAACAACCAGAAAGTGTCAAAATGTTTGTCACCACACAACTACAAACTAATTGTTGTTCATTTCATCAAAATAAATATACATATGTATTTCCGTCTATTTCCAAGCTCCAAACGTATAAAACAAAAACATTATTAGTATTGCATAACTACTAACAACTAGTTTATGATTCTGGGAAAAAAAATCAAGGGAAAAACACTCCAATAACTAGAATCATGTAAATAAATTAAAAGCATTATAATAATTTCACATTGCAAGTTTAACTTAATTCTTCATGTAAATTTATATTTAAAAAAAACAAACCTGATGAAAGTAGGGGAGAGGGCAACCAACGGTGTCTATGTGCTTCCAAGGTGGAGAGAAGATGTTGGAGGAGTTGTGTATGCACAGTGGAGAGGAGAGGTCCGCTGGAGGCTGAAAGCAACAAAGAAAGTGGGAGGTCTACGCCGGAGGGTGGAGGGGGCAAAAAAGGTGGAGGAGGTGTACGCCGGAGGGTGAGACAAAGAAGGTGCTATGAGAATGGAAGGAGGTGGAGGAAAAGGGAATGAAGAAAAGGAAGAGAGGAAGATGAAGTGTAATGAAGAAAAGAGAATAATGAAAAAGCATACCCATGGTGTTGATAGAGAAGACGAAGTCACGGGAATGAAAGGAAAAATGAAATGTAGAAAAAAGGGAAGAGAAGTCAGGGGGGATGGGAAAGATGGAAAAGGAGGGTGGGTTTCTGACATGGGAATGAAGAAAAGTCTCACGTATGTCAAAATTTCTGACATGATTTTAGGAGTCCTAAATCCCATTTGGGACGCCTAAAGTCAATTTTGGGACTCCTAAAGTAAGACTTCAGGTGTCCCAAATCCCATTTGGGACGCCTGAAGTCTTACTTATTTGGGACTCCTAAAGTAAGTTAAAATTTTTTAATTTATTTTTTTGGCGCCAGTGGAAATCTTTAGGCGTCTCAAATAAAATTTGGGACATCTAAACTCTACTTTAGGCATCCCAAATTCAAATTTGGGACGTCTAAATGTTTCCCTACGTACACATAATTACGAAAATGCCACCGCCTTCCTTTTTAACAACCCAATTTTAAAATTGGGACGTCCATTGGGGTGGTTATATCATAATTCTGTAGTAGCAAAAACACATTTAGAGGCCCGAGAGTCAAATTTGGATCTGTGAGCAGAAAGAGTAGAAGCATAGCACAATGAACCAAAAACACGTAGATCAGAATAAGAGGGAACCTTGTTAAACAAAGAAGCAAAAGGGGTAGAATGGTGAAGAATACGAGAAGGGAGTCGATTGATTAGAAAAACAGCATGAGTAACAGCAAAACACCAGTAAAGTTTGGGAAGATGAGCTTGAAATAAAAGGGCACGAGCAACATTCAAAATATGCTGATATTTCCTCTCAACAAGGCCATTTTTTTAGGGGTTTCAATGCAAGAGGTTTGATGAATAATGCCCTTAGATTTATAAAAAGAATCCATGGAAAATTCAAGACCATTATTGGACCGAATGATTTCAATCTTGGTATTGTGCTGTGTTTCAACAGAAAGAACAAAAGATTGAAAATGAATCTGAACTTCAGATTTTGATTTCATAGGATAAATTCATGTATAACGACTATAACAGATGGACGATAGAAAGATGAAACAACAGGAAAAGGAAGATGTGAGTTTGGTGACAGAAAGAATGTTAAAGGCAAAGTCAGGAATATAAAAGACATCATGGAGAATCAAGGAATCAAAAAGATATATGGTTCCTGAAATAGTAGCAGTGATATAACTATGATTTGGAAGTTTGATAGGGATAGGAGAAATCTGTTTATAACCAGCAAAGCAAGTAAGATTATGATAGACATGATCAGTAGCACCTATATCAATGATCCAGGAGGTCTTTTGAGAAAATGAAGAAGAACAACAACAATTACCTAGAGGAGTTGAAGATGAAAGAGAATGAATATTATGAATAGATGAAACTGGCGCGATTGAGAGACAGAATTGGAAGAGGAATTAGGTTGAACGAGTGCAAGAAGCTTGTGATATTGCTCTGGAGTGAATTGATCAGATGGTGTTGGAAAGATGCCATTGGAATTGCCTTTCAGCTCTATCACAGAAGAAGACATCAGATCCTGAGACTGAAATTGATAAGCCGATGCTTGAGATTGATTGCGAAACTTAAAACCCGGTGGAAAGCCATGTTTTCGGTAACATGTGTCCATGGTATGACGAGGACGATTGCAGTAGGTACAAAATTTTGTGTTACTTGATCTAACCATAGCAGAATTCTTGGATCTAGATCCAGAATTAGAACCAGGAAAATGTATCGGTCCTTTATTAAGCAAGATTGTCAGCTCATTACCAGAATGCATCTCATATGTTCTTATTGTAAAATCATATAAAAGACCTTATTAACCGAGGGCAGAGGATCAATCAACATAATTTGAGATTTGACCGAAGCAAATCTATCATTCAGACCCTTCAAGAACTGAAGAGTGTAATCTTGCTCACGATAATGAACACACGAACAAATAAAATTGCAAGTACATCGAGTAATAGGCCGAAGAATCAAATACTCATCCCATAAAATTTTCAACTTAATAAAATACTCACTGACAGAAAGATCACCTTGCTTGAAACCAAAAATTTCATCCTGGAGCTTAGCAACACGGAAGACATCACTCTGAGCAAATCGATCTCTCAGATCTGACCAGATATCGTAAGCCTTATCCAACCACAATATGCTATGCACAATGGTAGGCGAAAAAGATCTCGTTATCCAAGTGAAGACCATCGTGTTGCAACGCAACCAGGCAGAATAAATCGAATCAGAACTTGGTGGTGCAAGAATCGAACCATCAACAAATGCTAGCTTTTTTTTTGGATTGAAGAGCCATTTTCATAGCTCATGACCAAGTATGATAGTTTGGCCCAGTTAACACCGGAGTTACAAGAATCAGGGCAGGATTTTCGTTAGGATGTAGGTAATAAGGATTTGAAAGGTTTTGGGAAGGATCAAGAGAAGCTCCAACGACGGTGTCGCTAGCGACTGTAGAAGAAATAGTCATGATGGAAGCATATCGATGCTCTGATACCATGAAATGACTGGAAGAAGAAGAAATGAGGAATAGAGAGAGAGAGAGAGAGAGAGAGAGAGAGAGAGAGAGAAGGGAAAAGTAATTTCTATATATTTCACTCACTAATGCTTTATAGCTGTTCAGAAATATATACACGCGTATCTCACAATAGTAAGCGTAACAATATAGATAACAAACTCAGGAAAATAATCTAACTAAATGGTGTAACCGACTAACTAAAGGTTAACTAAATGCTACCCATTATCTATAATCTGTTTATTACATTCTGTCATACTCTATATGAATCCCACATAGAATTAATGTAACAAGATTCAAAGCTTGATCTATACGCAATGTCATAATATTTACTTCGACAAAATTAAACCAAGCTTTGAGAAGAACATGAGACTTAGGCGTTCAACTGGATCAAACGTTTTAACGGTCAACTTCTCAAGAGAATTCCTAGAATGATTCACAAGGTCCTGGATTTTATCATCACGAGCTACCACATCCTCAAGAATTATCTCTTTAAGACACAGAGATTCATGAAGCCAGGATTCAGGGAATGAAATTTTAGTGGGGAATTTGCAGCCTATGAGCTGAAGTTTGACTAAAGATTTTGAAGTGAAAACTGATTGAGGTAGATGTAGAAAATGTTGTAATTATTAATGTCTGGAGATTCAAAAACCCTAAGATCTATCTCCTTGACATAATTTTTCATAATTAAAGAAAGCCAGTCATGGAGGTGAGATTCCAATTCCAAGTTGTTCAAACCCTCGTTTTCTGGCGGATTAATAATCAAGAAGAAGCTCTCAATGATTGCGCTGCGAGATCTTAGGGTTTGCATAGAGGCCTCGATCGAAGCGACGAAGTCTTCGAGGGTGTCATTTTCGTCATGATCAAAGCTAAAGTGTAGCACTGGAAGCGAAGTCCAGAGATTTTGCCAGGTCTTTGATGTAGCTGAGAGTGATACTGCATCTTCTACGGGTAAGAAGAAGAATATTCTATGCAGAATCTCCGCTGGTAATCGGAATGTTCCGTCCGAGCCGTTGAGCCTGTGAGCTTGTTTTCTCATGGAAGCCATGGTTAGGTCTGTTCAGTCTTGTTGGTACTATCACTGTGAGAAAACTAGCTGCTGATCAGACAGAAAGAGCTATAGAATTTTGGTAAAAGGCCTAGTCACGGAACACTGAAACATGTAGTAAGTGGTTTTTTCTTATTTGATCAAGGTTATATCTATGAGTCACTTTGGTTTTGAGAATAATCCTCTTTAATGTAAAGGTAAGAATTTTCGTCTCCATCAATAAATGCACTTATGATCTGTTTAAATTTAGTCGTTTTCATCTGTGTCTGTTCAGAGACATTATGGATGATGCTAATTTACTCCTCTACAGAGACTTTTTTTTTTTTTAAAAACACATGAAACTCGTTTATAGAGACTGGCATGTGATGGTTACACATAGTCCAAGAGAACATATATATGATATACCTCTTGATGATCATTTAGCTAAATTTTTTATCATACAGATGGAGGCTGATGAAAGATTTTGAAACATTCTAGTCGTACACCGAACTTGTTTTTGGATAGGCACAAAAAGTCATCCTATCTGGACCGTCCAGATCTCATCTGGACGGTTCAAATTTGACCTTTTTTAAATTGATTATTTTTGAATAAAAAAATTATTTTTGAAGAAAATATTAATTAAAAGATTATCTTTATTTTAGATTCTGTACTCATTAAAATAATTTTTTTAAAAAAAAAATAAAAAAAATAAAATATGAATCATCCAGATCCTATATGAACAACCCAAATAAGACGAGCACCCTCTACTCATCCAAAGGATGAGTAGGGAAGCTCGTTCCAATCGTATACTTGTACTAGCTTTTTTAAGTTATAAATTTAGTTATTATTAAAAAAATGACATTTTAATATTTTATAAACAAAAAATGATGCAGTTTTGGATTTTAATAGTTTTTCTAAAAAAAAAACAATTTTGGGATATTGTTCTTTGAGAAATGCTAAAAAGTGAAAAAAAAATGCACTAGTTTTTATCCCCTATCTTCATATGATCATTTCATACACTTTTAATCTATATATATCCATATATTAATTCGTGTAAATTTAAATTAGGATTACATATGTGATGGGGATTATCTGATCTATTGTAATCTACTGTGAATAATTAATTAGGATCAAATTGAATTACTTTATTGCGTTGGTTCAGGCCGTAGTACCGGTAATTGAACTTGGGTCCCCATGGGCCTCGAAACTGCAACCATGAGGACCACGATTACTGGTAATTGAATTACTTTACTGTACCAACGAAATACATTGAAAAAATACATACAGATTTATGTAATTCTGATGCATGCGATTGAATTACCGCGCCGTGCAATGAATAGAAATTAATATCAATATGTACCTCGTTTAATTTTCCTCCCTCAAATTCTCATATTCAATTACCTTATCTCTACATATGTGTATTTATATGTACTCGTTTGATTTAATATATGGGCTAAGGTATAAATTTAGTAATGAAGTTTTATTTAAAGGATGTCTGGTACAAATATGATTTAGAAGGAGTAAAAAAAAACAATAAAAAATTAAAAAGGGTGTAAATTTAATAAAACCGTTAAATGTGATCAATATCGTTATGGGTTTTTTTCTTTTATAATCTAACACTGTTAAGTCAAATTTAATGATTTTGTTAAATTTACACCATTTTTAATTGTTCATTGTTATTTTTTCGTCTTATAAAATATATTTGTACCAGAAAAGACGCCCTTTAGATAAAACTTTATTTTTAAATTTACACCTTAACCTTTTTATATATTGATCTTATATAAGGATATAATTTGATCATCTCATAATTATTTGTGATTTTTACTGTTACTTAATTAATTATTTTTAAATCTTGATTTTTTTTATTTTAGCATTTTAAGTGTTTGTTGGAATACTAGAAAGATCCTAATAGATATCATGATGATTTTGTAAGAATATCTTTTTAAAAAAAAGTTCAAAGTGCCGCATTTTATTTCTCACTATAATTTAACTTTACTTTTAGTTCTTCTCTCTTTCTGGCTAATTGGCTATCACATACAGGGATCAGTTTCCCATCATACCTAAAGGTAAGGCATCTCGGTCCATTTGGATTGTTCAGATTTATTATTTTTTATCTGATGATTTTTAAATAAAAAATTATTTTTTAAAAAATATTAGTTAATAAATTATCTTTATTTTATATTTTCTATTAATTAAAATAATTTTTTTAAAAAAATAAAATTAAATATACACCGTCTTATGTGGCCGACCTCCATGGGACCGAGCGCCCCCAATATATATATATATATATATTCATGAAAAGGCCACTAACAGACTCAAACGCTTACGACGAGCAACTTACGTTCTATAGATATAGATATGGATGTCGCTGGCGTACTCCTCTGCGTCGCCACCGGCACCTTATATACGTTGGGATTCATATTAATTGGCCTTTTGCTTTGGCACCTTTCCCTTTGCTTTTTTCATTGCTGCCTCTTCCTCTGCGACCTCTACTTACGCCTCCGCCGCTACTTCTTTGCCGATCACTTTCCCCAACCTCCCCTTCATGATCACATTCTCCCTCTCCCTCCTCCCTCCTCCTCCTTCCACCCATTCTCTCCTTCCCACCTTCACCTACTCCGCCTCCAGAACGACAGGGGAGCATGGTCACCCTCTGCCGCTACCGCCAGAGTGTGCCATCTGCTTGATGGAGTTCAAAGAGGGAGATATAGGCCGGATACTCCCGAACTGTGACCACGTCTTTCACCTCGTTTGCGTCGACAAGTGGCTCCCAACAAACAAGACTTGCCCGTTGTGCCGAGAGGTCGTCAATCTGGAAGAAGGTCGGTTAGAGAATACTAATTCGTCCATTGTTATTAATCTTCTTCCTCCAGCAATTTGATGCCACAGAAACACGCTGCACGTAGTTGCCAGCTTATTTTTTTAATTATAAAATCGATTTTTTGGTCCTTTTTTGGACGGAAAATCCCAATCATATACTACCTCCGGTCCTAAATATAGGATAAAGTTTGAAGTGCAATTTGTACTATAAAATTTGTCCTATATTTAGGATCGGAGGGAGTATTTTTTTTGCGGGAAATACCGAAACATATATTGTGCCATAAACATCAAATCATCTATTTTTTTAAGAATCAAACCATCAAATTATATGTATTTTGAATCAAGTTAAATTAAAAAGAAATACTACCTCGGCTCCTTTTAAGAGATAGTTAGGGTTTGAATTTGATTCTAAATATTATATCTCCATCTATTTTGTCTATCTAAATATTATAATCATATCATTACGAAAAACTAGCACATAACCTGTGCATTGTGCGGCGTTATA
Source organism: Inga laurina (assembly GCA_963855925.1). NCBI lineage: Eukaryota > Viridiplantae > Streptophyta > Magnoliopsida > Fabales > Fabaceae > Inga > Inga laurina. The sequence continues at coordinate 59,839,980 of OY979705.1, forward strand.
TAAGTTGTATAAGTTTTCATTGTTTGTATTTTAAATATAAGACAATATTTATTTTTTTCACGTATGAAGCAGATTGATATATTTGAACATTTTCTTTCATATTAATATATATGAAAAGTAAAAGCTCTATAAATATATTTGTTAGCCCATTTCCACGGTTCACAAGCACATATCTTCAATGCCATGTTTTCTCTGCAAGGAAATAAATATAGTAATAATTTGAAAAGAATAAAGAAAAGCTTCAAGATCAAATGTATGTGTAACAAAAAATCATTCTATATTAGGAAATTCTTGAGAGGGAAATCTCCAAAACAAGCTCTGAACCTAAAACACTTAGTGGCTAAGGGGTACTACAATGGAAGGTTGTCTGTTGTGCGTTTTAACTTTGAACTTTGGCTATGACAAAAAGCTTAGTCTTGAAATTACATCAAGATGATGTGAAGACCGCTTTCCAATTTGGAAATTTGGAAATTGGATTATGAACTCTACATGAAGCAGCTTGAGGGCTTCATAGAAACAATCACCCAGGTAGTAGTATATGAAGTTTCACAAGGTGAAAAGCCTCACCAACTTTGAGATGATCGAAGAACATTACATAAGTGTCAAATGGTCTTGAGATGATTCTTTGTGAAGTCATCCTTTGTCAAATAACAAATGTTTAGCTGAAACAAGTGTCAAGGGAGTTAAAGGAATAAAGGATAAGAGAATCCTTAAATTTTGAGTTGAAAACTCATGGGTTGAACAAATAATATCTTGACTGACAAGGTAAATGGAGATTGCACAAGGAAGATACAGTCTTTGCCACCTAAGACATTTACAAGTGTGATCCTTAGGCATCTTAGGATGCCAAACTGCAAACCCATGGACACTCCTGAACTCAAGAGCACAAACCTAGAGAGGTTACATGTCCTATGAGGAATCCAACATAGAAAAAGTGGATAGAGTCCCATAGTAAGACTATGGTTGGTAATATAAATGTACACATTAGTGTATATAAGACCGAATGTTTTTTGTTGGACTTGGAAGCTATTTTTGGCCCTATTGTGAAAATAGATTATGAGAATAACCATGGATTAAGTTGTCAAGGCAACAATTTTACTTTGAAAGGATACTCCAATACAAGGCCTAAGCAAATGATAATGAAGTAAAGAAAAATACAATGTATTTATGTTATCCATGGAATTAGAACACAAAGCGTGTTCTACCATCATTCAAGGTGCCATATGGCTAGAGAAGTTCCTATGAGTAATTGGGAATGAATGGTGGATAGGAGGATCCAAACGATCATATCTTATGATGAGGATCCTAAGTATCACAGCAAGGCGAAACACACATTTGATATATCTCTATGAGAGATATGCTTTCAAAGAAGGAAAGCAACAATTCAATGACCTTCTGCTAATGGAATGTTGGTAGATCCCCTTACTGAGCCCGTAGTTTGATAATCATTGAGTCATTGGCGATCTTGGGGCATAAATAAAATATACGGTCTTGAATCTCTTTTATATAAAGATAAAAGAAATAGTATGTATGTTATGAGTAAATACATATAAGGTATACAATTTTTTTTTGTATGTCGTACAGGTCCGAAGAGGTTGGTTCACTCATACGAACAACCGTCTTCCCATGTTTTGCAGGGGCATGGGAGGGTAAGACAAGCAAATGACCACCATGAGATGGTTAAGAAGATTCTTTGCGTTTGAGTTGCCTCAGTTAAAACTGAGATGAGATCCACATGTGTGTATATACACAGAAAATGGATTGAAACATGAATACATACCTATAGTCAGGCAAAGAACTCTTTCACAAATAAGATTGTAAAAGAGATATTGTGAAAAAGAAAGTTCTGGTTCGAATGTTGAGTGTATTTTGGAACTAATGTCTGTACGGTGAAAAAGAAAGAAATCGACATACACTATAAACCATTCACTGTAACATGCAATTCATACTGCATGTGCTTGAAAGTTAGACTGCAATATGAGATGTAGGTGAAAGTTCCCTAGTTTACTATAGTGTGAGTCCCAGGAAGGAAGAATCCTCCCACAATGCCCTCAAGACTTAGGCGGCATCATGAAAGCTTGGTTTGGTGACAGCTACCTTAGCTGAAGCTCTATGATCACACATGATTTCGGTCAAACGAGTGAGAACCAAGAAAGCGACCAAGTCAAGATGGACTGATGTTTAGTCAAAAAGAACGATTTACTCCTATATGCATAAGATGTGCTAGTGTCTGTGGTCGACCCCTTAATAGCTCTATGTGTAGCTTGTAAGTGCAATACTATATGCATGGAGCACAATTTGGGTTAATCAATATATTAACTCGATAGGGATTAGATATGCCATAAACAATACGTATGGGAGAATCTGGGGCATCTGAGGCAATGAATATATAGCTTACAGATATATATATAAAGGGTGTCCTTGGATGCTGATCCTATATGAGGGATTTCTAGTATCACAAGCATCAAATCTTGAAGACACTTTTGCCCACGTAGTCATGGCAGACACCAAGTATGAAACAGGAAAGAGTAACGGACGCACGATGGGAGGCCCATCAAGTGCGAGTGGGAGATGTTGGACTTTGGGTCCAAGTCCGCCATTGATGGGCCGGACTATTTGATTAGGATACAAGTAGCCTAATCAAGTAAGAATCAAATCAGCATTAATTGTAGATTGGGGAATAAGTTAGTATTAATTATGATATTGTTAATTGAGAAACAAGTCAACATAATTCAGGAAATTAATTGAGAAATAATTCTTCTGATTACTAACTTGGAAGGCAAGAAGGGTGGACATCATTTCCTAATCAGTAGCCACCCTAAACCACTATAAATAGGAGGTGCCTCCTTCAGTTATTCCTCACCGCTGCTATTGAGTTTTCTAGCAATCTCTTCTCTTCTACCATATTTCTTGTTCTGATGATCTGCTGTGCCAATCCTAATTAGGCTCTAGTAGTCTAATAATTGAGTGGGCACTATTATGGAGCATCGGAACTTTGACCCGGATCTGAGCATGGATTCGCTCCGGTATGCTAGTCCACATCCTCTCTTCTCTATTATTTTTTCCTACAATAATAAACAACAAATTTATTACATTTGTTAAAGATATTATCGATTCGATTTTCTATAACTTATGCCATACTGTTTGTCTATTTCACAAAATTATTAGAACACAACCCTTCACAAGAACAAAGTTTTATTTAAACGAAAATCAATATACCGTTAACTCTCATAATTTCTAGACAAATAAAGGACACATATATTTTGTGAAAAACGATATATTCAACTCATTCCAACCTGGAGCAAGTTGGTCTCCAAGCCCCAAAGATTTTAGCCGAGGCAGACAAAACCTTGAGGGAGCCCTGACAACATTATATTAAACGACTTCGCCTTCGCCTATGTTTCATAGTTGATCTCAAGATTAAATAAAGAGAAATTGACCGCTAAAATTTAAAACTCTTGTCAAACCTTTTATCAACACGGATCCAAAGAAATAAAGAGTAAAAAAATTAGAGAAAATATTTTCCTGAATTCAACAGAAAAATATTGGGTTAAGGTCTGATTTTATCCTGGAAATTTTTGTATAGTAACTGTCGGTATCCGAAAGTTTTTGTTGTATCAATATTATTCCAAAAGTGTTAAAAAAGGAGCAAAATCACCTAATCATTAAAAAACTAATGTTAACCATTAAAAAAATTAACACTGACAATTAACATATTAAATTTTTTAATAGTCGGGCAATATTGCTTATTTTTTAACATTTCTAGGGTAATATTGATACAACAAATTCTTGTGGATTCCAATAGCTCATACGTGAAAACTTTTGAAATAAAATTAGACCTTAACCCAAAAATATATTTGAGCAGAGAATCATGCATGCCATGTTACAAACAGTAACACTGATTTAACGTTAAACAAATCACACATAGTTCATACAAATGTGTGTGTGTGTTGGGGGTGGTTGGGGTTGGTACTTACAACATATTAAGACACATGAACACAACAACATATCACCAATAGAAAAAGAGCAGGAACACAACAAACGCAACAGCACACATTCTTAAACACGAAGACATTAATTCAACAAGTCTCTTCATCAAGCATGACAAATCTGCTGCGGAAATTGTATGGGCATGGTCTCCAAACAATCTTGAAAACGACAACAAGTTCTTTTTCTTCTCCTTTTTCATCATCTTCTTCTTCTTCGTCATCTTTGTTTGAGGTATCATCGTCATCACCATTTTGTGGCATATGATGGTGATAATCATCATCAGATAGGAGGTCTAATAGTTCCTTATTATCATCATGTTGACCAAACTGCTTCAGCATGCTGTATCTGTACACATTAAACTTCACTTGTGCAACGTAGTGCCTCCAGCATTTTGGCTTATTTGCTTCCCAACAGCATCCCGGGTTCTTTACTCTTCCTCGTACTAACTCATTTATTAGGTACTGCAATATCATATTAATTAATCACATAAATTAATTACATATATATATATAGAGAGAGAGAGAGAGAGAGAGAGAGAGAGAGGAGATTGCAGAGACATAAAAATATGACGTCGTCTTATGGAAGAAGTGATTTTGGGGATACCGTGGGATAAACAAGAGTAATATAATGTAATAGGTATTATTGTATATTTTGATTTCTGCACGAAGATAATCAATTTTGTTATGAATAATATAAAATCTGTAGCAAGCGATATCACTTAATTATAAGCCATAAATATTATAACAATAATTAAAGGATAATAATCTGATGCACGAAGCTCAAACTCCTACTATATGAATAAATTGAAACATTGTATAAAGTTAAAAGATTAAAAGTATATTATTTATCTGCCTATGATTGGACATGATCTTTTTAAGTAACGATGGTATTTTATGCATCGTGATCGAGAGAAACCTTGGAGGCTAGCTTGCAGTAATATTATTAATACATAATAACATCAAATATTAAAGGTTTAAGGTGCAAACAATACTCTTAATTAATTTTTCAAGTGCATCTATTGTCCTAAAATATTTCGTGGTGCACTCAACACTCTCAAATATTTTTTTTGAAGTGTATCCATCATTCTAAAGTACTCTTTTGTGCAATTTTGTACTTTAACAATTTAGGTAATTTTGGATATTTAATACACTTGAAAAAAATACTTCAAGATGTTGGATACCCAAAAAAAAAAAAAAATTAGGGTGCCCAACGCACCTTTAAAAAAATACTATAGGTGATGAACAACCTGAAAATAAATACTTCAGGTGCTGCTGAGTGCACTGGATGTACTTCAACCCAATATTAAATACTAGGAGGGTGATTAAATTAAAAGAAAAGTGTATATATATTTGGTGAGTGATGACTTACGCTAATGAAAGGAGGCCTGTGAGGTGATTTGATGGTATGTTTAGAGGTGAGCATAACGGCTAGAGTCCTTGGATGACAAGTCCAAAACAAGGCATTTAGAAATGATTTGTAGTCTGAAGCAGCAGGAATGCATTCAAGTACCAACATCTTCACTGTTGAGGGACGAGGAATTTCAGGTTCTTCTCTCAACTCTTCCAGACTCTTCACCACATTCTCTCCATTCTGTTCATTCAATTTGTTTACACCAACAAGTCAAGTTAATTATTAGAACAAAATAACTTATTCAATTTATCACATAATTCAATTGTATGTATACTTGAAGATAATCTGCAAAGAAAATGATGCATTATACTGCTACGGTACTACCTTGGTCTCTATCATCATCTATTGATTTGATATTGATGATCGACAAACTTAGATTCCAATATCTATTATCGGGGACTGCGTACGGTTCTATTTAAAGATATATAAATAGTATGATGAGATTCTAATATAGAGATATATGAAACAATAATGCGAACAATGAATGAAGTCAATTAATTGGCAATAACGACGATAGCCAGTCATAAACTTCATTAGAAAAATAATAAAACAGCGTGTATAAGTGAATGCACACATATTATTAAAAAAGTAAAAGTGAACACACACACACACACACAAAAACATCTTAGCTCTAAACTTCCATAGTAAATTTCTTTCATTATAGTGGACGGGATGTTGAGAGTGAAAATACTATGCAACACGTGTGCGAACTATTTGCTAAACGGCCAATGTTATTCTCTTTGAAAAAATATATTTAAACTTGAGAAAGCCCTTGAGTTTTCAAAATAATTTGTGGATATTTTAAAAGAAAAATTTACTCCTAACCTAGCCTTCCCCCTCAGGGAAGGAAGACTCACATGCCCACACACACCGCATACCCACTATGGGGTTACATCTCACAACCTCCCATGTTAGGGGTTGCATGCTACCTCTTGAGTCAAAAGCTATATCACATGAAGGTTTGTCACATAGGATTCAAAATGTCTCTAGAACATTGATCTCTTTGAAAATTACACATAACAGACACTACTGTACACAAGAATGCATTGCATCATCACCAAATAATTAAAACAAAAAAAAGAGTACAATTCGTAATACATATATAGTGAATGAATCAGTTTCAACAAGAAATTATATAAATTTAAATTTGACAAAGCGTTAACAAAACAATTTTTGGATAGGTAGTATTATATAACTATACATCAATTAAGTTTGTCACATAATATAATTAACATCCAAAATGTTTCATGTTAGAGTTATATATATATATATATATAGCCACTATACCCAAGAATGCATTGCATCACCAAATAAAAGAAGCAAAAGAAGTATAATTCTCATACCTCATCAACCATCAAAATGTCATGCAAGTGAATTATCACCATAGATTGCATCAAGTTCTGAGAAAACTTGCCAAGCAAGTGAAGGTGAGAGCCATGGACACCACCATGGGGATGACCTAAATGACGACACCGAAGCTTCTGATTCTCTCCAAACACAGTAATAAAAGGAACACAAAAACCATTGAACTTAATCACCGTAAGTTCAGGAGCGATCACATCAACTGCCAAAGGTTCCTCAAACGCTTGATATTCATACAACAACAACATTTTAAGATGTTCACTTTCAATCCTAATCCTTTGATTACGTAACATGAACAATTATAATGTTTCCAAAAATGGAAGGCTGGCCACAAGTTCTTGAATGGATCTTAAGGCAGTTTGGTGCCATTTCACACACCTTATTGTTCTAATATTATCAACCCCATAAAAATATGCTCTCTTAAGCCCATAGAGAACCACACTATCTAGCTTCATAGCTTGATTTATGTATAATTTCTTAACTTTAACTTCAAGAAATTCAAGCTTTGAGAAGGACTCAAGGCTCAGAAGATTCACTGAAGGAGATGTTTTGATCACGAGATTCTCAAGGAAGTTTCCGGCAAGATTTATAAGCTCCTGGATTTGATCATCACCAGCAATAATTTTCACAAGAGATATCTCTTTGAGACAATTGAATTTATTAAACCTGGATTTTCTGTCATCGCCGGTGAGTGAGATGTTGGCCGGAAACTTGCAGCCTTTTAGGTGAAGTTTGACTAGGGATTTGGAAGTGAAAATTGATTGGGGTAAAGTGAAGTAAATATTGTGTGAATTATTAGAAAACCCTAAATCAATCTCCTTCACATGATTTTTTAAGATTAAAGAGAGCCAATAATCTAGGTCAGATTTCAACTTTAAACCTTCTTCTTCCGACGGATTCATGTTGAGACAAAATCTCTCAATTATGGCTCTGTGATTTCTTAGGGCTGAGACGGCTTTGTTGATTGAAGAGACGAAGTCCTCGAGCGTAGTGCCTTCTTCTTCTTCAAGATCGAAGTTAAATTTGTAGATTGGAAGGGCATTGCAGATTCTTCGCCAAGTCTTTGAAACAGCGGACAACGATACTAAACCTTCAAATGGCAAGTAAAATAAGATATGCTTCAAAATGTCGTCCGGCAACCGGAATATTCCATCAGCGCCGTCAGGATGGGTGGCTACCGGTGAGATTTTCTGCCTTTTGATTCCCTTTCTGCTTCTGGGAGGCATGGTTGTAAGAACTGGGACAAGAGATATGATTAGACTTCAGACATATAGATGGAGTAAAGTCCTAGAAGTGCTGAAAATAATGATGTGAGTTTCTTGTATTTATAGAATTTTTTGGAATTTACCAAACATGGCAAAGATCCAAAATACTTGAAATATCTGATTTTTGCATCTTCCTCTTTATACTCCTTTTGGTAAAATATCTTGCGTTAACTAATTCATCTTATTAGAAATGCTAAGGCAGCTTCTAATTCAATGTCTTTCGGGGCCTATTTAATCTGCCAATTAATTTGGTGAGATGAGTTGGCCGCAAGAAATATTTTGATAAGATTATATTTATCCTGATTTTTTATCCACGAATTAAATGGGTATGTGTGTGTGTGTATTACTGATCCATTGTGATATTAATATATAATTATAAAGTTTCCATTTTTTTTATAAATTCTAAATGATCGGACTTACTATTGACCTCATTTTTTTTTTCTTGGTCCATACATTACATGTATTTGTCTTTGATATTCTACATAGCCACAAGTTCATACGATGTACTCATGCACTAGTTTTTTTTGGGGGAGGGGGGGGGGGGTTGGCGCTATGATGCATTGTTGTTAAACTCACGAGTTGACTCTCCGAGTTTACCTTTTGTACATTTCTAGCTTACAGAATTGAGTCGAGTCACTAATAAACTTGGTTAAACTCATGAGTTTATATACTGAGATTATCGTTTTTACGTTTCTAGCTTACAAAACTATGTTGACTCACCATTAAACTTGTATTAACTTCTTCTATTTGATCATGCTCAGCAGCTTTATATATAAATTTTATAGAAATTTCTTTGCTAAATATGATAAATTATGAATGTTGAGGGATTTTATTTCAATTATTATGATTTAAATATATTTAAATCAAACTGTTATCATTTTTAATATTTTAATTATTTAATTATATACTATTAATACCAATTTAATTTTGAATGTAAATTCTTATGAGTTTACGATTCGAGTTCATGATACGAGTTTACATCACTATTATGAGTTTGCTTAGGGCTTGTTTGGTCTGAGGGGAAGGGAGGGAAAGTGGGTAGAGGGAAAATTTTTTTAAGTTGAATTTTAAAAAATTAGAGAAGTGGGGTTAAAAATTTTTAATTAATGTTCTTACTCTTTTCTCTTATATATTTTATTTATTAAAATTTTTTTACCCCACTTCTTCAATCTTTTAAAATTCAATTCATAAAAATTTTCCCTCCCCTCCCATCCCCTCCAAATCCCTCACACCAAACAGGCCCTTAAGCTCACATGTTTAACAACCTTTCTATGATGAATGCAACTGCATTTATATCATTAATTGCTTTTAATCGATCATACTTGGTTTGCATTTCATTAATTATCGTTCAAGGTACTAGCCCTTAAATTTAATCATGTGAGTATCAGTAAATTCTGATTTTTTTTTTTAATGTACACATTAAAGTCTGATTTTTGTTTGAGAGGGACATGTCCGCTCTTTTTGTGGAAAGTTAAATTAATCAGTATGTTTCGTATATAGGTATATATACGTCAAGAGGGATTTTTTTTTTTTTTTTTTGAGATGAATGGTTTAAGCGAATTAATTAATTTTCTTGTTTTCATTCATTATATACGAATTATTCCTATTAGTCATTCTTTTCGAAAACTCTCAAATATATTTAAGCGAAGTTATCAAGTGTTTCATGGAAATACTATATTGAGAAGGATAAAATCAAAAGTACTAATGCGGCCACCTGAGGCTAAATTAGATGATCAGGATAAGATGAAATGTACTTAGATTGAGATTCAAAGTAACTATAATTCAGACTTAATGAACAAAGTTAAGAAAGAAAGGTCGTGACTGTATATATAATAATGTTACTTTAGTGAAACCTTTAATTTAGAATAATCTTGATAAAATTCACATGAACGGATTAATTTAGAGTTTCTTCTGTGGCCATGTATACTTAAGATCACCAAATAGAATACAGGGGATTACATTACACCATTCAATATATACAATTAATTTCCAACAAAATATGACAACCAACTACCAAAATTAAAACTCTTGACTAGGAGCTCTAACCGCCCTTCGTCACTTGTTTCTCCTTTGAACTGCTTGCCCTTGTTGTAGGTTAGTCATTGGAAAGAATGAGATTCAAAAGAATCTCAGTAGTAACAGTTCACTTATAACATTTACAATCACAAAGCACGTAAGCAAATCACAAGCACAACACAACAACGGTACTTCTGCGATAGCTTTCGTTATATTTACAACGACATGTTTCACAACAGCATATTTCACAACAGCATATTCCACAATGGCATATCCACACCGGCATGTTTCTCAACGGCGGGTTTCACCATGGCATGTTTCACACTCAATGATAAAACATACATACAATGTATCATACACAATATAAGAAAAAGGGTCACTACCTTGTTCTTTCCACTCGTGCTCTGGCACCGATTTATCACGTGCAGGGCAAATGTCAAATCTATAATTAGAATTATGGGCGACAGGTTATTACTTAATCCAATTCTTCTTTAATTCAAACATTTAAGTTGGTTATCATTAGGGACATTTAATCAAGTCAACTAAGAAGATAAAGTGGGCAATTAACCTAAAAGATCAATTTCTAACCTCAGAGTTCAACAATATTACCATGTGCCATTACCTTGGAATTTTCGCACACTTGAACCAAATCTACCAGAATTTTCTCCAGACTTTGAAAAATAATAACTAATTCTACAAAAATCGAAATGATGTGATCCCAAGTCCTATGGAAAGCTATTGAAGTCCTCTATACATGAAAGTATCAATGCTTTCCATAACCACAAAAATACAGAATTACAGGAAATCCTATACTGCTCCAGAATTGCTTCCTGTTTAAACCCCAGATTTTGGAAAATCATAACTCCCGGTACACAAATCGAAATGACACACATTATATGTCCATTTTGAAGCTTAGCATGTGAACTATTAGAATAAAAAGTTTCATAATTTTTAGAGATCATTTGGTTATCCAAAAATACCATACAAGTAGAGTACCTCACTGGAATTCTGTTCAGGTAGAAAACCCAGTTTTACATTTTGAGTTTCAATGACCCAAAATTCACAACCCGAGGCTATTCCCACACAATTTTTCATGTAGAACACAATGGTAACATCAAAATGAACAAATTCCCACTCATTCCACATGTCTTGTTTTGGCAGAAAATTCAAAATAAATTCCAACTATTGCCAATTTTCAATTTCAGCATCAAACTTATGTCAAATGGTTTCTAATCATCATAAACCACCAATAACATAACCAAAATATCATGAATTAACCAAACCCTTGTTTGGCCAAAATCAGGGCAGATTTACACATGCCAAAATACTCATTCAAACAACACAACCAATAGCTCAAATTGATGCTAATACTCACCTATTGCTCCTCCTTAAGTTCTTTCTTTGATTCTTCAGCTTTTGTTCTTGGATGATGGCTCAAAACACCTCCTCTTGAAATTCTAAAACCATAGAAATGAAGCTCTTATCAAGAGGAACAATGTTTATGAAGGACACTTGAGCCATAAATGAGGTTAAATAGGTGAAAATCAAGGTAGAAAGTCTCACTTTTACCTTGCTTTTCTTTCTCTTTCGTTGGAGCTACAGCAACCGACTTAGAGAGTGAGAGAGAGAATGAATAATAATCAGTTTTTTTTTCCCTTCCCTTGTCACTTAAAAACCTGACCAAAAAGTTGGACATAAAGGAGAGGAAAATATGTGGCCCACGTGTGTTCTTTCTTGGTGAAATCCTATGATAATTTCCAATATGTTTGGTTTGCCTTTTCTCTTTCCTACCTCTTCCTCACTTGGCTGACTTTACCTTAGATATTTGATGAAGAATTAATTGCTTCAATCCATTCACTCTTCTTGCTTCTTCTTAGCCGTAATTATTGACAAAGAGGGAGGGTTTTGTTTGACTTATATCTTCTTCTTCCTTGTGGTATACCTTTGACCAACTTCCTTCTTCTTTCTTTGTCCCAACGTACCACATGAGTAAAAGGTGAGGGAATATATTGATTAAATGCTTACTCTATCTCTCATAGCATTTTCTTGACCGAAATGAAGAGGAAGAATGATAAAAGACTTAGCATGATATTTTTGACCAAGTCTTCATCTTTACTTGGTCATCTAATAGTTTCTCTTTCTTGCCTCATGATATACGAAAATAGCTTCTTGGAAGAGGATAATGAGCTCTCAAAAATATCCTCTTACACCTCCTTAATTAATATTATTTCAATTGCCAATTTAACACATTTTTACTTTGACTTTTATGTCATCTTTTTTTTTTTCAGGGGTACTTCTATCATTAATCCCTTCATCTATTCTGTACATTTAGTCCTTATTCATATTTTGGGATATTACAATTCAAAAGAAGTCAGAATTATGATTATTTGTGGCTAGCTAGCTAGTTCCTTTGTTCTAAGATTTTTTAGCTTTAATTATGGATAAATATATACATATACATATATACTCCTCCTGTCTTTAATATGAAACATATTTGGGGAGCTGATCTTGGTCCTAAATATAAGACATACTTTTTATATTTGTTAATCTTTTCCTAATTTACACCCATTGATGCTTCCTCAACAATAATCAAGGAGGAGAGAGAATGAGAAAATTAAAGAATATGATTAGGGTGTTTTATAAAATATAGTGTCATAATAACTAACTTATCCAAGTTTTTTAATCTAATCAGATTAGGTAAATATGTCTTACATTAAAGACTGAAGAGAGTATTAATTTTTTTGTATTGAGTGTGTGTCTCGACCATTGTTGTCAAACTCGCGAGTTGACTCTCCGAGTTTGCTCTTTTTACATTTCTAGCTTACAAAATTATGTTGAGTCACTCATAAACTCATGTTTCTAGCTTATAAACCTGTGTTAACTCGTTATCAAACTCATGTTAACTTTTTTTATTTGATCATGCTCAGTAGCTTTATATATGAATTTTAAGAAAATTTCTTTGTTAAGTATGACAAATTATGAATGTTGATGAATTTAATTCCAATATTTAGATTTAAAATATATTTAAATTAAATTGTTATCACTTTTTATACTTTAATTATTTAATTATACACTATTAATATATATTTAATAATAGAAGTAATCTTTTAAGAGGTTACGATTTGAGTTCATGACACGAGTCTACGTTATTGTTATGAGTTTACTTAAATTTATGAGTTTGACAACCTTATATTAGCCTCGACTTCTAATTAAGATACACGAACAGAAGGGCAAGACTCATCTACCGCATTCTCTAATTAATGCTCTCTAATACTTTTAAAATGACCCAAATTTTTTAAATGTATTAGTTCTCATTCGTTTAGAGATATTGTGGATGAAGATTAGTTACTCCTCTATAGAGGATTTTTATTTATTTATAATTATGAAACTCCTTGATAGAGATTGGCAGGTGATAGTTACACATAGGCCAAGAGAACATATACCGCTTGCTGATCAATATAATTAGCTAAATTTTCTTACATGATGGTAAGGAACTACTGCACCTTTAACCAACCACCACCTTTTGATCAAACAACAGATGGAGACTAATGAAAGATTCTGGAATACTCTAGTTGTATACATGTATTAGCTTGTTTGAGTTATGAGTTCCATTATTAGTAAGAAAATGGTGCAATCTTGAAATTTTAGTGGTTTTCGAAAAGAATAAAAAAAAGCACAAGTTGGAGGTATTTTTATTTTAAAAATCCTAAAATTTCAAAAATGCACCATTTTTTTCTTATTAACAAGATATCAAAATGTCCATAATTTTATATAAAATTTAATTATCTAAAGAGTGAGACATTAGAGGCCCTTGTTGCCCCGAATACATATCACAACAAACACATTACACATTCTTAAATTGAAAACACAATTGCGAGAGCTATCTTCATATGATCAATACACACACTTTTACAGATGATATATATATATATATACACAAACCTCACTAGTTTATCACCAATTTAATTAACCAGGAAAATTAAATTGGGTATGGCAACCACATAAGCCTAAATTGAATTGCAATTCCTTTGTTATTGGTTTCAAAAAGAGAACATGCACCATTTTCTGCCATTTCAACAGGAATGCCTGTGAGTTCATGAGCTTCAAAAACATGAGTGCTTTTGTAAAGTTGACCCCTCCCGTCCGCTATATAATGCTTCCAACACTTTGGTTTCTCAGGTTCAGCACAGCATGTTGGGTTGTTTGCCCTATTCATTAGCTCATTCACAAGTTACTGCATGCAATAATATTATTGTACATGACCAACACATATTAATCAATATATAAAATCAGCCAAAATTATCCATTGCCAGAAAATTATCCAACCTGCGTGCTTATTATATGTTCATAACGATGAATGCTCATGATGATACAGTAATTCAGAGAATGATAAAGAGAAAATAGGAAATGAACATAAAAATTGGAGGTGGGTTTTCTTATATACGCGATTATAATTTCCTGAGTCACACTCTCTCTGTGTGTTTGTATGGTATTCAATTTCAAATTCATCTATTAGTATATAGGACTTCAAAAGATAGTGAAATGAAAAGATTAATGACTTTGTGAAATATTCCTTGTATCTCTATATAGATAACAAAAACACATATTCAAATAAAATATCAAAAACAAAAACATATATGTAAAGCAAAAGTGCACATTCGCTCCTTTAATTTTATAAATTGATTTTTCAGTCTTTCAACCTTAAAATCAGTAGTTTCATTAACAAAAAATATTGATACTAAAATTTAAATGTTGAAAAAAAAAAACACTCTCAAATGTTGATGTAATAAGTTTAATGTTTTAAAATAACAATAATTGGCACAAAAAATAATCATTTGAGACTAACAAAATGAGGCACATAGTATAGGAAACTGTAATATATAAGACTACCTTCCATGGCATGACATGTACTATAAAGCTAGGTAGGAGATTAAATATGTGTGTAATAACAAGACAAGAAGCTGCATGATATTAAAAATTTTCAAGATGGGGTATGAAGTAATTAACATTTAGACGAAGTCATGTTATGAGCCTTTCTTGAATGACACAAGACATTCGAAATATCATGCAACAGAAATATAGATGATGTTGGAGTTGGAGGGAGAGAAACAATATAATATATATACTAGACAAGAGGGATTTTACAATAAACAATTTTATACTATATTTACAGCTGGGAGATTATGTTACAATCAATTCAATTTCTTTGTCCTTGATATTATATTCCACTCCCACCTTAAACACCATAATTACTTATAGCCCCGTTTATACTAATTAATTTCTAAACCCTTCAAACTATCTTTTTTTTAATTTGACTTACCAAGAAACCATAAGCCACACTTTCTGTATCAGTCACATTTTTCCAAATACATAATTCTCAGACACACACACACACACACACACACACAAGATCAAAAAATTCACATATTTTCAAACCTAGAAATTTAAGACTCATTAAAAGAATCTAGCTTATCATGCAGGCTGGGAAGGAATGCTGTGCAATAGCCAATGACTATGATGGAAAACAATAAGGGAACAACTTGTCATTGAAGGAAGAAGAGAATATTGTTGTGATCCTTCAATATATAAAGTAATATAATTAATTCAAGAATTAATGTTGGAGAAATTGAAACCCCCCATGCATCTGCAAAAAAGCATTCATGGGAAGAGTGTTTCATGGTCTGGGCTATATTTTTCTCATAATAATATGATCATAGATTTATATTGGATATGATCATAACATTATGATCTTCTTCTTCAATGCTAAGCTATGTTCCCTTTAGTTTTCCATTACACAATTATCAGTGGTTTTCTTCTCACAGCTGCATGGGGAAAATCACACCATGGTCCCAAACCAAGAAAAATAATATCTGAAAAGTCACATAACTTGTCAATGGTGCCACTTTCACTTGTTATTGAAAAGTTATGAGACTTTTCAAATATTATTTAGAACTTTGGTGTGATTTTTCCTTCTTTCCCTGGCGCTGTTACTCGACTCACGCACACGCTTAGCAGGTTATCTAAACTTGGAGCTGCTATAACTATAGTAGCCTTCCCTCTTTACACCTCACACCTTTAACACTCACCTTAGTCGAGTAGGAGATTTTGTTACTGCTACTATATATGTTTTCTTTGAATTTCTCTTCACCTTCATCTCTAATCACTTAGCCCAGCCCAACTATTCACTTGCCTTACCAAAAAGCTATAGACACCCCCCCCCAAATTAGAATGATTAAGTTCCACATCAAATGATTGAAAGATGAATTAAAGGTGTATAATGTTAAATCAATTCCTATCAAATTGGCTTAAGCTATTTTAATATAAAGACAAACCTAATATATATAATATACCTACTTAATTCAAAATTCAGCATGGTATCAAAGTCATTTGATCAGCGGTGCCAAGTCCTATCAAATTGGTGTAACCTATTTGTTTAGAAGACAAACCCAATATATATACCTAATTAATTCAAAATTCAACACACACTCTCTCTTATCTCTCTCCCCATCTTCTTTTTAATTCTAAAAGAGTCAAGCTTAATGTTTAAGATGTGTGGGATTGAACTCATGACCTCTCACGAGTAGACAGAGTCAGGAGTTTGATGTCACTAGGGAGCACAGGGTCATTGTTGATAAGTAAAATATTTGCATATTTATTTTCCCTTATATGATGATTTTATGGACGATATTTGCGTTTAATATAATAAATTTGGGTGTGATTGATAAATAAATATTGTTTTTGGAATAAACAGCATTTTAAAAAAACAAAATAAAAAAAATGAAAGTACTGTAGCAGCCACCAGGGCACTGTAGCAGTCAACGGGGTACTGTAGTAGCTGCCAGGGCACTGTAGCACCCGCCATATCACTGTAGCAGTCTCCAGACACTGTAGCAGTACTGTAGCACACGTCTTTCCCCCCTATAAATAGAGATCAATGCCAAGCTCAAAGGGGAGGAGTGGAAGAGAAGCAGAGGTTTCCTTCTTCGACAAGGAGAGGTACTTCTCTGACCGGGAAAGATCTTTCTCTAATATTTCTGAGTTCATTGTATTAATTTTTAGATTTAATTTCATGCATTGCTTGCCTCCATCTTGGAAGGCTTAGGATTGTATTACATTTTGCATGCCGCCTACGTGGAAGGTTTTACCTCCTAAATGGACGGCTAGATTTCTTCATTTTTCATGCATCTTTTGGTTGTATATTTATGTTTGATAATTTAATAATCAAGTTTATGTAGTATTTCTGAGGATTTCATTCTAGCTTTATATAATGTCAATTTATTTTGGTTTTGTTTTTAATTTCATCATGTGCTAAACTTTCATTTTCCTAGGGTGATGACGTAACTTACTAATGACGTATTGAATCCTAACTTATTAAATCTAGTTTGAATTTCTCCTTCATGATTGAGTTTTAATTATTATTCTTAATGCTTTTGATTGACTGGCCATCTTTTGAATGATTTCAATATGCATGTTGAGACCGGAAGGAGATACATGTGTGTAGATCCTATAATTAAGACCATAACTTGCATATGAAATAGGAATATATTCATATGAGTTGTGTAGTCTTACTGAGTTTCATGAATCTTAATGCATAATTAATTGCTTAAATTCATATAGGAATATATTGGATTAGCAATTGATTATAGAATTGATTGACCTTGGAAGAGACTGGTAATTAAATTAGGAAAACTCGACTATTAATCATGTGGAATAAATTGGGTTAGAATAGATAAGTGATTCAATCCGAAATTTGTGAAGTGAAATCTAATCCCTAGGGCTTTTTCTCATATTTGCTTTCATAACATATGCATTCATATTTAATTGTCTTTATTTTATTTTGTACTCTCAATCATCAACTAATCAATCGATTGAATAGAGTTAAAATTACTCATTTTGGTACTTAGTGATCAATCCTAGTGGGAATGATACTCTACTCACTTCTATATTACTTGATTACGACATTGTACACTTGCACTATTTAATTGATCATCTACACTCGTATCAAGTTTTTGGTGCCGTTGCCGGGAATTGTTGTCATTAATATCAATACCAAGTAATTTTAATACTAATTTAGTCTTCGTGTAAAAATTTCAAAAAAATTTTTTAAAAAATGGATTATTCACAGCATTCATTTGGTTTAATCAGTGATAACTTGTCATATCTTGGTTCTTTTTCTGGAATGCATGTGGATGGAATGAGACATGAAAATATAAATGCTGGTTGGATTGAAAATTCTTCTCCTTATAATTGTTTTTCTTGTGCTTATTGTGGAAAGTGTCATTCTTATGAGCATTGCTCATATAGCAATAGCAGTCATTATGTGAGAGATGATTTCAATATGAACCAAAATTGGTTTGCCCATTCCTTTTATCCTGGTGGAATTTTGGAGCAACAAGAGTCTTTAGATTCATATATCAGGTATTGTCCTAATCCTCCTTTCTACTCTTATCCATATATTGAAGAACACACTCTTGACACTACTACAAAAAAGTAAAGCTGTGGCGCTTATAATTGCATTAACTGTGGCGCTAGAGAAGTGCCACATATCTAGATGCCACTAAAAAAAGCTGTGGCGCTTGGAAGCGCCACAATATTTTAAAATTTTTTTTTAAAAAAAATACCCTATTGTGGCGCTTGCTCAAGCAAGCGCCACAGTAGGGGGGCCCTACTGTGGCGCTTGCTCGAGCAAGCGCCACAGGAGGTCCCCCTCCTGTGGCACTTGCTCGAGCAAGCGCCACAATAGGGTCTTTTTTTTTTCTTTCTTCTTCTTCTTCTTCTTTTTTTTCCTGTGGCTCTTTTTTATGCTTCCTGATTGTGAAATTTTATATAAAATGAGTGGATTTCGTGTTTATCATCTCCACAAATTGTCAATCTTTCTATTTTATATTTCAACCTATTATATATATATATATATATAATTTTCATATTTAAAATTCAAGTTCCCCAACAATAATGTTCTTACATTAATACTCTCCAAAGCTAACATAAAAAATATCACAATACAAGAACTTGATATGTGAACACAGTACATCAACAACTAATTAAGTAAATTAAAAGATTACTAAAAAACGCAAGCTTGTCGGCAAAAAAATTTAAACAAAGCAAAAAGGCAAACGAAACAAGCTAGGTTTTCATTCTTTCCTATTAAATTAGGAACATAAAGGCAAACGTTATATTACGGTTTATCTTGACTAAAAAAAAAATTTAAACAAAGCAAGCTAGAATGAAATAGTCTTCTTCTTACAAATCTATTAATTGACCAGCGCAGGGAGTGGGAGACCACGTTGGTGATGCTAGCTTGAGTGACGAGTGAGCGTGTGGGTGTGTTTTTTAGTGTGAAGATGATAGGAAATGGAGGGAGGGGGTCGACGGATCCACTAAGAAGATGAGAAAGGGAAAATAGTTTAATGGAGGAGAGAGTAGTTAAATAATTAAAGTGGAGTAGTAGTCAAAAAGAGAAGGAATGGGGGGCGGACACAAAACCACTACGCGGGAAATGAAATAATTGTGGTAAAAAAGAGAATTTGAATTTTTTTTTTTAAAATGTGGGCAATTGTGGCGCCTAAATAATTAGGCGCCACAATTGCCTCCTCTCTTCAGCTGTGGCGCCTAAGCATTAGGCGCCACAGCTGAACATTACATTAGCATGTGTGGCGCCTATTTAATTAGGCGCCACACATGCCCACATTATAAAAAAAAAAAAAAATTCAATGCTGCAGCTGTGGCGCTTGGTGGGTTAGGCGCCACAGCTGCTTTTATGGCCCCAAGTATGCAGGCGCCACACTAGGCCTCCTCAATTGTGGCACTTAATCTATTAGGCGCCACAGCTGGTACCGAAAATTTAAAAAAAAAAATTATAGAGGTAAAAAAAAAAAAAAAAAGAGAAGCTGTGGCACTTGTTTAAAGAAGTGCCACAAAATGTGCGCCACCTTTTACCCTTTTTGTAGTAGTGTGAGTATAAGGAAAAGCCTGATTTAGAAAGATTAATTGAGGAGTTTGCAGAATCAAAAGAGAGATTTTGTAGAGAGCAAAAGGAAAGTGACACTAGAGTTGAGTCAAGTGTCCAAAATATTGGAATATATGTGAGTCAAATTATTGCGTCACTTGAAACTATGAGGCAAGATAATTCTTTGAGCATGATGACTACTTCTTGTGTTGATGATGATTATTGTGAGGAAATTGAGGATGTGGAATTAAATGAAACCTTAGCTCTTGTGGAATGTGAAAAGGAACTTGAAATCACTTTTGGAGAGATTAGTGGGTGTAGTCTAGATGAGGTTCCGGTTGTAGAACCTGATTCCTGTCATTTTGATGTTGAAACTAATGAGAATGTTCCAAAAGATGTTGTTCATGTCTCTCCTGTTGAAGTATTGACTCTTACTGATGAGAGTCAAGTGGATTTTGTTGGTTGCTCAAAAATTTTGGAAATTCCTAAATCTGTTTGCAAATACATGCATGTTGTGCTTTATTTGAATTCAGTAAATAATTGTACTCTAAAATTGTCTATGATTGAAGAAGTACAATTAATTACTTTGAATGATCATTTCTTGAGCATGAACCATTGTTGCTTGAAAAGAAATAAAGACAAGGTGATCCTGGTGTTTGATACTTTTGATTAGTAGTTTATGTTTAGGAAGTCTGGCTGAAGACTATAAATTTAGTGCTGCTTGGGAGGCAACCCAAGGTTTGGTTTGATATTTTGTTGTGATTTTGTAGGACTTCAGGTTGCTCCTGATGATATATTCTACTTTGATAGTTTAAAAAAAGTTAAAAAAATAAAAAAAAAATTTTGGTTTGGTCTTTGTCTAGCTAAAGACGTTAAAGAAGGGCGGCTTTTTGGGAGGCAACCCAAAACTTCTTTCCTACTCTCTCAATTTTCTTTCCTACTTACTTATTTCTTTCCTACTCTCTCAAAACTTCTTTCCCACTCTCTCAATTTTGTTTCCTGCTCACTCATTTCTTTCCTACTCTCATTTTTCTTTCCTACTCACCGAAACACACTACACTGCATTGAGCATTTTAGTTTTCATCATTTTCATTTTAAGTTGCCATGGAGGAATCTCTTGCAAAGCTTAAGAACATGTTTCTCACTCTTCCTAAAGATGTGCTCAGGAAGATCTATAATAGTCGACTTGAAAGGATGATGATATTTAATCGTTTGGGTCTTCCTGTCAATGTACATTGGATCATTGAAGCTAAGGTACGTTTAGCAAGTGAGATTCATAACTCATTTGTTAAACCTTTGCCAGGAATGGGAAGAAGTTCTTACTCCAAAAAGAAAAGAGCTAAAAGAATGAAGGTCTACCATAAATGTGCAAGGTGGAATTATGATCAGCGCTGTAGGAGTAAAGGTATGGTTTCTATAAATCGAGAAGATAAAATCAAATTTATAAAGGATAAAATGAATAAGGAGTCTTTGGATGATATCATTTAAACTCTTGAGACGCATCCGAGTGGTGATGTTCATCATATTCTTCTCGATTTAGCAGACATATTCAACAGAGAAAAAGAGCGCTATTGTCTTAGGAATCTGACGTTAAAAGACCCTGTTTGCCAGTTTATAAGAAAACTGGATGGGAAGCAAATCCTCGATTCATAGAAAGCGTTTAAGCCGTTTTTGGACGTAAAACCAGAGGAAGATGTAAGCCAAAATCACAACTACTGTACATAATCATGCTTTTTTTTAATCTTCCTTATCTTTTTTGTCACTTTTGTCTAATCTATCTTATCTTTTCAGTAGCTTTTATTTAATATGTCTTTTCTTTTTAAGTAACATTTGACTTTCTTTCCTCTTTTTCTTCATGCAAATTACGCCAGTCATTCGTGTTAGAAGTTTTTTCAAAATTTTTTGAAAAATGCGTGATTTGTATGATTTTGTTGTCGCTGCTTTATTGTTATATATATGTACTCTTTCATTTGTAAATATGCACACTTCCATTTGTAAATATGAATTCTTCCTCTTGTAAGCATACATGGTCCGAGAGAAACAAAGAGAAAAATGATATTTCACAAAAATGTAGATTTACATCTATTTGCATTTTTGGTGAAACTGATTTGGGCAAGAAAGGAGAGTTTATAACAGCAGCAAATGAACTTGGAATTGCATTAGCTGCCAGAAAAATCAACTTTGTGTACAGGGGAGGCATCTAGGGCCTAAAGGGAAGTGTGGCCATTTCTGCATCCATAAATGGAAGCAAGGGTTTAAGTGTAAGGGTGAAGGAGTTAGAAGATCACACTTTTTCCTTAGGACAAGAGTTACAGGTTTCGAGCTTGCCTGAATGGATGGGAGTAATGTTCTACCATGCTCAAGCTTTTATTGCTCTACCCAGTGGTTTGGAGACATTGGATGGCATTTCTAGTGTTGCATATTGGGCTAAGTTAAACTATCACAAAAAGCCATTAGGATTGTTTAATGTTAATGGTGTCTATGATCATTTGTTGTCTTTTCTTGATCATGCTGTGGAAACAGGATTCATACCCCAAGCGACTCGCCACTCCATAATTACTGCACCAACTGCTGATCAGCTGCTCGATCAACTGCAAACCTATGAACCTAAACCAGATCTACTCGTCAAGCAAATAGGTGGGCAATCTTCAGATAGCAGTCAGAAGCAGAACCTAGATACCACTCTTAGGTTGTAACTTTCCTTAATCTCTTGGTTTTACTTTATTGTGTGTTTATGTTAAAAAAAAAACACTTCCTCTGAGCTCTAGAAGACATTGGGGACAATGTCTGAATTAGATTGGGGGAGGAGAATTTTTTTTTCTTTTGTTAGTTAGTAAAACCATTAGATGCATGGGGTGTGGAAAAAAATGGCAGAGTAAGGAGTTATTCTTAACTCCTGAGACGCATTTCATTAGTTGCATTTTATTAGTTGCATTTTTTTTATCTTTTTCAAAAAAAAATAGTAAAAAAAATATTTATCTTGTTCAAGTGCTTTGTAATGATCTTAAGACGTATACAAGTTTTAAGTATGGTTCAATTGAATTTAGAGATTTTATAGCATGAATGAACAACTGATTGTTGCAATTGGTGATGAATTTTGATATTGAATGAACTGAGTTTAAAAATTCCTAACTGTGAGCTTCTGAGCCTATAATGATTATTTCTCTTGTATGTGATATTCACCTATTAAGTTGTCACTCTAGAACTTGCTTTAAATCTGGTTGAAATTACATCTCACATGCACATTCAAAAATGATAAAGGCGTTCATTTTCTTTAGCTAGAGCCAAATAGCCAACCTTGCAATTATACCGTTGATAAGCCCCTTTGAGCCTAATTGATTGTTTCTTTGTTTTCAATCCATTCACATGTGTTTTAATGATATATCAAGTGCTTTTACCTTATTCGGAAGATTAGTGGAGCATTTGAAATTTTTGTGAAATGGGCTTTTGACAAAGTGTGGGGGTGTATCTATCATCAACTTTATAGTTGCAATTCAATAAAAAAAAGAGAAAAAATAGAAAAAAGAAAAAGAAAAAAAAAAGAAGAAGGAAAAAATTATAAAGAAAAAAAAATGTTAAGTGTTTGAATTGTGGGTTGTTGTGATAAGATAAATTTACAAGTAGCCCATTTTTCAATTGCTCTATTTCTTTAGCCTTTCATATCATGTTTTACATTCCTTTACCTTAACCCCATTACAACCCTTAATAAGTCCTTTTGATTTGAATTATGCATGTGAATTAGGTAGTGGAGATTAAGATTTTTAGCAAGCCTATGGTAGTGCAATTTTTTTCGGTTGAATTTGAGCGAAACACTTACCCTTGAACACTTGAGAGATTGAGAGAATAAGCTATAAGTACGAACTCAGTTTATTCATTTACAATTAAAGTTACCAGTTTATATTTTCATTGATTCATTAATACTATGATCTCTTTATTTTTCAATTGTGTTCTTACTTATGACCTGACACTTCTGATTTTGTTGAAAGCACTTATTATTTACTTCTTGTCCGAGGACGTCCAAGACTTAAGTGTGGGGGAATTTGATAAGTAAAATATTTGCATATTTATTTTCCCTTATATGATGATTTTATGGACGATATTTGCGTTTAATATAATAAATTTGGGTGTGATTGATAAATAAATATTTTTTTTTGGAATAAACAGCATTTAAAAAAAACAAAATAAAAAAAATGAAAGTACTGTAGTAGCCACCAGGGCACTGTAGCAGTCAACGGGCACTGTAGCAGCCGCCAGGGCACTGTAGCACCTGCCAAATCACAGTAGCAGTCTCCAGACATTGTAGCAGTACTGTAGCACACGTCTTTCCCCCCTATAAATAAAGATCAATGCCAAGCTCAAAGGGGAGGAGAGGAAGAGAAGCAGAGGTTTCCTTCTCCGACAAGGAGAGGTACTTCTCTGATCGGGAAAGATCTTTCTCTAACATTTCTGAGTTCATTGTATTAATTTTTAGATTTAATTTCATGCATTGCATGCCTCCATCTTGGAAGGCTTAGGATTGTATTACATTTTGCATGCCGCCTACGTGGAAGGTTTTACCTCCTAAATGGACGGCTAGATTTCTTCATTTTTCATGCATCTTTTGGTTGTATATTTATGTTTGATAATTTAATAATCAAGTTTATGCAGTATTTCTGAGGATTTCATTCTAGCTTTATATAATGTCAATTTATTTTGGTTTTGTTTTTAATTTCATCATGTGCTAAACTTTCATTTTCCTAGGGTGATGACGTAACTTACTAATGACGGATTGAATCCTAACTTATTAAATCTAGTTTGAATTTCTCCTTCATGATTGAGTTTTAATTATTATTCTTAATGCTTTTGATTGACTGGCCATCTTTTGAATGATTTCAATATGCATGTTGAGACCGGAAGGAGATACATGTGTGTAGACCCTATAATTAAGACCATAACTTGCATATGAAATAGGAATATATTCATATGAGTTGTGTAGTCTTACTGAGTTTCATGAATCTTAATGCATAATTAATTGCTTAAATTCATATAGGAATATATTGGATTAGCAATTGATTATATAATTGCTTGACCTTAGAAGAGGCTGGTAATTAAATTAGGAAAACTCGACTATTAATCATGTGGAATAAATTGGGTTAGAATAGATAAGTGATTCAATCCAGAATTTGTGAAGTGAAATCTAATCCCTAGGGCTTTTTCTCATATTTGCTTTCATAACATCTGCATTCATATTTAATTGTCTTTATTTTATTTTGTACTCTCAATCATCAACTAATATATCGACTGAATAGAGTTAAAATTACTCATTTTGGTACTTAATGATCAATCCTCGTGGGAACGATACTCTACTCACTTCTATATTACTTGATTACAACAGTGTACACTTGCACTATTTAATTGATCATCTACACTCGTATCAATTGTCATAAATCACACTTTTCTAGGTCAATCACATTTTTGCTAATCCACTCACACATATCGATCTAAATGACAATGCATATAACTGGATAAAATGACAATACATATATATATATATATAAATGTTAGTTTGCCTGAAGTTTTGGCATCGATCACTTGCGCGTATGAAGCTGGCTCTGAAGGGTTTTTTCGTTATTCATCAAGACCACCAGACGATAGACTGGGATGACAGGTCCAAAACAAAGCATCGAGAAAAGAAGAGTAATTTGAAGCAGCTGGAATGCATTGAAGAACCACCATTGTCACATTTGTTGGATGATACACCACTGGATGTTCTTTCAGCTCTTCGAGACTCAGCAGATTCTGTCCATTCAAAGTTGTTTAAAAGTAGTCAATACATATTAATTCCAGGAAAAAGAAAACTTAAATTCATGACACTGAAGTTCATTGAGCTATATGTGGAATTTTCTAAGTACATGCGTTTAACTATCTCCAGTTCTTCAAAGACACACAAACAAACTCAGTATACAGGAATAATGGTTGGTCTTCTAGATAGAGAATGCAATTGCTAGCTAGTAACACTTGAGAGTCGTACTTGAAAAGCAATATTAGAATATACAGAACTCCCACGTTGATTAATTAAATAATAGATTAGGTATATAATGTATATAAAAAGAGAGTTCTATCATCATGTCTCAAATCTGGATATCACTATGGGCCTGTGGAGTTCCCTGTGACCAGGGGCTAGCCTATGATACCAGTTGCATGCATATATAAAAAGAGAGAGAGAGACATTTTATATAGATTAAACTATTTTGATAAAAAGACAACCCTTACATATACCCTACATCTAAAAATTCTAACATGGTGTCAAGAGCCATTCAATTATGGGCACAAAAAAACGCATGGAAAAAAAAACTTCATATCTTAGACTTGAGGCCTCTGAGACTCAAAAAGAATTCGCATACCTCAACAAAAATCCGATACAGGTGAATTTCTAGCACCGGATGAATCACATTCTTTGAAAACTCTCCCATCCTGTACAGTTGAGAGCTATCAATTCCCCCTGACGAATGACCTAAATGATGAAGCTCTACTTTTTCCCTTCGTCTCAACATCGTAATGGACGGAAAAGAAAATCCGGTAAAATAAATCTTGCTCAGCCTCGGAGCATCAATCTCCACTAGTATAGTCTCCTCAAGCCTATCAGATTCATACAAGAAGAAATTCTCAAGACAAAGACTTTTAATCTCTATATTCTCATTCTCAATCATTGTTAATTGAACAGTCTCCAAAACCGGGAGACTTGAAATCAAAGCTTTAATCCACTTATATGCATTTTTCTCCCAGGTTAAACACTTTAAAGTCTTTATATTCCGAACCCCAAAAGCATACATTATATGAATCCCACACAGAATTAATGTATCAAGATTCAAAGCTTGATCTATATGCAATGTCATAACATTTACTTCGACAAAATCAAGCTTTGAGAAGAACATGAGACTTAGGTGGTCAACTGGATCAAACGTTTTAACGGTCAACTTCTCAAGAGAATTCCTAGAATGATTCACAAGGTCCTGGATTTGATCATCACGAGCAACCACATCCTCAAGTATTATCTCTTGAAGACACAGAAATTCATGAAGCCTGGATTCAGGGAATGAAATGTTAGTCGGGAATTTGCAGCCTATGAGCTGAAGTTTGACTAAAGATTTTGAAGTGAACACTGATTGAGGTAGAGTGTAGAAAATGTTGTAATTATTAATGTCTGGAGATTCAAAAACCCTAAGATCTATCTCCTTGACATAATT
This sequence comes from Inga laurina, assembly GCA_963855925.1. Classification (NCBI taxonomy): domain Eukaryota; kingdom Viridiplantae; phylum Streptophyta; class Magnoliopsida; order Fabales; family Fabaceae; genus Inga; species Inga laurina. The sequence goes on from OY979705.1 coordinate 59,867,195, forward strand.
TTTCATAATTAAAGAAAGCCAGTCATGGAGGTGAAATTCCAATTCCAAGTTGTTCAAACCCTCGTTTTCTGGCGGATTAATCGTCAAGAAGAAGCTCTCAATGATTTCGCTGCGAGATCTTAGGGTTTGTATAGAGGCCTCGATCGAAGCGACGAAGTCTTCGAGGGTATCATTTTCGTCATGATCAAAGCTAAAGTTTAGCACTGGAAGTGAAGTCCAGAGATTTCGCCAGGTCTTTGATGTAGCCTAGAGTGATACTGCATCTTCTACGGGTAGGAAGAAGAATATTCTGTGCAGAATCTCCGCTGGTAACCGGAATACTCCGTCCGAGCCATCGAGCCTGTGAGCTCGTTTGCTCCTGGAAGCCATGGTTAGGTCTGTTGGTACTATCACTGTGAGAAAACTAGCTGCTGATCAGACAAAAAGAGCTATAGAATTTTGGTAGAAGGCCTAGTCACGGAACACTGAAACCCACAAATATAAATATAAATAAATTGACTATTTTTTTGATTTTTGTAGAATTTTTTACACTTGCAGCAAAGACAAGAGAGACGCAATGTCCATTCGAAATATCTGGCCTGGGTTGTGTATGAATTATGATGACGACTTCCTTTTTTTCTCAGCATAATCTGCCTTTACTTATTAATCTCATTAAATAGTATTTAATACAGGCTCTTGTATTCAATGTTTTTCGGTTCATTTAATTCACCGAATAATTGGTGGGATGAATTGTAACTATATTCTCGCTCCGTTGTTTTATAAGTAACTTTCTCTCTTTAGAAGCTGATCTTCTTAAAAGTAATTGTTGAGGAGAGAGGAGAGAGTTAGAGAAAGGAGCTGTCTATTGGAATACGCTCCAGTGGAGTTTCTTGATGGATAACCCCGGCGTCCAGGCAATGACGCCAGCAGGGGAGCTGAGAACTAAGGAAAATGCTGGAATGATTATGTGCTCGAAGAATGATGTCAAGGGGGTTTCTCCCATTTCTGTCAGAACGTTTGGAAATATTGAAGATGAACTGGATCAATTGGGGAGCAGAAAGATAGTCAGGGAAGCTTCTTCAGGCAAACCCGAGTTTGCATATTCATTCAAAGACTCGCTTACAGGTTTTAGAGGAACAGAGTATAACGGTATATCTCATGGCATCCCCAATGTGGAAGACGACGATGTTGTCTCGGACATCTCAAATCAGTCCTGGGAAATTCCCCCACCTTCAGAAGAGATAAAACGTCTCATGAATATTTACCCCACAATGGAATTGTCACAGGAAGAATATAATCGTTGGGCTAGGCCTTGGAATAAGGCTCTCATCATCATAGCACTGGGTGCAAAGTTCAAGTTCTACAGGCTAAAGGAACATTTATGTAGAATCTGGTAGACAAGCAACTTTAAGCTAATCGATCTACCCAATAATTACTATGTTGTTAAATTTAAAGAACATGATAATTGGCAGCAACACCATGCGAAAATACTTCTTGGAGGACCGTGGACTATAGCCCAACACACAATCCTTGTGCAGAGGTGGTCCCCATATTTCGATCCGTTCCATAATCCTTTGGGAAGGGTAGCAACCTGGATCCAAATCCCTCATGTACCACTTTTGTGTTACAACAAGGAATGCATGTGGAGGCTAGGAAATATCGTCGGGAAGACTCTTAAAGTGGACATGAATTCCATTGATAATCTGGAAAATGATGAAGCTATAATTCGCAGGGGACGCTATGCCAGGATTTATGTAGAACTGAATCTACAAAAAAATTAATTCCTAGAATTATCTCAGCATCAGAACTCTTCAACATAGAGTATGAAGGCTTGGGACTCATATGTTTCTCATGCGGTAGATACGGTCACAGAAAAAGATCAATGTCCATGGAAAGTCTTAACTAAAGGTTCTTCTCAGGGGGTGGTGTCGACAGGACTAGTAATCCATGCAGCCTTATCAGAATCAAAGAAGTCGTCAGAAAAAATCCTTCCGGCTAGAGACGAGCAGTATGGTCCATGGATGTTCATGCGCAGGCCTGCTAAAGCGCGATTTCCGAGAAAAAATGACGGTAGGAGCAGAGTGGGTGGCGGAGGATTTGCCGAGGGTATGGGGGAAGGCAAAGGATCCAGATTCGGCGCTCTTGCTGGTACGGATGTAGAAGAAAGTGGGAATCCCGAGCTGCCTTTAGCTCCTGAGCAAGGGAAAGGGAAAGGCAAATCGGAAGATGAGATGCGATTTGGAAAAAGACGGGCGCGTCCCGATAAGCCTTTCCAGAAGTATGTAAGTGAAGGTCAAACTCTTTTGAAAAAGAAAGAGAAAGTAGAGGGGATTCATCAAAAGCATTTCAAAAAGGGTATTCATGTGGGGCACAAGCGTTGGGCCGAAGTAAAGAAAAGGAAAGAAAATGATAAGCCCAACCGAAATGTGATTAATGAAGGACCCTCCGAATTGACCATGGGCTTTAAAGACGTTGTAGACTCTAGAGGCAATATTACAGTTAAGGCCGAGAAAGGGTTGACCCAAAAAACACACAAGTTGATTAAAGGCAACTTGCAAAATTGTGGGCCTCAAAAAGATGGAGATAATGTCGAGGCTAAAACAGCAGCCATTGCTTCTAATTCTGATGCGTCTGAGGCTCACAAAAGTCTGGAAAAAGAACCAAACGCTCTTCTAATTCAGAAGACGCCAGGAAGTAGGGGACTTACCCATCTTCGGAGTCGACAAGCATGGAGCTAGTTCCGTGGGTTGAGACAAGCACTAACCGTGAGCTGAGAGATCATGGTTCCGAACTGCTCTCTATCTCCTAATTGGAAGTTGTTGTCCTGATGGAGGAAGAACCACCGGACAAGTAAGCTCCATACCCCTGTTCTATTCTGTTTGTATATATATATTTATGATTGTTTCATCTTGAAATTGCCGGAGGCGGGTGGTAGTGCTTTTCCCCGGATATTAAATGATGTGGTAGTGCTTTCCAATTATGAAATTGCTCATCTTTCAAATGCATTAGTGATTTAAATTTAGAAACTTGTACTTCATTGCCTTTGTTCAGGAGTATAAATGTTTAAGTGTGGGAGAATTAATTGAACCATATTTTTATATGAATTTTTCATGATTAATTTAGGGTTTTAATGTATTTTCTGGGACATTATTGCATTATTAAACATTAATTTGAGTTAGAGACATTTGTATTGAATTAAGTGTAATTAAGGATAAAATAGTTATAAAATTGTTAATTTATTAATACAAATGTTTTCTTGGATTTTTAATGCTATTTTATATTTAATTTTGCATTGTAGGTAGTTTGGAAGAAAATTGGAAATTTTGGAGGACAAATTAATATTTTAAAGATTGGAAAAAATCACAGAAAGGGCCCCATATTTTTGTGGAAATTACAGTTAATGAAGAAAAGAGGACTAGGAATATTAGAGAAAAGGGCCCAAAATCTTTGACATTCATATTTAAGCCCAGAAATATTTTTAAAATATGCAATTGAGTCCCTTAAAGAACTTTCCAAATCCTCACTTTAGTCCCTGGTCAAAACTTGCGTTTTGACCGGGGCTAACTTTCTGCAGAAAAGGGATCCGAAACAGAGACGCTGAGCAACAGACCCGACTTGGCTGTGGACTTGTGGACATGGAGATTTGGATATCGGGGACCCGAGAGCGAGCTGAGGATATATACAGAGGAGGCGTATCACAGGGATCAGGGAGAATCATCACCACACTTCTTCCTTCCTTTCTTCTTGGTCGCCGGCGACCTTCTACCTCCACTCTACCTCACCGTCGCCGGTGACCTTCTTCATCAGCCACGTAGTTTCATCGTCCGTCACCAATAGAAGGATAGTCAGAAGACAGAGCTGGGAGTTTTTCGTTTTCTTCACCGTCAGAATCGCTATCAGCCACCACCTCTGTTTCTACTGTTCCATTCCCTTCTTCATCTGCTCTGTTTCTCCACCATTTCAGCATCACCGTGACTCCCCTGTGACTGTCCTTCTATATTTCTCACTCTCATTTTCTAATAGAACCCACGAAATTCATTTTGCTCAGACTCATTCAATTTTTATGGGTATTAAATGCTTTGAAGATATTGTGGCTACTGTTGACATCATGAGAGGTTGATTTCCTTAGCTCTTGGAGATGAATTAGAAATGAATTGAGCTCACATATGCTTCAAGGGGGAGTTTATTTTATCCATAGTTCATTATATTTGTGATTTCTTAGGTTTAAGAATTCATTTATGTAATGAAACTATGATTTTAGTTACGGTTTTTATGGATTGAGTTGTTGTGATTTGGAATTTGTAATGAGGATTTATACTCATCAATATATATGGTTATATATATATTTCTCTATGATTTTATTGATTTCTATCTATTTAACATGGTATTGTTGGATGGTTTGATTGAAATAGAATTGTAGTTGAACCTAAATGCGTTGCTTATTCCATAGTCACTCTCTAAGGGGTTTTAATAATGCTTAAATAAATGGGTTCATGAGTTTAAGCATTAAACTCAATGGTAATTGAGGTTTGACATATTAGAAGCTTAGTGAATTAACTCCCCAAATATCTTAATTGAGCAAGAATAGTCATTGAAAACCATTTCCAAGAGCATCTTCATCATTTCCATTTCTAACCAATTTTCATTCTATATCAATTTTATTCCAAAAATCCAAAAAATATTAGTTTTAAAAGCATTTTAGTTTAATTGCAATTTAGTTGTTAGATAAAAACTTAAAAACCATTTTTAACTCATTTCATGTCAATCATTGCACTTAGTTTCTAGGTAATTAATAAAAAACTATTCGAGAGACGATCCGGGATTGCACCCTATATTGCAATCCTTGGTTATTTTTACCAAGGCACAAAGCCGACAAAGCCTATTCTTCAAGTGGCACCGTTGCCGGGGAGCCAAGTAATTGGTTCCTTAGTAGCTAAGTGTCAATCTTTGATTAATTGGTACCTTGAGCCTTTAGGTTGCGTTTTAGTTAGTTTAGGTAGTTTTGCATGTTTTTTAAAGCATATTGCATCTTTTGTCATTTTGAAATCATTTCCCCCTTTTTCATTTGCAACTAGACTAGGACCAGATGATAAAGAATGCAAGTATCTCCAGTTGAGATAAAAAATGCAGCTTTTGAGATGGGAGCTTTCAAAGCTCCAGGACCAGATGGCTTACATCTCCACTTTTTTCCAAACTCAGTGGAATTCGGTGGGCCAGCAGATATGGGACCTGGTGGCTAGTATCTTTGCAAACCCAAAGGACATTCATGAAATAAATCAGACAAACATTGTACTAATCCCAAAGATTGATCAACCTACATCATTGCGGGACTTTAGGCCTATTTCTTTGTGCAATGTGAGCTATAAAATTGTTAGCAAAGTAATTGCTAACCGCTTTAAAAATGTCATGAGTCATCTTGTTGCAGAGAACCAGTATAGCTTTATTGCAGGCAGGCAAGGTGTGGACAATATCATTATAGCTCAGTAAGCAATCCATTTCATGAGAATCAAGAGAGGGAAAAAAGGCTACTTAGTAGTGAAAGTAGATATGGAAAAGGCTTTTGACAGGCTTAACTGGTGTTTCCTGGAATTCACTCTTCACAGTATAGGATTGGGAGCAGATTTTGTTAAGCTGATTATGTGCTGTGTTTCATCCACTTTAATGAGCATCATCTAGAACGGAGCTACCTCAGACAGCTTCACTCCTTCAAGGGGGGTGAGACAAGGAGACCCTCTAAGCCCCTATTTGTTTGTCCTATGCATGGAACTACTCAGACAGTTAATTCACCAGGAAGTTGAAATAGGAAACTGGCGCCCCTTGCGGCTGAATACTGCTAGCCCTCATATTTCACACCTTTTCTTTGCTGATGATATGATACTTTTTGGCGAGGCATCAATTGAGCAGGTAGAGGAGATTCGAAATGTCATGGACTTATTTTGCCGAGTTTCTGGTCACAGGATCAATTTGCACAAATCTAAAATGTTTGTTTATAGAAATGTCCACTTCAATCGAGCGTATGAGCTAAGTCAGATTATGGGATTTGGATTGACAGTCGACCTAAGGAAATATTTGGGAGTTCCTATCCTTCACAAACATAAGGTTAACACGATTTTTGCTCCGATTCTCTAGAAGGTCCGCTCAAAATTGTCTAGTTGGAAAGGAAGACATCTCAGCATGGCAGGGCGGACAATCCTCATCAAGTCAGTTCTTTCTGCCATTCCTCAATATCAGATGCAATCAATCCTTGTTCCGAAGGGGGTGCTATCTACTGTCGAAAAATTGACTCGAGACTTCTTCTGGAACCGGCATGATGAATCTAAGAAATTGCATTTGTTATCATGGGATGTTCTAAAGAAAAGGAAGTGTAAAGGAGGCCTGGGCATAAAAGATCTACATTGCTAAAACAAAGCTTTTCTCATGAAACTGTGTTGGGGTCTAATCACTAAACCTGGAGCCTTATGGGTGAAATGCCTTCATGCGAAATACTCTTGTGGAACGGATTTGATCCCACAAGTTCAAAGATGGCATAATCAATCGGCTATGTGGAGTGGCATAGTTGTAGTCTGGCAGGATTTCAAGAGGGGTCTAGGCAAAAAGATTAGGAGTGGAAGAAATACTCTTGCTTGGCAAGAATGCTGGGCCCTGGTCGACAAGCCACTAAAATACTTCATTGAAAGGAACATGCACCTTATTGATATCAACGCTCCGATTCGTTCCTTTACAACACAGACGGGCCATTGGGATAGAGCAAAATGGGATTTATTTCTCCCCACTTGGGTGGTAGATAAGATAATGATGGTGACACCGCCAACCACCGCCGGTGATGATGTTATCTGTTGGACGAATGCTCCTGACGGTAACTTTAGTGTGAAGTCAGCTTATGAGAGGATCTATCATCAGCACAACCATAGTTCTCAACCCCGTTGGAGGAATTTATGGCATTGGGGAATTCCTGAAAGAGTCAAGCTCTTTATGTGGCAAGTATTCCATGAGAGGCTCCCAACAAATGATACAAGAGTGAGACACAACCCAAATGTCCTAAACACTTGTCCTTTTTAGTGTGAGAGTGAGTAGAGCATCCTTCATGTGCTAAGAGATTGTGAGCAAGCTCAGAGAGTGTGGTTCTCTCTAACTAACCCTATATACTACCCTATGTTTTTTTCTGATTGTTTGCAGGAATGGCTACAATGGAACCAGCAGTATTCACTAGGCAATAGGGGAACTTCTAGATGGCCATAGCAAAGAGTTTTCAGCATAACGTGTTGGCTCATATGGAAGAACCGGTGCAGTCAAGTATTCGAAGGGGAAGCGGAGAAGCCACAAGCGATAGTTCATAGATGCCAGTATCACCTCTCGGAAGGAGTGGAGAGCAGACGATTTCATCACTTGATATTCCAAGTTCCAGAACGAGGGATATTCCACTAGAAGCCACCAGATCCGGGCTTTATTCACATAAATGTCCATGGATCTAGACTTAATGGAGGACAGGCCGCTTGTGGAGGTGTTATTCGTGATCAGCATGGTACATGGATATGTGGATTGCAACAGAAGTTAGGACACTTTCCCGACTGCTGTGGAAATCCATGCAATCTATAGAGGGCTCCATCTATGTAAACAGATGGGTCTAACCAAAATCAGGCTGTTCACAGATTCCCTCTTAGCCATTCATTTATTATTGACTAACTGTAGTACTACTCATCCATTATATAATGTTATTATCAAAACCAGATCTCTTATCTATATGGACTGGGATTTGGAGATCTCACACACCTATAGGGATAGTATTCGTTGTGCTGACTATCTGGTAGGACAGGCTCATATGAACAGCCAGGACTACGTCGAATTAGGGATCTCCCCTACCGAATGTATCCATCTTTTTGCTCTTGACTGTGGTGAGTCACCACAAGACCAATCTGTACGGCCTTCTTTATAGGCCTTAACACTCTTCAAGCTTTGCTTGCCTTTGTAATACCAAAAAAAAAAAAAAAAAAAAAAAAGCTGATCTTCTTTATAAGCATTTTTTTTGTCTTAAAATTTAAACTATTTTTTTTCTTTTCTACAAATTAAATATATATATCTTTATAACAATTATCCCCCACTCACCACTAATTATCTTTCATTTAATCATTTGTTACACATTTTTTCTCATTTATACTCATATTCTTTCATATTTGTTGCTCATTCTCCCTTCTATGCTCATTTCATAAATAAAGGCATATTTAAAAGAAATATAACATTTTTGACATATTTATTGTTTTTAACTAATCTTAAACATTAGTTTGTTTTGCATAATAAAAAAAGTTGCTTATAAAAAGAGTCAGAAGAAGTATAACATATCATTCTATTTTATCTCTCGAATTTTTATTTTTTCCCTAAATTATCTATATTGAGTGCGCATGTAGTAATTGGTTTTTTCTTATTTGATCAAGGTTATATCTACGAGTCACTTGGGTCTTGAGAATAATCCTCTTTAAAGTAAAGGTAAGGATTTTCATCTCTATCAATAAATGCACTTATGATCTGTTTAAATTTATTCGTTTTCATCTGTATCTGTTCAGAGACATTATGGTTGATGCTAATTTACTCCTCTACAGAGACTTTTTTTTTTTTTAAAAAAAACACCTGAAACTCGTTTATAGAGACTGGCATGTGATATATAGTTACACATAGTCCAAGAGAACATATATGATATACCTCTTGATGATCATTTAGCTAAATTTTTTATCAGAGGCTGATGAAAGATTCTGAAACACTAGTCGTATATCGAACTAGATTTTGGATATTATTTGGACCGTTTAGATTTGATTTTTTTAAACTAGTTATTTTTTAATAAAAGATTATTTTTTGAGAAAATATTAGTTAAGAGATTATCTTTATTTTAAATTTTATACCGATTAAAATAATATTTTTTTCAAAAACAAAAAAACAAAAAAAAATAAAATCTGAACCATCCAGATCCCATCTGAACAACCCAGATAGGACGAGCTCCCCCTGCTCCTCCAAAGGACGAGCAGGGAAGCTCGTTCCAGTTGTATACTTATACTAGCTTGTTTGAGTTATAAATTTAGTTATTATTAAAAAAATGACATTTTAATATTTTATAGATAAAAAATGATGCAGTTTTGAATTTTAATAGTTTTTCTAAAAAATAAAAAAAAACAATTTTGGGATATTTTTCTTTGAGAAATGCTAAAAAGTGAAAAAAAGCACTATTTTTTATCCCCTATCTTCATATGATCATTACATACACTTTTAATCTATAGATATCCATATGTTAATTCGTGTCAATTTAAATTAGGATTACATATGTAATGGGAATTATCTGATCTGTTGTAATCTACTGTGAATAATTAATTAGGATCAAAATGAATTACTTTATTCTGTTGGTTCAGGCCGTAGTACCGGTAATTGAACTTGGTTCCTCATGGACCTCGAAGCTCCAACCATGAAGACCAGCCATGAGGACCACGATTACTAGTAATTGAATTACTTTACTGTACCAACCAAATACATTGAAAAAATACACAGAGATTAAAGTAATTCTGATGCATGGGATTGAATTACCGTGCCGTGAAATGAATAGAAATTAATATGTACCTCTTTATTCCCCCCACCCCCTCAAATTTTCATATTCAATAACCTTATCTCTAGATATGTGTATTTATATGTACTCGTTTGATTTTATATATCGATCTTCTATAGGATATAATTTGATAATGTCATAATTATTTGTGATTTTTACTTTTACTTAATTAATTACTTCTAAATCTTGATTTTTTTTTTAATTTTGGTATTTTAAGTGTTTGTTGGAATACTAGAAAGATCCTAATAGATATCATGATGATTTAATTTTGGAAGAATATTTTTTTTTTTAAAAAAAGTTCAAAGTGCCGCATTTTATTTCTCATTATAATTTAACTTTACTTTTAATTTTTTTCTCTCACTAGCTAATTGGCTATCACATACAGGAATCAGTTTCCCATCCTATCCAAAGATAGGTAAGGGAGCTCGACCCATCTTCTGTTTAGATAAGATCTAGATAGTTTAGATTTAATTTTTTTTTATTTGATGATTTTTAAATAAAAAAATCATTTTTTAAAAAAATATTAGTTAATATATTATCTTTATTTTAGATTTTCTATCAATTAAAATAATTTTTTTAAAAAAATAAAATTAAATATAGACCGTTTAATTCTTAAATGGCCGACCTACATGGGGCCGAGCGCGCCCAATAGATATACATATTCATGAAAAGGCCAATAACAGACTCAAACGTTTTTGACGAGCAACTTACGTACTATAGCTATAGATATGGATGTCGCTGGCGTCCTCCTCTGCGTCGCCGCCGGCACCTTATATACGTTGGCAGTCATATTAATTGGCCTTTTGCTTTGGCACCTTTCCCTTTGCTTTTTTCACTGCTGCCTCTTCCTCCGCGACCTCTACCTCCGCCTCCGCCGCTACTTTTTTGCCGATCACATTCCCCAACCTCCCCTTGTTCATGATCACATACTCCCTCTCCCTCCTCCTCCTCCTCCCGCTAATTCTCTCCTTCCCACCTTCACCTACTCCGCCTCCAGAACAGAGAAGCATGGTCACCCTCCGCCGCTGCCGCCAGAGTGTGCCATCTGCTTGATGGAGTTCAAAGAGGGAGACATAGGCCGGATACTCCCGAACTGTGACCACGTCTTTCACCTCGTTTGCATCGATAAGTGGCTCCCAACAAACAAGACTTGCCCTTTGTGCCGAGAGGTCGTCAATCTGGAAGAAGGTCGGTTAGAGAATACTAATTCGTCCATTGTTGTCAATCTTCTTCCTCCAGCAATTTGATGCCACAGAAACACGCTGCACGTAGTTGCCAGCTCATGTTATTTTTCCCATTATAAAATCGATTTTTTGGTCCTTTTTTGGACGGAAAATCCCAAACATATATTTTTTTGGGGGGAAATACCGAAACATATATTGTGCCATGAGCATCAAATCATCTATTTTTTTAAGAATCAAACCATCAAATTATATGTATTTTGAATCAAGTTAAATTCAAAAGAAATACTAGCTCGGCTCCTTATAAGAGATAGTTAGGGTTTAAATTTGATTCTAAATATTATATCTCCACCTATTTTGTCTATCTAAGTTTATAATTTTTCCACAAAGTAGAGGGTAATCAACTAATCATTATGAAAAACTAGCACATAACCCATGCCCTGTGAGGGCGTCATAATATAAGTTGTATAAGTTTTCATCATTTGTATTTGTGATATATAAATATAAGACAATATTTATTTTTTATCAAGTATGAAGAAGATTGATATATTTGAAAATTTTCTTTCATATTAATATATATGAAAAGTAAAAGCTCAATAAATATATTTGTTATCCCATTTCCACGGTTCATAGGCACATATCTTCAATGCCATGTTTTCTCTGTAAGGAAATAAATATAGAAATAATTTGAAAAAAACAAAGAAAAGCTTAAAGATCAAATATATGAGTAATAAAAAAATCAGTTCAATATTAGGAAATTCTTAAGAGGGAAACGTCCAAAAATAGTTTTAATGTTTAATACTATTAATTGAAATTTAGAACCATTTTAGTTCACTTTCTGCTTTCTCCGTAGATGCATACATCATAAGTAGTACAAGTAATATAACTATGAGCCTACAACCTTTCCTTGGACTCTAAAATTCAATCTTCAATGTAGAAAGAAATGAAACATTTTTAGTAGATGTAACCCCTCTTAGAATAGAGTAAAAGGACAATAGAACAAAATATATATTACCTGTAAATGGATTTTGTGAGTAAGCGGTACGGCATGAGGTATGCCCATAATTTACAAAACATGATGGGATATCATGAGAAGAATCATAACAATTCTATAAAATCAATTCTTCTCTACTTATAATGAAAAAATAAATAAATTTTTTGCTAATAAAATCAAACCAAACCAAATTCAATATATCTAGATGCAAGGGATTATGATACTACCAATGCAGTGAAATAAAACCTTAGTGAAGACCTACCCATTATTCTTTGGCTCACACTTGCCATTCCCATTCTGATTCTCAATTAATCTGTACTTCCATTTCGAAGAAATTTAATGGGCAAAATCTGGTTTCATCATTTCAATAGCTTCCTTACCCTAAAAAAAGAAAAGAACCAACTCTACATTAGAAAGGAAATTCGGTAATTAAGGTCAAAAGATTGAGGAGGGATGTTAAAGAAGAATAGGAGAGGAGGAGATAGTAGAGAGCGAGAGAGAGGAAGGGAAGAGAAGTTGACTGATCCATATATTTAAATATATTGAAGAGCTAGCACCTACATCACACTTTCATGATTATCCATAGAAGCACACCCCACATTTCACAAGTCAATGTTACAAAAACTACATTGAGGTAATACTTAATGTAATATATTAAATATATTATTTTAGGAGATATTTTAGAATAACATCAAATTTGTCAAAAATTATGGGATTATAGTATTATATGAATATAGTAAATATAAATTTAAATGTTTTAAATAATTAAGTACAAAATTTTAATTCAAAATATGTAAAATATTTTTCAATTATGATGTTATCATTTAATTCAAAATATATAAAATATAAAACCTATTAGTCGGAGTAGTGGGGTCGTTACCCATACATTGGAAGTTATTTCTTTAAGTTAATTATTTTGGGAGATATTGTAGGATATTATCAAATTTGTCAAAAATTCCAAGATTATGGTATTATACGATTATATTATATTAGTATAGTAAATATTAATTTAAATGTTTTAAATAATTAAGTACAACATTTTAATTCAAAATATATAAAATATATGTCAGTTATGATATTATCATTTAAGTCAAAATATATAAATATATAAAATATAAAAATCAAAAGTCCATGACTAAATTCTCCATGATTTTTTTGTTATAATTTAAAGTAATATAAATAAATATTTAAAATAATATACAGAAACAATGTTTGATTAAAATATTTAGAATGCCATTAGTAGGAGAAGTGCGATTGTTACCCATATATTAGAAGTTGTTTCTTTAAATTAATTATTTTGGGAGATATTTTAGGATATTTTCAAATTTGTCAAATAACTTCGTTATTATGGTATTATTATCCCAATATAGTAAATATTAATTTAAATATTTAAATAATTAAGTACAGACTTTTAATTCAAAATATATAAAATATATTTAAGTTATGATGTTATCATTTAAGTCAAAGCATATAAATATATAAAATATAAAAATCAAAAGGCCAGGACTAAATTCTTCACGGTTTTTTTTCTTATAATTTAAAGTAACATAAATAAAAATTTAAAATAATATAAAAAGACAAATGTTCTATTAAACTATTTAGAATACCGTGAGTGGGAGTAGTAGGGTTGTTACGCATATATTAGAAATTATTTCTTAAGTTAAAATATATAAAATAACATATGTAAATAAATAAGCTATGTGAAATGATTAGGTGGCAGTATGAGGGCGGCTCAAACCACCGCTATCTTAGTCTTAAATATAGGATAAAGTTATAATTTTTGTCCATTTCTTTCTAAATTACCCTATTAATACTTCCTTAATAATAATAATTAAACATAATAATAACTTAATAATACATCTATATATTCTAGAAAGTGAGTAATGCTTGCAACTCATTAATGCGACATACACTTCAATTCTACTATTTTTTTATATAATTTAATAATAGTGAAAAATTGAAATCAGTTTTAAAACAATCAAACGGGTACTTCTTGTGCTTGCTTACCTAAAATAATTAACTTGGTCCTGTAAATGGCATGATAAATTGTGAGTCTAAGGTATGACCATAACCTTCAATGCCTTTCAGGGATGTCCTTCTTAAGAATAATAGATGAAATATTATGAGAGAAATCACAACAATTCTATAAAGTCAATTCTTCGTTATCTGACATAAAAAAAACATATAAATTATTTGCTAAATAAAATCAAACCAAATCAAATTCAAAATATCCAGATGTAAGGGATTATGATATCCTCTATGGTCCTTAATATAAGATATATTTATCTAATTTGATTATATTAAATAGGTTAGTTAATTTAGCTAAGATGACATGTGTTTTCTAAACAACCTAGTCATCTCGGTTAATTTTCCTATTCCCTTTCCTTCTTAATTATTATTGAGAGAGTATCAATAGGGATAAATTAGGAAATAAAATTGACAAATAGGTTCTCAATCAACCTGAAGAACCAATTCTACATTGTTGTTTGCATCTATTGGAAGTCATTTTTTAAGTTAAAATATATCAATAAAAATAAGTTTAGGATATTATCATATTTGTCAAAAAATTCCTGGATTATGGTATTGCATTGATATATTAAATATTAATCTCAATTATTTAAATAATTAAGGCAGTCACATCATTTTAATTCAAAATATATAAAATATATTTCAGTTATGATATTATCATTTAAGTCAAAATATATAAATATATAAAATAAAAAAATCAAAAAACCATGACTAATTTAATTTCCATCGGTTTTTTTTTTCTAAAAATGTAAAGTAATATAAATAATGTTTAGAATAATCAAGATAATATAATTAAAACATTTTGAATGTCGTTAGTGGGAATAGTGGGGTTGTTATGCATATATTGAAAGTTATTTCTTAAGTTAAAATATATAAATTAAAATATGTAAATAAAAAATAAGCTGAGAGAAATGCTTACATAGCAATATGAAGTTTGCTAAAATTGCTGATTTTATATAGTAAGAAAAGAATATAAAAATGTTATTTATTTTTAAGTTTGGGTGGTAAGCTCCAAAATTAACCTGTAACTATCTCCCCACGATCACGGCATGCACCTGATATATTTAGGCTAAAACAATTTCAATGAATATCTTATATTATTTCTAGCAACAAAATAGTATTTTAATGTAATTTTTTTAAAGTCTGGAAATCAAGATCCCAAATTAACTTGTAACTAACTCCCCATGATCCCCTTAATGTTGTAACTGCCCCATCATCCCTCTTTTCTTGGTACACTTATTTTGAACTAATTTTTTTTATTAATTTAATTATCAACATATTAATTAATTTAACGTATTAATTTTACCTTCGTTAACATAAAAAAAATATATTTTAATATGTCTACGGAAAATGATATATTTATGATAAAAAAATAAATATTTCCTATTCATATTTTCTTAAGTTTTGAAGTTAAGATGTATGGATCATGACAAAATTGAGATAATGAGTAAGAAGTTTACTCAAATAATATATTGTTTGATTTAACCTATTACCAGTGATATATTTATTCTAAAACTATATTTTAGAGAGTTAGTTTTGGAAAGTATCTCTAAAACTTCTCTGAAAATATATTTATTACATAGAATAAAGTTTATATGGCAATAGTGGTAAGGATTTAAAAAGATAATTCAACCTTTGCAACTAACATATTGGAAAAAAAATAATTTAAAATTCAAATCTGCAATAACTTACACATTTGTAGCAGGGTTTAAAAATTTAATATTTTCAAGTTAAGAGAATGTTCATTCAAAGAAAAAAGGTTGCGGATATGATAAAATTGGGGAAATGAGCGAAAAGTTTAAAAAAAAAAATTATAACGTTTAAATTAAGATATTCCCAGTGATACATTTATTCGAAACATGTGTATAAACTAATATTATTATTTTTTTCAAGTTCTATAGTTAGTTTCTGAAAATATCCCTAAAACTACTCCAAAATATATTGATATATATCTTTTTTTTACCAGATATATATATATATATATAATATCTTAAACTACTATGAAATCTCCACATGAAGAAACAAACTAACCTATAAGGTATATATGCTTGTCATCCAATCTCGGCTTGACCATAGTTGAAACACTACTAAAGAAAAACCTTTTTAGACCGTCACATTTAGACCAGTTTTGAAGGATAAGGTCTTAAAAATTTGCGTGGTGGCAGTTTTGTAATTATATTGAACTTCTAAGACCGGTTCTTAAAAAAACCGGTCTTAAAAAAATTATTTAAACCGGTTATAAATAAAACCGGTCTTAAAATGTTAAAATTTTTAAATTTAAAAATGTTTTAACATTTAAGACCGGTTTACAAAAAAACCGGTCTTAAATGTTAAAACATTTTTAAATTTAAAAAATTTAACATTTTAAGACCGGGTTTTAAAAAAACCAGTCTTAAATGTAAAACATTTAAGACCGGTTCTTCTATAACCCGGTCTTAAATGTGTTACATTTAAGACCGGTTTTTGTAAAAACCCGTCTTAAATGTGAAATTTCCCTCTTTTAAGACCGGTTTTTAATAAAAACCGGTCTTAAAGGTAAGATTTTTCGCTCATATTTTTACTCTCGCGCCCAAATCGCGCGCTCTATGAATCCTTTCTTCTCTTTTTGCCATTTCTCTGTGAGTTCTGTCCGTGCTTGTTCTGAACTCGTCTATGGCGTCTCGTCCCTCATTTGCTCAACTCTCCTCCGTTATTACCGCTGCCGTTGTTGCGTTCGTCATTGCTGTTCTTTGATTATCGTCAGTCTTCTCCGCCGCCACCTCTATTCTCTGCAATGACCATTCTCCTCTGACTTGACTTCCCTTTATCATTGCCGTGAATTTGAGGACTTCATTTTAATCTCAGTCGACACCACCGTGACTTTGGGTTGAAGCTCACTCCTTAGTCTTCAATCAGGTTAGTGTTCGATCTGTTATTTAGTTGTACGTTGTTCAATAATTAATAATGTTCTATGAAAAAATGTTCTTGTTGTTGCTTTGAGCACTTAAACGTAATTTGGAAAAAAATTAAATCTTCACATTCTTGTTAGATATATGCTCTGACTTTTAATTACATTTCTGTGATATTTGGCTTGGATTAATACCACTCTATGTTCTGTTTTAATTTAGTGCGGTTGTTTGATTATTGTCAGTGTTATTGGTTTGTTAAAACAATACTAGTTTCAAATGGTGCCTGTTAATTTCGTTGAAATATCTAAAACTCTATTGTTGTTGTTTTTTTGTCTATCCTTTTATTGTTAGATATAGGGTGCTAGAAGTGTTGAGATATATATGGATCATAGTTGGATAAACGCTAAACGAACGAATGTTGAATATGATAATGGGGTGAGGGGTTTTTTTAGACTTCGCTAGTAGAAATGCCGATGATGGTAGTGGAAAGTTTTATTGACCTTGTGTAGTATGTTTGAATGAGAAGCGATTAAGTACTACAGATATATATACACATTTAATTTGTGAAGGATTTTGTAAGAGTTATACAGTGTGGGTATGGCATGGTGAAGAATTAGAAATTCCAAGTTCATCTCAACAGGGGAGAGTGAACTTTGATGATAATGACATGGGTACAGATGATCGGATATTATTCGTGATGTTGGAAAAGATACTTTTGAGCAATCACATGCATATGGTAATATGTGTAGTGATGTTGAGATGCCGTTGTACCCGGGGTGCAAAAGTACCAATTGTTGAAAGCAGTATTGAAATTGGTAAGCTTGAAAGCACGGCATGGATGGAGCGACAAGAGTTTTTCAGAAACACTTGAGGCTTTTAAGGACATGCTTCCAGATGATAATGTGTTGCCTTCTCGATACTATGATGCTAAGAAAATATTGTGTCCACTAGGGATGAAGTATAAAAAGATCCATGCATGCCCTAATGATTGTATTTGTATAGAAAAGAGCATGAAGAGGAACAACAGTGTCCGATATGTGAAACCCCGAGGTACAAATCAAATAACGCTCCTGCAAAAGTATTGTGGTACCTTCCAATCATACCAAGGTTCAAGCGCTTGTTTGCTAATGAAAACTATGCAAGAAATTTGAGATGGCATGTGGATGAGAGGATATCCGATGGAAAGCTTCGACATCTAGCTGATTCTTCTCAATGGAAGAAAATCGATCAATTATTTCCTGCCTTCGGTGAAGAGCCTAGGAACCTTAGGCTTGAGCTTAGCACAGATGACATGAATCCTTTTGGTAGCTTGAGCAGTATACATAGTTCATGGCCTGTTCTGTTGGTAATTTACAACTTATCTCCTTTGTTATGCATGAAACGAAAGTACATCATGTTATCTATATTGATTTCGGGACCAAAACAACCTGAAAATGACATAGATGTTTACCTGGAACCCTTGATCAAAGACTTGAAAGAGTTGTGGGACGAATGTGTTGATGTTTTTGACGCGAACAAGAAGGAGGTTTTTAAAATTTGAGCCATGATCTTTTGTACTATAAATGACTTCCCTGCATATGGAATCTTGTCAGGCTATAGTGTTAAAGGCCATAAAGCATGTCTGATTTGTGAAGAAGGAACATGCTACCGTTAACTTCAACATGGAAGAAAGACGGTTCATCTTGGCCATAGGAGATTTCTTAGACGAGGCCACCCGTATCACAAATTAAAGAAAGTTTTTTTTGGTGGACAAGAGTTTGAAGATGCTCTGAAGGCATTGACTGGGGAGCAAGTTTATGAAAAGGTGAAAAATATGAATGTTATCTTTGGTAAGACTACGAAGAATAGTAATGAGAAAAGTAAATGAAAAAAGAGGTTTGTCTTCTTCAATCTTCTATATTGGCCGAAGCTTGATGTGAGACACTATATTGATTTCATACATGTGGAGAAAAACGTTTGTGATAGTATTGTTGGGACACTGCTTAACATATAAGGTAGTTCTAAGGATGGTGTGAAGGCAAAATTAGATTTGCAAGAAATGGGGATGCGAGAAGACTTGCATTCAAAGCCATATGGTAAGAGAACTTTTTGTCCTCCGCTGCTCATACTTTATCTAAGGATGAGAAAAGAAGCTTTTGTGAATGTTTATATGGCATCAAAGTTCCTTTAGGATATTCTTCAAATATTAGGAAGCTTGTGTCGATGAAAGACTAGAAGTTAGTGGGGCTAAAGTCTCATGATTGTTATGTCTTAATGCAACAACTGCTCTCAGTAGCTATTCGAGGCATTTCCGAATATGATCTTCAACATATTTTGACTAGACTTTGTTTTTTCTTCAATGTTATTTGTAGTAAAGTCATTGAGACAGAAAAATTGAATGAATTGGAAAATGAAGGATATATGATCTTGTGCTAGCTTGAGAAGCTTTTTCTTCCTTCTTTTTTTGACATCATGGTACATCTAATTGTTCATCTAGTCAGGGAGATCAAGTTGTGTGGCCCTATCTATTTACGATGGATGTACCCAATTGAAAGAACTATGAAAATCCTAAAAGGGTATGTGGAGAACCCTAACTGGCTTGAAGCATCTATTGTTCAGAAATATGTTTCTGAAGAAGCCATGGAGTTTTGTCAAGATTACTTGTCAAATGTAGAACATATTGGACTTCCTGAAAGTCATGACGAAGAAGGCGGTAGACGCGGGGCTTCAGTAAAGAGTATGAATCGTGATGAATCGCAACAAGTCCACTTTTACATCTTGAATAATGTTGATGAAGTTCAAGATTACATTAATGCTTATATAAAAAAATTGTATGGAAAGGAAATAGTTTAATGACTGAACAAAAGTTAATTAGGGAGCATAACAAAACTTTTGCACATTGGTTCAAACAAAAGGTTGACGGCGAAGAATGTGTTTCTGATACAATTAAATGGTTAGCACGTGGTCCTGAGGCTGATGTCATAAGTTGGACTTCATTTGTGATCAATGGTTATACGTTTTACATGAAGTCCCTTGATGATAGGAGCACCGTCCAGAACATTGGAGTTATGTTAGTGGCTGAATCTATGCACTTCTCTAGTTCAAAAGATAAGAATCCTAGATTGGCAGTAATACCTTATTATGGAGTGATTGAAGAGATTTGGGTGGTTGATTATGTTAAAGTTAAACTTCTCATTTTCAAATGCAAGTGGGTTGATGTCAACAATAGTGTGATGATTGATCAGTTGGGATTTACATTGGTTGATTTGAATTATAGAAGTTTTAGAGATGAACCTTTTATTATGGCATATCAAACGAAACAAGTGTCATATGTTACTGATCAGGTAAATAAAATGTGGTCTGTAGCTTTTCAAGGAAAAAGGGTCGTTGATATTAATCAGGAAAGTCATTCAATGAATGATTTGCTTGAGACTCCTTTTTCTAGGGGTTTACTAGAATTGAACGAAGAAGATGAAGCAGACAATGAACACGACATAAGAAACGATTATCATAAATGGATATGGGAGGATATCCCTTTATAAAACTACATTGAAGGTTAGTTAGCTAAAATAATTATCATGAACTATATTTGAATTATGTATATTGTTATTGGTGTATATATATAACTACTTTTTTTGTTGTCGTCACAGGAAAATGAAGGATATGAGGTGTACGTCTTAGTGTAGATTCTCTGAAGCTAGGCCCACTAGTGATCATCAGCCTGAGAAGAGTGTGTATAAAGTATTTTGGCCCTAATGAATAACATCATTATCATTAATGTAATTTAATCTTTGATGTATGTATGTAAGTGAAAAGATAAGGAACTTGGTCAAAACAGCATTGTCATGGTTGTATGATTTCCTTGCATTATAATTCTGTCTATGATTGTGAGTTTATTATTCATGGTTGTTTTCCTTGCTTCTGTTTCGGCCAACACTGTTTAAGCACAAGGGAGTTGAGTTTTAATATGTTCCAATGAGTTTTGAGTCTCTCACATGTCATTAAGATGTTAGTTATATAATCTGTAAGAGAAGATTTATTTGAATGTCGTTGAACTGGCTGCTGCTTGCTACATGAAATGTTTTATCAGGGGAAATGACTTGCTGGGTATATCTTTTAAACGAAAATTTTAGAAAAAAAATTTCAACTTTTAAGACCGGTTCTCTCCAAAACCGATCTTAAATGTACGTTGGCAGGTTACTTGAAGGTTGCTCTGGTTACTTCAAGTTTCTGTCCCATTACCCGAGTACTTACTCGAGTAATCCTTTAGAAAACTTGCCAGTGATGAAGTTTCTCAGCTTTTTCTCTTGGTCATTCTTCATTACTCCAATGCTTACTTCAAGTAATGATTTGCCCTGTTATTACTTTGTTCAAACTTATTTGTTTATCAGATCTTTTTCATACTATCCTTTGTTATCATCAAAACATGAGAGATCTAACATATGTTACTATTATTCAATGTACATCTGTAACACATAAAAGTTAAGAACTACCTTGAAGACAATCAAAACCCATATGTGAGTCCAAAATTCTCAAATTCCAAATAATAATATATTAATACAGGAGACGTCATCACTCTATATGACAAGTTGCAAAAATAAAACATCCAAAGGGTTAAAGATTGTAGCAAATACAGTTTGATTTAACACAATTATTCAACAAGGGGTTCCTTGAATATTTTGCATGAGCATGGCCTTGTGTTTTCCCAGTGACACCACAACCTCTGAAATATTAGGTCTTGCCTCAGGTGCATCAGTGCAACAATTTAATGCCAACTCAAAAACTGATGATATAATATACAATAATATATTACCAGTGTTTTGGTTGCTTGTGTGCATCAAATTGACATCAATAATATCGATGATTGAATGTGGTGTTGATTTGCTAACAAATTCTTTCAAAGTTAGACCTTGAACTCATTTGTTGGTTTCTTCCTTGTAAACATTTCCATAAGCAAAACACCGAAACTGTATACATTTCCTTTCAATGAAACAGCTCCTCTAGCTTGTTGACATTAAACCCCTTTGGAGGTTTAGTGATCTCCTCTTCTGGTAATATATATTTCTTTGAAGACTGCCCCTTCTCAAGTTGATCTAGAATGCCAGCCATTGCCTTAGCCACATTCACATCATATTTGGGCTTCTTGGATGGTTTAGGTGTGAAAGAGGGAGTGGAGGAATCAGAAATTGGAGGAGAAGGAGATTTGGCACTTTTGCCTCTCCCAGTAGAGGTGCTCTTCTTGGATTGAGCCCTTGTAACTACTGTCTCTTTAATCACAACACCCTTTTGGTTTCGGTTGAGGTTTGGGTTGGACTTTAGCTTTAGATCTAGGTGTGAGTTTTCTTCTCTTTCTGGGAGGAGAAGAAAGAGGGTCAGAAAGTTGTGGGGATCCAGAAGAATCTGTGGGAGTGAGGTTTTTGGTTTTAACAATTTTGAATCAGTGAAAACTTGAAAAATCAGAAAACAGAGTGAAAGTTGCGAGTCAGGTCAGGAAGAATCTGAATAGAATAGGAGGTTTCTGGAGCCAAAAATTGTTGGGTTTTGACGGAAATAGTGTAGCGAAGAGATTGTGAAAAATTTTTGTGAGAGGACAGAGTGATTTACTCGAGGAGATTTTGTGGAAATGACCGAGTTTGCGACAGATAAGGACCTAGAACCCGACGTTACTCGAGGCCTTATTCGAGTAAATATCATGCTTACTCGAGTACTTACTCGAGTGATCATACATAAAATTTCTAAAATAATTCATTTAAATTGCTTACCTGGCATGAATAATATTGTAATTATCCATGTATGTTCCCTCGATCATTTGATAGTCATTTTAGAGCAGATTTGAGTCGATTCTCATCAAATTTGTGATCTGGACCTGCAGTTACTCGAGTCCTTACTTGAGTAAGCTTTAAATTTACTCGAGGCGCTCCTCGGGTAACCTGTCATTTCTAGTTTGGACTGTTCATTTCTCACCAAATGAACCGTTTGATTTAAAATCTAGGTAACTTGATACGTTACTTCCAGTTTTGGAAGACCATTACTCGAGTACATACTCGAGTAAAGTGCTCTTTTACTTCAAGTTGTTCCTCGGGTAATGTTTCACTGTCAGTCATTACTTGAAGTTGGTACTCCAGTAAAGGTGTCCTCTGATAACCTCTATTTTTATTTCTCAAAACAGAGTTTCAATCTTCATGCAAAACAAGTTTCTACATACTCCGATGCTTAACTTAGTAATCATCAAAACATTATCAAATATCTTTATCTAACATTATAAGAGATTGAAATAACTTACAATTCATTGGGATTTACCATTCCCAATTCTCTTCTAATGTATAGAAATTGATCTTTTGCAAGGGGTTTAGTGAAAATATCAGCTAGTTGAAGATGAGTAGGGATGAATATTACTTTCACATCTTTCTTTTGGACATGATCTCTGATGAAATGATGTCTAACATCAATATGCTTGGTTCTAGAGTGTTGAACTGGATTTTTCGCCAAGCTTATCGTACTGGTATTGTCACAGTAGATTGGTATTTCTTTAAGATAAATACCAAGATCTTGTTGTTGTTGTTTTAACCATATTACTTGTGCACAACAACTTGAGACTACAACATATTCGGCTTCCATTGACGAAAGAGACACTGTATTTTGTTTCTTGCTGAACCACCATGATACAAGAGATCCTCCAAGAAATTGTCCTTGTCCGCTAGTGCTCTTTTTGTCTGTCTTGTATCCTCCATGATCAGAATCTGAATATGCAACTAGATATTCACTTCTTCCTTTGGGATACCACAGACCCAATTCTGGTGTGTCAGCAAGATATCTAAAGATTCATTTGACAGTTTCAGCATGTGATTCCTTTGGTGCTGATTTATATCTTGCACATATACCAACACTAAATTGGATGTCCGGTCTGCTTGCCGTGAGATAGAGTAATGATCCAATCATTCCTCTGTATTTTGTGATGTTGTAGTCTTTCCCTTTGACATCAGCATCAAGCAATGTAGTTGAGCTCATGGGTGTGTCCGTTCCATTTGCTTCATCCATTCCATACTTCTTTAACAACTCTTTCAAATACTTTGTTTGAGATATGAAGATTCCATTCTTTCTTTGTTTGATTTGCAAACTAAGAAAAAAATTCAATTCTCCCATCATTGACATCTCAAACTCTCCCTGCATTATCTCAGAAAATTCCTTACACAGAGATTCATTAGTAGCACCGAAAACAATGTCATCAACATATATTTGAACAATTAAAATATCATCACGTTTTTGTTTTATAAAAAGTGTTGTATCAACTTTTCCCCGTACAAAACCTTGATCAATAAGAAATTTACTGAGCCTTTCATACCATGCTCTAGGAGCTTGTTTTAAACCATATAAAGCCTTTTTGAGTTTGAAAACATGGTCAGGTTTAGTTACATCTTCAAAACCTGGAGGTTGTTCTACGTATACTTCTTCCATGATGTAACCATTTAGAAATGCACTCTTTACATCCATTTGATAGAGTTTGAATCCTTTGACGCATGCAAAGGTTAAGAGTACGCGTATAGCTTCTAATCTAGCCACTGGAGCATACGTTTCCTTATAATCAATCCCTTCGTCTTGATTATAGCCTTTGGCCACCAATCTTGCCTTGTTTCTGACAATAATTGCGGATTCATCGAGTTTGTTCTTGAATACCAATTTAGTTCTAATGATCGTATGATCTTTGGGTCGGGGTACCAAATCCCAAACTTGATTTCTTTCAAATTGATTTAGTTCTTCTTGCATTGCTATAACCCAATCATTGTCTGATAGGGCTTCATCAATGTTAGAAGGTTCAATCTCAGAAATGAATGCAGAAAAACTTACTTCATTGAAAATTCTATTTCTAGTTTTGATCTCTTCATTCACATCTCCTATGACTTGATCTAAGGGATGACTTTTATTGTATTTTCATGCTCTAGGTTGTCCTAGTGATTGCTCTTTTTCCTTGGTTTCATCAACTTCTGGAATAAGAGATTCAGAAATAGATTGACCATTTTCTTGATTTAAAACAACTTCCTGTTCTTCATCAATGGTTTTGTCAGAGGATTCAAATTCATCAAATACAATATGAATTAATTCTTCAACAACACATGTTCTTTTATTAAAAACTCTATATGCTTTACTTTGGTTAGAATATCCTAGGAAAATTCCTTCATCAGTTTTAGAATCAAATTTTCCTAAGTTATCTTTACCATTATTATGAATGAAACACTTACAACCAAAGATGTGTAGATGAGCAATGTTTGGCTTCCTTCCTTTGTACAATTCGTATGGTGTCTTTCCAAGTTTTGTTCTAATATATGCTCTATTTGAGATATAGCATGCTGTACTCATAGCGTCAGCCTAGAAAACTTGAGACACGTTCTTTTCATTCAACATTGCTTGTGTGCATCAAATTGACATCAATAATATCGATGATTGAATGTGGTGTTGATTTGCTAACAAATTCTTTCAAAGTTAGACCTTGAACTCATTTGTTGGTTTCTTCCTTGTAAACATTTCCATAAGCAAAACACCGAAACTGTATACATCTCCTTTCAATGAAACAGCTCCTCTTGATCCATACTCTACATATAAATTTGAGTGCTGAATTAAATAGTCGAATAACTTATAGTTTCTTTGATCATGTGCATGCATGTGTGTAGGTATAAATGAATATAAGTAACATAAATTAAATAAATGTTAATATGAGTATTAAATTATTACCTGGTGCCATATAACCAATTATAGCCAAAGTTTTGGTATAAATTTCAGATTGACTGTCACTTAACAATTTGGCAATTCCAAAGTCGCTCAAATGGGCCACCATATTTTCATCCAATAAAACATTGCTGGGCTTTATATCACAATGGACCACTAGTGTAGAAGAACCATGATGACGATACTCCAACGCTGATGCCACATCAATCATTATGTTCAATCTTTGCACCATATCTAAATGATAGTTATGAGAGTACAACCATCTATCAAGACTCCCATTTGACATGAATTCCATTATTAGAGATTTAAAATCATCATTTGAGCAACTACTGATGATCTTAACGAGATTTCGATGACGCAAACTGCATATGGCAGCACATTCAATATCGAAACTCCTCAACACTTCTTCCAAGTTTGAGTGAAATACTTTCACAGCAACTATGTTTCCACTTGAAAGAATTCCTTTGTAAAATGATCCAAATTTTCCCTTGCCAAGAAAATTACTCTCATCAAACTTATTTGTTGCTTGCAAAAGATCATAATAGGATATCTTGATTGGTGCACCCAAATTTAAGAAGTCTGTATTGTTTG
Organism: Inga laurina; assembly: GCA_963855925.1. Classification (NCBI taxonomy): domain Eukaryota; kingdom Viridiplantae; phylum Streptophyta; class Magnoliopsida; order Fabales; family Fabaceae; genus Inga; species Inga laurina. Next base: position 59,893,139 of record OY979705.1, read on the forward strand.
TCTCATGACTAACATGGCCCTTCTTAAATTTAAGGAACATCAGGCATGAAGCAACCAAGATGATTGCAAAAATTATAGCCGACAAGCATTTGATCACAAGCACCATTTTTGTTGAGATGTGCTTGTTTCCTTTTTTGCATGGATGGACTTTTAGTTGGGGCTCTCCACAAAGATCATCATTCATCATAAAAGATTCATATGTAAAATTTTGGAAAGGCCCACCATTTGGAATTTCTCCATATAATAAATTGTATGAAAGATTAATGTACTTCATATGGGTAAGTTACTCTAAAGATTTTGGAATCACCCCAGACAAATTATTTTGGGACAAATCCAAGAACTGAATTTCTATCATGCCACTAAATGTTTCAGGAATAGGTCCTTGTAGTTTGTTATGAGCCAAAGATAGATTTTGCAATGTTTTCAAGCCACCCATGGTTGTTGGGATTTTACCTAAAATTTGATTTCTTGACAAGTTTAATAGTATAATTGTTCTAAAGTTTGATACCTCAAATGGAATTCTTCCACTCAATGCATTGGAGGATAAGTCTAGGGTTGAGATATCTTGGAGACTCCAAAGAGAAGAGGGTATATGAGAAATCAATTTGTTAGAGTTTAAGTCCAACTTCCGCAAAGAAGTATTTGTGAGGCAGTTTGGAATCATTCCTGAAAACATGTTATTGTCTAGATACAGCTCACTCAAACTTTTGATTTGGCACAATTTATTTATGATGGGCCCTTGCAATTTGTTGTAGCTAAGACCCAAAAATTGAAGGCTCTGCAGTCTATTAATTGTATTTGGAATCAACCCACTTGATGCGTGCTTTTGTCGCTAAAGCAATCAATTAATAACTAGGACAACCTACTAATGCAATATAGTGGCAACCTAGGTCATTCTCCCAAGGAGCAATATGTGGGTTTTCTCTAGAATTGAATTTAGGTGATAAAAATTACAATGGAATGAACCAAACTAAAATGCAAGACTCTACTACCCAAATGCAAAATATAAAAGACTCTAAAACCTATATGAGAATGAAACTAACCTAAATAATGAACATGCAATTTTTGGGGTTTTTCTTATGAGAGGGAAATTAAAATCCTAAGGAAAAGAAATAGACTAATATCTAAGAAAATTTAACAAAGTTTAGTTCAGTTATGATGGTGAAGGGGACAACTCAGGATTCACATGGATTTAGCTTTCTTAGCCATTTAATTTATTAGACCAAAGGGAGATTCATCAAAAGTTGGAACTAATAAATTTAATCACCTAATTAAGACATGGGAAACCCTCAAGCTTAATAACACCTAATCCACTAGAAAACTCATAATGGAAAAAGCGGTGGTTAATTAAATCCATTAAAAACCAATCTCAATTGTTTAGGATAATTTTGGGAATTATGTTCACAATTGCCTAATTAAACAATTCAACAATTAATCACCTTAATTAAACAATCAAGAGATTAAACCCAAATCAACAATTAAATTAATAATGAAAACTCGATTAATAATCTAATTGACAAACAAAGGTTTGCAAACAAAAATCCCAATAATCATTTAAGAATAAAGCAAATCCAAAATATCAATTCAATCCAAATAAAAATAAGTCTACAATCTAGAACTAGATTGTTCTCAATTAACACAACCCAAAATCATTTAAAACTAAATAATCCTAAGTCTTGAATCAAAAAGATAAAAGAAAGACACTCCCTTATAGTCTTCAAGTGTAAGCTCCTAGGCTCTAGCTTCCTCCATGCTCCTCCCAAATTGTCTCCTAAAAGACTTAAGCTGCCATAGATTTTTCCTCCCCGAGCTGCGCCTTACCCAGCATGAACATGGTTGGATAGAGAGGAATTAGGTGAATGGCGAATGAAAGGAATTGGATGATGTGGTGGGACCCGTGAGGAATGAATAAATCTGGATGTGCTCGTGAGTGGAGAAAAGAGAATGAAATAAAGTATGTGATGGAAATTGTAGGTGTGGGCCCGAGAATTGGAGAAGAGAAATTGATCTATGGTCAGTGCTCTCTGTACGTGAATTGGTGAGACTCTTGGTGAATGGAGAAGAACAGCTAGCCGGCGCGTTGTTGATGATGTGCGAATCAGCCTGTGCGTGCGTCTCGGCCTCGTCCCCTCAGCGTCTGCGAATGCTGTCTGCGTATGCATCTGGCGGCCGTGTCTCAGCCTCGCGTCCTCCCCCCCATATGTGACGGCTAGGGTATTTTTAAGAAGGGAGGGGAGAGTTTTGGGTACTAATTTGGGCCTATTAAAATTCCAAAAGCCCAATAAAATTCCACCATTGGATTCTTTTTTAGTTTCTAAGAAAAGTTCTGCACCGTAGGATCTGTCAATCTGCTTTTCCTTACTCTGCAAGAATCAAATAAAATCGTGATATATCATATATTTAAAAATATTTTCCAATCACAAGATATCAATCAAAATAATAATATATTAAGCTCAATAATATCATAATTAATTCAGATTTATATTATTTCCCAAAATCGGCTAATTATCCAAATATTATCTAATAAATCCAATTTAGCCTAAAATAATCTCCAAAATAAATGAATAAGGTGGGATAAAATATATTAAAATTATGATTTATCAACTCCCCCACACTTATCATTTGCACTCCTGGGCAAAACAAATCAAGACCAAGGGAGCATAACAAGACAAAATAAAACAAAACTTCAAAAGTGAATGTTCCAATCACAAGTAAAAAGTAAACAAAAGCATTTCAACACCTCTTTTATCCAAGTGATTTTCTCATGACTCAAGAAAACAAACTTCATGGCAATTTACTTGACAAAGGAATATCTAAGCTAGAAATTCCTCACCAAGGATATGTGTATGTCTCTCATCACTCACAAGGATATAGGCTTGTGTTTACACTCAAATCCACCCGATCTAGTACTTGTTCCATAGGCTTGACAAGGATCTAGGTTCTCCACCACTACCAAAGCAAATGCAAACATAAATCCAAAGGACTTTTATTAGGTTGTAATGGGGCTAAGGTTAAGAAAGAACGGGTATAGTATTTGGAGAAACAAAGTTGAATATCCTAGAAGATGAAGAGAATGATGCAATAGGATGAAACAGGATGTAAGAAACCAAATCACATTCAAACTGGGTCATTACTTTTCCTTTCTCTTTTTTTTTCTTTTTCTTTTTCTTTTTTGCAATTCTCTTGGGTTGTTATATATATGTTCTTGTGACACGAACCTGTATCTTGGTGATACAAAGGCCCGGTTACTCAAACATTTATAACTCACTAGCACCAAGATGCTACTAGCACGCTCATAGCTCTTACTGGCCGTTTGACGCTAAGATCAACATTGGTGATGAAGACCCCCGGTTACTAAGCACAGCTTAAACCAGCGGAACGGAATCTTATTGCTCTTTTTTTTTTTCAAGATAACATATCATACTTTTCACAATGACCCAATTCCTAATTTTATACATGTTCTTCCATCCAAAATAGATATAATGCAATGCTCTTCAATTCCTAAGACATTCAAAAGGGTAGGATTTTTTTTTTTTTTTGTGTTATGGGGTGAGAAAAAAATTAAAATATAGGCTCAAAGGGGCTAAACAAAGGGTATATATCTGAAAAGGATAGGTTGTTTGGCTTATCTGGCTAAAATGAAATGAATGCCTTTATCATCTTCATGAATACATATGCATAAAATGTGGCTTCAAATAAGATTCAAGTCAAGTTCTAGATCAAGTAAAGAGATAGGGGGTACACACTGAAAAAACACACTGAAAAAAAATGCATTAGGCTCAAAATCTCACTAGGTCTATATGATTTCTAGCCTAAATTCACCTAAGTCAAATCCATTGCCACTTAGTCTATTAACTCAAAGCATGATCAATTACTTTTCAAATCAAGAATGCATAATACTGAAGTTACTTAAAACTTGCAATTTTTTCTCAAAAATTTTTTTCTTTCTTTTCTTGAAAACAAGGAACAAAAACCAAAGTAAAGTCCAAAATATTTTTCTTTTTCTCATTTTAAAAACAAAGAACAAGAACCAAGAGTAGGAGCAAAATCCCTCCCCCACACTTAAATCTTGCATTGTCCTCAATGCAAAAGATAGATCTAACAAACAAGAACAAGCAATGCAAGTAAAAGAGTAAGGAAGGAGTACGACCGGAATATCAAAAGATTGAATATCCAAATGAAGTAGCATATATGGCTCCTCTCCTTTGTCTGGTTGTAAGTCACATGAAAGCACTAGTGGTGTTCGCTTCCAATGTTCAGCAATTATTTCCCTCTTTAAGATCCTCAGATAACACTTCAACTCAAGTATAGAAGGTGTCTGGATGGGAGGAAGCAATCCATGTACCTGCACAAAATCATACCACCAAGGAGTACCTTGTCCCATATGGATATGCTTAATAAAAAGGAACTTATCAAGAATCAGGGAAGATCCCAAGAGAAATTGATCAATAGAAAGTGTTGGAACTTCCAAATATTTTGAACAACCCACAAAATCAATATGACTCGCCTCAGTAAGAGTCAAGTTCTCTAAGGGATGAATCAAGTGATCACTCAAAATGGTCTCACCATGATTGTTCAAATCATCACTCAAGACAAATTCCACATGTGAAACATCATGATGCATTATGCTCTTACTATCAAATGCACATCCAAATCAAGGCTTCCCCCACACTTATCCTTAATAGAATCCCCATTAACAATAGTCATGTCAAGATCATGAGTAGTATCAATAGCTTCAATAGAGGTATTATTTTCATCATTTAAAGCATCATCATGATTAGTGTTAAGCAGGGTATCTTTAAAATCAATAGTGTCAGAGGGTTCAACAATAATCTCTTCATCAACCTCATTATCAGAATCAATAGAATTAATAGGACTAGAGGCATGGGAATAAGCATTAATGCATGAGTCACAAGATTCAACATGATTTAAATCAATGGAACAAGTCAATTCAGAAACCACATTAGTGCATGGATATTCAGCTAATGTATCAATTATCCCATCATTTGAAGTGGTAGAAGAAAAAGGGAGTACATCATGAGAAGGTAAAAGTATATTACCACCTGGAAATTTACTCCGAACTTCCAATTCTTTTCTCTTCAGATTGTTCATTTCATTGGACAACTGATCAATCTGTTGCTGTCGTTGCATCAGGATTTCCATCATAGCATCTATCTTACTTTCTAATCTTGATGCCGCTTCTGGACTTAGTGAAGTTTGATTGACATATCCATGATTTGAGTAATCATGATATCCTGGATTATTAACATTTGAATATGCATCATATATCTGCTCAACATCATAGTCATAATGATAAGGCATAGGAGTGTAAGAAAAATTTCCATAAGGTGAAGCATTCCAAGCCATAATAGGATCAATTCAATTTTTTTTCCTTTTTTTTTAAAAAAAAACAATCAAGTAATGCAAATAACAACTATCTAAGAAATCACCTAAAGACTCAAATCTAGAGACTAACCATTGCTCCCCGGCAACGGCGCCAAAATTGATGCGTGCTTTTGTCGCTAAAGCAATCAATTAATAACTAGGACAACCTACTAATGCAATATAGTGGCAACCTAGGTCATTCTCCCAAGGAGCAATATGTGGGTTTTCTCTAGAATTGAATTTAGGTGATAAAAATTACAATGGAATGAACCAAACTAAAATGCAAGACTCTACTACCCAAATGCAAAATATAAAAGACTCTAAAACCTATATGAGAATGAAACTAACCTAAATAATGAACATGCAATTTTTGGGGTTTTTCTTATGAGAGGGAAATTAAAATCCTAAGGAAAAGAAATAAACTAATATCTAAGAAAATTTAACAAAGTTTAGTTCAGTTATGATGGTGAAGGGGACAACTCAGGATTCACATGGATTTAGCTTTCTTAGCCATTTAATTTATTAGACCAAAGGGAGATTCATCAAAAGTTGGAACTAATAAATTTAATCACCTAATTAAGACATGGGAAACCCTCAAGCTTAATAACACCTAATCCACTAGAAAACTCATAATGGAAAAAGCGGTGGTTAATTAAATCCATTAAAAACCAATCTCAATTGTTTAGGATAATTTTGGGAATTATGTTCACAATTGCCTAATTAAACAATTCAACAATTAATCACCTTAATTAAACAATCAAGAGATTAAACCCAAATCAACAATTAAATTAATAATGAAAACTCGATTAATAATCTAATTGACAAACAAAGGTTTGCAAACAAAAATCCCAATAATCATTTAAGAATAAAGCAAATCCAAAATATCAATTCAATCCAAATAAAAATAAGTCTACAATCTAGAACTAGATTGTTCTCAATTAACACAACCCAAAATCATTTAAAACTAAATAATCCTAAGTCTTGAATCAAAAAGATAAAAGAAAGACACTCCCTTATAGTCTTCAAGTGTAAGCTCCTAGGCTCTAGCTTCCTCCATGCTCCTCCCAAATTGTCTCCTAAAAGACTTAAGCTGCCATAGATTTTTCCTCCCCGAGCTGCGCCTTACCCAGCATGAACATGGTTGGATAGAGAGGAATTAGGTGAATGGCGAATGAAAGGAATTGGATGATGTGGTGGGACCCGTGAGGAATGAATAAATCTGGATGTGCTCGTGAGTGGAGAAAAGAGAATGAAATAAAGTATGTGATGGAAATTGTAGGTGTGGGCCCGAGAATTGGAGAAGAGAAATTGATCTATGGTCAGTGCTCTCTGTACGTGAATTGGTGAGACTCTTGGTGAATGGAGAAGAACAGCTAGCCGGCGCGTTGTTGATGATGTGCGAATCAGCCTGTGCGTGCGTCTCGGCCTCGTCCCCTCAGCGTCTGCGAATGCTGTCTGCGTATGTATCTGGCGGCCGTGTCTCAGCCTCGCGTCCTCCCCCCATATGTGACGGCTAGGGTATTTTTAAGAAGGGAGGGGAGAGTTTTGGGTACTAATTTGGGCCTATTAAAATTCCAAAAGCCCAATAAAATTCCACCATTGGATTCTTTTTTAGTTTCTAAGAAAAGTTCTGCACCGTAGGATCTTTCAATCTGCTTTTCCTTACTCTGCAAGAATCAAATAAAATCGTGATATATCATATATTTAAAAATATTTTCCAATCACAAGATATCAATCAAAATAATAATATATTAAGCTTAATAATATCATAATTAATTCAGATTTATATTATTTACCAAAATCGGCTAATTATCCAAATATTATCTAATAAATCCAATTTAGCCTAAAATAATCTCCAAAATAAATGAATAAGGTGGGATAAAATATATTAAAATTATGATTTATCACCACTCAAATCGTTCCATGATAATTCTAATTGCATCAGGTTTGTTAGATTCCCAAGTGCAGTGGGTATATCCCCACTAAATTTATTCCCTCCTAAACGTAACACGGTGAGCTTGGAAGCATTTGAGATGCTGCTTGGAATTTCTCCAATAAGTTGATTATAGTTCAACGCCAATTGCTCCAAGTTGGGAAGGCCAATTCCTAAATTTGATGGCAGAAAGTTAGAGAATGGATTGCCTGAGAGGCCAACCCATCTCAATGCCGTAATGTTGAATATATGGGAAGGAAAGGGTCCATTGAAATTTTTATATGAGAAATCCAACACTTCAAGCTTAACAAGATTGCCTATCTCCTTGGGTATAAGACCTGAAAACCAAATGCTAGCTGTTGGTTGATTACCTTAAAAAACAAAAAATGATGGATGCTTTTAAAGTAGTGAAAATTGACAAAACAGGTAATATGCCTGTTTTGTACGTGTGTACGTAAAACAGACACACGTACGATTCAAAAGTTTGAATTCACTTATCTATATTACAAGAAACTCCTAATATTTTATTAATTTCGGGTCCTTTTAAATTTGTTTCTGTGCTAGCAAGTCCATACCTGGATAATACAGGAAAGTGAAGGAACTAATTTCAGCCATGTATGAAATTAGTTACCTCCTATAATTACATAAGGGTCTGCGTAAGTAAATATCTTTATCATTCCTTTCTTATGTGTCATATAAAATTCTAACTACTTCTTGGGCAAGGATTTCATAAAATGTGATCTTCAGAGAACATTTAATAAAACTACAAATAAATATTTTGCAATTCATGTTTATTAGCATGTCTTAAAGAGTTGTTAGTTTATTTTCTGTTAAAAATAATATAAATATCATTTATAAATATCTCAATTAGGATTGGTTTATTATTGAGTCAATATTGGTTAGGATATACTTTATTTAATTAATTTGTTTAGTTTGAATATTTTATGAGATATCGATTTTATGAATCAAAGGATCCATATTATTGTTGATAGGACCCAGTAGATTTTAGAGATTATTTCTAGACCTTATTTGATTATTTTAATGTAATTTTAGTCTACAAAGAGTCTAGCCACCATAAGGTTGGTCTTTGAAAAAAAATCAATTTTATTCTTTTGTATTTAATAGAGACTTTTTCCTCCTTATTCTCTCAACCTATATGAATCCTATCAATAGGAATTATTAAGTGTGTGTGTTTGAAAACATCATTACATTTCAAAGCTTGCAATAATTTCTTGTCGTATATTCGCATATTTGAATGAAAGTACTAAACATGTGATATAGTTATAAGCACACAAAACTCATATAGAAAGGTTCTTTTTGAGCATACCTGAAAACGAGTTGATATCCAAAAGCAAGAATAGCAAAGATTTGCAATTACACATTGATTTTGGAATATTTCCCTGTAAATGATTATCAACAACCGCAAAGACTTCAAGTAAAGGGAGTTGATGGCACATCTCATCTGGCAAGTTGCCACTTAGATGGTTAAAGGAAAGGTGAACCTCTCTCAAAGAATGAATGTTGAAAATAGATTGAGGAATTTCACCTGCAAAAGAATTTGGTGTATGTGTGCCTTAGGCGTATGTAGTATGCATGAATGAACTAATACCTTGATTTTAGTTACTACTGATTATGAAAAACTAATAAATGGAGATATACTGAACAGTTTTGCAAATAATAAATGAAATTTTTGAAAGGAAAAAAATTGATGGATGAGTAGATTGATCATACCATTAAAGGAGCTGTGACCTATATATAAATTGAATATTCCAGCATATGCCTCGCTTATTAAGCCTATGTTTTATTATAAATTATCTTAATAATCCAAATGACTTTTTTTTTTAAAAAAAAAAATCATGCATTCATTTTTTGAAAGAAAACTTATTATTGACTATATATATATACAGAAAACTTATTTTCAATTAGAAGTTTTGGATATAATATAGAACAAGTAGTTTTGGTCTCAATATAGAAGTTTTGGATATAATATAGAACAAGTAGTTCTGTGGGTAATTTGAATGAAAAATTACCAACAGAATTCCATGGTAATCCGTCTCTAGTTACCAACAAATTAAAGACGGTAAAAATTCCATCGGTAATTACCCACGCTTTACCCACAGAATTCCGTGGGTAATTTGAATGAGAAATTACTGATGGAATTCCATACGTAAAACTAATAATTTTTTATTATCTTTTAATAATTTATATAAAATAATAAAAATAAAAATAATCTATAACAAATAAAAATTTAAATATCATAAAATTAATATTTAATATAATATATTAAATATATATAATAAAAATTTTACATGAAATAAAAAATTAAAAATTTTAAACTTTATATTATAAAAATAAAATATATAATTATATATAAATATATATTTAATATTATATATATTTATATTAATATTACATATTTAAATGAAATAAGAAATTAAAAAATTTTAAATATATATTATAAAAAACAAAATATATAATTATATATAAATATATATGTAATATTATATATATTTATATCAATATTAAATATTTAAACGAAATTAGAAATTAAAAAATTTTATAGTTTATATTATAAAAAATGAAATATATAATTATATATAAATATATATTTAATTATATGTATATTTATCTTAATATTATATTTGTTTTTTAATTATTACATTATATATATTATTACGTGAATAAATAACGCAAAGTTAAAGCAACTCAACTGGCAAAGGCATCAGAATATATACCAAAGGTCAGGTTTGAATCCCACCTTTGTCACAAAATGCAACAATTATCTCATAGAGACACGTGACGCATGATTAAAGGGACACGTGGTCCTTGCTCGGCGGCCGCTGGGGCCAGATGTGGAGACGGACGGTGGGGGGTTTTCGGTAATGTCCACGTGGCCTCTTTTAAGGTTGTCAAGTTGATTTTTTTTAAAAAAAATTAAATTACCGACGGATTACCCATAGAAAAATTCCGTGGGTAATTACCGACGGAAACTTTTCTGTGGGTAAATTCAATCGGTCATTTCTGACAGAATTTTTCCATGGGTAAATTCCGTTGGTAATTACCGACGGAATTTTTTCTGTGGGTAATCCGTCAGTAATTTCCGACAGAATAAAAATTCCGTTGGTAAATCAATTTGCCATGGATTTTTTAGAGACGGAAAAGATTCCATCGGTAATTCAGTTTCTGTCCCTAATCCGTCGGTAATTTGATTTTAGAAACGGAATTCCGTGGGTAATATGATGTTTTTTTGTAGTGTTATATGATTTATCTAAAAATAAATAAAGTTTCAAATTTACTCATATTTAATATTACAAATTACATTGTCCCTTTAGTCCTTATTATATGGTATCTTTTAGAAGCAATTTTTGGTCCCAAATATAAGTAACCAATAACATCATTAATTGTATTTTTTTCCCATTTTACCTTTGCTATAAAGGAGCTTCAAAGTTGGAAAAATAGAAAAAATACAGAGGGCAGAAGTTAAAAAAATTATGACAAATTAAATGACTTAATGATCTTTTCTTAGTATATAAGAATTAATTAGAAGTATTTTTTTAATAGGAACTAGAGGGAGTAACATATTTATTAGTAGTCAGCAGTGGGGATGGCAAAAGCATGTTGAATGTGACTCATCTAATATGGTTAATTCATTGTTTTTTTTTTTCTTTTTGCCAACTAGTTAATTGATTGTTGAATACTCTCTAATAATATTTATAAGATACTTTCAGAAAGTTTCATACATACATATAAATATATATATATATATATATATAAACTTTAATCTTCATTAGCTCTACTTTAAAATTTAACAACTTTCCAACTTTACACCAATTTAATATACAATATAATACATGAGAATAAAGTTAATATAATAATAAATTAAGGGTAAAATTATATATTTATGTAAAAAGTTTCTCTCTACCTTATAAATAGGACTAAAAGCTTCCTTCTCTCACTACTCTGTAAATAGAACCAGAGGAGGAGTATTGTTTACCAAGGGAATATGACTCATCCAAGCCCAAATCAAGTCATTAATGCCATATTGTAGATATCTCATACAACCCGAAAGTGAAAAATGATATGAAAATTGTGAGTGATGCATATAAAAAGATATTAATTGAAAAACAACTGGCAACACATAATTACAGTGACAAAATGACAAAAACATTGTGTTTTCCTTAATTAATTCCTCCATTATCACTTTGAGGACCACATTATCATTTTGAGGACAATAGGCTTTTGAATAACCCCAAAAGAACGTTATTGGAAGCTTTGAGTAAAGTTTGGTTTGCTTGACTTTTCTTTTACCAATTTAGCTTTATTTATAAGTCCAAATTAACTAACTCTTAAGGATATGTAAGACTAGAAAGTGCTTCATGTTTCCAAGTGCGCAAGATTCATCCAAAGATTGAGAGCTAAATGTTCCATCATTCCTTAAAAAAGAATGCATAGAAAGATTAGTATTGAACCTAAACTCATAATTATCATTAAACCAAGCCATTTAAATTGCAATCAATTAAATCCCAATGAATTCTAAGTTCTATAAAGTCCTAAAGATGCAAATGAATCCTAAAAATTGGAAGAAATCAAAGAAGAAAACTGAAAAACTAACCTAATAACCAAACCTTTGGCTAAAATTGAGGAGTGCCCAAAATGATGGAATTTGGCTAAAATTCACTACACCCAATAGCTTTGGTATTTAACTTAGAATGACCAAACCTTTAGGAAACCAAAGCACATCAATTTCTGGGCAAAAGTTTCAAAAAAAGTTCCAGCAAGCTCAAGTGAAGGTGCAACTGAATTTCAACTAAACTCCAATCAATTTTCAAGTGTGTAACATTCAGTTCCAGCTACAAAATCAATTCAGTTTGCTAGAAATTGATGGAATTACACAAGATAGGAGTGTCTAGTTCAAATCCAGATAATTTTCCCATAATTCCAGCAAGCAAAAGACCAATTACCGCGCATGAATTTCATGAAATCCCAGCAATGACTAAGTGAATATGGGGTTGAAATAGGGTAAGAACTTCACAACAAAGGTGAAATTTGACTGCAATGGTTATTACAGTTATTAACAACAATGATACTGAGTCTAACAATCCAAAACTCAATGGCACAAGATGTGTGGTACTAGCTTCAAGCAAGCAAAGGAGCAAATATTGACAATAGTATCGCAATTCACCACAATGACAGTAGCAAACTAAATATCCCAGCAGCAACAAAATTTCTCCAACACAGGTGAGATATATGACAACATACAAAATGCAGCAATTTTAGTTTAGAGTACTTTTACCCAAGGCACTAAAAACCGGACCGGACACTGAACTGGCTGAGGTACTAGGTTAAGGGTCAGTGATTAAGACTGGGGTCAACTCAGGGGTCAGACCGGGGTCAATTAAAATTATATATATAATTTAGGGCCCGTTTGGTTCGATCCCATTACACCCTGCGGTGCAGTGCAATGCGATGTAATGGTAATGCAATGCGATATTAATTACAAGGGTAGTTTTGGTTTGATTTTTAAATAATGTGCAATGAGTTAATATTTTAACAATTATTTAAAATTAATATATTACACAAAGTCTATTTTACCCCTTAATATAATCTTTGTAGAAAAAATAGTTACAAGACGGCGACGGCGGGGATGGAGGAGGAGGAGGTAATGGCGGTGGCAATGATAGGGGTGGCGGTGGGCAGCAGGGGTGGAAGAAGAGGTGGCGGCGGTGGCGGTGGGCGGCGGGCCAGTGGTGGTGGCAGTGGAGGTGGTGGCGGCGGCGGTGGGGAGTGGAAGAGGAGGTGGTGGCGGTAGGCAAGGGTGGCGGTGGCGGAGGAGGTGGTGGTAGTGGCGGTGGGCGGTGGGGGTGGAGGAGGTGGTGGTGGGCGATGGGCGGTGGGTAGGTGGGGGCGGTGGGGGTGTGGGTGGCGGCGGAGGAGGAGGTGGTGGCGGCAATAGGCGGTGGGGGGGGGGGGGGGGGTGGAGGAGGAGGTGGTGGCGGTAGGCGAGGGTGGCGGCGGAGGAGGAGGTGGTGGTGGTAGTGGCGGTGGGCGGTGGGGGTGGAGGAGGTAGTGGTGGGCAATAGGCGGTGGGGGCGGCGGGGGTGAGGGTGGCGGCGGAGGAGGAGGAGGTGGTGGTGGCAGCGGCAATAGGCGGTGGGGGTGGAGGAGGTGGTGGTGGGCGGTGGGTGGTGGGAGGAGGTGGTAGTGGCGGCGGCAATGGAGAAGGAGGTGGTGGTGGCGGCGGCGATAGGTGGAAGAGGTGGTGGGCTGGCGGAGGCGGGCTGCGGCAACGGCGGGCGGTGGGCCGGTGGCGGGGCCGGGGGTGGTGGCGGGTGGAGGTGACGGTGGTGGAGGAGATAGTAGTGGCGGCAGAGAGTAGAGGTGACGGCAGTGGAAGAGGAAGAGGTTGTGGCGGTGGCAGTTGTGACATGATGCGGTAAGTGAAATGAGATAAGTGAAACAAAGACAAAGGAAACTAAAGGGTAAATTGGACTTTTTAGACTATGCAATGGGATGGTAATGAGGATTCATAGGGGGGAGGTATGAATGAGGATTACCAATTTTTTGGTAATCTTCATTACCATGGTAAACCCTATTACCATGCTAAAGAGCTACCAAACACTCTTCTCTTGGTAATGCAATCATGATTACCATTGCAGGCATGCAATGGGGTGGAACCAAACAGGCTCTTAAATGTTCATCCATACTATTTAAAAAATTACATAAGAGTTTTTTTCCAACCAATAGTCCAATATGACCTCCTGAACCTAATACCCACAAAAATATTGTTAAGTACATAAGAATTTTTCTCTAACCAATGGCAAAAATATTCCACAATCCTTTTAAAGCTCCTTGAAAATTAAAAAAAATTAGGAAAATAATTTTTCTGAAAAAAAAGCCAAAGCGACTTCATTTGGAGCATAAAAGAGTAAAGTTTAAAAAAAAAAAAGAGGCAACCTGTGACTCGGCCGGGTTGCACCGGGTCACCCCAGGTTGACTGGGACACACCAGGTCAGAACTAGTAATAAGTATCACAAAAACTCCAAAACTCAACCAAAATTTTAGGATAAAATCCTAGGTTTTGTTTTGTAGACTTTTAGGAAAATTCCAAAATTTCAAGTCGAAAATCAGATCTACAATCCTCACAAAATCAATAGCCAATTTCCTCAATGACAACAAATAAATTAATAACAAGAATTATGTCAACTTCAAAGCTCTATTAGTCAACATTATACACCAAGCACAAGAGTAATAGCTCACATTAATCACAGATCCCAATAAATTGCACTTAGTTGGACCAAATTCACACCAATCAAATTTAGCAAAGTCAAGAAGAGGTCAATTCAAAAGCTTGAGAAATCTTCATCTTTCTTTTATAAAACTAAATCAGAAATAATTTTTAGCTTGCAAATCACAGTTGTGATAAAAAAGACAGCAGAATTTCGATGCTCAATTCAGTTTCTTAGACCAAGAATATGCTGCAAAAAGATTCCTCAGTCAAATTCAGCAAGCATTCTAAACAAATCAAATTGCAGAACTACATTGCACTTAGATTTCTAGTAATCCAAGTCAGATTCAGGGCACAATGCAAGAACAAAGGTATGGAAACTAGTATAATCTGAGAATCAACCTAAACTATACTACCTAAACACTAATTATTAGCAAACACACCCAGTCAATGTAACCCCTAAAGAACGTTAATTAGAATCTTGTGGGGATTATTTGTTCCTTATGAAGACAATTTGGAAGCACAAGCTTTTGGTAAAGTCTGGTAGGTTTGATTATTTTTGTGAGCTAGAAGACTTGGAAACTCACGGTTAGTTGTCTCGAAATGAGTTCCTAAGCTAGTTAGCTTTTACATTAATTCGACTTCCAAAATTAATATATTTATTATCCTAAAAAATAATGGACACCATGATCTTATTATTGAAATACAGTTTTGACGCAAAAAAAAAAAAAAAATGGTACCAAAAATGAATCCTCATGGGCTTTTTCCCCTGTTTCGTGCTTCAACAAAGGGAAGAAAACAAAAGAAAAACCAGGGTTATGAAAACCGGACCGGACCGGCCGGTCCGGCCCGGTAACCGGCGAACCGGCCGGTTGGCCGGTCCGGTTCCCGGTCCGGTTTTCATTTTTTAAAAAAAAAAAAAAAATTTTTTAAAAAAAATTTTTCCTTTAGAATTTCATACTATAAGTCTAAAATCTTCAATTTCTCACCGGTTTGGTCCCGGTTTAGCTCCGGTTTGATCCCGGTTTGACCCACTGACCCTTAACCCAGTACCCCGACCGGTTCAATGACCGGTCCGAGTTTTAATACCTTGAGAAAAACAATATAAAATAACAGTAGTGATTATAAAGATTTTTCTTATATTAAGTAAAAATTTATTAATAATACCAGAGATAATATTAATTATCTTGCTTACTTGAAGGAACATATCCCAATCGATGTTAAAGAAACATATACTTACTTAGATTTATATAGACTTTAAATAAGGACACAAATAACCATAAAATTGCTCCATAAAAGATGTTGAACGCAAGAGAAGAAGAAAATTGCGTGTTGCATAATTTCTCACGTTGAGGACCACATGCACCTTCATCACACTACATTATCAAACATAATTTAAGTTTGTAGGCCATAAAACTTAAATATTGGCGTGACTTGTGAGTAGGCCCCCATTTGATTGTTAAGCTTAAAAAATGCAACTAGAAAAAATAATTAGCTTGTTGGGTATATTGTTTTTGTTTTCTAAAATATATTTTAAATATATTTAATCTTAACTCTCAAAATTTAACGAAAAAATAGGCCTTATTGTTTAATTTCCTATTTCCAAAACATTTTTTTTAAAAAAATAAAAAGATAAAAGAGATTGTTTGATAATTAGTTTTTAATTAAATGTTTAATAAGAAAATGGGAATCTGATCTAAAATATTAAAAAATCTAGAATGACTATGTTTTCTTATTCTTTATTTTGTAAAATCCTTTTTTGTTATTTAAAATAAAGCAAAAAGTGAAGAATGACCCACTATTCCTTTAGCTACTTGACTACTTAAACTCTCACCTTTGGAACTCGAGCTCATCAAAGGTTGAATCTCACGCCTCAGTCTCACAAATATGATTTATCTATAAATAAATAAACTTTCAAATTTACTCATATTTAATATTATGAATTACATACTCTCTCTGATCCTTATTATATGATATCTTCTAGAAGCAATAATTTTTGGTCCCGAATATAAGTAACCAATAACCTCATTAATTACATTTTTTCCCATTTTACCTTTGCTAAAAAGGAAGTTCAAAGTTGGAAAAATTTTAAAAAAAATATAGAGGGCAGGAATTAGAAAAAATTATGACAAATTAAATGACTTAATGATCTTTTCTTAGTATATAAGAATTAATTAGAAGTATTATTTAATAGGAACTAGAGGGAGTAATATATTTATTAGTGGTTAGCAGTGGGAAGGCAAAAGCGCATTGAATGTGATTCATCTAATATGGCTAATTCGATGTTTTTTTTTGGGGTTTTTACCGACTAGTTAATTCATTGTTGAATACTATGTGATCATACTCATAAGATATTTCCAGCGTGTTTCACACATACAAATAAAAACCCAAAATTTCATTAGCTCTGCCTTAAAATTTAACAACTTTTAAATTTGACCCTTATTTAATATATATTATAATACATAAGAATAAAATCAATATAATAATAAATTAAGAATAAAATTGTACATTTAAAAGAAAATTTTCTCTCTACCCTATAAATAGGATTAAAAATTTCCTTCTCTTACTACTCTATTTATTAACTAAATCTCATGGTGATTTTTCCCCTGTTTCGTGCTCCAACAAAGGGAAGAAAAGAAAAGAAAAGCAATTTAAAATAACCATAGTGATTATATAGATTTTTCTTATATTAAGTAAAAATTTATTAATAACACCAGAGATAATATTAATTATCTTGCTTACTTGAAGAAAAATATCCCAATCGATGTTAAAGATACATATACTAACTTAGATTTAGATAGACTTTAAATAAGGACACAGATAACCATCAAATTGGTCAATAAAGAATGTTGAACACGAGAGAAGAAGAAGAAAATTGCGTGTTGTATAATTATTATTAGTTATTATTAATATGGTAATTAATTAAAATATCATGAATGTGGCTCGTAAGTCAGATCTAGGCCCAATTCAATATTATGGTAACCTATTGGCTATTAATGTAATATCCTTGATGGTAGGAGAACAAACTTGAGTCTTACAGCCAATTAATATTTGAGCATTACAAAAACCTAGTCTGCTCACATGAAGTTCCCTGACTGGCGATGACTCTTAACCCAGTTGCCATCACCGTGCTTTATAGTTAGTCAAAAAGAGACGTAATAATTGTCTTCTGTCTTTACTTTCCTTTTGCAGCTCTCTTTCATTAGGATTTGTGAGATCAAAACTTAGCAATGACGAGAGGTATTTCTTATAAGTCTTCCGCTATTGACATAGGAAAATTCATATACTGTAATTTGTGATTTGTTATCTATTCCATGAATTTTGTCCTACAATTATTACTTTGAGGGCAGTAGTCATTTTAATAACCCCAAAAGAACATTATTGGAAGCTTTGGGTAAAGTCTGATTGGCTTGACTTTTCTTTTAAAGACTTGTAAGAATTCCTAATAATGAGGTTAATCTTTTATTAGTTACTTTGTATGGTTAGTTAGTGTTTAAAGGCTTCGAAGAATTCCTAAATTATATCTCAAATTTTTTAGTTGTCTCCAAATTGGTTCCTTAGCTAGTTAGATTCTAGGTTAATTCGGCTTCCAAACTTTATATACTTGTTATCTTAAAAAATAATGGACAGCCATGATCTTATTATTCAAATATAGTTTTGACGCAAAACAAAAATGGCACAAAAATGAGTCCTCATGGTGATTTTTCCCCCTGTTTCGTGCTTCAACAAAGGGAAGAAAAGAAAAAAGAAAAACAGTTTAAAATAACAATGGTGATTATCTAGATTTTTCTTACATTAAACAAAAATTTATTAATAACATCTAGAGATAATATTAATTATCTTACATTCTTGAAGAAAAATATCCAATCGATGTTAGAGATAATACACATACTTACTTAGACTTAGATAGACTTAATCCAAGTGAAGGTCTAAACATGGTCTAAACCATAAAAAACATTAATAAGGACACAAATAACCATAAAATTGCTCCATAAAAGATGTTGAACGCAAGAGAAGAAGAAGAAAATTGCGTGTGGCATAATTTCTCACATCGAGGACCACATGCATCTTCATCACACTGCATTGTCTCGTTTGTAGGCCATAAACTTAATTCCGAAAGCCAAAAAGTCCTTGAGAAGAAGGATACGTAACAAAAGTCTTTTGGACTATAATGTGACACTTGTCACAACCATACTTCCACACATACCTCCTTCCTATTTACTCATAATTACTCCATTTAATTCCCATCATGCACTCAACCATGCCTTCATGTAGTGTACACTCCACCATTGTCATCATTACCATGTTCATGTAGCATTTTGACATGTGCTCTTGGAAATAAATTTTTCCCTCCATCATTCTCATAATTACCATGTTCATGTAGCATTATTTTAATGCAATTGGACATGTGCTCATCTTCACAAATCATAATCTAATCCTTTCTTCATATGATAATGACACTTGGCATCTTTAATTCCACAATTTACATAATTGCTAACTCATTTTATTTTCAATTTTCGGAATAATGCCAATTCTAACAGGCTTTCTGCCCTAATTTTGAAAAATCATAACTTATTTTGTAGACATCGTTTTGGAGTGATTCCAAAGGCTGTGGATTGCGTTTACTAGCTAGGATCATATCATTCCCAAATTTTTAATCTTTGACCGTTGCTCCAGAAACTTTCTAGATTTTCTGGATTAACTTCAAAAATTCATAACTCTTTGTACATAGCTTCAATTGATTCACATTACATATCAAATTAAAGCTTATGATGTCTACTTTGACCTTGTAAAATTTCATTATTTTTGCTAATCATTTGGTCTTCCAAAATCACATGACAAACTCACTACCTCGTAGGCGATTTCACTAAAAACACTGTTCACTTTTAAATTTTCAATATTTAATTCCTTTGGCCTTAAATATTCACCATTTTATTGAATTTCTCAAATAATTACAATACACTCTTGGTGAATAAAATTTGGGGTATTACAATGTATACAGATGCATCAGATAATTATTGGGGAGCAGCCTTATATCATGAAGATGAACAAGGATTAGAAAAAATCACTAGATATACAAGTTGAAAATTCAATGAATCTTAGAGTAGATATCATTCTAATTGAAAAGAGTTTTTAGCTGTTGTGAAAGCTGTAGAAAAATTAGAGTTATTTATAGTTAATTCTAGATTTATAATCATGACTGATAATAATCAGGTTAAACATTAGTTAACCAGAGGAATAAAAAAATAATAAGTTAAGTAATGAGATGCTTATTAAATGGCAGACTGGTATGGCTTATTATGATTATGATGTTGGATATATAAAAGGAAAGAATAATATTATTGCTGATTATTTAAGCAAATAGACTCAGTAAATAGATTTGGAGCACACAGTCCTATAAGCCAGATGAATAACAACGAGGAATCATCTTCTTTGATGAATCAACTTATAATGAAGATGAATATTCTTGAGATGAATATGAGTTTGTTAAGTAGTCAAGTAACTACTAGTATACAAGGGTTATCAAGCTCTGTTGCTAGTATAAATGATGCTCTTAACAACTGTTAGATATGGATAGTTTTGATGATGTCGAATATAGATGTCAAGTATTAAGAGCAAAAATTTTGTATGATATACTTATTCTCTACATTGACTAACTACTATATTTAATGTTGTATATCTTGTAGATTAGTCATAAACCCGATGGTGGGTTGATGTTATAATGCCTCATATGTGGAGAATGATCATCAAGAAGAAAATCAAGAGGCAAGGAATTGAAGAAAGAAGAAATTGTAAGATATAATGGGAATATCAAGATTCAAGATTAGTCAAGTAAAGAAAGAAGAAGATTGCAGATATTCAAGAAGATATCTAGTTGGGTTATGAAGAATGATAATCAATTCAAGAAGATATCTAGTTGGGTTATGAAGAATTATCATCATGTGGCAAAACAAGAAGAAAGAGATTGAAGAAAGAAGTTGCAAGATCACATGAGAATATCAAGATCTAAGCTATTAGAAGTGATATCGGAGGTTTCTATGGTCAAACGGAAGTTGGAATGGGTCAATACAAAGCTAAAATGATGTATACGGAAGTTATGGTACCTCCGGGGATGATTACTCGAGTGATCACTCGAGTAATATGGCACTGCCTCATTTTGGAGGTGATTACTCGAGTGGCTACTTGAGTAATCTGTAAAGTTACTTGAAGATTACTCGAGTGACCACTCGAGTAATGACACTCTGTTTTCGCGTGTCATGATAGAGGTTTGGTATTTTAGGAATATCTCTCTAACCACACGTCGGATTGATCTGAAACTGATGGCATATGAAACTATACTCCCAACACGAACTATGGACACCGGATCACATTCAAATGAGTTCAGATGAGAGAGATATGATCTGTTGAAGTTGACACATGAATCAGAGTCTTCTACCAGAATAAGGTTCAGTATTTTGGACATAACTCTTAAAAGGCATATCGGATTGAGACAAAACTAGTGCCATATGAAAGTAGACTTAAAGATATTTCCATAGACATATAATTTGATATATTTCAAGTTATATACTAAGAGCTATGACTTCTGGAAGTTGATGCTCGTGATTTCAGACTTTGTCTAAATGCAGAAGATATTCTTATGATCATAACTTTCTGTACAAAATGAGTTTTGATGTGATTCTTGTTGCATTGGAATGTAGATGATGAGGGCTTTCCGATGATATATAATTTGCCATGTTTTGAATCAAAATCGAGAATTCACTTAAAGGGCTTACTCGAGTAATATGCAGAATTATTTGAAACCTCGCTTGAGGGACCACTTAAGTAATGCAGTTGGAAATGCTGTCGGCCAAGATTTGAGTGACATTACTCGAGGAACCACACGAGTAATTTGCAAAGTTATTTAAGAGCTTACTAGAGGGATCACTCGAGTAACCAGAGAAGAAATCATCCAGTAGCTCTCGGCCAAAATATCACAGACTTTACTCGAAGGACTACTCGAGTAACCAGATATGGAAGAGTACATTACTCGAGGGATCACTCGAGTAATCTACAGAGTTATTTGATCCATTACTCGAGGGATCACTCGAGTAATCAGGTAAGCAAAGAAGCAGTTACTCTCGGCCAGATTTTGAATGGGGTTACTCGAGGGCTTACTCGAGTAATGACCCAGGATTACTCGAGTGACCACTCGAGTAATGTAACAGACAATGTTACAAAGATTCTGAAAATCAATGGAATGATTTTGTAATTCATCCATCTTATTTCCAATCACTCTTACACTTCATTGTATTAATCTATTTCTCTAGGAATATAATGAAGTGATGATGTGAAGAGACAAAAGTTGACTTTACGGAAGCGAAGCGTTCACCAACCACAACGGCTAGTTTTCAAAATCGAATAACAGTCAAATGAAGCTACGCCACTCGAACGGATAGGTTGAAATGCTTCCAATGGCTATCTCAACTCATCTATAAATATGGGAACATTCAACGAAGAGCAACACAAAAACGAGAAACATGCAAAGATCATGAATCATCTACTCCAATCCAACTACTCTCTGTTCTTATCCATTTTCTATATCATGTATATTTGAGATAGAGATTATTTGTATTGTGCTTCAGTATTCATCTATTTACTTCTGAGAGAGAAGATTGATTGTAATCTTTCATCATCAAAGTTGTATCCTTACAGGGTGTGTAACAGAGAGTAACTCGGTTTGTAACCTTACGGTGTGTAAGCGGGAGTAACTCTGTGTGAGATTTGTAAAAGGCTTCGCAAGTGCCCGGCTAAACTTGTGGGTTGTAAAGGCTTTTCTTGTGCCTAGATTAAACAAGAAGATAGTGGATTTAAAAATCTCAGGAGGAGCCTGGGACTGGACGTAGGCCATCGGAGATTGGATCGAACCAAGATAAATGATAGTTTGCATACTCTCTTCCTTAAACTTTTATATTTCCAGCATATATTAACTATTGATTTATGATTCATTACTTTCATATTTATTACTTCCTAAGATGCAAAAAGATTTTCAAAGTTCTTAAGATTTTTATCTTACACCAAATTCACCCCCCTCTTGGGTGTCAGCCGGTTCTAACATTTGGTATCAGAGTTGGACTCTTGTTTAAAGGACTTAACCGTCTCAAGAGTTTATAATGGCTGATTTTGGGTGTTATATGCTTTCCGAATGTTTCGACTATACATTTTCACCTATTTTGAAAGATATTGATTTTTGGTTTTGGAAAGCTAGAATGACATCTTTTATAAAATGCTTTGATTATGATATGTGGGATGTTTTTACAAATATCTTTGATTTCAAGCCAAGAAAGGATTGGACAGAAATAGAAAAGAAAATGTTTTTGTTAAACATTATAGCACTGAAAATTTTGTATATAACTTTAACTAAAAATGATTTTGAGAAAATTAGATTTTGCTCTACTGCAAGAGATATTTGGGATACTCTTGATTCTATGTATACTTCTAACAAGTGTGTTGAAGTTGAAAGTATTGACAGTTCATGTGAAACTACAAGCTGCATATCTACGATTCATGAACAAGTGGAAGTTGACAATGAAGAAGGAGAAATCATAGAACACTTCCATGATCTTGTCAATATAGAAGAACAAAAGGAAGATGATTCTCAAGAAGAGCTCATTACGGACGAATTTGATGGATCATCCTCTAGAGCTCAAGATGCACATATGGTAAACAATTCTAATTCTTCTGGAGTTATTTTGAAAACTGATTTTCAAAGTTTTCATAAAAATTGTTTCTCAACCAAGTATTGATTCTATTCTAAAAAGCAAAAATGTTTTCAATCATGCTGAAAAGTTTATTGGAAAGAAAGAATGTTCAAATGAAATTTATTCGGGTTTTCACTCTCTTGATCGACACAATACTTGCATAAAATCTCATAATGCATATCATCATATTATTTGCAATTATTGTGGTCAATCAGGCCATATTTCTCACATATGCTATATTAGGAGAAATTCTAATGTGAGAAATAAATTTGTTTGGATTCCTAAAACGCAAGTGAGTTCAAATGCTAACGTTGAAGGACCCAAAGAAAAGTGGGTACCAAAATGTCCATCCGGTGTTTCATGTGTGCAGATTGATTCTAGAAAGAATGGACAAAAGTGTACTAAGAAAATGAAGAAGATTCCAAGAGTTCCTAATGCACCTAAATGGAAATTTACACCAATTAAGAGAACTCTCGGATCACCCATTGCTAGAACAACAAAGTTTAACCACAAAGAAAGGCAATGGAGAAAAGGAGTACGTTCCACCTCAAGAATGAACTACCACAAAATACCGTTCAACTATCTTGAGGAGAACAAGAAAAGGAGGATCTCTCAAGCATCAAATAAAATACTCCTAGAGTCTATATATTTTGAAAGAAGGTTGCCAGCATTCAAAGCAAGATATTCAAAAGATCAAAATCATAGAAAGATGAATGGGTAAGCAAAAGCAATCCTCCTATCTAAGGCAAAGGTATACAATGATAAAACCTCCTATACTATTGTCTGTAATATTTATTGAGGTTTTATATTTTGGAATCTTAGGAATGAGCACTGCAAATGATTTTGAAATTATGTTTTTGCATCCCTTAAAAAGCCATTTAATAGATTTATTTATAAAGGGATTGTAATGCTCAATAGGTTAATTCTTTATGCATATAATGCTTTTAAAAGAAAATATTCTTTTTATGCATAAAGACATGTTTAATTCATTATGCTCAATTGCTTTGAATTGATTATATTCTCAGAGCATGTGAATTTTATCTTGATTCCTACAAGTTAACAAGAAATGGATCCAAGCAAGGTTGGATACCATGAAGAAAAGAAATTTATATAGTTCTGCAGGATAAGAAAAAGCTTTTCAAGACTATGGCCATATGAAAACAAATTCATATCTTGATGATGCTGAATTTTGGAGTTTGGATTTTGGATTTTGGTGTTGATTGTGCAAAGGAGAAAAACCAATATTATTCCACTAAAACAAGCAAGCTGTCGCAAGGACAAGATGAATTACGGTGATATCTAATCCTTACTCTATATCTTTTCATATCTTGTGCTTATATGAACTAAATTGGGTAATGAATACTTGCTTATTATTGCATACCATTAGCAATCAATTATTTATGATTTTCAAATTGTTTTTAGATTGCTTAATGAACTTGATGCTACTAAATTTTAAATATACACCGCAAGTGTACGGGTCGTAGAATAGTATAGTAGCAAATCAAGGTCATCCCATAGAGATCCAAGGTAATAGATAATTAGGCATTAAAATTCCCATTTTCATTTAAGTTGAACAAAGCAAAGAAAGAGATAGAAAGACAAATTTCAACAAATGCAAAAGAAATAAATCTAATGATTTAAATATTTCAATTGATAAAACAACCTAGAGTGGCTAATCTCTTCTTTAAGTTTTAGAGCATGTATTTACCCAATTAAAAACACTTAATGTTAATTTGTTATTCTAGAGTTTAAATGAATATAAGTATCTTCCAATCACTTATACTCCTCTCTCAAGTTAAAATTGTTATTCCTAACTAATTTACTCAAGAGACAATAAATGTCCAAATTCACTCTAATAAGATTATATAAGTCCAATAGGTATATTCCTATCCTATTGGCAAATTAGAATAAATTCTAATCTCACATTACTTGATCCTATGGTCCAATTAAGATCCCTCTTCCAAGGTTAATCTAAATTCCCCAAATTCCTACTTAATGGTGATCAAGTACTAAGTAGATAAAATAATACAAGATTAAGTAAACAAAAATTAACACTAAACACAATTAAATGGTTCATACATGCTCATATCCTTAAATTAGTTCATAACTACTCTAGGTTCAAAGAGTCTAGCCACACATGTTTGAAATAAATCCCATTACAGCAAAATTGAATTCAGAGCTCCAATTCATATGGAAAGGAAAACAACCACAATAATAGGGAATTGAAGGCCAGAATCAGTCACAGTGAACATAGCATAGGTGGAAGGAAACCAAAGCTCACTCCACGCTGAACCCAAAGCTCTTCCAGTCGCTGCTCTGTGCTTCTTTTCTGTGCAGCCACCCAAGTTCAGAAACGAAGCTCTGGTTTGCTCCCAATCCTCGCTGCTACTCCTCTACTTTCGTTGTACTGCTGTCTCCTCTGTGTTTGCTGCTGTGATCTTTGCTTCAGTTTTCTGCTCTGTAGCTCTTCTACTGTGCGACTACTCCTATCTGTTTTTCTTTTCTGTGCTGGTTCTTTAGTGTTCCGATTCAGTTGCAATCAAGAAGGATGACCAGTTCACACACCAGCTGATACTCCTAACAAGTAAGCCCACTCTACCGTCAAGCTTGTCAGACCTGGGGAAGGAAAAGACGAACTAGAAGATAATAACACCTCCCCAGGTCCCACCTTCGATGATGCTCTCTCACTGCTGCTTCTCTCTAGTTCACTGGTTCGCTGAAGATCGCTGCTCTGTGAAGCTGCCTTCGATAGATGATGACGATGACCTCCAATAGATATTGCGGCTCCCTTTTTCTGTGCGTCGCCTCTATCTATATAGTGTAGGTCTCCAATTCTCCCAACTTTTCCAGATTGCCCAAAACGCTGTCGTGTCCTCTTGCTCTTCCAATTTCCAATTCAGCCCAAAAATGCTGTCATTACCTCTCCAGTACGTGGCTTTCAATTGGCCTGGTCCAATGATTCTACTTCCTTAGCCCAAAACCACATCACCTGCTCACCTAAGGGGGAAAAACTATTTAATAATAATAACAAAAACTAACATAAAACAAAATAAATATAATATGGCATTTTTTATTTTATTATTATTTTTCCTTCAAAATATTGAAAATTAGAATATTTAAAATAAAATCCCCAGATAATGCACTGACTTGATATCTTATAAAATCTCAAGAAAATCATCTTAAATTAGCATTGATAACTCCCCAATTATATCAAAATGTGTCTCAAATATATTAAAAATGGGGAGTTATCAGAACTGAAAGTGAAATTGTGCATAATCTTTCTATTTGAGTTTTGAAATGCACATTTCAAAAATGTATTTAGATTCCAAATTCATCTTGTTTATAAAAATGCATACACATTATTTGAAAATTATTCATAACTTGTTTGCATTTAAATCAATTTCAAAATTGGAAGTTAATATTTATGTATACTGAAAATTAGAAATGCTTCAAATTCTTCCACCAGAGTATTTCCCCATCATTGACATATTGATCATTGATCTTAAATGTGTTATCCAATGCTTGAACTCCTCAACCATTATTTTCTAACAAGTTATACCTTATGTCTAACAAGTTAACTATCTATATGAGTTTCAAGTATATTTCCTAGAAAAGAATCCAATATGTGAAAGCTTTATGCCTAATGCATAAATCTTTGGTTGGCCATGTTATTCCAAGCATTATGAATGTTCATTAGTGCATTAAATCTTAATGCATTAACCATTATAGTGGAATAACTTACTAGGATAGTATTCTAGAACTCTAGTCATTTGGATCAATGAGTATGTAATTCATCATCCATAAATTCTTAGACTCATCTTGTTGCTCAAATGCATTACCATTTGTCTTCATCCATTTTTCGAGTAACTAGAGCCTTCTATTCAAATTCTTGAGTTGAATATCCCTATTCTTCAAGACACAACTCTAAGAGTCAAGTTTATCTCTTGGTCAATAGCAAAGTCATTGTGTTTATATACATCATTGAAGCTAAGCCTTTTTGGTTAATTCATTTTCAATATAACTTTTGTTCTTGGGAAAATTCTCAAACATGTCAAACATGTTATCTTAGTTGTTCTCTAAAAAGGAAACTTTCTGGTATATGTATATTTAAACTGTTGACTTCTACTATTCTCAACATGAACATTGATTATAAACATATTTCAAAGATGAGTTTTGCATATATTCAAAATTTGGATTTTACAATGCATTGTTATGTTTTGAAATTACATATGAGATTTGAAACAATGTGCATATCTCATGATCATTCTTGGAAAATTTGATTTCATTCATGACTTATCATTTCATAATAGTTGGTCATTATAAATAGATTTTCAACTCTCTTTGATCTGACTTACGTCGATTGCATGAAAATCTTATCAATGACATATATTTTTATAAAGTGTATTTACAAATTGTCATTGATCTTTGAAAATCATCATTCTGGTTATTATTTATTTGTTAATCTTTATGATTCAATTATTTATGGGTAAATTATATTCTGGTCTTTGTTGGTTATTATACTCTTTGTTAGATATGATTAGTTTTGATGATATCAAATATAGATATGAAATGATAAAAGCAAAAAGTTTATATAATGTATTTCTTTGACTAACTACTATTTTTAATGTTACATATTTTGTAGATTAGTCAAGCAAAGAATGAAGAAGATTGAATTAATGAAAATGAACAAGAGGAAGAAGAAGAAAGAAATTGAAGATAGTGAAGGAGATGCTTACTTGGGTTATGGAGAATTATTATCAAGAGGAAAATCAAGAAGAAAGATATGGAAGGAAAGAAGAAATTATAAGATCTAGTGAGAATATCAAGGTTCAAGTTGTTAGAAGTGATACTGGAGGTTTCTATGATGATACCAGAGGCTTCTATGATCAAATGATGGTTGGAATAGGTTAATACGAAGCTAAGATGACTTATATGTGAGTTATGACACTTCTAGAGGAGTTTTACTCGAGTGTGAGCTCAACACTCGAGTACCAGAGGTGTTGGACTTGAGCACGGGATGAACACACTCGACCACGGGATGACTACTCTGTTCTACTCTGTTTTACGTTCAGCCCGACAGAGGTCCGGTATTTTAGCCATATCTCTCAAACCACAAGTTGGATTGACCCGAAACTGGTGGCATATGAAAGAAGACTCACAACACGTAAAAGGTACACCAAGATCACATTGAAAGAAGCTCAAATGAAAGAGATATGATCCGTGGAAGATGACAGTGAAATCACCGTCACTTTTCAACATAGGTTCGGTATTTTGAGTATAACTCAAAAACGACACATCCGATTGAGACGAGACCAGTGCCAAAGGAAACTAGACTCAAATAGATTTCCATGGATAGGTAATTTGATTAATTCGAATGTATATTCCAGGAGCTATGCCTTCTGGAAGTTGACGCTTGTGCAGTCTAGTGCGATAGACACTCTTTCGATCATAACTTGTAGAATACAAGGAGTTTGGAGCTGATTCTTTGTGTATTGGAATGCATATGGCAAGAGCTTTCTTATGATACATCATTAGAATCAAATAAATAAATTTTGTCTAATGTGGCCCCATATCACTCATGAGTGCAAAAACGCACTCTTGAAGAAATCTACAACACTCGAGCACTAGGATCCACACTCGAGCATCAAACTATTTTACACTCGAGCACATGCAAGTTTTGACATGAAAGTGTTAACCTGAGAAGAAGCATGTATGTGTAAACAAGAAGCACACTCGAGCATGACTGGTTGAACTGGAGTGAAGTCCTGACAGAAGCAACGCAGAAGTTCAGACTCTCATAGCCATCAATCCAAACGTGGTTAAATGTTATACAATCATTATGTTTTCACTTGTTATTATTCCTAAACATTAACTAACATATATTTCAAGTGTAAAACAGGAGATTAAATATTTGGATTGCATCTTAAAGAACGGAGGTCACGTATGGAAAATATCTTTACTCAACGTGATAAGTCACAGAAGCCAGAAATTCATCTTTTGACCAATGACCCAACATACCCATTACTAATACTTCATCATATTAGTGATTAAGCATTTTGCAGTGTGAAACAGGAAATTTAACGGTGAGATTACAAATTCAAATGAAAGAGTCAAGTGTGGCGGGCGGCATCATTACACACCGAGTATCAGCTACCTACCACAACAAAAGTTTGACCCACCATGAGAGATTGTCTGGAAACTCAAACGTATTCATTCCTCTCCACAACATGATGTACAGCTCATAATAAGACATACTGCTTCTCAACGTGACGCTCTTCTTTGCAATGGAAATCTCATAGTAGCTTGTTTTTCAAATATGCTCAACGGTCAAAATGACTCCAACGGATGAATGCTCACAACGGTCATCATCTTCATCAACTATAAATGTGAGAACATTCAACGTCGATGAGTAATTGAGACAGCGAGCAACTACGAGAAAAATGATAGAAATATGAATCCTCTGCTTCTACCCACACACTCTCTGTTTTCCAGTTTCTATAATACTTATCATTGAGAGAGTGATATTTGTATTGTACTTCAGTGAGTATTATACTCACTCTGTGAGAGAGTCTGTAAACTGTTTCAACTATATTTCTGAGTTGATCTCAAGGTAGAGGGACCTTGAGAGGGTTGATTTCGTTACGGGGGAAGCTGTAGAGAGAATTGCCAGTAAGACATTCTGCTCGTAAGACTTACAAGGTGCAAACAGTAGAGAACGTTGCTGCTTATAAGACTTATAGGGGTGTAAGCAGGAGAGAACGTTGCTGGTCGTAAGACTTGCACGAGTAAGCAGGAGAGAAAGATCTTCTGGATTGCTCTACACGTAAGACTTGCCGTAAAGGGGAGTATCTTGGTGAGAGATTTGTAAAAGGTTTCATAAGTACCCAGTTAAACTTGTGGGATTGTAAAGGCTTTTCTTGTGCCTGGATTAAACAAGAAGATAATGGATTTGAAAATCTCAGGAGGAGCCTGGGGTTTGGACGTAGGCCATCACCGATTGGACTGAACCAGGATAAATCACAGTTTGCATATTCTCTTCCCTAAGCTCTTATATTTCCAGCATATATTATTTAATCTAACTGTTGATTTATAAACCTTCATACTTACTGCTTTCATTAAGATGCAAAAAGATTTTCAAAGTTCTTAAGTTTTTATTATACACCCAATTCACCCCCCTCTTGGGTGATAGCCGGTTCTAACACTCTTTGCTCAAATATCATATGATTCAATTGTATAAGAGCATAAGAGTTATGATGTCTAATACTGTATGGATCCAAGAGAAAGTTGGGTACCAAAGAGCATATATTTATACTTTTGCAGGAATTGATCAAAATGCTCTATTTTTGGATACAAAGATCGGAGGAGGCGTGACTGGCAGTGTTGCAATGTGAGCAGAAGCAAAATCTGTGAGTGACACCACATTACTAGCAAGTAACTAGCTAGTGGTGTAGTCAGAGAAAGAAAAAGAGGAGGAAGATCTCTTAGTAGCCTCGACTGTGTTCAATTCAAGGTTAAGAACAAGTCTAGCAATTATGAGCCTTGGTTATTCCTTCATCTTCCCTACTACCAAAGGAAGTTAGACATCTCTACCACGATATGGATCCTAGTGAGTTATGCTTTGAAGAAGGTACAATAATTGAGGAAATATTGGAGACAACAATCAAAGATTAGAGTGTCACCATCTTAGCTTCAAAGATCAATAAGCGCTTAGGCTTCAATACTCTCCCACTAGACCTCTCAAGGAGTACAACGAGCCTAAGAAGTACAGAATCATCAAATCATGAGAGCTAATGAGGGTTCTCAACTTCACCTTAGCTCTATGTGTGATCTCCAATGCATTATCTAATATACATACACTAGAGCTCTGGCAAACAAGGCCAATTCAATCACTTCATTGAGAAGAATTACCACATAATGGTCTATATTATAAGCAAGGAGGAGAGGAATACTGGAAAGATCATGTCTGTCAGAGAATAAGAGGTATATAAATACTTCTACAGGACTTACTCCAAGTAATCTGCAATTACTTCAAGTAGACTTTCAAGTAATTCGCAATTACTCCAAGTAAGTCTGAATCTTACTCCAAGTTAACACAAGAGGCATAGAGGATGAGAGCTGAGACTTCAAGAATAAATAAGAGACAATACTTTGCTAGAGCTGATCTCCCTGGTCCTTCATTCTTTAGTCTATCTATCCAAGGCTATCTGAGAGAGGAGCTCAACAATCACACAAAGCTTGCTACAAACAATGTTGAGTTCATCACTTCTGTGAATAGCAAGATTAGAACTCTCTGTGATTTGATCAACCAGAACTTCAAGGCCTTATTCCGAGCTCATCTTGGTATTCTTAAGTGACCATAGAGATTATGCTTCAGAATCCCTCCATACTGATCACATTAATAGACAATGACCAACGATGCATCAATGGACTTCAAAGGACTATGACTCGAGTGATTACAACATTACTCGAGTGATGTATTGTATAATTTAATTCAAATTCTCTGAGTTGCATCACTAAAAGTGAACACTTGAGTAATAACTCAAGTAATACAGGGTTACAGCCTTAAAACCCTGAATAACATTATTATTTTCAAAACTTAATTTCTCTCTAAATCTTCATACTTTCACAATCATTCTCTCTACAAAATTTCCAATGATTTTACTAATCCAAGAGAGTTTTTAACTGTATTACACACAACAATTTTTTTTTTAAGACATGCATTTATTAAGGGGGAGCTTTACATACACATGTGTTTTTATATCTTAAAAGCTCATCTCATTTATTGAAAGAAAATCCTTTTAACATACTCATCTGAATTCACTATCTTTTAATTAGTTTTGATGATGAGTTACTCTTATATTTTCCTTTCATGATCTTAATTTTTAACATATCATATGGAAAGGATGACTTTGGTTTATGTAATAAATTTAATACTTGATTGCACTAACCATTCTCCTTGCAATAATGCTTTTACTTATAGCAGGAGAATTTGCTCTATGCTAGATCATTCCTCAACACACTAAAAGGATAATATATCAACTTTGAGGAAAGATGATTTAATACTGGCTACAACACTCAAAGCAACAAAAGGTATAAATCAGGATGATTTTGGTAGCATTCTAAGGAAGGCTATTTCTAAGCTTCCTATTGAGCACACTTTAGAATCTACCACTAAGCTAGCTATAGTTCACTCCTATGAACTTGATTCATCAGAGTTGCACAACAAAAGTATGGTGAACACAACATCATGGATCTACACAACAAGAAAAGAAGGCAATGGATTTCATGGATCAATCATCAGCTTGCTAAATCCAAATGAGCATTTCTAAACCCTCTCTTTATCTTTCGAGAATACTTTTCATATCTTTGATTTTAATTTGCCTTGATTATGAATGTTTTCTTGAAAACCTCTTCGAATTGTTTAAAATTTTTTTGCATGAAAATTATTTTTTATTTGCATCAGATTATAAATGAAATTATCTTCAGATTGGGGGAGAGAAAAATTTCTTCTTGACATATTTATTTTGATTGAAAGAAAGACATTTCTAAATTCAATTTCATATTTAATTCTATACAAGTATTTCTTCCTTATACTTCAAACTTTTTGCTAATGTCAAATAGGGGGAGAGAAAGGCAAGAAAAATACGTTGCATTCAAATTGTTTTTATATTCACACATATTTTTCTTAAAGGATTTGCCATCATCAAAAAGGGGGAGAATGTTAGATATGAATAGTTTTGATGATGTCGAATATAGATGTCAAGTATTAAGAGCAAAAAGTTTGTATGATATACTTATTCTTTACATTGACTAATTACTATATTTAATGTTGTATATCTTGTAGATTAGTCATAAACTCGATGGTGGGTTAATGTTGTAATGCCTCATAAGTGGAGAATGATCATCAAGAAGAAAATAAAGAGGCAAGGGATTGAAGAAAGAAGAAATTGTAAGATCTAATGGGAATATCAAGATTCAAGATTAGTCAAGCAAAGAAAGAAGAAGATTGAAGATATTCAAGAAGATATCTAGTTGGGTTATGAAGAATGATAATCAATTCAAGAAGATATCTAGTTGGGTTATGAAGAATGATCATCAAGTGGCAAAACAAGAAGAAAGAGATTGAAGAAAGAAGAACTTGCAAGATCACATGAGAATATCAAGATCCAAGCCATTAGAAGTGATATCAGAGGTTTCTATGGTCAAACGGAAGTCGGAATGGGTCAATACGAAGCTAAAATGATGTATACGGAAGTTATGGTACCTCCAGGGATGATTACTCGAGTAATCACTTGAGTAATATGGCACTGCCTCATTTTGGAGGTGATTACTCGAGTGGCTACTTGAGTAATCTGCAAAGTTACTTGAAGATTACTCGAGTGACCACTCTAGTAATGACACTCTGTTTTTGCGCGTCATGATAGAGGTTTAGTATTTTAGGCATATCTCTCTAACCACACATCGGATTGATCTGAAACTAGTGGCATATGAAACTAGACTCCCAACCCGAACTATGGACACTAGATCACATTCAAACGAGTTCAGATGAGAGAGATATGAGCTGTTGAAGTTGACATATGAATCAGAGTCTTTTACCCAAATAAGGTTTGGTATTTTTGATATAAATCTCAAAAACCATATCGGATTGAGTAAAAACCAGTGTCATACGAAAGTACACATAAAGAGCTTTCCATGGACATATAATTTGATATATTTCAAGTTATATACTAAGCGCTATGACTTCTGGAAGTTGATGCTCGTGATTTCAGACTTTGTCTAAATGCAGAAGATATTATTGTAATCATAACTTTCTGCACAAAATGAGTTTGGAGGTGATTCTTGTTGCATTGGAATGTAGATGATGAGGGCTTTCCGATGGTATATAATTTACCATGTTTCGAATCAAAATCGAGAATTCACTTGAAGGGCTTACTCGAGTAATATGCAGAATTATTTGAAACCTCGCTCAAGGGACCACTCGAGTAATGCAGTTGAAAATGCTGTCGGCCAAGATTTAAGTGACATTACTCAATGGACCACTTGAGTAATATGCAAATTTATTTAAGAGCTTACTCTAGGGATCACTCGAGTAACCAAAGAAGAAATCATCCAGTAGCTCTCGGCCAAAAAATCACAAACTTTACTCGAGGGACTACTTGAGTAACCAGATATGGAAGAGTACATTACTCGAGAGATCACTCGAGTAATCTACAGAGTTATTTGATCTATTACTCGAGGGATCACTCCAGTAATCATGTAAGCAAAGAAGCAGTTACTCTCGGCCAGATTTTGAACGGGGTTACTCGAGGGCTCACTCGAGTAATGACCCAGGATTACTCGAGTGACCACTCGAGTAATGCAACAGACAACGTTACAAAGATTCTGAAAAATCAATGGAATGATTTTGTAATTCATCCATTTTATTTCCAATCACTCTTACACTCCATTGTATTAGTGAGTAATGCATTTCTCCAGGAATATAATGAAGAGATGATGTGGAGAGACAAAAGTTGACTTTACAAAAGTGGAGCGTTCACCAACCACAACGGCTAGTTTTCAAAATCGAATAACAGTCAAACAAAGCTACGCCACTCTAACGGACAGGTTGAAATGCTTCCAACGGCTATCTCAACTCATCTATAAATATGGGAACATTCAACGAAGAGCAACACAAAAACGAGAAACATGCAAAGATCATGAATCATCTACTCCAACCCAACTACTCTCTGTTCTTATCCATTTTCTATATCATGTATATTTGAGATAGAGATTATTTGCATTATGCTTCAGTATTCATCTATTTACTTCTAAGAGAGAAGATTGATTGTAATCTTTCATCATCAAAGTTGTATCCTTACGGGGTGTGTAAGGGAGAGTAACTCGGTTGTTACCTTACGGTGTGTAAGGGGGAGTAACTCCGTGAGAGATTTGTAAAAGGCTTCGCAAGTGCCCGGCTAAACTTGTGGGTTGTAAAGACTTTTCTTGTGCCTGGATTAAACAAGAAGATAGTGGATTTGAAAATCTCAGGAGGAGCTTGGGGACTGGACGTAGGCCATCGCAGATTGGACCGAACCAGGATAAATGACAGTTTGCATACTCTCTTCCTTAAACTTTTATATTTCTAGCATATGTTAACTGTTGATTTATGATTCATTACTTTCATATTTATTACTTCCTAAGATGCAAAAGGATTTTCAAAGTTCTTAAGATTTTTATCTTACACCCAATTCACCCTCCTCTTGGGTGTCAGGCGGTTCTAACAACAACATCTATATTCAGCTTGAGAAAAAGAAGAATAAAGTGGATTCAGAAAATGAATCTACAAGACTAAATGTAAGGACAGATGTCCAAACAAGTAATGTGATGAATAAGGGTAAAGAAGCAATTGTTGCTAGCCCATCAACACTTGTAAAAGGGTCATTCACCCTTGGTAAGTCATTAACTCGCCCAAGAAAACCTTTAATGGAGTCTTTAGGACTCAACAAAGATACACTACCCATAACCCAAAAGGAGCATATATCTTTTTCTCAAATAATAGCCCAGCAAGCCCAACAAGAAAAAGAAAAAGAAAAAGCCCAGCCAAAGAAGAAAACCAATTACCTTCAAACTTTAATCCAGTTTTTAACATTCACCAATAATATAATTATTATAAGCATGCTATAAAAAAGCTGAACCTAATGGCTTTGACTCACAAAACCATCAGGTATTTATCTCATTATGCTTTCAATAAAGCCATCAATTGTGAAAATTCTGTATAATTTCGTTTTAATCCAGAGTATATACCCATCTCCATTCATGGAAGAAGTAGCAAAATTACCACATATTATAAAAGAATCATTGGAGAAGTATTTTAATATTGTAACAAGACACCAAGTATATATAAGGTGTTATTCAATTGTAGCGGAAATTACTCCAGACAAGTTTTATCCTCCCATTAATTTAATAAGATTAGGAACTACCAAGAAGCCATTAGAATATGAGCCTGAGCTCAAGGAAGAATTAGAAGATGATGAAGATTTTCAATTTCAAGTATCAAATATAAGAGCTCAAGATTATCATATAATCTTCCAAGAAATTAATCGAATTTCTACCTCAAAAAAGGAAGAATGTCCATGGGTATATTCTCTTGGAAACAAGCTCAAGGATGACAAATTATTCAGTTTATGGTATGACAAGATTAAGAAGAATAAGATGGAAAATTCTGAAGAAACTCAAAAGAAGATTTGTCAAATAATGGAGAATTATCCTAATTATGAGTGTAATTGGTGCATGAACAACTCAGATTGGAAAGCAATCGAGATATACCTCTGGACCCCAGTCTTTTGTAAAGAAGTGTCGACAACCATCAGTATAAGAATACAGAGAAGAAGCGTCGGCACAAGAAGACAAAAGAAGAAAAAAAAAAAGAAACAAGGGGGACAAAAGCAGATTCCTCTCGACAACATCATGAAGATTGATGTCAAACCCCTTAACATTTTGATATTTGTAGAGTATTAAGAGCACAGTTCTGTATGGCATATAGAAAGAGCAAAAACATACTGACATTAGGTACTTATTTACAATACAGGAGAATCCTCACAGGGTTTGAAAACTATACACAAACATACAGAGTGTTCAAAAGAAAACTAAAGTACAAATATAGATAACCAGATGCTACTCTAGAATGCATCGGGACTCTATTCACCAATAGCCACCACCTTGTTTTTCGAGCCACTAGCCTCAGCTGTAATGTTTTATAGTTTGAAAAAGGATGAGAATCGAGCGAATCTCAGTAGTAACATGCTTTTCTGACATATAAAATGTGAAAATAAATATGCAATACAGCATGTCATGTAAGATGCTAACTCATCTTGTGTGCACACTGTCTAAGATCAAACGACATGTTTGCGACCCCGGCTTAACTCGTGTCCATGGTCCAATGACATGTTTAGACCCTGGCTTATCCTCATGTACCATCGCTGGATCCTTGATTACAGCTAGGTCATGTGCCCTAAGCACTGTCATGTTGCAAAAGATAGCATACACAAAGCATACAAATTATTACATAGTATATGAAAGAAAGTGTTACTACCTGAGTCCTTTTCCAGTTCTAATGTCCGTCCTAAACTTTTGTTCAGGCTCGAGTTATTGATATGTCATAAAATTCCAAATATACAAGAATTGAGTTATTACTCATTCATGTATTGTTCTAACACATTTTGAGCCACTTAGATAGCCATTGGAAGTATAAACAAGGGCCTATAGGGTTAGAAAAAGCTAGACCAATCAACACCATTCAAAAATAAAAAATATTGAAATAGGGGTCTTCACCTTGGCCAAAAATCCGTTGGCCGCGGCCAAGAGAGGTCAATCTTTTGGCAGTGGCTGAGAAATTTTCTGCTTATGGGCTCAATTTTGAAAAATCATAATTAAATTTACAAAAATCGAAATGGAGTGTTCTAAAATTCTATGGAAATCTCTTTAAGTGTAGTTTCATGAAAAAATACCCAAAGCTAGTAAATGTTATCTAATTTTGCCAGAAATTTTCTAAACTCTCCCCTATTCTAGATTACACTCCAGAAACATAATCTGACAGCAACTAACTTCAAAAATTCATATATCTTAATATACTGATCTAAATAACAAATATTATATATCAAATTAAAGCTTAGCATGTATAATTCTGTTTTAGGAAGTTTCATGGCCATTAAAAAAGATTACATTAATAAAAAACATCACACAACCAAACTGCCAGAACTTGAATGTCCATAATTTCCTTGTTTCTGACTTAAATTTCAAAAATCATAATTCTCTCTACAGATATTAAAATGATGCATTCTTAAACTCATTTTGAAGGTATGAATGTCTACTATATCCCTGTAAAATTTCATAAATTCTAGATAAGATTTGGCTGGTCAAAACTCAATA
Organism: Inga laurina; assembly: GCA_963855925.1. NCBI lineage: Eukaryota > Viridiplantae > Streptophyta > Magnoliopsida > Fabales > Fabaceae > Inga > Inga laurina. The sequence continues at coordinate 59,931,327 of OY979705.1, forward strand.
TGAAGCTGACTGACTCCCAAAAACATTAGTTTTGGCAGTCTGACTTCAAAAATCAAGAACTCATTCATTTTCACTCTAAATTGTACTTTTCTTGATTCTATCATCAACTACACATCCTAAAATATCTATACAAAAAGACCAATCAAAAACTCCATCTATAGCCTCTATTTAAGGTTCTGCAAAATTCAGGTAGATATTCTGTTTTTGGGCCAGCAAAATAGAGGTAAAGAAAACTAACATATGCTCATGCTTATATACTCTAATCCTCCAGAAATTCAACCCTAAGAACTCCCAACATCAAGCCATGTTTTATTGACAACAAACCAAACCAAAGAAGTAGAAAAATTCGTCCAAAATCAATATACATGCTCTGTTTTATGCTCACCAGTGACAGCAACTTATTTTCAGAATCACACAACTTCCAGCAACTATTAATCCTCATGAACAGCCTAAACAACTGAAATAACAATGGGAAGAGATAGAGAAGACTCACCTAAAAACGTTTATGGTGTTGCATGTAAGGTTTTATAGCTTCTCCTTTCTCTTCTCCAGCGTCAACTTGCTCCGGTTTCACCCTCTCTCACTCACGTCTCTCTTCCTCAATTCTGTTTTCTCTATGTTTGGTTGCAGAACGTGAATGGGAGTTGGAGGAGGCTGCTATGGTTTTATTTAGGAGGTGTATATGTGTTTGTAAGGAGCTGATTGCATGTGTGTGTGGGGTGTGTTGAGTGCTTGTTCGTGAATGTATATGTGAGTCTGTGTGTTAAACAAGTGTCTAGTAATGATGGAAGAGGTAAATATTAAGTGACAGGTGTGATGTGTGTCGGTGTCTGGGTGTGTGTGTTTTTAGATATATATATATATATATATATATATATATAGGTATATTTTTATCCTATTAATTACACACACTAGGCCCTAAATTTTCCCTTTGTGAAATTTAAGATTCCTTAAATTTTGTAGATTCCATAATTTGACTTAATATCTATTGTTCCTCGAATTTTTCTGAGAAAATATGCTTTTAATTCCCAAAATTAATCTCTAACACCATTTAAATTTTTTTTTTAGAAAATTTTTCCTTTTACTAAATTTTTGGGATATTACAATTGAAGTGTAAAGTAACTAAGGGTACTCTAACCTTGGTTCAAATTGTAATAAAAAATTCAACCAGGGTTGGCATGTCAATCCTATATAAAGCCATGTAAGTTGTTCTTCGGAACACATACACAACAACTCTGAATGAAAAGAAATTTTCTTTCAAATTCTCATACTCTCCTAGAAATCTTTGATCTTTGCGACCAGTTCTCTACAGTAGTAGCTTGTGACATAGTATTTAATCATTTTTTATTGCATACGAATAAGGTATGAGTTTCTAAACTCTTGTTAGGGTTTTAGGGGAAAGTCTTATATGAAACTCATTAGTAATGTTCCTATAAGGGGATTCACTGGGCGAGTTTGTAAAAAAAAAAAAAAAAAAAAAAAAAAAAAAAAAAAAAAAAGTCTGGAGGGAAAGAGAAAAAGAGGTTACACCTCCTATAGGAAATGAAGGAAGACTGTGTTGAGATAACTTGAAGGGGAAATGTCTTAGATACTATATGGATCTTATGTAAAAGATCTCCTGTATGAAAGAGGATAGAATTCCTTTCATAACCTAGGTTATTTTTTGTCAAACCACCTATATTTTTCTTTCTGTCTAAGGCAATTTTATTTGTGTTTGTAAGTATTTCAATTTTATTATATACTCGCTCAGTCTGCATTGAGGATTATATAAGAAGTAGAATGTAGAGAGAAGCAGAATTAAGAGCAGAAGAATTAAAACATTAGGAAAATATGAAAGAAGAAAAAATAGAATTTGAAGTAAAATTTAATACTCCGAAGAATTCAGGATTTACACCGCCACCTATAGAACAATTCGAAACAAGAAGTATTCCTAATTAAGGAATTTGGTTAGAATTAGATTGTAATTTGGATAATGAAAAAATATTAGAGGAATGGTCTAGAGCACAATTAATAGCATTGATGGGAAAAAGTTTAGATGTTGGAATAACAAATCTATTAATAGAATCAAGTTTTTTAGGAAATGTATTAAATTGGTGGAAAAGTAAGAGTGAAGAATGGAGAGAAGAAGTAAGAAGGATAAATAAACATGATTATGGAACTAGAAAGGAATTTTATGCATTATTAGTAAGAAGGCATGAACAAGTGATAAGAAATGAGTTTATAGGACAAAGCTTAGGAGCTGATGAGGAAACAAAAAGTAGAAGAGCAATAGAAAGATATATCAAATAGAAATATGTTCTTTAGAACCAAAATATTTAAACTAATATATATGTGAATTTCAAAAATATTATTATGAAATAAGAATGAATCCAAATGATAAAAGAAAATTATATCTTGATATGTTTTATAGAAAATTATCCAAAATAATAGGAGAAACTATAATAGATGATTATTTTAAAGGATTTGGAGAAAGAAAGGACTTAATACCATTTGTAGATACTTTAGGAAGAAGAATAGATTATTTAAGAGAATATTTATCAGATAAATGTAAACAGGCATGGAGAAATATGAATTATTATAAGACTAATAAAATGATAATAAGATGCGGAGAATATGAAAAACCTCATAGATGGGGATGTGATAAAAATTAAGAACAACGAATTAGAAGAAAATCTAAAAGATATAATAAATATCGAAAACCTATGAAAAAATATAATAAGTACAAATACAAGAGTTTAAAAAATATCCAAAAGAAAAATTTTATAGAAAATATAAGCCAAGGAAGTATGTTAAGAAAGGAAGAAACATAGATTATAGTAGAAAACCAAGAAAATGTCGATCTTATAATTGTGAAAAAATAGGACATATATCTACATAATGTAAAGAACCAAAAGATAAGAAAACCATGAAGATATTAGAACAGGCTAATGAATATGAATTAGAACCTTTAGAATTTGATGAGGAAATTTACAGTGATATAGAAAATCTAGAAATAGAAATATATAAAATAAAATTAATAAGTGAATCAGAATTGGAAACAGAATCAGAATCAGATGAAAATTCAGATATAGAATATTTAGAACAAGAAGTAAAATCCCAATTATATATGATGAATAGTTATAAAGGAGAAGAATTAAAAGAACAAAAGAACAAAGATGAATATGATGAGTACGAAGAATATAGAAATGTAAATGAAGGATATGTAGAAAGAACGATGACATTTAACGAAAAACAATATAATAAGATAAAAGATATAAAATTAAATATGAAACCAGAACAAATAACGAAAGAAAATTTTATGGAAAAGGTAAGTAAAATATTAAAAACTAAGAAAAATGTAAAAAGTCATTGTATAATATTAGAAAAGAAACACCCCATAGAATCATCTTTAACTAAAGGAATATTAAGAATACCATTGATAAGTAAAGGATTAGTAGAACATGAAATAGCAAAATTACCATTTAAAGAAGAAGTTACAGAAATATATATTGCAGGAATTCAATTATTAGTAAAAACATATTTTAGAAAAGGGATAGATTCATCCATATAGAATTTTTAATAACAGATGGAAGAATAATAAGTAGTATCGAAGATAGTGTATTAGGCATATTAGTAGGAAATTTAATATACCAAAAATTAAAATTTACCTTAAATACAAACTTTGCAATATCTAGAAATGATGAACACATAGATCAATCTATAATGATACACCATAAGTTAAAAGGAATACAATTATTACAAGGAGCAAGAACTATAAGTATATCAACAATGATAGGATTAGTATTTACATATGAACATAAAATATTTAATAAATCAATAGGAAGAATAAGTATAGAAAAATAATTTATGCCAACATTAAAAGAAATACAAGTAGATCATACAAACATAACTATACCAGAACAATTAAAAATAGAATTAGATAAGACTATAAGTTTTAATGATAAAAAAGGGACAAGATTAATTACCAATAATAATATAGGAAGTAGATCATTAAGGATAAATACCCCAGAATCATCACAAATAAATATAAATATAAACCCAAGAAGAAATGTTGATTTAAGTTTAAAGGAAAATTTTAATGAAGAAATTAGAAGGAACTTATTAGCAGAAATAGGACAAGAAATAGAACATTTAGATATTACTGAAAATTAGATAGGAATTAAGATAATGGTAAAAATAAAAAAGAATGGAATATGGACAGAAGTAATAACTTTAATAGATAAAAGAAGAGAAAAAAGTACCATAGAATTAGAATATACAGAAAACAATCTAGAAGAAGCTGAAGATGGAACAAAAACAAATGTAATGTTTAGATTTAACAAAAGAGACATTATAGACTTAGCATTATGGGTAGATGAAAATAAGAATAAAACTTATAAAATAATATTAGGAAAAGATTTTTTAGATAAAGTAAGACCTTATAGAATCCAAAAAAATAGAATGATGTTTAATATAAACTGTCAAACAATTGTAATCCCAAAGTTAATATGAATATTACAAACTATATGAATGTTACAAGAGTAATATTTGGGATTTAGGTTTCCATCTTATCATCTAACCATTAGCTCTAATACCATAGATGAATGCAGACTGCACGAGTATATAATAAAATTGAAATACTTACAAACACAAATAAAATTGCCTTAGACAGAAAGAAAAATAGAGATGGTTTGACCAAAAACAACCTGGGTTATGAAAGAAATCCTGTCCTCTTTCATACAGGAGATCTTTTGCATAAGATCCATATAGGATCTAAGACATTTCCCCTTCAGATTATCTTAGCATAGTCTTCCTTCGTTTTTTATAGGAGGCATAACCTCTTTTTCTCTTTCCCTCCAGACTCTTTTTTTTTTTTTTTTTTTTTCTTTTACAACTCGCCCTATGAATCCCCCCTTATAGGATCATTACCAATGAGTTTCAGATAAGACTTTCCCCTAAATCCCTAACAGGAGTTTAGAAACCCATACCTTATTCATATGCAATAAAAGTTGATTAAATGGAGAACTGGTCGCAAAGATTAGAGATTTCTAGGAGAGTATGAGAATCTGAAAGAAAGGTTTTTTTTTTTTTTTTTTTCATTCAAAGTTGTTGTATTTCTATGGGATCATTATTTTGTAAGAATTGAACTTCATGTTCATTATTCTTCTTTTGAAATTTTTCATCTTTTCTTTTATATGGTGTGGTTATTCTTATTCCCCATGCCTCATGTTTACAAGGTGTTGTTAACACTAAGGCTCTACTTACCATATGTATGGGATAATATTGTTTTAAGAAATCTAATCCTAAAATTTCATCACATGATGGTTCATTATATTGATTTAATTCTTTTTATTAATAATTCATAACTTCCTATTTGTATATTTACATCTTTTGCTCCTAATTCTATCATATGTATCTCTTTTCCAGCACTTTCCATTCTAAGTATTTTATTCTCTCTTTTCCATAATTCAGGTGGTAAAATATTATATTTGCTATAGTTAAATTTGCTCTTGTATCTACTAAAGCATGATATTTTCTAGCTCTATATTTTTTAAAATTAAATTTGACTAAGATATAATATAATGGCCTCATATCCTTGATAATACTTCTAATCTTGCTTTTAATCTTTGCTTTACACTCTTTCTTCTAAGGTTATATTAAATTCTTCTTCATATAATAATGGATGATTAAAATATATGTACTCCAATCTTTGATTTTCTTTCTTATGTGTCTTTCTTATTTTATTTATTATAACTCTTATGAAACTTATATCATTTTTTGGTATTGTTACTTGATAACCTCTTTTATAGTAATGCCAATCATTTTCTTCTATTATCAATCTATCCATTAAGATCTTGATAATACTTCCATATGTATTTTTAGTTTATTCCTTATAACTTTTCTATTTTTATTGGCTTCCATAAATCTATTATATTCCTCAGCATATATTTCCTGATGATTAAAATATATATTCATTAATCTTTTTATTTCTTTTTTATGTGCCTTATTTATTTTTCTTATCATATTTCTTACAAAACCTTTATCATTTTGTGGTATTTTTATTCTATTTTCTCCCTTATAACAGTACCAATCATTTTCCTCAATTCTTATCCTATACATATCAAATGTCGCACCCTTTATCTTATTTTAACCCTTTTCAGAGTATTCGTAAAAAACGATATGCGGTTCGGTGGGCAACACAAGAATAGCATAAATATACTGATATTATGTGCATGATTACTAAAATTTCCCATAGGGGTTCATACCTAATAATTATAAGCAATGTAGCCGCACAGGGCTACTAGGGTGTCGAACTCATCCCAGTGAAATGGAGACATCTTCCCAACTTTGTTCCACCACTGCAATCCCCTCGTCCGGTACCCTACATTGGTTTCAGTATATCTTCTGTCTTCTCCTGTCTAAACTGTTGATAGGGAAGGGTGAGATTTCTAGAGAATCTCAGTAGGAAAACAGTATCAAAATACATGTAAGATAAGTGTTTAATGCATGACATGCTTGTATTACATAACTCATGCTCACACAATGACATATCTGCGTGCTCAATGTTTCAAACAATATACTTATGGCCATAGCATAAATAGAAACAGTGCTTCAATCATTCATATATGTTCACATATTCAAGCAAAGCAATAACATGCATCAATTCACCAGCACAAATATCAAATACACGTAGGAGAGGTAAGTTCCCTACCTTGTGTCTCTTTTGCTAAACAGAAATAGTTCCTCGATCTACGTGCAAATAGCTCGGGCTTTTAACGTGATCCTAAAATGTCAAATGTACTAGTTTAGATACTTCCATAGTGTTTCTGGTGGTTATACAAGTCTATCGTAAAAATTTACCAAAATGCCCCGGGGACCTCGCTCGGCCTTGCCGTACCCAGTCCAACTGTACTTTTCCTGAAATTTTGACATAGGCTCTTTTTACATATTTCACCCAAAGAATTCATTTCCGAACTCAGAATTATCAAATTCACTATCAAATTACAAAAATACCCTTGACAACCCTCATTTCAAGGTTTCAGGGGCGTTTTCGTAATTATGCTTTTTCGGGCTTTCTGAAAAAGTGACCAACTGTAACCCCATCTAATTTTTCCTCCTGAACACAATGGAATTATCAAATCATTGAAAATCTAACTCTAAGACCCCTAACTAGAGTTGGCTGAAACTTATGGATTCTCTGGGGAAAATCGGGATTTTATGATTTTGGCTCCGTAAACACGTTCTTTTCTACTCTTAACCACTTTATTAACTATTATATTAGATTATAACTACCATTTGAACCAAAGTTGGGCAGTATAACCCTTAGACAACTCAATTTCCAAAATTTAAAACCAATGGCAATCCGGAGAAATTTCACTGATTAAATTGCCCACAGCAACCAGAATAGTCAATATACGATGGTTTGGAAATTACCTCAAGCTTCAACTAGCTTTTCCATGTATGGCTGAAACCCTAACTGGCCTAACACCAAATTTTGAGCTTTACAACCTTAAAGAACAAAGAGTACCTTAGAGTCGGAGTTATATGGGTTAGGAGTTAAATCGTCGAGGAATCGGCTTACCTTGTAAGATTTCTTCTCCTTTCTCTCTCTCTAAAAAAACCACACGTTCTCTCTCTATATTCAGACCTGCTGGACATCAAAATGGGGCTGAAGAAGATGAAATGTTTAATAGTCCATGCTGATGTCATCTTTTAGTATGCTTATGTCATAATTTCAAAATTTGACATTTTCGGATTTTCTGGCAGATCTTTTGCCCAATCTTTGAAAAATCATAATTAAATTTGTAGGTTTCATATCGAAGTGATTTCAAAGGATATGGAACCCTTATTGAGTCTAGTTTCAAGGAAAAATATAGCCTTTTCCTAGTTGGAAGCAAAATATTCCCAAAATTTTAATCTTTGTCTGCTGTTCCAGAAACTTTCCAGTTTTTCTTGGCTAATTTCAAACATTCATATCTTTTTGCATATAACTTCAAATGATTCATATGACCTGTCAAATTAAAGCTCATGATGTCTATTTTTACCCTGTAAAAGTTCATAATTTTTATTTATCATTTGGTCATACAAAATTACATGACAAACTTACTGCCTCACAGGCGATTTCACTGGAAGCATAATCTCTTTCTTCAAAATTCACCATTTTATTTTCTTTAATGCCTCAAAGACATAAGAGACATTAGAAAATGGATTTGGCACATCTACTAAACCAGGGCTTAGTAGTTCATTTGCTTCAGGCTTATTCCCAAACCTCCAATCCCAAAATTCAGGATATTACATCAAACCCTAGATAATATGTCTAGTTATTTTTTAATACTTTTATTATGTGTTTTCTACTTATCATATTACTTACAAAAGTTTTATAATCTTGTACAAAATTCTCTGGTTGTTTAAAAAATACTATTCTTAACATTGCTCTTTCTTCTTTATTTGCTGCTTCCAACCTTTTTGTTATATATCTTATTAAACTTTTATCTGAACTAGGTATTATTATTCTATCCTCGTTTATGTAATAGTAATTGTTTTCAGGTCCTAATATTACTCTTGTAACATTCATATTGTTTGTAATATTATATAATGAGTTATATATATATAACTCATTCGATTAACATAATCAAAGAAAACTTGCATCAATCATGATTCACAAAGACAGTGGAGTATTGAACATGAGAATAAACAAGATTAAGATTTCTATCGATCAAAGTTAGGATCATGTTTTTTGTAAGGAAAAAAAATCAAGATAACATATGCAAGTCACTACGCAGAGGAGGATTGACTTGCTCTAATACCGCATATAGGAATAAAACTAAATAATAATATAAAAATACATCATGTATATTCTACAATGAAAGAGCAGTGGCGGACGAATTTTATTTTTGAAGTACCTCTAGCCATAGTGATTCTGCATATAATGTCTCACAATGTGGAAATGGTATAGAGAAAGAGAAAATCAGAAGGGAGTAATGGTTTGGGAATAGTCGTCACCTGTCAGGGAACCTTAGGAAACATGTGCATATTTTCTATGTTACTGCTCTAACCTAGCCTATGCTATTTATAGCCCTCCATCAAGGCTTGAAATAGCTTACTGGTAAGCAAGTAACTCTAAATCAAATCTATATCCAAATCACATGGAAAACATAATCAGGAGATATTTTATCCAAAGCATATTAAACTGATAATATTCAAAGCAATCCAATAATATTCAAAATAATTACATAATATCTAGAATATTTAATTTAATCAAAATGATAAACTAGAATATCCTTTATTTGATCAATCAATAAATATATCTAAATACAATTTGAATAAGATATAATGTTATCTTATTAATAAAATATCTAACACATACAGGTTAAAAAGAAAGGATCTAGTCGACCAACAAGCTGTTAGTTGAAGTGGCTCACTCCCGTAAGGATGAGAACACAAGTTCGAATATTAGAAAGCGCACTTGTTGGGAGTGGCAAGATCCCTTTGCCCTCTAAGCCTCAAGAGAAAAACCCTTGATTTAATAAAAAAAGAAAAAGAGAGGATCTAGCCTAGCTTTGACCTGGGTGCTGGACAAAGCTGTGGGAACGCTTTCGTCCTTGCCGTTTCTGGGCATTTTCTTGAGAGTTCTTGATAAATTCTGTGAGACAAAATTCTTCACCTCCCATTCAAGGCATTGAATACTGAATTAGGAAGTGACACAGTGATTATAATATTGAGACCTTCAGTGCACTCACTGCTCTGCTTTCCTTCTTTCTTTCTTTTTTTTTTTTAAAGAAAAATAAATCTGGGAAAGGTAGATAAAAAGTAAAAAATTACTCCTATTAAATAATCACCATGAAAAATATGGCAAAAACAATCACCACCACTAAAACATAGTTATCACCTATATTTTTTTAAAAAAATGTAACTAGAGTTCTAAAAATTGTTGTCTGTATTAACTTCAATACACCATACTTACATTGACTGAGTTTAGCATGTGTTTAAAAATTTGGTTAATATAATTTTTGGTCTTTAAGTTTCAAACTATGGGTAGTGTTCCCTTAAAGGATAAAATGATTCAAGTTTTTATTAAATTATAGGGATTAATATTTTAAATAGAATGAAATTTGTGGAACAAAACCTATAGTTTAAAACTTTAGGGACTAAAACTAAAATGAGAAAAAAAAATAAAATTTGAGGGATTAAAATTATATTAACATGTAAAAAATTTGTTTGTTGTAAGGAAAACGTGATTTTGATTAAAGTAATACATAAGTAATTTTGTTTTAGCAATGACATGGGCCATATAAACCAAGCCCAATATAGGCTGAAAACCAAGTAATTTTGGCATTCGAATTACATGTCTTGACCATTAAAATAAAATAGAATAAAAATAAAACATTAAATTTGTTTCAAAGCTTGGGATGGTCTTGGTATTGGCCCATTTTCTCTAATTGGGTCAAAGCTAGATGGGAATTGTTGGGGTCCTCGCTCAATGACGAGGGCTTCTAAGTACGTCTCTCTCAACTCAATTACTTTCTAAACTTTTTACACTTATCAAGAAAAAAAAAGGCATTAACTCTACGTTACTATTATTCAATGAACATATGTTAATTCATAAAAGTTAAAAAGTAACTTGAAGACAACCAAAACCCATGTGTGGAGTCCAAAATTCTCTAATCAAATAATTAATATATTAATACAGGCGACATCATCACTCCATATGACAAGTTGCAAAAATAAAACAATCCAAAGTGTTAAAGATTGTAGCAAATACAATTCGATTTAAAAAAGTTATTCAACGAGTGGTTCCTTGAATATTTTGCATTAGCATGGCCTTGTGTTTTTCTAGTGATGCCACAACCTCTGACATATCAGCTCTTGGCTCAGGCGCATCAATGCAACAATTTAAGGCCGCCTCAAAAACTGATATATAATATGCAGTAATATATTACCAGTATTTTGGTTCCTTGTGTGCATCAAATTGACATAAATAATATCGATGATTGAATGTGGCATTGATTTGCTAACAAATTCTTTCAAAGTTAGACCTTGAACAAATATCTCATCTATTTGTTTCTTCCTTGTAAACATTTCATAAGCAAAATACCAAAGCTGTATACATCTCCCTTCATTGAAACAACTCCTCTTGATCCATACTCTACACATAAAATTTGAATGCTACATTAAATAGTTGAATAACTTGTAGTTTCTTTTTCCATGTGCATGTGTGTAGGTATAAATGAATAAAAGAAATAGAAATTAAATAAATTTTAATGTGATTATTAAACTATTACTTGGTGCCATATAATCAGTTGGAGCCAATGTTTTGGTATACATTTTTTATTGAGTGTCACTTAACAATTTGGCAATTCCAAAGTCACTCAAATGGGCCCCCACATTTTCAACCAATAAAACGTTACTCAGCTTTATATCACAGTGGACCACTGGTGTAGAAGAACCATGAAGAAGATACTCCGACACTGATGCCACATCAATCATTATGATCAATCTTTGCACCATATCCAAATGATGGTTATGAGAGTACAACCATCGATCATGACTCCAATTTGACATGAATTCCATTATTAGAGATAAATTTGAGCAACTGTTGATGATCTTAATGAAATTTCGATGATGTAAACTGCATATGGCAGCACATTCAATATCAAAACTCCTCCAAGCTTCCTCCATGTTTAAGTGAAATACTTTCACAGCAACTATCTTTCCACTTGAAAGAATTCCTTTGTAAACTTAACCAAGACTTCCCTTGCCAAGAAAATTACTCTCATCAAATTTATTTGTTGCTTGCAAAAGATCATAATAGGATACCTTGATTGGTGCACCCAAATTTAAGAAGTATCTATTGTTCATCTCAGGACTAACATGACCCTTCCTAAATTTAAGAAACATTAGGAATGAAGCAGCCAAAATTATTGCAAAAATGATAGGCGATAAGCATTTGATCACAGGCATCATTTTCGTTGAGATGTGCTTATTTCCATTTTTGCATGGATGGACTCTTAGTTGGGGCCTCCCACAAAGGTCTTCATTCATCAGAAAATATTCATATGTAAAATTCTGAAAAGGCCCACCATTTGGAATTTCTCCTTGTAATAAATTGTATGAAAGATTAATGTACTTCATATGGACAAGTAACTCTAATAACTTTTGAATCAACCCAGACAAATTATTTTGGGACAGATCTAAGAACTCAATATCTATCATGCCACTAAATGATTTAAGAATAAGCCCTTCGAGTTTTTTATGAGCCAAAGACAAATTTTGCAGTGTTTGCAAGCCACCCATGGTTGTTGGGAGGTTTCCTGAAATTTGATTTCTTGAAAAGTTCAATAGTATAATTGTTCTAAAGTTTGATACCTCACGTGGAATTGTTGCACTCAATGCACTGGAAGATAAGTCTAGGATCAAGATATTTTGGAGACTCCAAAGGGAAGAGGGTATATGAGAAATTAATTTGTTAGAGCTTAAATCCAACTTTTGCAAAGAAGTATTTGTGAGGCACTTTGGAATCATTCCTGAAGTTGGCTAGATAGAACTCACTCAAACTTTTGAGCTGGCACAATTCATTTATGATGGAGCCTTGCAATTTATTGTTGCTAAGAGTTAAATGTTGAAGGCTTTGCAGTCTTTTAATTGTATTAGAAATCAACCCATTCAAATGATTCCCATATAAATAGAATGCCATCAAGTTTGTTAGATTCCCAAGTGCAGTGGGTATAACTCCACTAAATTTATTCCCTGATAAATCTAACATAGTGAGCTTAGAAGCATTTGACATGCTATTTAAGTAGATTATGTCCCAACCACAATTTCTCCAGGTTGGAAAGGCCAATTCCTAAATTTGATGGCAGAAAGCTAGAGAGGAAATTATTGTTAAGGTAGACATGTCTCAATGCCGTATGCCCGTATTGTTAAATATATGCGAGGGAAAGGGTCCATTGAAATTATTATATGCGAAATTCAAATCTTCAAGCTTATCAAGATTGCCCATCTCCTTGGGTATAAGACCTGGAAACAAAAACTGATGGATGATAACATTTATATAAAGTAGTGAAATTAGTTACCTCTTAGGAATTACACGATGCTCTGCATAAATATATTTATCATTCCTTTGTGTCACATAAAAGTCTAACTACCTTTTGGGCAAGGATTCTATAGCATATGATCTTTAGAGAACATTTAATACAACTACAAATAAATATTGTACAATTCATGTTTCAAATTTTATTGTTATAATAGATAAACTTCAACAAGAGCATGTCCTGGTTCTCTAATTTATCAAAAGAAAGATAGGAATTAGTGTGTGTGTGTGTGTGTAGTCTTTTTTGTGTTTTAGTTTGAAAATATCATTAAGTTTTAAATCTTACAATCATTTCGTTTTATTTTCACTTGTTTGAATGAAAAGACTAAACATACATGTGATAAAAGTTATAAAAATACACAAACACACACACACACACACACAACTCAATGGAAAAATGCACATAAGTTTGATGATACCTGAATATAAGCTTAGCAAAGATGTGCAATTACCCATTGATTTTGGAATATTTCCCTTTATATTGATTATTATTGACGTCAAATTCTTCAGTACATCTCTTCTGGCAAATTACCATTTAAATATTTAAAGGAAAGGGCGACCGTTCTCAAAGAAGGTATGTTGAAAATAGATTGAGGAATTTCACATGCGAAAAAACAAAAAAACACGTCTTATGAATTTGTTGTATGTGTATCTGCAGTATGCATATATATATATATATATATACATATGTTCCGTAGATTGACCATACCTGTAGAGGATTTGTAACTGAGATATACTTACCCAGCATTGTCTGATTGCCCATTGACATGGGCAGTCTACCATTTAAACTGTTTCCATCTAAATATACTCCTCCTAAAGAAGTAGTGTTGAATAGAGTTGATGGAATTTCTCCTGTTCAAAACTTAGTGTGAGCAGAAAGATAACTGATGATATTATTAATAATACATGTGCCTCGCTTAATTAAGCAGATGTCGATTGACTGACGATGGTAATCTAACTTTTAAATTAGTTAAAGACAATAAATATATAAAAATATAATTTAGAGTAAAATACATTGACTATCCCTTTGTTTCACCTAAATTACACAAACCTTCCCTCTATTTTGAAAACATGTATAGACCTCCTTTGAAATTAAAATGCAGTTACAGAAATCTCCTTTACATATTTGATATTCCATTTCCATCCATCCAACTGTTAGTTGACCATTAAGTTTGATTATTAAACATTTACTTTAACTAAAATACCCCCTTTTCAACAAATGAATAAATATTTATATTTGCCTAAAAATAAATTTTTATACAAAAAAGAAATTCTAATACATGTATGTTCAAAATTTCCAATATATTATCAATTTTTTTTAATTTTTATTATATTATAAAATTTTGAATTTTTATCATATTTATTGAAACTTATTTATTTAGTATTATTTCAAATGACTAAAAAAATATGCCTTTCAAATGAAAGGCAAAAAGAAAAAGAAAGAAATATGTTTTTTATTCATAATATATTATTAATAATGTAAATTTAATACAATATATGACTTATATTAATTTTCAATTTTAATTTTTTAAATAAATTTTTTGCACAAACATTTATCAACATGTTTATTTTAGTATGCATCAATATTAATAGGATTAATCATACTTTTAATTAAGTTTTCTATGTCAACATTAATTAAATTAATTAAGTATTTATCTTAATATGAAAAAACTTTAACTGATGACTATTTACAAAAGTAAAAAATAAGTTAAGAAAAATAAAAAAAAACTTAAATTACTGAAACAATTTTAGTCAAAATTAGAAATTAGTAAGGATGATGGATAAATTAGTAAATAAAATTTGTTTAAATATAAATTTTAATTAAAAATAAAAATCCTTAATGGAGTTAATGGTTTAGACTTAAGTGTATATTTTCAAAATAGAGGAGAGGTCCATATAATTAAAACAAAATATAAAGGAGGTTAGAGTATTTTACTCTATAAGTTATTTTCTAAAAACAACCTCATGAAGAGAGAGTAAGTGAGAGACACTAACCGATAATTAATGCAGTTATGCTAACCAATAATCAATGGCACCAAAATGCAAAATAATATTAAAAAAATAAAAAAAAATTCAAAAAAATACCTTCAAAATTTGAAAATCTCAAATCAGTTATTTCATACTAAAATGAGATGTAGATTGCTAATCAAGTGCAGCCAATACCTAAACTATTGTAGGAAACAAAATTGATTTAGCATTTTGATATTTTGAAGGTAGTTTCATGAAATTTTCCCTTAAAAAAAATTTTAGATCGACAATTAGTGTCTTTTACAACTAGTTATAAACAAGTCATCCCAAAAAAAATTATCTTACATATACGATGTGTCAACACCCATTTCAATTTCAATAATCAAAGAGTAATAAAGACAAAATTTCATGGGCATACAGAAAAGTACAATTATACTGATAAAAGCATTCATTTATAACCCCAAAGTCGTTCATTGACAAAATACAAAAATACAGCGAAAGTTTCAATAATTATAGGATATCCAAAAATATCTAAGGCATAAACTTAGTATAACCACCAGCTTTGGCCTTGCCTCTAGACATGTATAATTCACTTCTCGACATCTACGCCTTTGCCTTTCGTCCCACTGGCACTTGTTGAGATGTTTTTTTAGAAAAAGGGGTGAGATTCCAAGGAATCCCAATAGAAATATGCTATCGTTCATAAAAATGCGAAAAGTACATATGATATGCACTAGGTATGTACCAATTAATGAACATTGTAAACACATCACTTGCATGTATACATGTGTAGGGCCCAGCCCCACAATCTACACAGGTTGGATTCTCACCAACTCCCAGTGTAAGTGCCCCTAGCACTAAATGCCCCTCACTAGGCAAAATATGTGGTTAATAAAACACATTTACAAACATGGCATCCACACAATCATATAACTATGACATGATGTATGAAGGATAATATCCCTACCTTAAAGTTCTTTTAACCCCTTTTAGTGTGCCTCGTAACACGTGTCACTTCCGGCTTGTGTCTCGATCCTAAAATATTAAATGTACAAGAAATAGGTCATAACATATCCAAGTATCATTTTAGACTATTCCATAGTGTTTCTTGTGGTTATATTAGCCTATGGTAAAAATTTACCAAAATGCCCCTGGGATCCCGCCCCGGCCCCTGATGGCACGTTTTTTCAAAATTTTGACTAGGGCTATCCTAATGTATTTTTACCCAAGGAATTCATTTCCGGGCTCAAAATCACTAAATTCAGTGTCCAATTGTGAAAATATCCTTAACAGCCCCGGTTTAGGGATTTTAGGGGCATTTTTGTAATTACGCTTTTTCGGCTTTTTTCGAAAAAGTGACCAACTATAACCCCACCTATTTTTGCCTACTGAATCCAATAGAATCATATATTTCATGAAAATCCAGCTCCTTCCCCCAGAACTGTGCTGGCCGAAACATTAGGAAAAAAATGGAAAATGTTCTTGTGTTTTAGCTTCCAAAACGTATATTTTTCCACTTTTAATCCTTTATTAACTCATTTAAACCCATATTAACCATGATTCAAAGAAATTTGGGCAGCATAACCCCTTAGAGTTAGGGCTTTCCAAATTCACAACTTGACCAAAAATCACCAAAACCAACAACAACCTTCAACAACACTTCATACTAGTATAGATTTGAGTTTTGTGTAGTTGCCTCTTGAGCTTCTTGGATCCTCTCACTATGGGTGTCTCCTCTCTCTCTCCTTGAGCTCAAGATGTGTCTTCAAGATCATGGATTTCATGAAGAATAAAGGTTTAGAGAAAGGTTTCTTAAGCAAAATGATAAGAAAAGCTTAAGAGAATCAATCTTCTTACCTTGATCTTCTTCTTCTTCTCTCTAAAACCTACAAGTTCTTCAAAGCTCTCTCTCTTCTTTCTCTTGGATAGCCGAAATGTGCATGGGAAGAGGAAGAGGATGTGTTTTACTGAAATGCTTTATCTTTCCTCTTAGCCCTTGATTTTCAAGATTAAATCTTGTGGTGACACTTGTCACAACCCATAACTCCACCCATACCTCCTACACATTATGACATACTTACTTCATTAAGTTCATTTGGCATTGAACTAGTTTTCTTCTCCCTTGGTTGGCCTCAAAAACCATCTCCCCTCTTATGCTCCAACTAAACCAATTGCTTCTTCCAACTAGACCAACTTTACACTCAAGGTAATTCCAACTTTACACTCAAGATAATCCTTACCATCATCAATCACGATTGCTATGTTAATGTAGCCTTATTTTAATGCAATTAGACATGTGCTCATCCAACTCAATTATAATTCCATCCCAAAGATTATTTTTCCCTCCATTTTCTTTGTGTTGGATGAAAATTTGGAAGAATAGGGAAATAAAATTGTTTCCAACATTTCCATGATTCCATTATAATGAATTATGCATAATTCCTTTTAATTTCACAATTCTTGATTTATTCCATAAAAAATATTCCAATTATACATTTTCCTTTATTTTCCTTGATTAATTGAAATTAACTTCAATTAATTGGAAGATAATTAATCTTGGCTAAGTTGGTAAAATTATGGCTTTGCTATTACCATTGAAATCTAATTCCTTTCCTGAATTAATTTGCTCATTTTTCCCATTAATATTCATCATTTTATTGAATTTTTTGAGTAATTACAATATATTCGGTAAATATAAAATTTGGCATGTTAGAGGATGAGAAATGTGTCGATAAACACTAGCACACACATACATATTACTTACAGCACCGGTTTGGGTTCTCATCATTTTGATGAGTACCCATACCTAATTAGACTTGGGCCATCCAGATTTGATTTTCTCAAAGTCTTTAATTTTTTTAAAAAATAATTTACTGGATATAGATTCTAAAATAAAAATAATCTCTTGATTATCATTTTTGCAAAAAATGATTTTTTATTTAAAAAAACATCATTTCAAAAAATCAATTATGGACCATTAAGAAGATCATACCTGAACGGCCTATATCTGATTAGGTACCGGTTCTGAAAGTAATATATGTGCAGATATGTGTGTTAGTGTGTATTGACACATTTCTCTGCAATGAAGACGGATAGCTTGATAGGTCACCAATGTTGATAATTATTTCTGTAGAATATTTTTTCACTTCAAGAATTAACATAAAAAAGAGTGTGGCCCCACCATCATGCTTGTATGCGCATGCTTGCATGTGTTATAAATGAGTGAAAAACATATAAAGATCAAATAATAAAAATAAGAAGTGTATTAATATTTCATATTGTTTTATTGATATTCATTTCTAGATTAAACTATCTATAATGCCCAGCTAATTGACACTAGAATAATATGCTTTGCTTTAACAAGAAATCATCATGATCCGTGTTTTTAAATGTAATCCAGTCAAATATCTTGTTTATCGAAATGGAATTACTAATTTGTATTACAAATTAATGACCTATAAACACGAAAATAAATTAACTTTCAATCAACATAACAATGCTGTGTAATTAGAACTCATACCTTCCAAGTTGTTGCTCTCGAGATATAAGATTTGAAGATTAGTTAAATTTCCAATGTCGCTTGCTATGTATCCTCTGTTGAACATGTTATTACCTAATGCTAAGGCTTTCAGTTCTTTGCAGTAATGCCAAGTAGATGGTATTTCACCAGACAAATCGTTGTTACTCACCCAAAATCTTTCAAGCTTTGGGAGCCCCATACACATATTGGATGGGAGACTACCATGTAGTTGATTAACGTCGAGTTCCAATTCTTGCAGTTCTGAATTATTAAATAACGAAGATGGTATACATCCTGAAAGCGAATTATTTGTAAGATATAACATCTTCAGTCATGATAGATCTCCAATTTCATTTGAAATGATTCCTTGAAATATTGAAAACAAGGAGCACGTCAGTAACAATTTTTATGTCATACGTTAATAATACTGGAATAAACCAAACATGGAAACCAAGAGAGAAACATCAAAACCCAACAAACTATTATAAGACAAACTTAGTAACTCAAGCGAACATATAGGATTTTGATGTTTGTCAAATTTCCAATGTCACTTGAAATGATTCCTAGGTTGAATGTGTTATCACCCAATCGTAAATCTACCAATGTCACTGAACTATTAAATATAGAGGTCGGTATGGTACTTGAAAGCTGATTATTTTAGCTGTTGAAGAACACCAATGTTACTTGGAATGGTTCTTCAAGTGTTAAATGACAAACAATATGTAAATAACATAAACTTTTATAGCATGTGCAACAAGTATAATCAGGATGATCAATAATTAATTTAATTGAAATACTAAAAATGTAAAACAAAGAGAAATTAAGAGTTCGCACCTTTCCAGGATTTTTTTTCCTTGTTTGGGGGGCCGCCCCGGGGTATTTTTGTACATACGCATGGAAGCATTTTCTTAAATATATGTATTTTTATATTGATGTCGACAATATGACATTTCTCAATCTAATGTTACATTTTATGTCGGCATTTTATTAAAAAAGTCAAGAAAAGATATACTTAAGCATCAGAGATATCGTTAGAAAGTTAAGCTGATAATATTAAAAAATATAATTATTTTCAAAAATTAAACCTATTACTAGCTAAATAAGTCATATATAGGGACGATTCAAGATCAATATCCATACGCCAAATAAGATTATTGGTGCAATTGATAAAGGTATTATGTGCATGAGACAAATTCTATTCTTATATATAAATATTGTAAGTGTAATATCCCAAAACGTACTCAAGGGCTAAATGTACAGAATAGATAGTGGGATTAATGACAGAATTACCTCTGGAAATTTTGTTATGAATTTAGTTAAATTTTACATGCAAAATTGGCAACTAAATATTATATTGCAAGATGTTATTTTACAAGATCTTCTTCTTCTTCAAAAGGCCATGATTCACGTATGACAAGGGGGAAAACCAAGAGAAAAATACCTATTGGCTATTAAATATGACATATGGAAGCAATTGGACCAAGTTATAAAAGATGAGGACTTGGTCAACAATCTCATGCTAATTGGGGAATTAACTTTATTATTCAAGGAGATATTACCAAAGATCATCATCTCTTTTCCTAGGCTTCATTTTCGTATAACATGAGGCAAGAAAGAAAACCAATTAGATGACCAAATGAAGATGAAGACTTGGTCAAAAATATCATGCTAAGTCTTTTATCACTATTTCTCTTCTTCATTTCGGTCAAGGAAATGCTAAGAGAGATAGAGTAAGCATTTAATCAATAAACTCCCCCACCTTTTTCTCATGTGGTACGTTGGGACAAAGAAAGAAGGAAATTGGTCAAAGAAATACCAAAAGGAAGAAGAAAATATAAGTCAAACAAACCCCTCCCTCTTTGTCAATAATTACGGCTAAGAAGAAACAAGAAGAGTGAATGAATTGAAGCAATTAATTCTTCATCAAATAGCTAAGGTAAAGTTGGCCAAGTGAGGAAGAGGTAGGAAAGAGAAAAAACAAACCACACATATTGGAAATTATTATAGGATTTCACCAAGAAAGAACATATGTGGACCACATATTTTCCTCTCCTTTTTGTCCAACTTTTCAGTCAGGTTTTTAAGTGATAAGGGAGGGGGAAAACTGATTATTATTCACACTCTCTCTCATTCTCTAAGTCGGCCAGCTGAAGCACGAAAAGAACAAGTGAAGAAACAAGTTTAAGGTAAGGGTTTCATCTTGGATTTTCACCTCCTTAACCTCATATATGGCTCAAGTGTCCTTCACAAACTTTGTTCCTCTTGATGAGAGCTTCATTTCTATGGTTTTAGAATTTCAAGAGGAGGTGTTTTGTGCCATCATCCAAGAACAAAAACTGAAAAACCAAAGAAAGGAGCTAAGGAGAAGCAAGAGGTGAGTATTAGCACCAATTTGAGCTATTGGTTGTGTTGGTCGGATGAGTATGTTGGCATGTGTAAATCTGCCTTGATTTTGGCTAAATAAGGGTTTGGGTAATTCATGATGTTTTAGTTATGTTATTGGTGGTTTATGATGATTGGAAACCATTTGACATAAGTTTGATGCTGAAATTACAAGTTGGTAATTGTTGGGATTTATTTTGAATTTTCTGCCAAAACAGGACATGGAGAATGAGTGGGAATTTGTTAATTTTGATGTTACCATTGTGTTCTACACGAAAAATTATGTGGGAATAGCCCTAGGTTGTGAATTTTGGGTCATTGGAACTCAAAGTGTAAATTTGGGTTTTCAGCCTGAACAGAATTCCAACGAGGTACTCTACTTGTGTGGTGTTTTTGGATAACCAAATGATCTCTAAAAATTGTGAAACTTTCCAGTATTAAAGTTCACATTCCAAGCTTCAAAATGGATATAAAATTTGAGTCATTTCGTTTTTTGAGCTGTGAGTTCTGGTTGCCCAAAGTTTGATGTCGAAACTGGACTTAATTCTGGAGCAGTGTGGGATTTTGTGTAATTCTGGAATTGTATGGTCATTTCCAGTAATGATTCATATTTTTCCTATGAAGAGGACTTCAATAGCTTTTCATAGGACTTGTTATCACCTCATTTCAATTTTTGTAGAATTAGTTGTGATTTTTCAAAGTCTGGAGAAAATTCTGGCAGATTTGGTCTCTTATGCGAAAATTGAAGATGTAATGGCAAAATGTAGTATTGTTGAACTTTGAGGTTAGGAATTGGTCTTTTAGGTTAATTGACCACTTTAACTCCTTAGTTGATTTGATTAAATGTCTCTAATGATAACCAACTTGAGTGTTTGAATTAAAGAATTGGATTAAGTAATAACATGTCGCCCGTAATTCTAATTATATGATTTGACATTTGCC
The DNA here is from genome assembly GCA_963855925.1 of Inga laurina. NCBI lineage: Eukaryota > Viridiplantae > Streptophyta > Magnoliopsida > Fabales > Fabaceae > Inga > Inga laurina. The sequence goes on from OY979705.1 coordinate 59,953,208, forward strand.
CTGCACTTATCAGTGCCAGTGCACGAGCGGAAAGAATAAGGTAGTGACTCTTTCTCTTATTCTATGTATGATGCCTTGCATGTATGTCATTTCATTGAATATGCCGTGATGTAACATTGCCGTTGTGAAATGTTGTTGTTGTGCTGTTGTGAAACATGCCATTGTGAATGCAGCAAAAGCTATCACAAAAATGCCGTTGTGTTGTTGTTGTTGTGTTTGCTTACATGTTTTGTGATTGTACATGTTATAAGTGAATTGTTACTACTGAGATTCTTTTGAATCTCATTCTTTCCAATGACTAACCTACAGCAAGGGCGAGTGGTTCAAAGGAAAAGCAAGTGACAAAGGGCGGTTAGAGCTCCTAGCTAGGAGTTTTAGTTTTGGTAGTTGGTTGTCATATTTTGTTGGGGATTAGTTGCACATGTTGTATATATTGAATAGTGTTGTGTAATCCCCTGTATGGGAAACTAATTGTTGTAAACCCTTTATTACGTAACGAAACCTGAGCGTTGTCAGGAATTTTTGGTTGCACTCTGATATGTATGAATGAAACCGAATTGGACAGACCAATTATATTCGAGATGTGAACATGAGACCATACTAAACAAGTTTTGGAAAAGTTTTAAATTAACCACTGGTCTCTATTTCAACTTAATGACGCATTCTCAAACTATAAATATGGTTATTAAGTAGGGGGTTACAGTAAGACTTCCACATTCTTGAGAAATAACACAAAGATATTCTAAATAATAAAGCACAACACTACTGCACTTTTTTTTAAAAAAAAAAAGGAATGACCCCTTCAATTTGACTTAGCTAATAACGACAGAAGAAATAATTTGGATGTGTTTGGATGAGAAATTTGGATGGATTTAATGTAGGAGAATATATTGTGCTATTCCAAGAGGCCTATCACTATGTTTTATGTCTAATGTTAGCTTATTATTTTGTGATTTCAATTAATTTAGATTTTTTGTTGTTAACTTTTTTAATTTGGTGGATTAATTAATTTTGACAAACTTCTATATGTCATGTAAGTGGTATTCATCTCAGTCAATGATACAAGAAGTAAGAGTTTCTTCAATTATTAACTGTGTTTAAGGAAAAATTTAAGGGAAAAAAACTAGGAATGTGTTTGGATTAGCAGTGGCAAAAGTAGTTTTTTTTTTCAATCTGGCTTTTGCAATACATAAGATAGGATAAAAGTTAGATTGTATAGTGTGATTATATTTGAATTGACTTTTGAAAAGAATGTGGGGCCGATTATATTTTCTTCATGAGGTATTTAATTTCTCCTGTCTTTAAAATAGAAACTTCTTCTCTCTCCACTGTGGAATTGCCAAAAGCATGAAATTTTGGCTTATGGATTAAAACAGCTTTTTTCGTTCAAAAATCCAATTAAGAAAAACTGATTCAAATATTACAAAAAACCAATAAGTTGCTTTTGGTGGTTAGGATGCATGTTTGGGCCTCCAAACATGATCCCAAGCACACCCTAGAAGAATTGGCATCCTTGCTTTGTATCATTTATTTCAAAACACATTTTTTTTCACCAATAAGGGTTAGGTCTAGAGAAAGGGGCTAGTCCCTCATATCATAGTAAACCAAGGTTTGAATCTCCATTGAGAGAGGTGCCCCATTTAGTGTCCAATAGTGCCTCAAATAGTATTGTCTCCAATAAGAGGATACTTATGCTTAGCAAAAAAACAAAAAAAAAAAAAAAAAAAAAACACACATACACACACATTTGTTAGGAGCCTCCCAAAATTTTTTTTGTAACTAAAAACTTTTTTAAAATAAAAATTATGAGTAAATAATAAATTAATATATAATTTAGATTATCCAAATCAAAATTAAATGTCCCAAAAATATGTTTCTTGTAACTTGTAAGGCTCACTTATTTTGAGGTGTAAAAAATAAGGCTTACTTATTTTGATGGATCGTTTTATCCTTAAAATAATTACAGAAAATGCTGAAAAAAATGCATACAACTATAAAAAAATTAAAAAAAAAAAAACAACTTAGACAAACTCATATTTCTCAAAAACATACTTGACAAACTGTTAAAAGACATACTAAATATTTCAAGTGAAGATAAGTGGGAAATTGTCTGTGGAATAGCTGCAGAAAGTTTGTTTGCTGCAAGTGGTAAAATATTCAAGTGCTTTAAACTTCCTATCTCAAGTGGAATGGTCCCTTGAATGAAGTTAAAATTCCAATCCAATATCTTCAATTTTGACAGATTCAACAGAGATATTGGAATAAATCCATTAAGACTGTTATTTCAAAAATCCAAATGCTCAAGCATAGATAAATCTCCTATCCATGCTGGAACTTGTCCATGAAAATCAATGTGGCTCAAGTTGAGTTGTTTCAATCTAAGCAATTGTACCAACTTGTTTGGTATGTGACCATGAAAATTATTGCTACTTAGGTCAAGTTCAACAAGGAAAGAGAGATTTTCTAGTTGCGGAAATATGATGCCTTCAAGACTTGCGTCATTAACCTTCAAGGAATGGACCCTTCTATGGCGAGTATTGCGTCCAACACCAACCCAATCACATGGAGAAGAAGAGACTGACCAATTAGCTAAGAGGTTGTAAGGATCCACTGCAATAGATGATTTAAAAGCAAGAAGTGCAAATTTGTTGATGGTGGAATCCATGTTGCTCCAAGCTAGGGAGGCAATAAAGTAGTGAAGGAAGATAATGAAAAGAAAGGAAGCAACTTTTCCCATGTTTGGCATATCAGACTGGCAAATCAATTTGTAACACCCCATTTTTTATTCACTAATGTACCTTGTAATTATTTGTGGCATTTAATGAAAAAAATAATGAATTTTGATGTATCTGGAATTCAAGAAGCTAGTAAATTTCTATTTTCATGGGAATTGGGCTAAAACAAGTCATAAAACAAATTTTTTGGTGTTCCAAAAAGCCCATTACTAAAGCCCAAAATGGAAGAATAAGAGAGAAAAAATGATTTATTACAATAAATCACAAAAATGTAGTGGCAAAATGGTAATTTGCCATCGAACAAGAAGCTAATTATTTCCGTCCTCTAATTAGGCCAATTTTCGTCCAACAGAGGAAAATTAGGGGGGAAATAAACACTTGGAAGCTAGCTATGCCATGTGTCATTATCCTTAGCCAAGTAAAAAGGGATGAAGTCATAAAACAAAAGCACATGATGAATTAGTAATAAAATACATTATTTTGGGAAATGGATGAAGTAATTGAAGAAGCTCATTTGGTTACTTTGAGACCTCATTTGTTTCCCTTTAACAAGAGGAAGAGGAGGCAATTATAGTTTAGTTAGAAGAGATAAATACTCGGAGGATAATTGTGCCACGTGTCATCATCACAAGCCAAGTAAAAACCAAGTAGCAAATTGCACATGGTAAATTGCATTAAATTATATTAAACTAAAGGAGGTGTAAGAGATATTTTTAAAACATCATCATCCTCTCCCAAGATTCCCATTTTCGTCCAAAGCTAAAGGAAGTAGAGAGACAAAGAACTTTGAAGAACACTAAGAGGAACAGGGCTCAAGAAGCCAAAATCTAAGGTAAGAGGCTTGATTTCAAGTGTTTATGCTTTCTAAATCACTTGGGAACTTCTTCTAACCTCTTCTTCATCTTGGAAATCATGTTTTGGAAGCAAAATCAAGAGGAAAGAGAGGGTGAACAGTGACACCGAGAGAGAGAAAGCCAAGAAATCAAGAGATAATCTCCAAAACCTTAATCCTATTGGTTAGTAGGTGGTTGTTGTTGATTTTTGGCTTGGTTATGTTGATTTTGTGAAATTGGCAAGATGAAACCTTAAAGGGAAATGCTGCCAAAATTTGCATGAATGATGTTTATTGAGTATTTAAATGGTTAATCATGTGATTATAAGTAAAAAGGAAGTGTTTAATCAAGAGAAATCAAGAAAACCCAACTTCACTCCTAAGAACCTAAGTTTGGATCAGAGGCAAAACAAGGGGAAGGAGTTGGAATTTTGTAGTTTTGATAGTTCCATTGGACTCAGAAGGAAAAATTGTGTAGGAATATATGAGTTCATGATTTTTGGACGTTTTTATGCAAATCTGGAAAGTTTTGAAGTTGAAAGGAAATGTTCTTTGATTTGTTTCATTGGAGTTAGTCTGATTGTGCAATGAATTTTGTTTGTCAAACTTAGTCCAAATATTATGAAATTTGGCAAGATTAAAGTAGAGATGTAGAGCTTTAATTTGATAGGTGAATCATAATTTTTGGATTAGTATACTAAAAAGATATGCATTTTCAAAGTTATGCCTTATTTCTGGAATGTAATATGGAACAGGGGAAATTTGCCGAATTTCTGGGAAAAATGTGATAACAATAACCAGCCTTGTGTATTTTTCCATCCAAGTACACTTAGTAAGCTGTGTATAAGCTTTAGAATCAGTCAACTTGAAATTTTCTAGAATTAGTTATGATTTTTCAAAATAGACTAAAAACTTGCCAGTTTCTGGAAAACAGTGAAATTGCACTATGTAGAATTGTACCATGCAGGCAGGAATGTTGGGCAAATATGGACAAGCCACTTCTATTCTTTATAGAGAGGAATACGCATTTGTTAGATATGGAGGCGCAGGTTTGCTCCTTTAAATCCCAAACGGGCAATTGGGATAGAGCAAAATGGGAGACCTTTCTTCCGAATTGGGTGGTTGATAGAATCATGATGACTCCTCCGCCAACGGGTTCCGAGGACGACGTCTTTTGTTGGCGGAATGCTCCAGACGGTTTCTTTAGCGTGAAATCAGCTTATGACAGGCTACACCACCGGCAGTCTATGAGCAATCAACGTCACTGGCGCGAACTATGGCACTGGGGAATCCCAGAAAGAGTCAAACTCTTTATGTGGCAAGTATTCCATGATAGACTCCCGACAAATGTGATGCGAGCGAGGCATAACCCGAGTGTCCTAAACACTTGTCCCTTTCAGTGTGAGAGTGAGGAGACCATCCTTCATGTGTTGAGAGACTGTGAGCAAGCCCAGCGTGTGTGGGTCCCTTTAACTAACAATTTATATTCTACTATGTTTTTTTCTAGTAATTTGCAGGAATGGCTACACTGGAACTTAAAGAATTCACCAGGCAATAGGAGGATGTCTAGATGGGCATGGCAACGAGTATTTACCACCACGTGCTGGCTCCTTTGGAAAAACCGTTGTTGCAGAGTTTTCGATGGTTCAGGGGTCAACCCAAAGGAAATAGTCCACAGATGCATTTTTCACCTCTCGGAAAGTGTGCTAAATGGACGTCTTAATCACCAGATATTCCAAGTTTCAGAAAGAGGGCTCGCCCGCTGGGAACCACCTGCTCAGGGATTCTTTCGCATTGATGTAGATGGCTCTTCTTTCAGTAGCAGTCAAGCAGCCTGCGGAGGCGTTATTCGTGATAGTCAGGGTAACTGGTTACGTGGATTTCAACAGAAGTTGGGAAATGCTTCCCCGACTGCTGCGGAAATCCATGCAATCCAAAGCGGTCTTCAACTATGTAAGCAGATGGGTCTTAAGAAAATCAGGCTTTTCACAGACTCTCTTCAGGCCATCCACCTGCTTTCTACCAATTGCGGCGTTGATCACCCTTTGTATGACATCGTATCGGCTACCAGATCCCTTATTTATGCCGACTGGGATTTAGAGATTTCCCACTCGTATAGAGAATGCACTCGTTGTGCTGACTTTCTGGCGCGAATGGCTCATTTGAATAGCCAAGATTACATGGAGATTGGAGTTTCCCCTATGGAATGCTTTCAGCTTTTTGCCTTGGAATGCGGAGATATAGCTCATGAACACTATGTAGGACCCGTCCCCTAGGCCCTGTTACCTATTCAAGCTATGCTTGCCTTTGTACTCAAAAAAAAAAAAAAAAAAAGAATTGTACCATGCAGAAATTGCCGAACAATGATAAATAACCAATAGAATGAGTTTAAAATAGTTTAGACTAATACATGAATGAGTTTTGACTCACTTCTTGTACATTTGGAATTTTAGAACCAAGCAGTTAGCCCGAGCCGGAACAAAGTTCAAGAGCAGTTTGTGAACAACAAGGGACTTAAGGTAGTAACTCTATCCTTCATAGACTATGTAAATGATGCGCTCCACAAGTATACGGGTCGTGCCAAGTAATAAAATGATAAGTAGAGTATCGTCCCACAAGGAATCAATCAATTAATTTTTCAGATATTAAAATCTCAATTTCTTTTAAATTAAACGAAACTACTTATGAGTAAGTTCAAAGGAAATTAATTAAAGAAAACTATCAATATTAAACACAACCTAGAGTTACTAATCCCTCACTAGCGTCCTAAATCTCAAATCCATTTAATTAGTTAATCTCAAATGTTAATTTTGTTAATTTCGAGTATAAATAGCTATAAGTGCTTGTCAGTTCACTCACAACCCTCTCTTAAGTATAATTGTTATGTCTAATCAAATTACTCAAGAGGTAAGATAATTCAAACAGACTCTTCAACAATTATATGAGGCTATTAGGTATATGTCTATCCTAATCGCAAATTAAATCGTAATTTAATCCCATATTACTTAATCTCAGAGCCTAATTAAAACTCCCTTCGTCAAGATAAATTCTAATACTCAAATTCACATATAATGGTGGCCAATCATTAAACGGACATAATAAAGCAAGATTAAGTAACCAAAATTAACATAAATCATAACTAAATAATCATAGAAATAAAATTTAGTTCACTAGTGAGTTCATAGTTTCCCTAGGTCTAAAAAGAAAATTAGCCACTCATGGCTAAAATAAAATCCATAATGAAATAAAGAAATTCAGATTTAAAGAATAAAGAGAAAGAAGAAAAGAGAGCAAATCTGTCGAAGGCTCCCTTCTTCCAGCATTATCTTCTCTGCTTTGCGTCTCTGCCGTTGTTCTCCGATTCTGATTCCCCCCTTTTTTGTGCGTATTGCTTCCCTTAAATAGATACAAGTTCAGGCTGCTTTTGTTGCGTCTTGCGTGAGTTAAATCTTGATATATTATAATATTTTCAATATAATATATTATTTTCATTCATTATCCTCTCCCTTTAGATTGTTTTTTATCGCGTAGGGTCCACGTCTATCTTTTCTCATCCAAGTTAATATCTTTTTTGAAATCTATCTTGCAATATACTATATATATATATGCGCTATTTAATTTATTCTGCCTCAGTGTGCTGTCTTCAAATCGTCAAATCTTCAAATATGGCGCATCATGGGGATGTGATATATATATATATATATATATAGCTTATGCAGACCTGGGCAACATGCATTTTTTGAGCGGAATATAAACTAAGATGAGGTTTGACCGAAAATGATCCGGGTTATAGAAGGAACCATGTCCTCTTTCATACATGGACCATTTACAGAGAATTCCTTTCGAATCTCTCACAGAGCATTCATAATTTGGAATCTCGACCTTCTCCCTTCAGACCATAATAGCACAGCCTTCCTTCGTTTCCTACTGGAGGCGTATTCATCTTACTTTCATTTATCTCATCCTAAAATTAAAAAAGACTCTTTTTTTTTACATATTGCCCAGTAACATTATCTATAATACTTCCCTTATGATCGAATAAAATTTCCCTCTTAGATCCCTAAAGGAGTTTAGCCCCTCATACCTGGTTACTCTTCAATAAAAGTTGATTAAAGATAATATTTGTTGCAGCTACCACGGAGAACTTTTCACACAACTCACAAACACAAGAGAGAGAATTTCTGGAAGGAGTACTTTGCATTCAAAAGTGATTGCAATGTATTACAAGAGTGGTGCCTTACTGAGAGGCTTACATGGCTTTTTATAGAGTCGAAGTCTCAACCCTGATTACATAATGTTTACTTCAGTTACCCTACCTTGGTTTCTTTTACAAATATCATTACAAGAGGACAATACATCTTTACAGATAATCTTATGAAGGACGATAAGATTCTTTTGCTTTTCTGAGTGCTCTGTAATTGTCGGCCATCCTTGTCTGTCATCTTCTTTTCTAATCTTCGTATGCTTCTGCCAACAATTTATATTTGTATTCTTCTGCCGACACTTCATAATAGGCTTGGATCCATATTGATATTTGGGTTTCTATCTTTTCCTCGGACTTCTTGGCAGTATTCACACTTGTGATTTGGATATTCTCCTATTATTTGACAAATTCTTCTTTTTGTATCAGGAGTATTTTCCATCTTATTCTTTTTTATTTGGTCATACCATAACCCAAATTGCTTGTCGTTCTTTGGCTTCTTTCCAAGAGAATACATACAAGTCTTATCTGTACAATAACATAAATATATCTTTTCTTCTTTGTCTGGATTTATAGTCATATTCGCCACCTTTATACGGTTCATCTCCTGGAATATTATATGGTAATCTTGAGCCCTTATATTTGATACACGAAACTGAAAATCATCATCATCTGTTATATCTTCTTTTATTTCTGGTTCGTATACCAAAGGCTTCTTGGTGGTTCCAAGTCTGATAAGATTTATAGGCATGTAAAATTGATCTGGAGTAATTTCAGCTACAGTTGAATAACACCTTATGAATACTTGATGTTGAGTTACTATATCATAGTAATCTCCTACAGCTTTTAGAAACTTTTCGGGTAATTCGGCTATTTCAGATAAATTCCTGGAAGGGTATATACTTTGGATTAATCCATATTGGTATAAGGTTTTGACAGTACCTGGAGGAGTTCCTGGATATATAATAGCTTTATCAAATGCATAGTGGGACACGTATTTAATGGTCTTATGGGATAAAGAAAGATGGTTCAACTTTTTGATGATTACTTTATAGAAATTATAAAGCTTTGGAATTTCAAAAATATCAGTATTATTGGAAGGTTCTTTTGGAGGAGGAGAATTATTGGAAGGTTTCTCTTTTTCTTTTTGTTTTTCTTGGGTCATTATCTGAGAAAAAGTTAAAGTTTCTGGAGATGGTTGGCTTATAGGAGTGGAAGTTAATAATGAATTAGAGGTTAGGAGAGATTCAAGTCCAAATGACTCGATTATACTTTGGGTATTGTGAGTAGATGACTCACCTGGAGTGAATGACTCCATTATAGGTAGACTTGGTTTATAAGCTTCAACTTCCTTTCCTTTATTCGTAGTTTGGACTTCTGTCCTTATAAGTGGGTTGGCATCCGCCTTACATATCTTCAAATTCTCAAGCTGAATATAGATGTCATTAAGAGAGTCATTAATACCAGATATTGAGGTTGTTAACCCTTGTATATTGGTACTAACTTGACTACTTAATAGACTCATATTCATTTCAAGAATATTCATCTTCATTATAAGTTGGTTCATCAAAGGGGAAGATTCTTCTTCCTTATTCGTCTGATTTACAGGACTTTTTCTGCCAAGTTGGCTTACTGACTCCATCTGCTTAAATAATCAGCAATTAAATTATTCTTTCCTTTAATATATTCAACTTCATAATCATAATAAGATAAATCTGCTTGCCATTTAATCAACATTTTACTACTTAGTTTATTTTGTTTTATTCCTCTAGATAACCAATGTTTAACTTGCGTATTATCTGTCCTTATTACAAATATATTATTTACTACAAATAATTCCAATTTTTCTATAGCTTTTACAACAGCTAATAATTCTTTCCAATTTGAATGATATCTACTTTGAGAATCATTGAACTTTCCACTTGTATATCTAGTTATTTTTTCAATTCCATCTTCATCTTCATAGTACAAAGCTGCTCCCCAATAATTATCAGAGGCATCTGTATATATAATCCATTTTATATTTTCTTTTAAAGGTATGGTCAACTTTGGCAATTCTTTACATAAGACTTTTATATTTTCTACTATTTTTTCTATATTATTATCCCATTTCCATATAGTCTTTTCTCCTGCTAATTTAGATATTTTTGAGGTTAATGCCGATAAATTAGGGATATAGTTTCTAGCCTGGTTTACTAGTCCTAAAAAAGATTGTAAATCTTTCTTATTATTTATTTTCTTAAATTGTAATATTTTCTGACTTATATGATCTTGTAATTCTATCCCATCTTTGGTTAATATTTGTCCTAGAAAATTTACTTTTTCTTTTCTTAGTTCCATTTTTTATGGTGATATATTTAGTCCTTTTTCTTCTATAATATTTACAAATTGTTCCAAATGAATTTCATGTTCTCTTTCATCTTTTGAAAATATTAATATGTCATCAATATAAATTACAGCAAAATCTCTTATTAGTAATAACATTTTTGACACGTATTCCTGAAATATACTAGGGCTATTATGATAACCCATTGGTAATACATTCCATTCATATAGTCCTTCTGAAGTACTGAATGCTGTATATTTTTTACTATCTTCTTCAAGTTTTACTTGGAAAAATCCTGATTTACAGTCAAATTTACTAAATATAATTTTTCCTCTTATTAGATTGAATAATAAATCCATTTTAGGTATTGGATATCTATTTCTTATAGCTAATTCATTTAATTTTTGGTAATTTATAGCCATTCTAGTTTTTCCTCTTTTTTCTTCACTATGTTTAGACACAATTATAGCTGGTGATGAATATTCTGATCTACTTTCTCTTATAAGATTATATTTTTTTCATTTCTTCTATATGCATTATAAATTCTTTCCTATCTTCTTTTGTCCATACATAAGGTTTACAATTTATCTCTTTACTATAATCTTTTAATTCTATTTTAGCCATAGGTTTAGACTTTTCCCAATGTATCAAGGGATTTTCACTATAGTTATCTATAATTCTTTGTTCTATAGTTTTTATCTCTATGATATTCAAGGTTGCTAACATATGTTGAATTCCTACTGGATTATTATTTTGTAAGAATTGGACCTCATGTTCATTATTCTTTTTCTGAAATTTTTCATCTTTTCTTCTATATGGTCTAGTTATTCTTATACCCCAAGCTTCATGTCTACAAGGTGTTGTTAATATTAAGGCTTTACTAATCATATGTATAGGAAAATATTGTTCTAAGAAATCTAATCCTAAAATTACATCACAAGAGGGTTCATTATATTGATTTAATTCTTTTATTACTAATTCATAGTTTCCTATTTGAACTTTTACATCTTTTGCTTCTAATTCTAACATATGGATTTCTTTTCCTGCACTTTCCATTCTTAGCATTTTATTTTTTCTTTTCCATAATTCTGGTGGTAATACATTATATTTTGCTACAGTTAAGTTTGCTCCAGTGTCAACCAAAGCATGATATTTTCTAGATCTATACTTTGCATATATGAATTTTATAAGTATATAGTATAATGGTCTATTCATATCCTAAATAATACTTCTAAACGTTCTTTTAATGTTTTCTTAATTTCTTTTCTATCTTGTCTTTCTTTCATTACTCTAGCATATTCTTCTTCATACAATAAATAATGATTATCATATATAAAATTTAGTCTTCTATTTTCCCATTTATAGGTTTTACTCAATCTCTTAATTATCATTCTTAAAAAACTCTTATCATTTTTTGGTATCTTTGTTATATATTCTCTTTTTTTATATGCCCAAAATTCCCATATATTATTAGTCTACTTTTGTTTTTTAATTCTTCATTTAACATATGAATGTCTCCCATACTAAACTCTAGATAATAAGTCTAATTGTTTCTTTAATTCTTTCTTTATACTTCTTCTTTGTCTTTTCCTAGTTATGACTTCATTTACTAACTGTATGTACATTTGATCATTATGTTGAACTATTTCTAACAATTGGCTTATAACTGTATGTTCTAGTTTATCTGTTTTGTTTGTTTTATTTATTAAGTACCTTAATAATCCTATATTACTTTTAGGTATTCTTATATCATTATTTTCTTTATTGTAATACCAATTATTTTTATCATAAAGTGTGATTCTTCTATCCATTAAGCTCTAGATAACAAATTTAATTGTTTCTTAAACTCATTTTCTACTTCATTTCTATGATACCTTCTATTTATTTGATATTGTATTAATCTTACTCTTACTTCTCTATTATCTATATCTTGTAACGCTAAATTTAATGCTTGTTCTTCTATTTCATCCCATTGTCTTAGTTTATTAATAAAACTTTTCATTAATTCTCTTGCTACTTTGGGTATTCTTATTCCTTCATTATTCTTAAAATAATACCAATTATTGTCATCATATAATATTATCTTTCTATCCATTTAAGACCTAGATAATACTTTTAATCTTTCCTTTAATTCTTTCTTGATATCATTTCTGTTCATCATATTGTTTACTACTGCATTATAGGCTTCTACAAAATCTTGTGGTTGATTATTATATACTATTCTTAATTGTCTTTTTTCTTTTTCATTGCACTTATTTATTTGGTGAATTATATGATTCATCATTGACTTATCAGATTTTGGTATTACTATTTTTTCATTATCTATGTAATAATAATCTTTACTATTGTCTTCTGCTAATATTATTCTTATTATTTTTGCTGTGTAATGTGTATTTATCATCATATTAATTTCTGGATTATGATTGTCTGATGATTTATGTTAAAGATTATTCTATCTTTTTGATTTCTATAAGGTCTTACTCTTTCTAAAAAGTCTTTTCCTAAGGTTACTTTATATGATCTATTCGAATCTTGTTCTACCCATAAAGTTAATTGTATTACATCTCTTTTATTAAATCTCAATATTATATTTGTTTTTATACCTTCATTTGTCTCTTCATAGTCATTTTCTATATATCCTATTTCTATCTTACTTTTTTCTATATTTTCATCCACTAATGTTATTATTTCTTGCCAAATTCCATTCTTTTTAATTTCCATTAGAATTTTACTCTGTTCATTTTCTTTAGTTATATCTAAACTTTTTTTTTTTTTTGGTTTATTTCAACTAGTTCTGTATTTATAGGGTTTAATAGGGACATTTCAGCTAATCTGCTACTGCTTGCTATATCAATACTTTTTCTTGGATTCATTATATTTATGTGTAAAGGTTCATTTAATGTATTTATTCTTAATGATCTATTACCTAAATTATTATTTGCAATTAACCTTTTTCCTCTTTTATCATTGATACTTATAGTTTTGTCTAATTCTATTTCCAGTATTTCCGGTAAGGTTATATTTATAGGATCTGTTTTTACTTCTTTTAATATAGGCATAAACTGTTTTTCTATACTTACTCTACCTATTGATTTATTATATATTTTATGTTCATTTGTAAATACTAATCCTACCATTGCTGTTATACTTATTGTTTTAGCACCTTTTAATAATTTTATTCCTTTTAATTTATGATATACCATTATTGATTGATCTATATGTTCATCATTTCTAGATATTGCAAAATTAGTATTCAAAGTAAATTTTAATTTTTGATATATTAAATTGCCTGTTAACATTCCTAATACACTATCTTGTACACTACTTATTATTCTTCCATCTGTTATTAATAATTCTATAGGTGAATCTATTCCTTCTTTAAAATAAGCTTTTACTAATAACTGTATTCCTGCAATATAAATTTCAGTGACTTCTTCTTTAAAAGGTAGTTTAGATATTTCATTTTCTATTAATCCTTTACTTATTAATGGTATTCTTAATATTCCTTCTGTTAGAGTTGATTCTATAAGATGTTTCTTTTGTAATATTACACATTGACTTTTAATATCTTTTTTCGATTTTATTATTCTATTAACTCTACTCATAAAATTTTCATTAACTATTTGGTCTGGTTTTAAATTTAATTTCATATCTTTTATTTTTTCATATTGTTTAGCATTAAATGTTAACCTTTTTTCTACACTTCCTTCTAATGTATTTCTATATTCTTCATAAGTTTCATATTCATCTTCTTCTCTTACTTCTTCTATTTCTTTACTTTTCATCATATATAATTTAAATTCTTCTTCTGAACTATCTAAATATTCTATTTCTAATTCTGATTCTTCTGATTCTGATTCTTCTTCTTCTTCTTCATTTTCACTTATTACTTTTATTTTATATATTTCTATCTCAGGGTTTTCTATATCACTATATATTTCTTCATCAAATTCTAAAGGTTCTAATTCATATTCTTGAGCTTGCTCTAATATATTCATAAACTTCTTATCTTTTGGTTCTTTACATTCTGTTGATATATGACCTATCTTTCCACAATTATAACATCTACATTTTCTAGGTTTTTTACTATAATCTATTTTATTTCCTTTCTTAAAATATTTTCTAAAATATTTCTTAGGTTTGTATTTTTTATAAAATTTCTGTTTTGGATATTTTTTGAATTTATACCTATATTTATTATATCTTTTCATGGGTTTCCATCTTTTATTTTTATATTTTCCCTTACTATATTTTCTTCTCATCTTTTTATTTTCATCTTTACATCCCCATCTATGTGGTCTTTCATATTCTGAACATCTTAATATTAATTTATTCTGTTTATAGTATTTCATATTCCTCCAAGCTTGTTTACATTTTTCAGATAAATAATTTCTTAAATAATCTATTCTTTTTCCTAAGGAATCTATATAAGGTATTAATTCTGGTGTTTCTTTAAATATTTTAGAATAATCATCTATTATTTCATCTCTTATTAATTTTGGTAATTTTCTATAAAAAAGTTCTAAATATTTTATTCTTTTCATTTCTGGATTTTCTTTTATTTCATAATAATACTTTTGAAATTCACATATATAAGGATTTAAATATCTTGGTTCTAATGAACATATTTCTATTTGATATAATTTTTTTATTGCTTCATTACTCGTTATTTGTTCTTCTAATGTATTACTTCTTCCTACAAATTCTGTTCTAAGCACATATTCATATCTTTTTACTAATTTTATATAATATTCTTTCCTGCTATTATATTCTTCTTTCGCTATTTGTCTTATTTGATTTCTCCAACTTTCTTCTTGGCTTCTCCACCAATAATATACATTTCCTAAAAAGCTTGACTCTATAAGTAAATTAGTTGATTGAAAATCTAAATTATTTCTTCCTATTAATGCTATTATAGTTGCTCTTGACCATTCTTCAATTATTTTTTCAGGGTCTAATACACAATCTAAATTTAACCATATTCCAGATACTGGTATACTTTTACTTTCATATTGATCTATAGGCGTTGGTGTAAATCCTCTTCCTCTTGGTATTTCAAATCTTATATCAAATTCTTGATTTTCTATTTTCTTATCATGTGGTAAATCTTGTTTTCCAATTTCTTCTTCTCTTTGTTCTTTATGTTTATTATAATCATTTTCTGTTCTTATTTTAGAGGATTCTGTTTCTTCTTTTTTACTCAAATCTCCTGGTTCATTTAGTTTTACTCTTGTATTTAATTCTTTATATTCTTCTATATTTCCTTTTATAATTGTTGCATTTTTGAAATCTTTTTGAATTTGTTCTAATTCTTGTTCTTGTAATCCCATTAATTTTTCAATTTCATCATCTTCCTCATTTAAATCTTCATCATCTATTACATTCATCATTTTTATTTGTGGATTATGAATTTTAAAAATATCTATTATATCTTTGGAATATATTATTTCTGCAATTTTACTTCCTTCTTCAATCTCTTCATTTCTTTCATAATTTTCTCTTTTATTTTTTCCCTTCGTTATTTCTATTAATTGTTTTTTCTCTTCTTCTGTAATTCCTAAACTATTAAGCTTATCATGAATTGTCCATAAATTATTATTCATTATTTGTTGACCTTTCATTATTTGTTCTGTTATTAATCTTGTTTGTCTTACATTTTCATCCATATTTTGTTTATAAATCTTTCCTTTAGTATTATCTAATTTTTCCATCTCTTCTAAAGCTTTCATCATATTTAATTTTCGGTGTTTATGTGTTATAGGTTCTAATAAGTCTAATTCAGATTTTATTTCAGGTTCTTCTATTTCCATATCTGTTACTCCTAGTGAATTCATTATAGTTTTTACATTTGATTTTATTATTCTTAAATCTTCAGTGTTATTATCTATCTTCTTCTTCATATTATATATTCTCTCTTCTAAAGACTGGCTTAAAAATTCTAATCTATCTTTTCTATTACTAGGTTTTTCTATTTTTACTTTTTCTTTAATATCTTCTGGGACCATTTCTAATATTTCATCTAAATTATATATTTGCATTAAATCATAAATATTGGGGTTTATATATGTTCCTAATTGTTTCATTATATACATATTATTCCAATTCATTAAATTCCAAGTATTATTTCCATTTCCTCCTGGCATAAAAGGTGTAAATATATATGTTTCTTCTTGATTTCCTATTAATGATAAATGAGAACTTATAGGTAAATTAGTTATTTCTACTTCATACATACGGGGTTCTATTTTCTTTATAATATTCATATTATATTTCTACAATTATCAACTATAAGATTGTAAATAATAAATTAAACTAATTGATCACCACAATTTATAGCAGATTTTAAAATTATTATCTCAAATAAGGTAACGAAAGTAGTATGAGAATTAATAGGGATCTAAAAGTTCCATTTTATCGAACCATAAGCTCTGATATATATATATATATATATATATATTATTTCTAACTTTTCACCTCTAAAATTTCACAATAATATCTCCTGCAAGATTAAAATAGGATATGTGGGTAGATTTTATATCAAGATTTCTTTTTATTCTAGACTTAATTAAAAGATAGAAAATATATAAAAGATAATTAAATAGGTATAAAATATTAATAAATTTAATCAATTATGTCCTTAAATCTATACCTAATTAATTGAAAATATATCTTTATCAGTAAACTTATATGTGCTTTGTGTATGCCATTTTCTGTGATATGTATAATGCACTCTCTAACTGGAGTGGAAAAATCACAAGTACCGTCCGAGAAAGAACCACACCAATACCCCAACGGCCCCAAAAAGGGGATCTAGTTATGAGGATTCTGTACCAAGAGGGTACACTGCCCAGTCTGTGGTCGAAAGCCCAGCTGAGGTAAGGAAGTCGGGGATCAACAGTAGTTGGCCCTAACTCGGGGTCTAACAGTGGTTGGCCCTAAAATGTGCACATTCCGAGAAATATTATTATAGTGTTTTTATTCTATTGCATTATGTGGTACCTGGCATAATTATTTATTACATTTTATATGATCAATTGTCTGTTACTACAGTGATTCATTTGAATCTCACCCTTTTTCAAATTAAAAATATTCCAGCAAAGGACAGTGGCTCAAAGGGGCAAGAGCATATTTACCGGCAACTAATGGTTCTAATGCTGATCAAACAAGACTGTTGGTTATTTGAAGACCTTTTTATTATTTTAAGGTTTGAAATTACTATAAAAACACCTTGTGGAGAATTCCTGTATTGATATCAAGTACTTATTATCAGTATTTTTATGCTATTTCTGAGTGTCCACCAAACTGCGCTCAAGCACTTTAAAAAATGTGAAAATAAGATAAAGACCTACACAATTAGTACTGCAAGTTTATATGGAGAATCCTGGAATACACATTTATAACTAGCGACCCAAATATGCAGTAGAGGGTTAAGGTGCAAAAATATCCTTGAGCTTATACTAAAATTGTGTCCAACTCCATATACTTCACTACAAAAAAAAAGAATGGATTAGCAATGAAATTTAGCAACGGAATTGTATAATTCCATCATCAAATTGACGGTTACTAATTAATTAGCCATGGAATTCCATGTCATTCCATCATGAATTAACTGTTTTTTAGTGCTTTATAAAGATGTAAAAATACCTATGAATATTTAAAATTGGTGCAAAAATGATAGTACCTTTAAATATAACCTAACGCCAATGCTTTTTGTGGTGGGGCCTATTGGTGGTGTTAAGTTACATTTAATCATCCAGACATTTTTCTCCCATTTTGAATTTTTAAGGGGTTTTTTTTTTTTTTTTTTTTTTGCACTTCTGAAAAACATATGGTGTTGTACCAACTTTTGATAAAAGCTCTTGGGTATTTTTGGTAAAAGCAAATAAAAAAGGTATTAGTGTATATGTTTAAAGCAAATTATGCAATAATCTTTTTGGTCCACAGGGCAAGACACTTCTAACATTTATCCAGCGTATTCATGATCAGGAAATTCAATTTTTTCAGAATTTCAAAAAAAAAAAAAAACTCATTTACCAAATTTACTTCCATATCTCCACATCTATTCTTATATCTAAAATATACTTCAATTAATTTGACCATCTTTAAGGATGTGTTTGCTTTGAGGATGGGGGGTTACCTTATTTGATTTTGTTGAAGAGAAGGGGAAGGGAGAGATCCCTTGTTTGATTTAAGAGGGGAAGGAAAGAGAGGTAAAAAATAATTAATTTACCATTATAGCCTTACATATTAATTTGTTTTGCTTTATTTATATGCTGTATAAATGAATTAGTTCAAATTGTATAATCTATTAAAATTCATTCTCATTTCAGCATGTTGTTAGCATATATGTGTATACAACAGTTAATGTAATGATATTTTTTTATTTTTAATGAGTATAATAGTATATTCTAAGAATGGGATATCAAACAGATTGTAAGGGCAAAATAGTCAATAAGTTTTTACTTTCAATTAATTTGTCCTCCGTGTCTAGAATGAGTGAGGAGTTTATTTATTTTTTCTCATGGAGATGGAATATAACAAATATTACAAGGGGAAAAAGTCAAGAAATATTTAATTTTAATTAATTTACCATATGTGTCTGGAATGAGTGAGAAGTTTGCTTTTATTTTCTCATAGACATTCCTGAGATATCACAAAAATCATGAGGGTAAAATAGACAAAAAATTTTATTTTAAGTTCATTCGTCCTCTGCATTTGGAACAAGTGGGAAATTTATTTTATTTTTTTATGGCCATTAATAGAATATCTCAAAAACCATGATGATAGAATAGTCCAGAATTTTTGGCTCCCATCCAAATACCCATATAATTTGGAGGAGAGGCAAAATGAGGCTAGAGCCCTCCAAAATTTTCAACTAAATGACGGGAGAGCTCCCCTCCAACAAACACACCCTAAGGACCGGTTTGGTTTGAAGGGAGGGGATGGATAGGGATGCAAGGGAGAGGAAGGAAGGGGATTAGAGGTTTTAATATTACCTTGTTTGGTTTGATTGGAGAGGAGGGTAGGTGTAAGTTTTTTAATGATTCCTTGTTTGATTCAAGAGAGGGAGGGGAGGGAGGATAAGAATTAATTTACCCTTTCCTGCCTTATTTGTTAATAGGTGTATACAAAACTGAGATAGTGATTTTTTTGAAAAATATTTTATGACTATAAATATATTTTTGAAAGTTAAATTTAGAAAGTTTATTTTTAAAAAACGAAATGTTTGTTAATTTAACAGCTACCTCCCTTTTTGCCCACACTATATTTTTAATTTATTTAAATTACATAAGCTTTTACCAAAAGGAAGTAGTTCAACGTTATAATTGCAGCGGATGAGTCAACATCAGTGGCCCTCAACTAAACATTTTTAGTACAAGAGAAGGGTGCGATTGAAGAAAGCTTAACAGCTGAGATCAAACGTTGAGCAGGGAAGAAAATAGAAGAGGGAGTCAAAAGCAAGCTCTGATCCGCGATGAAGGCAGCCAATGGGAGAAAATATACTATGAAGGCAAGCTATAAATCGGCGAGAATAGTGCAGATAGTAGAGGGAGTCATCAGCAATTCAAGAAGGGTTTGGAAGAGAACATGTGGAGTTTCTAGTAATTTTTTGATATGGCTAGAGAAGGAATAACATAAAATACATAAGGGTAAATTGGACACAAATTTTGGTTCCCCTCCAAAACCCCCCAATTTGGATGGAAGCCAAAATGGGGATATTAGAGGGGAGAGGATGGACGATTTGGGGTCTCCTCGCCTCCAAAATTTCAAACTAAATGAGGAAGGGGTTTATTTTTCCTTCTTTCCAACCAAACAGGCCCTAGGGGACTCTTTGGTATTATGGAAGGGGAGGGAAAGTGGGTGGAGGAAGAAATTTTAAAGATGGATTTAAAAAAAAAATTAGAAAAATGAGATTAAAAGTTTTAAATTAATTTTCCTTACTCTTTTATTTTATATCTTCTCTTTGTTAAAATTTCATAACCTCACTTCTCTAATTTTTTTACGTCTTGCTCATAAAATTTTTCCTCCCCTCTTTTCCCCTCCAAATTCCCCATACCAAACAACCCCTAAAGAAGAAACAACCTTAACTGCAAGTCATTTTTATATATTTAGTAATAGGGCATATTTTAAAAAATAATATTTAAGACAAAATACAGGTCTATTTATTCATATCCACTAGCTAGGTTCAATGTTCAATTAAATCTTAGCCCATGTATTTTTCCTAAGGACCATACTTAAGTCAAGTTACTTGGGTCAAGTATGTCTTAAGTAACCAAGCAGAGTGTGACATGTGTATAAATATTTCTATCTCACCACTTAGCCCCAATACCATCGTTAACACTGAGTTATAAAAATATAAGGGGACAGCCACATACGATTAATTAGGCAAAGTCTGTTTCAGTTCAGTTTACAGAAAATATGCAATTGTAAAAACCGAACAAAAAACATACCTAAAACATTAAAACTGAAGAGATTTCATAAAGGCTTTCTTTCAATCCATTTTACGAAGACAAAATATAATGACACGGTTAAGTTTCTTCTGCTTTTCATGGCTGCCTCAAGCCTCTTCACCACTTCCACTCCTTCCTTCTTCCCTCTGTTATTGTCATCCTTGACACAATTACTGGTCTTTTGCAGCTTCTAATTCTGATTTGTCTTCTTAAAGCACCAGCATAACGTGAATTTCTTCATACAGGGTTCCGTCTGCAGCTTTATTGTAAAAAGCAATTACACGATTAGGAAGAATGCAACTTCCAAAATAAATTTATTGCCCTAGGGTTCCGTCTTTTTTATTAAAAAAAATTAACTTTTTCCCAACCAACGGTGGTTAATGGTGGTATTGGGGTTAAGTGGTGAGATGGAAAAAAATAATACACATGGCGCACTCTGATTGGATATTTGGCATACTTGACCTAAGTAACTTGGTCTAAGAATAATCCTTTTTCTAATAACTAAAATTTACAAGGAGGAGATTTCAAATTATATTAAGGTATCATTAATGAGAAAAGTTAATGACATTAAGAAGCAGTAGAGATAAAAACCTTTTGCGCTTTAAACCTTAAAAAGGATTATTTTTGTAAACCTCCAGGCCTCTCACCTCTACACTCCAACTCAAGCTATATAGTAGAAAATAATAATTTCATTTATGAAAAGTACTATCTCTCACACAATACAATCTGATGCCTAACTCTAACTATTTATACAATTGCCACTACAAAAAAAAAAAAAAAAGGTATTTTGTAGTGTTGATATTGTAGCAGTTACAATTAACCACTACAAATATTAAGATTTGTAGTGGTTAAAGCCTCAGTCGCTACAAATTTGTAGCGGCAAGCTACGCACCAAGGGGTGCGACAGATTGACAACGTTTTTTGTAGCGGTTAAGTATAAATAACTGCTACAAATATGGCGCGTAATTCCCACCAAATGTTGTAGCGGTACATTTGTAACGATTACTAAATTATAACTACTACAAAGTTGGTGCCACTTGGCGCGAACAAAATGTGCTAACAGTGTAGCATTTATTTGTAGCCGTTTAATCAATTAAAGTGCTACAAAATGCGAAAGGTCGCGGATTTGTAGCGGTTATAGATCTATAACCGCTACAGAATTTGAGAAGTCTCTAAATTTGTACGGTTTTGTAACATAACCGCTACAGAACTTCAAACATTTTTGTAATTTGTAGCGGTTATTCTAGAACCACTACAAATTTCTATTTAGCCATTTTGTTTCCTGAGATTCCTTTGAGTGTTTTCTTTTAGATTTGAGCATTCAGGGGTCTGTGGAATAGTTTTTGCTGCAGTATTTCTCATTATTTGCACTTCAGGTATGGAGACAATACGTATTTTTATTTTTATTATATTTTTACATAATAACGTGACTAAAATATTTTTTTTTCAAAATTTTGTAGTTGATATGGCTTCAAGAGAGGATAGGGGGAAGGCACCTGAGGTCCTGAGACTGATTTTGCGAGGTGGCAGCAACAGAGCAAGGGGCAGAGGGAGGGGGCAGCGGGGAGGGAGGGCGACCGCGGCATTGTAGCCCATCCCCCACAGGAGTCGGCCCTACCACAGGCACCGCAGACGATCCCACAGGAGACGACCGCACCAGAGGTGCCTAATTTGGGGGAGGCAGATATCAGCATCGAGGACTATGAGGCGGAGGACTTCGACATCCCGATTGGGCTTAGGGAGATGAAGTAGTTCCTCGATGAGGAGGAGGCTCGGGAGTAGAACAACCCACGAGGGTCGTCTTCACGGTCCACTGGGTTTGAGGTATAGGTCCAAGGTAAATAATTTTTTTTATTTAATAAATTATTTATTTAAATTCGAAATGTCAAATTTGAATTACAATTTATCTAACGTATGGTAAATTGTGCAGATGAGCAGGAGAACGTGTCCACGAGGAGGCTGGACGTGGCCGGTCTGAATAGCATGGATCGGATATTGTGAGTTATAGTGCCGTGGAATGAGGGCACGGACTAGCCCATTGACAATGGGGGTCACATGTTCAACCACTTCCTGAACGAGCTGGGCTCGAATTGGATGCAGTTCCCCCTTCACTTCAGGACGTGGAGGCACGTTCTAAAGGGGCCGAAGGACTTGGCTTAGGAGGATGTGGTGCAGGGAATTAATAGTATTTATTTAATAGGATTTTTGTAATTATTGATATTTAAATAATTTCTTTGCAGCTGCAGTTTGCCATCCGGGCCAACTGGAAGAGGTACACCCTGGTGAAGATGGGTGACGGCTGGAGCAACAGGAGGAACCGTATCTTCCACAACGTGAATAAGGACGGGACGATGCCTTTGAAGCAGCTGATCGAGAGGGTCCCAGACGGCGTCCCGCCAAACGACTGGGCGAGTTTCGTCCAGTTCAAAACAATATAATTTAAATTTAATTAATTTTAATTTGAAATTTATTAATTTTAATTGTTTTATATTGTTTTAATACATTTAATATTGTTTTTTTTCATACGCTTTCTCAGAGGAACACCAGGTGCCGTGGGCAGCAGACGATCCACCACACAGCAGGATCAAAGACCTTTGCTATCACGTACAGCGAGCTGGTAACTTTCATAATATCACTAACTTTTAAATGGTTATTTTCTTAATACTAATTGAATTTTGTAATTGTTTTAGGAGAGGAAGGCACAACAAGAGAACCATCAGACGGACTATGGGGAGTTGTACGTGATCACACACAGACACCGTGGCGGGACTCCAACCTCTCAGCAGACAGAGGAGGCCATTGTAAGTGATTTCATTATTATAATTTTTATAAAACAAACTTAATAATTAAAAATTCTAATAAGTAATTGTTTGATAAAATGGCAAGAGCGGATGTAGTAGTCGCAGGCTGAGCTATGAGACACCCAGGCTGAAGAGTCTAGGGGTCAGTGGACCCGACGACTCCTTTAAAGGTAGGTTTGGGTCAGGCTGAGCACCCCGGACACATGCGGGGGATGGGGATAGGCACCAGACCTAGCATGGTCTACGGCAGG
This sequence comes from Inga laurina, assembly GCA_963855925.1. NCBI lineage: Eukaryota > Viridiplantae > Streptophyta > Magnoliopsida > Fabales > Fabaceae > Inga > Inga laurina. The sequence goes on from OY979705.1 coordinate 59,976,805, forward strand.
AGGGCCGCCTCTTAGGCTGGCAACTCTAGAGGGGTCAGACGTACAAGGGACGATTTTATGAGCAGCTGTGGTCAGATTTGGAGCGAACACAGGCTACCGTGGCTCAGCAGCAGCAACAAATGCAGCAGCATGCTGATTTGGTTCACGCTCAACAGATGCAGTGGCATGATATCACAAACACATTGCTCGAGCGCGGATGGAGTTGCCTATTCCTGGACGAGCAATATCCGCAGGTTCTACCTGTCCCTCGGTTTGTCGTCCAGACTCCTCCTCCTCCTGCTGATGATGTTGGTGCGGTTAACTCCGCCTAATGGCCCGATTCAGCAGCACCTGAGGGAGCACCAGATGATCAGCCCCCAGCTACTTAGTTTAGGACATCTTTTTTTTATTTGTTGTTGAAACATTTGTAAATAAATATGTATAATTTTTTTATTTCAGAACTTAAATTCTTATTGCGTTTACCATAGTTATATTTTTATTCTTAGACAGTATTGTTGAATTTGTTAATTAATTGCAACAATATTATTTATATATTTCTAAACCTTAAAAAAATTATATATATATATATATATATTTGTAGCGATTATACAACAAAACCGCTACAAATATATATTTTTGTATAACCACTACAAAAATGAAATTTTGAGTATTTGTAGCGGTTATTTATATATAACCGCTACAAGTTTCACGTCTATTCTTCAATTTGATTTCCAACGGCTTTAATATTAGTAGTGGTTCCATACATATAACCGCTACAAATACTCAATGGTTCATTTTTGAATTTCCTCCCACTTTGTGCAAATTTCCAACGGCTTGAAAATTAGTAGCATTTTTATTCATATAACCGTTACAAATACTCAATCTTTCATTTTAGTAGTGGTTTTATACATATAACCACTACAAATACTCAACGGTTGATTTTTGAATTTTTCCCCACTTTGTGCAAAGTTCCAACGGCTTGAAAATTAGTAGCGGTTTTACACATATAACCTCTACAAATGTCTAGTACCATAGCGGTTCGAGTAGCAGTTTTTGAACCACTACAAAATATTAAACGTTGGAATGTCAAAATATAAGGTTCCAGGCATTCGTCATTCTCTATTCACTCATCTTCTTCACTATTCTTTCTTCTCTCTCACTAGTAGCTATGGATAAGTCATGGATCAGGTTGCTGCGCAATTCTCCAGAATATTTGTACGGATTAAACACTTTCTTGGATTTCGCATTCACTCATGCAGGCTGTAACGGCAAGATCGTCTGTCCCTGTCAGAGATGCAAGTTCAAGAAGTGGCATGTACGAAATGTTGTTAAGGAATATTTGCTTCTGAAGCCTTACCCTGAGGACTATATGTTCTGGGTAGTTCATGCTGTGCGTGATGCATTTGGATTTCAAGGCGACAACTTCAACAAAGAAGTACACGGTTCTGAGTCGGTGTTCATGAGGAATGAAGCAGCTCAAGATTTTTTCAGCTTGATGGATGAAGTAGATCGTCCTTTATATCATGGTTGTCTAAAATATTATAAATTATCTTTCTTGATCAAATTGTATCACATCAAGTGCTTGTGTGGAATCACAAATAAAGGAACGTCGATGTTGCTCGATTTATTACAATATGCATTCCCCGATGCTTAGATTACCACAACATTCTACAAGGCCAAGAAGATTATCAACAGGTTAGGGTTGAACTATCAAAAGATTGATGCATGCCCCAACGATTGTATGCTGTATTAGGGAGATGATTCCAGCTGGAGACTTGTAAGAAATGCTACATATCGAGGTACAGGACAATTCAGAAGGGGAAAAAGTAGAAGAAGAAACCTGCAAAGATTCTCAGGTACTTCCCTTTGAAACCTCGCATACAAAGATTATTTATGTCGTCTAAATAAGACATCCCCGAGATGCAGACGCTTAGAAAATGTTCGACAACGACTTTCCAAATTTCATGATTGACCCCAAAAATGTTCAGCTTGCGTTGGCAACCGACGGTTTCAATCCTTTTGGGAATCTTAGCACAAGTTACATTATTTAGCCGGTAGTCTTAGTTCCATACAACTTACCCCCTGGATGTGTATGAAACAAAGCTCTTTCATTATGTCTATGATCATTCCAGGCAAAAAGGCACCGGGCAATGACATCGATGTGTATAAAAACCATATTGACTATTGTAAATATGACCCATGAAGTAGTAAAAAAAGCCATAAGAAGTTGTAACAAACCAATTCAGTTGTTGTGATAGACCCAATAGGAATAAATGATGCAGTTCTGAGAGTTGGAGTTGTGAAGATTGTGATTTCACTAAGGCATGAAGAAAGAGTTGTAATACTTGCTGACAAAGTTGTTAAAACATGCTTAACAAGTTGTAAACAATGAAATATGATGTTGTGCAAAGTTGGAGTTATGATAAAAGGTCATTCCATCCTAGCCTAACTAGTTGTAAACAAAGCAACATGCAATGTAAAACTTGGCATTGTGAACAAAGGTTGTTTCTCACAAACACGTAAAAGAAGTTGTGAAAATGATTGAACATCTTGTCAAACACGCTGAAGAAGTTGTAAACTAAGCAACGTGCAGTGTTAAACTTGGCATTGTGAGCAAAGGTTGTTCTTACAGACACGTAAAAGAAGTTGTTAGAATGACTGAACATGTTGTCAAACACGCTTAAGTAGTTGTTAACTAAGAACTTGATGTGGTTAACTTTGTGTAAAAGTAAAAAGGTAGTTTCATTGTGACCTAGAAAATAGCTTGTAAACAAAACTAAGCATGTTGTAAACACAAGCATAACCAGTTGTTAAACAAGGCATATGCAATTGTTAAATTTGGATTTCAGGAAAAGGTCATTTTATTCTGGCAAAAAAAAACCAGTGTGTAAAAAAGCACTCAAGCAGTTGTTATAACACACAATGACAGTTGTGAACGTAGGGACTTGGTAGACATCAAATTAACTCATTGCATAAAACATGTTGTGAAAATGATTGATGAAGTTATAAAAATACCTCCTAAAGTTGTTAAATTTCTCACGAGCTTTTTCTTTGATTGTAACAACATGGACATGTACAATTTGTCCTAACTTGTCACCTACAACAAGGCTTTCCTACACAAGCACATGAGGTTTCCAAAAAAGCCAAAAAAATATATACATATATACATAATAAGAAGCCTTTGTTAGATCCCAAGTTTTGATGATAACAAAAGGTAATTGTATGCAAAATATGGTTTTACAAGTCTAAAGAAAGATTACCAAGTTACCAAATGCATATGGCAAAGTTTTGTAATGTCTGCTGTCAGATTTAACTGATGCACTCGAGCAATAGAGCTAGCACTGGAGCATGAAGCTCTTTTATGTTAGAGCAAGCGTTTCACCCAAGAGGGGGGGTGAATTGGGTGATACTAAAAATTTCGTTGCAAATATAAAACTTGACAGTGAATATAAAGCAGTAAAGAGTAAGGAGAAATATCACCGAAGTGTACACTGGGAGTTATACTAGTTCGGCCACAACAACTTTGACCTACGTCCAGTCCTCAAAGCACCTCTGAGAGTTTCACTATAATTTCCAAGATTCAGTAGGTTCTTGGCACCTTGGTACAAGCAAGTTCCTTCGCCTGGACACTCGCTCCCCCTTACAAGTTGTAATCCAATCCCAACTCAAGGTTCCACAACCTTAAGTTACCTCAACAACAAATATTGAGTTTAAATGAAATATCTCTCTTACAGAGTGAATAAGAATCACTGAAGCACAGAATTACAAGTATGTGTAAAAACAGAGTATTGAGTGTGAACTTGATAATGGGTTCGTGTGTGTTCTCGTTATTATCACTGTTTGGATGTTCCCATATATATAGATGTGTTGAAATGACTGTTGGAACATTTTCTTCTCGCCCGTTAGAGTATGCGCAGCCACTGTTGACTTTTCCAGATTTTGAAAAATATCCTTTTGCGGTATGTGGCGGTAGGTAGCATTTAAATATTGCATTTGACTTTCCTTATTTGGTAAGATCTCTTCATTGTTTATCTGGAATATGCTAAGAATACTAATACAATGAATGGTTAATCATATAGGAAACAAATTAATGAACGTTGGAATGATTTCTGAATTTATGGACTTGGATACTCGAGTGGTCCCTCGAGTGTTCATTAAGTTTACTCGAGTATCTTCGTGAAAATATTGATAGAGAGCAATTCAATAAATAAACATCACATTACTCGGGTAGTGCATGGAGTAAACAAATTTACAAACCTTGGAAATACCTGTTTACTTGAGTACTCGGGTGGATACTTCAAGTGCATTGTAAATAACTCTGCAGATCACTCGATTACTGACTCGAGTAATCTCGTTCAAGTCTTTGACATAGAACATTTTCATACCTGCATACTTGAGTGGTGCCTCGAGTGAAGTATGATAATAACATTTCAGATTAATCAAGTGTTACCTTCAAGTTTTGTGTACCACAGTGATTTACTCGAGTGGCTCCTCGAGTAACATTGGCAGGATTGAAATGCCGAGAGCAACATATTTCTTAAAGCAAAGGACTCGAGTACTGACTCGAGTAACGTTGGCAGGCTGAGAGCAACTGGAGGTGATTTTCCTGATTACTCGAGTGCTTATTCGAGTAACATTGGCAGGATTACATGGCCGAGAGCAACTCATTTCCTTGTGGCAGGTTACTCGCGTGTTGACTCGAGTAACTCCTCTTTTCACTTCATATCACTCAAGTCGTCCCTCGAGTGATGTATCTGGACGTGAGTTACTTGAGGTTCTATGCTCTGGTTACTTCAAGTTTCTGTCTCATTACTTGAGTTCTTACTCGAGTGGCCCTTTAGAAATTCTGCAAGTGATGAAGTTTCTCAGCTTTTTCTCTTGGCCTTTCTTCATTACTCTAGTGCTTACTTCAAGTGATGATTTGCTCTGTCATTACTTTGTTTAAACTTGTTTTTTTATCAAATCTTTTTCACATCGATTCTTTATTATCATCAAAACATGTGAGATCTAACATTTTACACTCAAGCATATGCGAGTGTTACACAGAAAGTGTTTGCTTGAAAGCAAATTATTATCAGAACTACTGATGCACTCGAGCACTGGAGATAGCACTCGAGCATCAGGCTCTTTCTCACTCGAGCACATGCAAGTATTGGACAAGAAGTGTTTGGCCGAGAGCAATTACTGTCAATCTTACTGATGCACTCGAGTATTATAACCAACACTCGAGTATGAAGCTAGTTTGCACTCGATCACTAACGAGTGAGGGACTACAAGTGTTTAGCCTAGAGTCATGAAGAACAGAGAAGTACAAGCATGCCCAAGTGAGAGTTCATATGCTCGAGTGATACATCAACACTCATGAGTGAGAAATCTAACTCTCTCAATTTTGATGCAAGTGCTGAAGACAAGAGTATATTAAAGGAGAATATTCTTCTCACTCGAGTAGGAGTATGTATGCTCGAGTGAGGGCCCACATCACCTGCGAGTGTAAAATCACACTCTTGTTAAAATGGTATGCGAGTGTTGTCCAGAGACGGGTCTCTTAGTGTAAAGAACAAGGACACTCGAGCAGAAGGAGTTATGCTCGAGTGAGGCCCCACATCACTCGCAAGTGAGAAAATGAACTCTCTCAAATCATATGGAAGTGCAAGTGTAAAACTGAAGCAAAAGGAGAAAATATGCTAGTTCACTCGAGTAAGCCCCCTCAATGCTCGAGTGATACTCTGCCAGAAGATAAAATGCACTAGTCTTATAGCGTTCAATCCGAATATGGTTTAATGATATTTATTTATCTTATTGTCACTTATTATTATTATTATTTAACATCATTTTTAAAGTATTATAATTGTGATATAGGAGTTTGAACATTTGAAATAAACAGACGCAGAGGAAGTCAAACAACAGTAGACAACATCATTATGATCATCAAAGCACGTACCTACTGCGTTCAACGATTTCAAACGTATGCATGCCGTTCCACAGTGACATGCCCTGCTCCACAATGATTATTTTTCAAACGGGCAAAATTGAACGTCTATAAATACAGAGGTCCAGAGATCATCAATAACAACGAAGCACAAGAATTCACATAAGCAAAATTCATGAGTCTCTGTTATTCATATTTTCTCTGTACTCATATCGTTCTTCAGTGTTTATCATACTTGCTCTGGAAGAGAGTCTATATACACTTCAAATTCTATTTTCATTTGATCTCAAGGTATTAAGACCTTGAGAGGGTAGATATCCTTACGAGAGAAGCAGTTGAGATAATTCCTAGTTAAACTTTCCACTCATAAGACTTATAAGATACAGGCAGTAGAGAACGTTTCTGCTCGTAAGACTTACAGTGGTGTAAGTAGGAGAGAACGTTGTTGCTCATAAGATTTGTATACGCAAGCAAGTGAGAAAGGTCATAGGTTTGTTTTTCTGCACGTAGGACTTATCGTAAGGGGGAGAGAAATTTTTTAGTGTTTGAATATTTCTGCTCGTAGTCCATTCAAGGACAATTGTTGTTTTGTGGCATTCTGAGAGCCCATTGAATCTTGGAAGCATAGTGAAAATCTCAGTAGATCTTGATCTCTAAGAACTGGACGTAGGCCTGGTTTTTAGGCTGAACCAATATAACTCTGTGTATTAATCTTCTCAACTCCACTCTATCTACATATATTGTCATATCACCACATCAAACGAAAAATTTATCACATCACCCAATTCACCCCCTCTTTTGGGTGAAGCTTGGCTCTTTCATTTGGTATCAGAGCAAGGTCTTCTCCGAAGAGCCTAACAGCTTGAGAATGAACCAATAAACGGCAACAATAGGAGAAAATATTATTCCAGACGGAGCTTCAATCACTAGACCTCCTGGTTTTGCTGGAGAACATTTTTCGTTCTGGAAAACTAAGTTCAAAGTGTTCGTGATGGCTAACGAGTATGGTTTATAGAATGTAATACAAGATGGTGACTATGATCCAATGAAGAAAATCGAAGATAGAGTTGTTAAGAAGAGCCCAGAGGAGTTTGACGAAGATGATAAAAGGTTTGTAATGTTAAATGGTAAAGCTATTTTAATGATACAGAGTGTTCTCAGTCAAAAGGAATATTTTCAAATCTACACTCTGCCAACAGCCAAAGATATGTGGGATGCACTTGAAATTGCTTACGAAGGTACATCCGGAATCAAAGAAAATAGAGTCAATACTCTCATTACTGAGTATGATCTATTTCATATGAAACCTATAGAAGGAATATCAGAATTTGAACTCAGGTACACTCATCTTGTTAATCAACTATCTGCACTTGGAAAATCCTTTGACCAAAATTCCCAGGTAAGAAAGATTCTTAATATTATTACAAAAGAATGGGAAGCGAAGGTGACATCTATCGAAGAAGCTAAAAGAGAGTCAATGAGATCTGTAGCTGCTCTCTTTGGTAGCCTTTCTAAGTATGAAGGAAAGTTGAGATTCAAAAAGGAACTAGAAGAGTTCGATGATAAAAAGAAAAAAGGAGTTGCACTTAAGGCTATCAAGGAAGAAGAATCTTCTGAAAATGAAGATGTTCCTAATGATGATGATATGGGAATGATCATGAGAAAATTCAAGAAGTTCTATAGAAGAGGTCAGAAGAACTTTAAAAATTATCAAGGTGGACCAAGCAAGAAAGAAAACAAAGAGCAACAGATAGTATGCTATGAATGTGGGAAGCTTGGACACATGAAATTCAAATGCTTCAGAAACAAAGACAAAAAGAAGCAGAAAAAGAAAGCTTACATATCATCTATCTGGGGTGATAGTTCGTCGGATGATGAAAGCGACAATGACGAAGTGCCAAATCTATGCTTGGTAGCCGAAGAAGAAGAATCAGATTTTGAGGTAAGTGATTCTGAACCTACTTATGATGAGTTATTATCTGAATATAATGCATTGCATACAGAATTCATCAAGGTAGCTAAAGAAATGGTTAGTTATAAGAAGAAAGTAAAGGAATTAGAAAATATTGTCATATCATCATGTGAAGTATGTGAAGAGAAAGATAAGAAAATAAGAGATTTAACAAAAATTGTGGAAAATTTTACTAAAGGAAGTGAAACCCCTAAAGTTATACTAAATTCTTAGAAAGTTTCCTTTGATAAATATGGGATTGGGATATGGGTCCGATCATGATAAGAATAGAGGAAATAAGAAGAATAGCAGTAGAACTTATCTTAAATATTTCAAGAATTCTGTACATACATCAAATCCATTCGCATTATGTAGCTATTGTAATAGGAAAGGACATTATACTTCATCATGTTATTTTAGAAAAGGACAAGTTATTGGCATGTATAAATGGGTTCCGAAAGGGACACATGTATTACTTACTAACCACAAAGGACCCAAGAAAGTGCGGGTACCTAAAACTTGATCACCTTACTCTAGGTATGTCTCAAAGCATCATGAGCAAACAAGTGGTATATTGATAGTGGATGCTCGAGACACATGACTAGTGACAAAAATAAGTTCACCATGCTGGAAACCAGAGAAGGAGGAAAGGTAACGTTTGGGTGTAATCAATCTGGACGTATTGCTAGAATTGGTGAGTAGGAAAATCTGATGGTGTTCAAATCAATGAGGTATATTACATTGAAGGATTATGCCATAACCTCTTGAGTGTAAGCCAAAGCACTGACAAAGATAACTGGATGATCTTTGATTCAAAAGAATGCTTGATAGTAAGCAAGAAAGATCTACCGCTTAACAAAGAATCTATCAAGGCAAAGATCCAAGCTCAAAGGGACGGTGATTGTTATACTATTGATTTAAATTCAAATTCTTCTGAAAATTGTTTTCTTAGCAGATCAGAGGAAAGTTGGTTATGGCATAAGCGTCTGGCTCATGTTAATATGAACCAACTTGACAAATTGATTAGAAAAGATTTAGTTGTTGGTCTTCCTAAACTAAAATTCAAAGATAATATGATTTGTGAAGCATGTCAAAAAGGCCAACAAACTAAATCTTCATTCAAAACAAAGTATGAGATTTCTACTTCCAAACCTTTACAATTACTTCATATGGAAACCTATATATACTTTAGTAATTGTTGATGATTTTACAAGATTTACATGGACTATATTTATTGCTTCAAAAGATGAAACATTTGTCGAATTTATTACGTTTGCTAAAAAGGTCCAAAATGAGAAAGGTATTTCTATTAGGACAAACCATGGAGGAGAATTTGATAATCAACTCCTTGAAGACTACTACAACAACGAAGGAATAGATAACAACTTTTCTGTACCTAGAATACCCTAACAAAATGGAGTAGTAGAAAGGAAGAACAGAGTCCTCACAGAAATGGCAAGAGCAATACTTAATGAAAAAGAAATGTCACAAGTGTTCTTGGCAGATGCAATGAGTAATGCATGCTACATTTCAAATTGATCATATATTCGCAAGTCACTTGGAAAGACGCCATATGAACTCTACAAAGGAAGAAAGCCAAATCTTGCTCATCTAAACATCTTCGGATGCAAGTGTTTCATTCACAACAACGGTAAAGAAAACTTGGGTAAATTTGATTCAAAGTTTGACGAAGGTTTATTTCTATGATATTCTAATAGAAGTAAAGCATATAGAGTTTTTAATAAAAGAACATGTTAAAGAATCTATTCATGTTGTGTTTGATGAACTTGACTCTTAGACAAAACATGTTGATGAAGAAGAAATTGATTTGTTAAAGAAAAAAAAACTATTTCAAGACATAATAATTTTAAAACAAATGATTTTCAAAATATAGAAGATGTTGATGATCATGCTCAACCAAAAGCATGGAGACATATTAAAGATCATCCAATTAATCAAGTAATTGGAGATATTCACGAAGGTGTCAAAACAAGAAATATAATTCTTAATGAAGTAACTTTCTTTGCTTTTATTTCCGAAATTGAACCTTCTAATATGGAAGAAGCTTTATCTGACAATGATTGGGTGATTGCTATGCAAGAAGAATTAAATCAATTCCAAAGAAATCAAGTTTGGGATTTGGTTCCTCAACCTAAAGATCATACGGTTATAGGGACCAAATGGGTTTTCAAAAACAAACTTGATGAATCAGAAATCATTGTGAGAAACAAAGCAAGATTGGTGGCCAAAGGCTATAATCAAGAAGAAGGTATTGATTATGAGGAAACATATGCTCCAGTGTCAAGATTGGAAGCAATACGAGTACTCTTAGGGCCCGTTTGGTACACTGGAATTGATTTTGATGGAAATGGAAATGGATATGGATATGGAAATGAGGTTTAAAAGTATGTTTGGTATGCTATGGAAATGAAATCTAATTTTTATACAAAACCACCAAAATGCCCATCTAAATAAAAAAAATCTTCCACATCATTGCAAATCTCAGAAACTTCACTCCACGTCTCCATGGCAGTTGCAGGAACTCGTGTGGTTTGAAATATTCATGGCAAATCTGAAATCTTCTTGGCAGATCTGAAATCTTCAACATGACAAGTTGGAATCCGCCGTTTGGCAAATCTGAAATGCAGGGACTCGCCTTTTGGAATCAACTCCATGGCAGATATGAAATCTTCAACATTGTGGCACGATCTCTGGCAAAAATGGAGATGAAGGCGAAGATGAAGATGGGGAGAAGATGAGGCCGGAGATCTATGGGATGTCGCCATCGCCGTCATGTTTGTAGGCACAAGCCGCGGCGGATCAATGGAAGGACGATGGAGAATATGGTGGGTGGTGGGTGGGGTCATACGAAGGTTGAAGGGTATGATGGAATTTAATCATGTGGAATTGCAAATCTTTCTTTCTTGATGGAAATCAATTTGGTGGAATTGGTGGTTTTGGCTTCCATATGGAAATGATTTCCATGGCTATTTCAACCATACCAAACACACTTAAGACATGGAATTAAATTCCATTTCCATTTCCAACAGCCTAATTCCAGTGTACCAAACGGGCCCTTAGCCTTTGCTTGCATTAAAGGTTTTTAACTTTATCAAATGGATGTGAAAAGTTCTTTTCTTAATGGTTATATTATGGAGGAAGTATATGTAGAACAACCTCCTGGTTTTGAAGATGAAACAAAGCCTGATCATGTTTTCAAACTTAAGAAAGCTTTATATGGTTTGAAACAAGCACCTAGAGCTTGGTATGTAAGACTAAGAAAGTTTCTTCTTGATCAAATTTTGTTAGAGGAAAAGTGGATACAACTCTTTTCATCAAACATAACAAAGATGATATTTTAATTGTTCAAATTTATGTTGATGATATTATTTTCGGTGTTGCTAATGAATCTATGTGTCAAGAATTTTCTAAGATTATGCAGGGAGAGTTTGAGATGTCCATGATGGGAGAATTGAACTTCTTTCTTGGACTTCAAATCAAGCAAAAGAAGAATGGTATATTTGTGTCTCAAACAAAGTATTTGAAAGAGTTGTTGAAGAAGTATGGATTGGATAATGCTAATAGAGCTGATACTCTAATGAGTTCTACAACTTTGTTGGATGTTGATGTAAAAGGTCCTAGTTTCAACATCACTAAATATAGAGGAATGATTCATTCATCACTCTATCTTACAGTAAGCAGGCCAGATATTCAATTCATCATTGGAATGTGTACAAGGTATCAATCTGCTCCTAAGGTATTACATGCAGAGACAGTGAAAAGAATCTTCAAATATCTAGGAGACACTTTATAACTTGGCTTATGGTATCCAAAAAGAGGAAACGAATACTTAATGACATATTCAGATTCAGATCATGGAGGATATAAAACTGACAGGAAAAGTACTAGTGGTCAATGTCAATTCCTTTGAGGCTCACTGGTATCATGGTTCAGCAAGAAGCAGAACACAGTTTCATTATCCTTAACTGAAGCTGAATATATAGCTGTAGTAAGCTGTTGTTCTCAAGTATTATGGTTGAAACAACAATTCTGTAAGAGGCAAGCTTCACCCAAGAGGGGGGTGAATTGGGTGATGTTATAAATTTTTCGTTTGAGATGGTGATATGTAAATATAGTGGATAGAGTAGAGTAGAGAAGATTTGAGCACAGAGAGTTATACTGGTTCGGCCTAACAACAATGCCTACGTCCAGTCCTCAGAGATCAAGACCTACTGAGATTTTCACAATATCTCCAAGATTCAATGGGCTCTCAGAACGCCACAAGACAACAATCGTCCTTGAATGGACTACGAGCAGAAATATTCTCTCAACAAGAAACTTCTCTCCCCCTTACGACAAGCCTTATGTGCAGAGAAACAACCTATGATTCTTCTCACTTGCTTATGTATACAAGACTTATGAGCAGCAACGTTTTCTTCCGCTTACACCACTGTAAGTCTTATGAACAACAACGTTCTCTCCTGCTTGTATCTTATAAGGCTTATGAGTGAAAGATACTACAAGGAATTCTCTCAACTGCTTCTCTCGTAAGGAATAACTACCCTCTCAAGATCCCAATACCTTGAGATTACACAAACATAGAATTTTGAGTTTGTATGAAGACTCTCTTACAGAGTAAATGAATAAACACTGAAGATCAAAAGTGTATACAGAGAAAACAGATGAATAACAGAGAATTAATATGAGCTTGTGAGTTCTTGCGCTATGTTCTTATGTTTCTCCGTGAGTCTCTGTGTATATATATAGTTGCTCCAACTTTTGCCCGTTTGGAATTTCTTCAGTTGTGGAGCGGGACATTTGAAAATATTGGCAGACATGCGCATGTTGAATAATCTGAGTGTGGTCGGTGACAGCGTGTATATAATCATATTGTCTGCCGTTATTTGACTTTTCCTCATGTGGTCCACTTCCAACGTTTATATTCCTGTATTATACTTTTAAAATAATCAAAACAATGTTAAACAATGATAAAGAGTAGTGATGATATGAATAAACAATAATCAATCATATTCGGAATGAACGTTGTGATTCTTAGCATTTTCGGTGGTCAAACAGGGCATCACTCGAGCATGAAAGATTCACTTCGAGTGATCTCCTATTTTCCTTCATATACCTCTGTTATCGGGTTGTGCTTCCATGGAAAATTAGAGAGAAAAGATCTTCACTCGCGGGTGAAGAGAGGCCTCACTCGAGCACAAAATCTCTGCTCGAGTGATCTTTACACTTTACACTGGGAATGTCTTCTCGGGTCATCACTCGCATTCCATTTTGACACGAGTGAGAATTTGCACTCGCGAGTGATATGGACCCTCACTCGAGCACACTTACCTTTGCTCGAGTGAGAAGCATATTCTCAAGGAATATGCTCTCTAAACCATCACTCGCATCAGAATTCCAGAGGGATAGAATTTTCACTCGCAAGTGATTTTGGTCCTCACTCGAGCACACTTACCTCTGCTCGAGTGAGAAACATATTCTCAAGGAATATGCTCTCTTGAACAAGCACTCTCAACTGATCTTGAGAGGGATGGACAAATTACTCGCAAGCATATCTGAACTTCAAGACTCTCGGCCAAGTACTCGCAGTGCCTTGCTCGAGTAGAGAAGAAAGCATGCCTTTGCTTGCTCTCGGCCAAGCACTCGCATACCCTTGCTCGAGTGAATATAGGAAGCATACCATTACCTGCTCTCGGCCAAGCACTCGCATACCATCACTCGCATCCGTGCTCGAGTGAGAATGACTTCTCTGCTCGAGTGCATACTTTGTGCTTCGAGTGATCCATTGATTACAGAGGGAGAATGCTTCTCGGGTACTCACTTCCTGGCTTTCTCTCACACCTGCTCGAGTACAGAAGTGATTTGTGCTCGAGTGCAGATTTCATGCTCGAGCACTCAAGTGCATTTTCACAGCAGATATCAGCAAACATCAAATATGCATTTGGTAACTTCAAAACTTTTCTTAACCTTCTAAAAACATGTTTTGCACATAATTGAATTATGGTTATCATCAAAACTTGGGATCTAACATTCTCCCCCTTTTTGATGATGACAAAACTCTTTGTGATGAAGGTTTAAAAGAAATTGAATGAAATTGAAAAATTTTGAAATTTCTTCAAAGTTTCCAAAATGCATATCAAGGTGAAGTTCCAAATTCAAATTTTCCTGCAATGTTTCCTTTGGACACTTAACAGCCAAGATAAGTATAGTGTGAGGTATATAACTTAACAAGAATTTAATAACTTGAAACATTGAAATTTTGAAAACTTGAACCATGTCATTAATTGTAACAAACTTGAACAACACATAATACCAGAATATAACTTCAAAATAGTAACATGACATATTTCTCAAAATCCTACCCATTACAGAAAATCTACCCAAACACCCATATACACCCTTCAGAAGCTCAGAAAACATCACACACCCTTCTCCCCCGTTTTGTCAACATCAGAAGGGGGGACCATGGCAGTGAGAGGGTCAATAGGCGGATCAGAAGGAGATGTTGGCTGTGGTAAAGGCGACCGATCAAAGGTAACAGCCACATTAGACTCTAGATCAGTGAAAAGTACATGAGTCTGTGGATGAGTTGGTGAGGTATGAGTGGTCTCTGGAGGCACCCCGGAAGATGAGGAGGGAAAATGTGAGTGCAGGAAAGTCTCCATCTTGGTGATCCTCTGTGACATCTCATCTTGTGTTTTGAACATTAGTTCAAAGTTAAGATTGGCCTGGTTTACCAATTTAATGACTTGTGTTTCCATCTTCTCCACAAGCTTCTCATATTCATCTACCAACTCCTTCTTCAAACTTGATACAGCTTGATTAATTACCTCAGTCAGATGATTAGACAAAGAGGCATTGAGAAAGGAAGGAGGAGGAATAGGCCCTTGTGCAGATGATTGTGCCTCATCTCCTCTGGATGGAGTGGCTTCCCTCTTTGATGTGGCTTTGGTCCGACTCACCGGAAGATTGATACCCATGTGAGTTAATTGAGTCTTACCAAACCGTGAGATTAGGACCCTTTCTTTTCCTTCCAAATACCAAATTTTGTTTTTCATCAAGATGAAGGAAACAAGTTGAGGGTAAGGAATGGTTGCAGATTTTGTTGAAGAGAATCTAAACCTTCTTATTTCATTAAAAATGATCTCCCCTACATTCCTTTGTTGTTTAGCAACCAAAGAAGCCAAGAGATAATAATCTTTTTGAGCAAAGTGAGTAAAGTTCCTGGATTTATTGACTATGCTCCGAGAATAAATGTAATGAAGGATTCTGTGATTATCAGGCATCTCAATAGGCTTGAAAGTAAGGGGGCCAATTGGGTCTTTAGGTCTTAAAATTTTAAAGGTTTCATTGGCAGAGAAAAAGGGTGGATCAGTAAGAGGTACCACATAACCAAGTAAATCATTTATGATTTTGGCAGAGATCATAATGAATTTCCCTCTAATGGTTGTAGATACAGCTTCTTCAATCAAATCACCGGATCTAGACATGATATTATGAATTTTCATGTTGGAATAAAATGTCTTTACAACAGTGGGGGAATATGGCATATGAATGTTTAGCCAGGGAGCATAGTACTGAAGATAAGGATACAAGTCCAAATGACAATTCTTTTTCAGATAATCCAAATCAACATATACTACTGGACAGAAATGCCTATGTTTGAATTCATCATCATATACCTGCTGAGATACTGCCTTAAGTTCTGTCACATTGAATCCCTCAGGAGGGCTAGTGAGTTGGTCATCCACTGGTGCTTGGGAGGCCGAAGGTGCTCTAGAGGCAGAAACACTGGGTTGCTTAACTTTATGTGAACTTGAAGCACCAACCTGAGATGCAATCTTCCCAACTATCTTATCCAATTTGGATTTTTCTATTGCTTCTCTGAGTTGTCTCCCCAATGTATCATCAGAGGAAGAGGATGATTGGGGTTGCTCTGAATCCTTCTTCTTCCCTTTTCCTTGCACTTCTTTGGATTGAGACCGGGTGATTATAGGTTCCTTGAATGCCACACCCTTGGGTTTCTTTTGAGGAGGTTGATCTTTCTTTGAAACTCGAGGTTTTGGGTGAGGTTTCTTAGCCGGAGTCCTCTTCTTGGTCTTGGGTTTAGGAGGAGGTGACGGTGAAGATGAAATTTTAGGAGATGGAGGTGTTGGTTCAGGGGTACCCGATTTACTGCCAGCAGACTGAGTAGGAGATGGAGAATGGGATCTTTGAGGAATAGAAGGTGTTTTGGTTCTTGCCATTGGAGAATCAAGAAAGAAAGATAAAAACGCACAACTTTCGAATGTTAAGAGAAAAGAGAAATTAGGGTTTGAATGAGAAATGCAGAAGGTAAAAATCACCTTTTATGGAAGATTGAAGAGTTGTAACGGTGATTTAAAGTAGAAAGACGTGATTGAATGGTGAGAGAACGGTTGAAGATGAAGAGTTGTGTCTTTCGAGTGAGAGAGCACTTCGAGTGAGAGAAGGAAGTGCGACGTTCTGAGCTCCCCAGTAACTGATATAAGTGACAGTGCTCGAGCATGAACCCTAGTGCTCGAGTGATGTTCATACTGTGCTCGCGAGTGTTCTATCTGTGCTCGAGTGATTTTCTGGAAAAATAAAGAAGCAATTAAAACGTACCTGGATTGTGAATTTCTTGACATATTTTTGCTTCTTTGTACTCAAATCCTCCAAGATCATTTGAGTAACCATAATTTGGATAGCTTTTGCACAGAGATTCTTCTTTCTCACTCGAGCAGGCATTCCCCACCTCAAGCATGTTCATCCCATGCTCGAGTGAGAATTCCTCACTCGCGAGTGAGCTCAATTCTCACTGTTGTTTATGATGTATTCCCTTGATATTTTTAACTCCTCTGTTAACCTCTGTTCTAACTAAAAGAGAACAGAGTATCATGAATAGTGCTGTGCTCGAGCAGAGCTTCTTGTGCTCGAGTGACACAGCTCCTCACTCGAGCAGTACCTCCTGTGCTTCGAGTGAGACTCCTGCAAAAACACATTTTGGCCACTCCGATGCCAAAGTCAGTATGATTATCATCAAAACAAACATTTAATTAAACTTTTTAATAAGAAAACTTACAACTCATTGGGATTAACCATTCCCAATTCTCTTCGAATATAGAGAAATTGCTCTTTTGCAATCGGTTTCGTGAAAATATCCGCAAGTTGAAGATGAGTTGGTATGAATTCCACTTTGACATCTTTCTTTTGAACATGATCTCGAATGAAATGATGTCGAATGTCTATATGCTTGGTTCTTGAATGTTGTACAGGATTCTTTGCCAAGCTTATCGTGCTAGTATTATCACAATAGATTGGGATTTCTTTTAAATAAATTCCCAAATCTTGAAGTTGTTGTTTTAACCATAGCACTTGAGAACAGCAGCTTGCTACAACTATATATTCAGCTTCAGTTGAAGATAATGAAACCGTGTTCTGCTTCTTGCTGAACCATGACACTAGAGAACCTCCGAGAAATTGACATTGTCCACTGGTACTCTTTCTGTCAGTTTTATATCCACCGTGATCTGAATCTGAATATGCCATTAGATACTCGTTCCCTCTCTTTGGATACCAAAGTCCAAGCTCTGAAGTATCTCCTAGATATTTGAAAATTCTTTTTACTGTCTCTGCATGAGATACTTTAGGATTGGATTGATACCTTGCACACATTCCTACACTGAACTGAATATCTGGCCTGCTTGCTGTAAGATAGAGTAATGAACCAATCATTCCTCTATACTTTATGATGTTGAAGCTTGGTCCCTTTGCATCAGCATCCAGCAATGTTGTAGAACTCATTGGAGTATCAGCTCCATTAGTATTATCTAGTCCATATTTCTTCAGCAACTCTTTCAAATACTTTGTCTGAGATATAAATATGCCATTCTTCTTTTGTTTGATCTGAAGTCCAAGGAAGAAGTTCAATTCTCCCATCATGGACATTTCAAATTCACCCTGCATGATCTTAGAGAAATCTTGACACATAGATTCGTTAGTAGCACCAAAAATAATATCATCAACATAAATTTGAACTATTAGAATATCACTTTTGTTATGTTTGATGAATAGAGTTGTATCGACTTTTCCTCTGACAAAACCTTGATCAAGAAGAAATTTGCTTAGTCTTTCATACCAAGCTCTGGGTGCTTGTTTCAAACCATATAGTGCTTTCTTAAGTTTGAAGACATAATCAGGTTTTGTTTCATCTTCAAAACCCGGAGGCTGTTCGACGTAAACTTCCTCCATAATATAACCATTTAGAAAAGCGCTTTTTACATCCATTTGATAAAGTTTGAAACTTTTGATGCAAGCAAAAGCTAAGAGTACTCGTATTGCTTCCAATCTTGCCACTGGAGCATATGTTTCCTCATAATCAATACCTTCTTCTTGATTATAGCCTTTGGCAACCAATCTTGCTTTATTTCTTACAATGATTGCTGATTCATCAAGTTTGTTTTTGAAAACCCATTTGGTCCCTATAACCGTATGGTCTTTAGGTCGAGGAACCAAATCCCAAACTTGATTTCTTTGAAATTGATTTAGTTCTTCTTGCATAGCAATCACCCAATCATTGTCAGATAAAGCTTCTTCTATATTAGAAGGCTCAATTTCAGAAATAAAAGCTGAAAAAGTTACCTCATTAAGGATTCTATTTCTGGTTTTGACACCTTCATGAATATCTCCTATAACTTGATCAATTGGATGATCTTTCATATGTCTCCATGCTTTGGGTTGAGCATGATCATCGACATCTTCTATATTTTGAAAATCATTTGTTTCAAAATCATCCTGATTTGAAATGGATTTGTTTTTCTTGATTGAATCCATTTCTTCTTCATCATTAAGTTTTGTCTGAGATTCAATTTCATCAAACACAACATGAATAGATTCTTCAATAGTACATGTTCTTTTATTGAAAACTCTATAAGCTTTACTTCTATTAGAGTATCCTAGAAAAATACCTTCATCAGACTTAGAATCAAATTTACCTAAATTTTCCTTACCATTGTTATGAATGAAGCACTTACACCCAAAGATATGAAGATGAGCAATGTTTGGCTTCCTTCCTTTGTAAAGTTCATATGGTGTCTTTCCAAGAGATTTGCGAATATATGCTCTGTTTGAGATATAGCATGCAGTACTCATTGCATCTGCCCAGAACACTTGTGACATTTCTTTTTCATTAAGTAAGGCTCTTGCCATTTCTGTAAGCACTCTGTTCTTCCTCTCCACTACTCCATTTTGTTGAGGTGTTCTTGGAGCTGAGAAGTTGTGATCTATCCCTTCGTTGTTGCAGTAATCTTCAAACAATTGATTATCAAATTCTCCTCCATGATCTGTTCTAATAGAAACAATAGCAACACCTTTCTCATTTTGAACCTTTTTGGCAAACATAATAAATTCAGCAAAAGTTTCATCTTTTGAGCCAATGAATATGGTCCAAGCAAATCTAGTAAAATCATCTACAATTACTAACGTATATAAATTTCCTCCAAAACTTTTTACTCTTGCAGGTCCTACCAAATCCATATGAAGTAATTGTAAAGGTTTTGAAGTAGAAATTTCATATTTTGTTTTAAAAGAAGATTTAGTTTGTTTGCCTTTTTGACATGCTTCACAAATCATGTTATCTTTGAATTTTAGCTTAGGAAGGCCAACAACTAAATCTTTTCTGATCAATTTGTCAAGTTGATTCATATTGACATGAGCCAAACGCTTATGCCATAACCAACTTTCCTCTGATCGACTCAGAAAACAATTTTCAGAGGAATTTGAATTAAAATCAATTGTATAACAATTACCGTCCCTTTGAGCTCGGATTTTTGCCTTGATAGTTTCTTTGTTTAGAGGTAGATCTTTCTTACTGACTATCAAGCATTCTTTTGAGTCGAAGATCACCCAGTTATCTTTGTCAGTGCTTTGGCTCACGCTTAAGAGATTGTGGCATAAACCTTCAACATAATATACTCCGTTGATTTGAAAGCCATCTGTTCTTCCCACTTCACCAATTCCAGCAATACGACCGGATTGATTTCCTCCAAAAGTCACCTTTCCTCCTTCTCTAGGTTCAAACATGGTGAACTTATTTTTGTCACCAGTCATGTGTCTCGAACATCCACTATCGATATACCATTTGTTCGCTCGAGATGCCTTGAGACATACCTAGAATAAGATGATCAAGTTTTAGGTACCCACGCTTTCTTGGGTCCTTTGTGGTTAGTATTTGGAATATGTGTCCCTTTCGGAACCCATTTATATGTTCCAACAACCTTTCCCTTTTTGAAGTAACATGATGAAGTATAATGTCCTTTCCTATTACAAAAATTGCATGACACAAATGGATTTGATGTATGCACAGAATTCCTAAAATATTTAATATAGTCTCTACTACTCTTCTTATTCTTATTATGCACAGCATTATATCCAATTCCAGATTTATCAAAGGAAACTTTCTGAGAGTTTAAGATAACCTTGAGAGTTTCACTTCCTTTAGTAAATTTTTCAACAATCTTTGTTAAGTCTTCTATTTTCTTATCTTTCTCTTTACACATTTCATGTGATGATATGACATTACTTTCTAATTCTTTTACTTTCTTCTTATAACTAACCATTTCTTTAGCAACTTTAATGAACTCAGTATGCAATGCATTATATTCAGATAATAATTCATTATAAGAGGGTTCGGAGTCACTTACCTCAGAGTCTGATTCTTCTTCCTTAGCTACCAAGCATAGATTGGCTACTTCGTCGTTGTCATTTTCTTCGTCTGACGAACTATCACCCCAAATAGATGATATATATGCTTTCTTTTTCTGCTTCCTTTTGTCTTTATTTTTGAAGCATTCAGATTTGATGTGTCCTGGTTTCCCACATTCATAGCACACTATTTGTTGTTCTTTGTTTTCTTTCTTGCTTGATCCACCTTGATAGTTCTTGAAATTCCTTTGTCCTCTTCTGTAAAATTTCTTGAACTTTCTTACTATCATTCCCATTTCATCATCACTAGGAACATCTTCATTTTCGGAAGTTTCTTCTTGTTCTTTGATAGCTTTAAGTGCAACTCCCTTTTTCTTTTTATCATCGAATTCTTCGAGTTCCTTTTTGAATCTCAACTTACCTTCATATTCAGAAAGACTTCCAAAGAGAGCAGCTACGGATCTCATAGACTCTCCTTTGGCTTCTTCAATGGCTGTCACCTTAGCTTCCCACTCTTTTGTAAGAATATTAAGAATCTTTCTTACCTGGGAATTTTGATCAAACGACTTCCCAAGAGCAGATAATTGATTAACAAGATGAGTATACCTTAGTTCAAATTCTGATATACTTTCTCCAGATTTCATACGAAATAAATCATATTCTGTAATTAAAGTATTGATTCTATTCTCTTTAATTCCAGATGTACCTTCGTGAGCAATTTCAAGAGCATCCCACATATCTTTGGCAGTAGGTAAAGTACATATACGAAAATATTCTTTTTGACTAAGAGCACTCTGTATCATTAAAATGGCTTTGCTATTTAATGTTACTAACCTCTTGTCATTCTCGTCAAACTCATCTGGGCTCTTTTTAACAGTTCTATCTTCGATTTTCTTCATTGGAACATAGTCACCATCTTGTATAACATTCCACAATCCATACTCGTTGGCCATCACGAACACTCTGAATTTGGCTTTCCAGAACGAAAAATGTTCTCCAGCAAAACCAGGAGGTCTAGTGATTGAGGCTCCATCAGGAAGGATATTTTCACCCATTGTTGCCATTTGACGGATCCTTCTCAAGCTGTTAGGCTCTTCGGAGAAGACAAGGCTCTGATACCAAATGTAAGAGGCAAGCTTCACCCAAGAGGGGGGTGAATTGGGTGATGTTATAAATTTTTCGTTTGAGATGGTGATATGTAAATATAGTGGATAGAGTAGAGTAGAGAAGATTTGAGCACAGAGAGTTATACTGGTTCGGCCTAACAACAATGCCTACGTCCAGTCCTCAGAGATCAAGACCTACTGAGATTTTCACAATATCTCCAAGATTCAATGGGCTCTCAGAACGCCACAAGACAACAATCGTCCTTGAATGGACTACGAGCAGAAATATTCTCTCAACAAGAAACTTCTCTCCCCCTTACGACAAGCCTTATGTGCAGAGAAACAACCTATGATTCTTCTCACTTGCTTATGTATACAAGACTTATGAGCAGCAACGTTTTCTTCCGCTTACACCACTGTAAGTCTTATGAACAACAACGTTCTCTCCTGCTTGTATCTTATAAGGGCTTATGAGTGAAAGATACTACAAGGAATTCTCTCAACTGCTTCTCTCGTAAGGAATAACTACCCTCTCAAGATCCCAATACCTTGAGATTACACAAACATAGAATTTTGAGTTTGTATGAAGACTCTCTTACAGAGTAAATGAATAAACACTGAAGATCAAAAGTGTATACAGAGAAAACAGATGAATAACAGAGAATTAATATGAGCTTGTGAGTTCTTGCGCTATGTTCTTATGTTTCTCCGTGAGTCTCTGTGTATATATATAGTTGCTCCAACTTTTGCCCGTTTGGAATTTCTTCAGTTGTGGAGCGGGACATTTGAAAATATTGGCAGACATGCGCATGTTGAATAATCTGAGTGTGGTCGGTGACAGCGTGTATATAATCATATTGTCTGCCGTTATTTGACTTTTCCTCATGTGGTCCACTTCCAACGTTTATATTCCTGTATTATACTTTTAAAATAATCAAAACAATGTTAAACAATGATAAAGAGTAGTGATGATATGAATAAACAATAATCAATCATATTCGGAATGAACGTTGTGATTCTTAGCATTTTCGGTGGTCAAACAGGGCATCACTCGAGCATGAAAGATTCACTTCGAGTGATCTCCTATTTTCCTTCATATACCTCTGTTATCGGGTTGTGCTTCCATGGAAAATTAGAGAGAAAAGATCTTCACTCGCGGGTGAAGAGAGGCCTCACTCGAGCACAAAATCTCTGCTCGAGTGATCTTTACACTTTACACTGGGAATGTCTTCTCGGGTCATCACTCGCATTCCATTTTGACACGAGTGAGAATTTGCACTCGCGAGTGATATGGACCCTCACTCGAGCACACTTACCTTTGCTCGAGTGAGAAGCATATTCTCAAGGAATATGCTCTCTAAACCATCACTCGCATCAGAATTCCAGAGGGATAGAATTTTCACTCGCAAGTGATTTTGGTCCTCACTCGAGCACACTTACCTCTGCTCGAGTGAGAAACATATTCTCAAGGAATATGCTCTCTTGAACAAGCACTCTCAACTGATCTTGAGAGGGATGGACAAATTACTCGCAAGCATATCTGAACTTCAAGACTCTCGGCCAAGTACTCGCAGTGCCTTGCTCGAGTAGAGAAGAAAGCATGCCTTTGCTTGCTCTCGGCCAAGCACTCGCATACCCTTGCTCGAGTGAATATAGGAAGCATACCATTACCTGCTCTCGGCCAAGCACTCGCATACCATCACTCGCATCCGTGCTCGAGTGAGAATGACTTCTCTGCTCGAGTGCATACTTTGTGCTTCGAGTGATCCATTGATTACAGAGGGAGAATGCTTCTCGGGTACTCACTTCCTGGCTTTCTCTCACACCTGCTCGAGTACAGAAGTGATTTGTGCTCGAGTGCAGATTTCATGCTCGAGCACTCAAGTGCATTTTCA
Organism: Inga laurina; assembly: GCA_963855925.1. Classification (NCBI taxonomy): domain Eukaryota; kingdom Viridiplantae; phylum Streptophyta; class Magnoliopsida; order Fabales; family Fabaceae; genus Inga; species Inga laurina. The sequence goes on from OY979705.1 coordinate 60,000,385, forward strand.
CAGCAGATATCAGCAAACATCAAATATGCATTTGGTAACTTCAAAACTTTTCTTAACCTTCTAAAAACATGTTTTGCACATAATTGAATTATGGTTATCATCAAAACTTGGGATCTAACAAATTCAAGATTTAGGGATATACTTAAATGAGATTCCAATTTATTGTGACAACACTAGCACCATAAGCTTAGCCAAGAATCCTATGCAACATTCAAGGACCAAACACATAGACATCCAACATCATTTCATTCGAGATCACGTGCAAAAGAAGGATGTCAAAGTAGAATTCATCCCATCACACCTTCAACTTGCTGACATATTCACAAAGCCAATAGCTAAAGATCAATTCCTATATATTCGAAGAGACTTGGGAATGGTTAATCCCAATGAATTGTAAGTTTTCTTGTTAATTATTTTACTTAAATGAGTTTTTTATGATAACCATACTGACTTTGGCATCGGAGTATTAGAAATTGTTTTTGCAGGCCTGTCACTCAAGCACAGGACGTGTCACTTGAGTGACAAGCTCATACTCACTCGAGTCAGCCAACACTGCTCGAGCACAGAACTATTGAATATACTCTGTTTCTAAGCATGTAAAACAAGGGTTAACAGAGGAGATAAAGTACCAAGAGACTATCTGAAGTGCAACAGTTATACTTATTCTCACTCGGGTGAGAGAGATCCTCACTCAAGCATGGTATGAACATACCTGAAGTGAAGTAAGAGCACTCGAGTATAAAGGAAGGAATTTTTACAAGTACTTATTCAAAGCATGGTTACTCAAATGATTTTGGAGGATTTGAGTACAAAGATGAAAAATATAGCAAGAAATATTTAAACCAGGTATGCTTTTACATGCTTTATCAAAATTGTTTGAATGTTACTCGAGCACAGTATGAATAACACTCGAGCACTAGGGTTATTGCTCGAGTGTTGCAACTTATATTAGTTACGTGATAGCTCAGACCGTCGAACTTCCTGCTCTCACTCGAAGCGTTGCGTCACTCGAAGGTCGTCTCTCTTCACCTCCAACCGTTACCTATCGATCAAACATCTTATTTTGCTTCAAATCACCGTTACAACCCTAATTCTGAAATTTTTCTCACTCAATCTTTAGTAAATCTGTAATTCTTGTTCTTTTCATTTCGTTTCTAAATGGCTAGAACTAAGATTCCTGTTATCGCCCAAAGATCTCATTCACCCTCTCCCACTCATTCTGTTGCTAGTTCCTCAGGAACTCCGGTACCAACACCTTCATCTCCTATAATGTCTTCTTCACCAACACCTCCTCCTAAACCCGAAACCAAAAAGAGAACTCCGGCCAAGAAAGCTCATCTTAAACCTCAAATAGATAAGAAGGATCAACCTCTGCAAAAGAAACCAAAGGGTGTGGTTTTCAAAGAACCAATGATTACTCTGTCTCAATCCAAAGAAGTCAAAGAAAGAGGAAAGAAGAAGGACACTGAGCAACCACAACAATTTTCTTCTTCCTCCGATGATACATTCAATATGCAACTCTGGGAAGCAATGGAGAGGTCAAAACTTGACAAGTTGGTTGGAAAAATTGCCTCTCAAGCCGGTGTCTCAAGTTTAGGGGCAATCCAGTATGGCTGCTTCAAGGGTACCTTCTACATCATAGGCTCCAGAGGAAGAACAAGTCACAAGTCCTCCTGAAGGTTTCAATGTTGAGGAACTGAAGCCATTACAATAGAAGGTATATGATACTGAGTTTGCACATAGACATTTTTGTCCTATAGTTAATGTGGACTTAGATTATCTGAAGAAGAATTTTCATTTGGATTTATATCCCTATCTTGAATTCTATGCTCCCTGGCTAAATATTTACATTCCTTATTCACCCTTTGTTGTGAAAACCTTTTATTGCAACATGAAATCCCATAACATTAAATCTAGGGCTGGAGAATTGATTGAGGAAGCAGTATCTACCACTGTTAGAGGTCAATTCATTATGGTATCTACTAAAATTATTAATGATTTACTTGGGTATGTTGTACCACCTCCAGAACCACCTACTCTTTCAGCCAATGAAGCCTTTTGGCTTTTAAGACCAAATGACCCAATAGGCCCTCTTAATTTTAAGCCTATTGACATGCCTGATTCTTATCGAGCCCTTCACTACATATACTCTCGTAGCATGGTTCACAAGTCTAAAAATTTTACCCATTTTGCTCAGAGAGATTATTATTTGCTAGCCTCCTTCCTAGTCGGGCAACAAAGAAATATGGGGCAAATCATTTTTAGTGAGATGAGAAGATTTCGATTTTCTTCATCAAAATCCACGACTATACCATATCCTCAACTTGTGTCCCTCATCCTCATGAAAAACAAACTATGGTACTTGGAAGGAACTGAGAGGGTAATCATTCCAAGGTTTGGCAAGACTCAACTGACTCACATGAGTATCAATCTTCTAGTGAGTCGAACCAGGGCTACATCGCAGAGAGAAGGCACTCCATCAAGGGGTGATGAGGCTCAGTCGTCTGCTCAAGGTCAGGTTCCCCCTCCATCTTTCCTGAATGCATTACTTTCCACTCATCCGACTGAAGTGATCAATCAAGCTGTGTCTGGCTTGAAAAAAGGAATTGATGACTGAGTATGAGAAGTTGGTGGACAAAATGGAGTTACAAGTCTTAAAGTTGGTAGACAAGGCTAATACCAATTTTGACTTGATGTTCAGACTCAAGATGACATGTCAAGAAGGATCACTGATATGGAGATCTTCTTACACTCTCACTTTCCAGCTACATCTTCTGAGGTGCCACCTGAGACCACTTCTGCTTTGACTTCACCTCCTCATCCACAGACACATGTTCTCTTCATCGATCCAGATTTTAATGTTGATATAACTTATGATCGGTTGCCTTCACCACCACCTTCAGCCTTTATTCCTCAGCCATCATCTCTACCTTTTGAGCCGGAGCCAGTAGACCCTTCCACTGCTATGGTTCCCTTTATCCCATCATCTGATCTCACTTTTCCTCAGCCCCCTTCTGATGTTAACAAAACGGGGGAGAAGGATTTGTGATGGTTTTCTGAGCTTTCATGGGGCGTATTGGGTGTTTGGGTAGTTTTTGTGTATTGGGGTAGGATGATGATTATTGTTATTTTTAAGTTTATTTTTGTTTCTGCTGACATGGTTGTATATGGTCTTTATGGGTAGATGATGATTCAAACTTAATATTGTACTTTTTCAATTTACTAATGGTTATTTTCAAGTTTATTAAGTTTTCTATTCAATTTAAATTGTTTCTCTGATATTATGACTTATCTTGGTTATTAAGTGTCTAATGGAAGTATTGCAGGAAACATGTGAAGATAAGTGCAAAAATCTGAACTTGAATCTAAACTTTGGTGAAGATATGCATTTGGAAACATTGATGTTGTTTTTAAAAATTTTCACTCTAATCAAGATTTTTTTTAAAACTAATCACAAAGGTTTTGTCATCATCAAAAAGGGGGAGAATGTTAGATCCCAAGTTTTGATGATGACAAAAGGTAATTGTATGCAAAATATGGTTTTACAAGTCTAAAGAAAGATTACCAAGTTACCAAATGCATATGGCAAAGTTTTGTAATGTCTGCTGTCAGATTTAACTGATGCACTCGAGCAACAGAGCTAGCACTCGAGCATGAAGCTCTTTTACACTCGAGCAGATGCGAGTGTTGGAGAGAAAGTGTTTGCCCGAGAGCAAATTACTATCAGAACTACTGATGCACTTGAGCACTGGAGATAGCACTCGAGCATCAGGCTCTTTCTCACTCGAGCACATGCAAGTGTTGGACAAGAAGTGTTTGGCCGAGAGCAATTACTGTTAATCTTACTGATGCACTCGAGCATTATAACCAACATTAGAGCATGAAGTTGGTTTGCAATCGAGCACTAGCGAGTGAGGGACTGCAAGTGTTTGGCTGAGAGTCATGAAGAACAGAGAAGCACAAGCATGCCCGAGTGAGAGTTCATATGCTTGAGTGATATATCAGCACTCGCGAGTGAGAAATCTAACTCTCTCAATTTTGATGCAAGTGCTGAAGACAAGAGTATATTACAGGAGAATATTCTTCTCACTCGAGTAGGAGTATGTATGCTCAAGTGAGGGCCCACATCACCTGCGAGTGTAAAATCACACTCTTGCTAAAATGGTATGCGAGTGTTGTCCAGAGACGGGTCTCTTAGTGTAAAGAACAAGGACACTCGAGCAGAAGAAGTTATGCTCGAGTGAGGCCCCACATCACTCGCAAGTGAGAAAATGAACTCTCTCAAATCATATGGAAGTGCAAGTGTAAAACTGAAGCAAAAGGAGAAAATATGCTAGTTCACTCAAGTGAGCCCCCTCAGTGCTCGAGTGATACTCTTCCAGAAGATAAAATACACCAGTCTTACTGCGTTCAATCTGAATATGGTTTAATGATATTTATTTATCTTATTGTCACTTATTATTATTATTTAACATCATTTTAAAAGTATTATAAGTGTGATACAGGGGTTTGAACGTTTGAAATAAATAGACACAGAGGAAGTCAAACAATGGCAGATAGCATCATTATGATCATCCAAGCACGTACCTACCACGTTCAACAATTTCAAACGTACGCATGCCGTTCCATAGTAACATGCCCCGCTCCGCAATGATTATTATTCAAACGGGCAAAATTGAACATCTATAAATACAGAGGTCCAGAGATCATCAATAACAACGAAGCATAAGAATTCACATAAGCAAATTCATGAGTCTCTGTTATTCATATTTTCTCTGTATTCATACCGTTCTCTAGTGTTTATCATACTTGCTCTGTAAGAGAGTCTATATACACTTCAAATTCTATTTTCATTTGATCTCAAGGTATTGGGACCTTGAGAGGGTAGATATCCTTACGAGAGAAGTAGTTGAGAGAATTCTTAGTTAAACTTTCCACTCATAAGACTTATAAGATACAAGCAGTAGAGAACGTTTCTGCTCGTAAGACTTACAGTGGTGTAAGCAGGAGAGAACGTTGCTACTCATAAGACTTGTATACATAAGCAAGTGAGAAAGGTCATAGGTTGTTTTTCTGCATGTAAGACTTGTCGTAAGGGGGAGAGAAATTTCTTGGTGTTTGAATATTTCTGCTCGTAGTCCATTTGAGGACAATTGTTGTTTTGTGGCATTCTGAGAGCCCATTAAATCTTGGAAGCATAGTGAAAATCTCAGTAGGTCTTGATCTCTGAGGACTGGACGTAGGCCTGGTTTTTAGGCCGAACCAGTATAACTCTCTGTGTATTAATCTTCTCAACTCCACTCTATCTACATCTATTGTCATATCACCACATCAAACAAAAAATTTATCACATCACCCAATTCACCCCCCTCTTGGATGAAGCTTGACTCTTTCAGCCTTTCCTACAACATAACATAACAACTACTATATGTCTTTCTTACTTTTTCATTTGTTGGTTGTCACCTATAATGGACAACACCTTTTACGTATGTTTGTTCTTCTCATGTGTTACAAGCCACCATAAGCAATCAACCTTTGTCTGCTCAATTTGATCATGAGACAGCTTAGGCATGGTATTCCCCTCTTTGTCTTGTGAGAGCCATCCCAACCGTGTAATCATCAAAGAACATGGACACCACAAGAATCACTGCAAATAGAATGCCACATATACAATTCTAAAGTTAAAAAAAATCGTACAGAGAAGCTAAATGTCAATGTCATGAAAAACAAAAAAAATACTAACATATCACATTGGAATTCACTTTTTCCTAGTTCACTTGGTTAGGTATTTCTTTTCCTTTGCCAAATACTTTGGGTTTAACTCTTTGAAGTATGTTAACGATGCAATCTCTCTACATGAAGAAATAACATTTGTCATATCACAAGGCATTAATGATAGCTTCTCAATGACCATTCACAACTTCATATGTGGAGTTGACAACTCAGTGCATATAGTTAAGTTGTAGTGCTTACACACTGGCTTGCCAACTATTCCTTGGCACAAAAATCTTCTTGTTGCTTTTGGCTCAATCTCTTGGTTATAGTTGTTTGGTCAGCCCCAATGTTGCAATGTAGGAGCAAAAATGAAGTCACAATCCCCAATGTTGTATGTAATATGTTTAGGAAGGATCTCTGCTTTATGTGCTTCCCATGACCAGTTATTTGGATCCGCAGACATTTTTTCCATTAACTCTAAAGAAAAAATGTGTCTAGTCACACAACTAGACTTGTGTAATTGATCCCCCACCAAGGTCATCACAACCATTGACATCAGCTGTTCACAATTATGTAAATGTAAGTAACTCATAGACTAAACTAACAAAGTATGACTTTATTCTACATGTTACTTACCTTGTTATTAATCCACCCTTTTTCACATAAACCATATAGTCCACCTTAGGTGGCAAAATAATCATACATATCTACAAACTCCTTAATACAGAGACAAGTATAGCAAGTCAGTTTTTGTGGTTTAAATCGATATAGATAGAAGAAGTTTAATGACTTACTCCTGGGCTTCCTCTTTGTTACATCTTATTGTGCACAATTGATATAAAGCTTCCTTGTCCTTGTCATCTTTTGTTCTCTTCTTACCCATAGTTGTCACTCAAGGAGAGCCAATAACAGGTTTTTTTACCCTTGTAGATTTTCTCAATTGTAATTCTTGCACCCCTTTTGATTCATCTTTATTACACCAATCTTTATCATTACCTTCCTTTCCTTCAGTTTTTTAGACTCATATTCCTCTTTCTCCCCTACTAGATTCACCTTCATTTTCTTCCTCTGACCCTTCGTCTTCATTTGTAGACTGAACTTCGTCATCTTCTCCTTTTCTTATGCCAGCCCCGTCATCTTTACTTACTAATGAAAGTTGTTCATCTTTACTTTCTAATGTAGATTATTTGTCTTCCAAATTTTCTTCCCCTTCATCGATTCCCCCCCCCAACAGCCTTTCCTAAAGGGAAACTAGTTCCTCTTGCACCATGACACGACCCTTGACATCAATCTTTCATATGTTCTCTTAATTTCCTATAAATTAAGAGGAAAAATTAATCATAGAATAATTTTGACAGAATATGAAGCTAACATCAAATTTCAATACTTACTAGGTGTGTTAACATATTTTGTTGATGCAATTTAGAAGAGGGACCCCCAACTATATTACCCACAGAATGTAGCAACCCTTGGTTACTTTCCTTCTCTATTTACACTCCACTATTGATGTTATTATCATTCCAATATCCAATCGCATCGTCATTTGTAGAGGCTTGTAGTTGGCTGAGGGGAAAATGTTATAAGCAAAAAACTTGTATCAAATTAAAATAACAACTTACCAGCAATAAATTTCAATATGTAATGCAGCAATTTACCACTCATTACACATTGCCAACTTAGGTTACATAGATAAAACTCGCACTTACCATCAGAAAATATATACATCCTCCTATATGGATTCTTCCTAAAGCTTTCCCTTTTCTAACTTTTTTCTTGTATAGTGCAAGTGAATTGGATAGTTCACTCAACACGAAGGTCGACCAATCATAGTCCACAAAAGCTCTTTTTATTGCCACTATCACGTTTAACACTTAGTCACTCACTTTGATACCTACTCTGAGACACAAAAGGGTTCCTAATGCATACATAACAAAGAGGAATTCAAAATCTGGATCCTCCTCTCTCTCAATTAGCCATTTTTTGATCATTTTGTACGGCACTGTCCCATACAATGTCTTCAATTGCTGAAAACCTTCAACTTCCTTCCTGACATTTCTTTCAATGTCCCCCCATAAGGTATGCCCATAAATTCTTTTACATCTTCCCAGCAGATGTGAAGTGACCTCCCTCGAATCGAAACATTGATAGTTAAAGGGTCAAATGCACCCATAAACTAACCACAAAAATATGGGGGATTTGTGAACAACATATGTTAACCAATTTATCAAATCAAACTTTCTTTAGGCGCTCCATGTAACACCCTAAATTTTTTCCCCCAATATGCCTTATAAGTATTTGTGGAATTTAGTGAAATAGAAGAATGGATTTTGGGGAAATTTGATATGCTACTAGTGCAACTTTCCTGTGAGACAATGAGTTTGTCAGGTAGACTTGGATGAACAACTGATGATAAAAAATTTTGAACTTTCACAGGGTGAAAGTAGACATTCTAAGATTTAATTTGATAGGTCATATAAATCATTTGAATCTATATACAAAGAGTTATGAATTTTTGAAATAAACCCAGAAAAACTGTCCATTTTCTAGAACAACATTTAAAAACTTAAATTTTGGGAATTTTGTGATTCTATTGGCAAAAGTCTATATTTTTCCTTGAAACTAGACTCAATAAGGGTTCTATAGCCTTTGGAATCACTCTAATTCGATGTCAATAATTTTAGTTATGAGCTTCCAAAGTTTAGACAGAAAATCTGCCATAATTTCCAATAAATCCGAGAATAAAGAAAAATGTAATGGCAAACTTGTAATTTTTCCAAACAAGCATAAAATCAATTATTTTCCAATTAATTGAGGTTAAATTCAATTAATTAAGAAAAATAAAGGGGAAATATATATTGGAATATTTTGGTCAAATAAATATGAATTTATAAAAAATTGGAGCAAAAGTGCAAATTTGACCGAAATTGTGACACAAGGTATACACGTAACTTGAACAAGTTATGAAGCCAATTGAGTCCAAAAGGAAGGACCCTAAGGCATCTCTTACATGTAACATGGGGAGTGAAATATTAGTTGCGTGTCAATTGAGCTTATGACACAATTGGATGATGATAGAAATTATTACATGAAAATTCAAAGTTTGGAATTTTTGGAAATTAAATAAATAATTTGATTGAACCATATTTTCTATGATTTTTAGTAATTAAATTGGGATTTTTGATGGATTTTAGGGGACATAATTGCATGATTAAGAACTATTTTTAATTAGAAACATTTGTATTGAATTAATTGTAAATAAGGGCAAAATGGTCATAAATTTGTTAATTATTCATACAAATGTTTTCTTGGATTTTTGATATTATTTTGTGCTTAATTTTTGCATTATAGGTGCTCAAGAAGGAAATTTGAGATTTAGGAGGTTCAAATTAATGGGCCAAGTGAAAAAAGAAAAACCAAGCTTACTAATTCTCTGTTCAGTATTGTGAAAAGTAAACAAGTTCTCAATAACGCATGAAACTGAATTTTGTAAATGTTTTTAATTAATTTCTTGTACAAGGCTTGAAAAAGACTTTGAACATTTACCTCTTGAATTCCATATTATGAAATTCATTGGGAAACCATAGGTCTATCATTAATCAAATTAGTGCCAAGGTCACTCATTGACCATATCCTCCATCCCTTCATCAACATTATTCAGCTCATTATTGCAACCCACAATGGTTGAAACCTCTATGTCAACTTCGGGAATTTGGGCTAGATCAATGTCATCGATTATAGGCCCACTTTGGATTGGGACATGAGTTCAAGAACACGTCTGGCATTATTAATTGATATTGCAAAGCTGAAAAAGGATTAGAAGTCTCTGGAGGCCCGCATCCGTTTTTTACTTCACCATTACATGCCTCCTTTTACTAGTTCCCACTGGGACCCACACTGAGGAATTATTATCATTAATTATTAATTTATTATCAATATGTTAGTGGCCCAACGCTTTTTAAATTTAGATTCATTGGAATCCAATATGAGAGCATTGGATGGTTTTCTATAGATATGAGGATATAATTCGTTGGAATCCCACTGGGACCCAGATGTATGGGATATTGGATGGTTTTTTTTGCCCAATTGAAGAATTTGATTCACTAGAAATCAAACTACAGACACTGAAAGTCTAAGTCTGAAACAAACAAAAACGGAAAGCTGAAATTAAGCTTACAGACACACTAGATACTACCAAAACCAAAGAACCAACTGCAGCCAAGATCTTGTAGGTCAAAGGTATGGGGCCATTTTTATTCCACCAAGATCAAATGAAAGGGCGATAGAGGGTGGTTGTCCAAAGACATGCTCGTCTGAGCCCATCCTCCTTGATGCCAATATCACTGCAGCTTCAAATACAGCTTCAAATCGATCCCTTATAATAGGAAAGTGGTTAAACATCTGGGATTTGAGAACAAAACCCAGAAGAACAACGATCATAGTAGAAGAAAGCCAACCTCCCACACAACCAATATTAACCCATAAAAGAAGGAAAAACCAACAACACCCAAACATCTGTAAAAGTGTGTAGTTGAAGAATCAAGAAGTTGGCTTTGGAAGACATAAGAGGTAAGTAGTTGATGCACTTTGGTATAATTACCTTTGGTATTGGTTAAGTTTTGGAGAACTTTGGAATTTACCCTGATTTTAGCCTAATTATGAAATGTATGAATTAGCTAGTGTTTTGTGATGAAATAGATACCAAATAGTGTCTTGGTGTCAATGATTGTGGTTTGGATTTGAAAAGGGAAAGTTTGATCATTAGGTGATATTGGGTGCAATGTGGTTAGAAGTGATGAATATGTCATTGTGATAAAATTTTGGTTGTTTTGAGTTTACCAATAGGTTCCTTGTGGAATTTTAGAGGGGAATGAGTTTTGGTATAAGTGTTGGGACGATTGGAACCAGTTTTGGTAAATCTAGAAAATCATATAAGTTGTTGCGATCTGGCTTCTGATAAGCTTCACTCGAGTGCAGTATGAAATTCTAGATATTTTGGTTAAGTCTTCAGGCAAAAATCACGAGTGTACTTTTGTTTCCATGAGTGATATAGGTCATCACTCGAGTGCAGCTCCCTGTGCTTGAGTGAGGGAGTAAGTTTAAGACTTTGCAGTTTATGGTTGCTCTCAGGTAGTCACTCGTTGTGCCTTACTTCTTGGTGCTCGAGTGCATTTGAGATTATCACTTGAGTGCGGTTTTCTGTGCTCGAGTGAGGGTGTAAGACATATTAAGGTTTGCCCTAGGGCAAACACTTCCGGTATGACACTTTTGGGTGCTCGAGTAAAGTTGAGGGTCATCACTCGAGTGAGGTCAACTCCACTCGAGTGAGACGACCAAAACTCAGTGCTTTTGCTTCCAAAAAGGCATCTTTGGGGGTAGTTATCCAACCCTTTAGGCATATGTTTAGGCATTGTTAAGCCACCTAAAGATTTTATATGAATACCAATTTAAAGTAATATGGAATTAAAAGCTTGGAAAAGAGATTGATCTATTGTCCCTGATTTGGTTTATAGGATTTGACATTTGCCGTCTTCATGAGCCTCCTGTGCCAGTGAACGTCAGAAAGGAACAAGCTAGTGACTTCTTCTTTATACCATATGTGATGCATTGTATGTGTGTTATATCATTGGTTTGTGATGAATTTGTATTCTGTGACATTTGGGAATATGTGTAAGCACCGCCATGCCAATAGTCCCTGAGTCACTAATAACGGTTCGGGTTAGGACGGTGTGCCTTCCCGGCGGTAAAAGGGGATGAGGATGTAGTGTGATATGTGTTATTATGTGAAAAGCTGAAAGGCTATTTGTGAAGGCTGACGAGCCAATTGTGAAAGCCAGATGGCTATATGAGCTATAAGGCTATGCGTATGCACTGCCACGCCAACAGTCCCTGAGTCGCTAACAACGGTTCAGGTTCGGACGGTGTGCCTTCCCGGCAGTAAAAGGGGATGAGGGTGGAGTGTGATTTGTGCTATTGCTGATGTATGATGATTTGCTTACATGCTGTGTGCTTATGTGTGGTATGAATTATTTGTTACTACTGGGATTCTCTTGAATCTCATTCTTTCCATTGACTAATATTTCAAACAGGACAAGTGGCTCCAAGGAGAAGCGCACGACCCGGAGCGGTTAGAACCCTCTAGGGACATTTAGTTCAAGCCATGTGGGTCATTCATTTTGGATAGGGATTACTGTATGACATTTTGGAGCTGTAAATAGTTTCTGAACGCTTGGTGGTGTAATCCCCTAACTGGGAATTGGAACCCTATAGTTATATATATATATATGAAACCCGGGGGTTGCCGGGGTTTAAGTTATAAACTTTGATATGTTTTAATGTGATATAACTGCACAGTTAATTATATTTGATATTGGAACCTGAGACCAGGATAGGGATGAAGCTTTAAAAATTTTGCAAAGTCCCTACTACTTTAAAGGGAGTTTTGAATGAGTTTTGAATTATCCGATGGTCACTAACCCATTTTATTATGTATTATCGAATCTTAATTACGCTAATCAAGGCAAGGGGTTACATGTTGGTATCAGAGCTGTAGTTCTTAGTAAGGGTAGAATTTGCTAGGATAGATCCCTTAATTGACTTTAGGGATGGAAGACCATATGTGAATAATTATGGTGTATGCAACTTGTGATAATGTATGCATACTAACTCTGTTATACTAATAGGGTAAGTTGTTTGTAGAATGAAGAAAACTAGAGGACGCCCTACTAACTCTGTTATACTAATGGGGTAAGTTGTTTGTAGAATGAAGAAAACTAGAGGATGCCCCAATGTTCCGTGTGTAGACCCAGAGGTGAAGGTCGTCAATGATAATCCACCGGATCCGATGCAAGAATTAATAGGTCTTATAAAAGATTAGCGGGACATGATCACTGAGCTAAGAAAAGAGCTCAGAATTTAAAGAGGAAAGAATAAAGAGGACCCGGTTCAGTCCACTCCAGTGGAAACCTAAGAAGAAACCCATTACGAGGACACTGCTGATGGGGTCAGCACGACCCCTGGAGTCCCCACCTCATACTGTTCCAAACCAAGAGTCTCAGGGAGTACCAGCAAGAGAGGATAGGGGTCTTCAGTTTTGGGTCACAAGATTATGCAAACATCTGCCTCCAGTGTTCAAAGGGAGGTTTGATCCTCAGGCAGCCGAAGATTGGTTGAACAGATTAGAGAAGGTCTTCAAGGTTTTGGAATGTTCTTCTGAGGTAAAAGCCTAATTGGCGGTATATAAACTAGAAGGCGATGCAGATCGCTGGTAGAGGAATGTCTCTCTCACTCTGCATAGCAGAAATGTGCCCTTGACTTGGGAATTGTTCCAGCAAGAATTCAATGAGAAATACTTTCCCAAATCAGTGCTACTTGAGAAGGAAACGGAATTTTTGAATATCAAACAAGGGGACAAGGTGTAATATCTCAAATTTAATGAAGATTAAAATTTTCTAAAAAGAAAATTTAAATGGGAATTTGATAATAAGTCAAATTATGGAACCTACAAAATTTAAGGAATCTTAAATTAGACAAAGGGAAACATTAGGGCCTAGTGTGTGTAATTAATAGGATAAAAATATACCTATATATAAGATATTCACATCCTAAATCTGATTTTTTGGTGGAGCACCGTAGTTGGCAGCTTCATCCACCCCTCTTTCATTGTTAGGTTGACACGCTATGCACACACACTTACACCTACACCTACATGATTCACCTAACCACAATTATCTAACATTCTTCAACCGTATAATCCACACTTCATGCACTCCCTCACTCTCCGTTTCTTCAAGTCAGAAAAAAAGAGAGAGCTGGTCATAGAGAGAGTGAAAGAAAGAAAGAAAACAGAATAGAGAAAGAGAGAACAAGAGAGAGTCATGAGAGCAAGAGTGATCGGTGCAATTGAGGAAGGAAGAAGAAGCTCTAAATTCCACATCCAACATCATAAATATATTTAGGTGAGTCTCCTACATATTTATCCTTATTTTCACATTGGATTTGAGTGGTTTCTGTGGTGGTTTTGTGGCTGGAATAAGAGAAAATTCGTCCGAAAGTTTCTGTCACCGAAAAGTTGTTAAACCAGTGATTGTGTGACGATTTTGGGGTGAATTTTGGAGTTCTTTGGTTATGAAATTTGCTCATTTACCTCAGTACATATGTGTAGGAGAGTATAGAGTTAAAATTCGTGAGGTTTAGAGTACAAATTCATGTATACATGCTAGTTTTCTCAATTCTGTTTTGCTGTCCGAAAAACAGAGTACATACCTGAAACTTGTAAAATCTTAAACAGAGGCTATATGTGGAATTTTCGAATGGGTCTTTTTATATAGATATTTTAGGATGTGTAGTTGATGATAGAATCAAGAAAAGTACAATTTGGAATGAAAATGGATGAGTTCTTGATTTTTGATGTTAGACTGTCAAAACTGACGTTTTTGGGAGCCAGTCAGATTTATGTTGCGTTTTGACTAGGAAAACCTTAGTGAATAATTATGAGATTTTACAGTAATATATTAGACATTTATAGCTTTCCAATGACTCCAAGAAATAATTATTTTGATATCTTTAACGAGAGTTATGATTTTTGAAAGTTAAGTCAGTAACAGAGATCATTCTGGACGTTCAAGCCTGACAGTTTTGGTTTTCGAAAATTCTGGGAACGATTAGATAACATCTAGTAGTTTTTGATATTTTTTCATGAAACTACACTTAAATAGCTTTCCATAGAATTTTAGAACACTCCATTTCGATTTTTTTAGAGTTAGTTATGAATTTTTGAAGTTTAGTTGCTGACAGATTATATTTCTGAAAGTTAGATTGGTTGTGACGAAATTTTGGAAAACCAAACCTTAACAAAAAAATTATGAAACTTTTCAGATTTAAAGAAGACATTTAGACCTTTAAATTGATGGGTAGAACATAATTTTTGGACTGGTAGATTAAAAGATATGGATTTTTGAAGTTGAGCTTTGTTTCTGAATTTCTATATGGAACAGTAATAGTTGGCCAAATTTCTGGATAATATATGTAGTCATTAATCATATTTGGATATTTTTCCATGAAATTACATTTAAAGACCTTCATTTAGGCTTTGGAATCAGTTAATTTGGAATTTTCTACAATTAGTTATGAATTTTCAAAGTTGACTGAAAATATGTCAATTTCTGGAAAATTGTGAAACTGTTGTTTGGCAGTGATTTTGTAAAAACTGAGGTTAAAAATGGATTCCTTGGATGAAAATATGTTAGAAGAGCCTGGGTCAAAATTTCTGAAAAAGTATAGTCGGACCGGGTACAGTGGGGCCGGGACCGGGTCCCAGGGGCATTTTGGTAAATTTTCAGTATAGACTAATATAACCACCAAAAATATTATGGGAATCTCTGAAGGGGTACATGAATAGGTTTTAACCTAATTCTTGTACATTTGGAATTTTAGGACCGAATTAATCGCCTGAGCCGTTGGCACATAGTTCGAGGAACTATTCGTGTGTAGCAAAAAGGGACAGAAGGTAGTAACTCTATCTCTCATACACTATGTGAATGTTGATATGCTATATGTTGCTATATTCTGTGATATGAACACGTGCCTTGGGCACATTACCTAGCTGTGGTATGGGACTCAGCTGAGGTACACGGACATGTAGGGGATCCAAACAGTCATTTGGCCCTGAGTATTGTGTACACACATGTTATAGTATGAATTTTTCATTTACATTATATGGTGCATTACATATTTAATTTTCGCATTTTATATGATGGATTATGTGTTACTACTGAGATTCCTTGGAATCTCACCCTTTTTCATAAATAATAAATGTTCCAGCGGGAACCAGTGGCTCCAAAGGCAAAGTGGAAGACATGGGCAATTAAGATGTGCAGGTCCTAAGATCAGAGTTATTTGGTTATATTAGTTTAATTTTAATATGTTGGATATTTTGGACAAATTTGTAAAATTATCAAATCATGTGGGGAAGACTCCTGTATGTAAGCTTGAATTTAATATCAGTATATTTATGCTATTCCTGTGTTGCCCACCGAACTGCGTATCATTTTCCATAAATACTTTGAAAAAGGTGAAATAAAGATAAGGGTGTGACATTTTGGTATCAGAGCAAGGATTCTGGCCACAGAATTGTCTGCTCAGAGTAAATGCGGTGGTTCTGGCAACAGGATAGTATACTGATATGCTTAATTATCGAATGATAGGAATAACGTAGTAAATTATTTCGCCTAGTTCACAAGCCCTGAATATGGAACAAACAAGCCCCAAGGAATAGTAGAATACTTAGAAGGCAGCACATAATACAATATCAGAGAGAGAGTGGTACAAGGATGACGCGGATGCCGAGAAAGCGGGTCCAAGTAAGGCTTGAGTATTAGCCTCATCCTATGACAGAATCACCAACAGGTTGATTAGTGCTTAGCCACAATTGCAAGTAGTTAAGAGTCAGGCGGAAAAGCCATTAACAGAAAAGATAGAGATAGATCTAGATTCCATTACTGATCCAGCATTGGAGCAGTATAAGTGATGCATGGCTTATAACCAAATCAAGAGTTATGGCAGCACATCAAGGGTATGTACCTACGTGTTGTCCGTGAGTACCACATCCCAGTAGACCAGAATACATTACACATGGACAGACTAACTGTAGTGAAGGGTGGTCAAGGATAGTTTAGTTTGGGGATTCTGGATGACATTGGAATCCGCACAACACTATACTCCTATCCGAACACCATATGTTGGGCCGGAAGAAGAATGAGACTATAGATTGGGGTTCAACAAACAACTTTGTGGACAACAAGGAACATATCAGGATACACATTTTGGCACACGTACTGGGATTATATATCAGTATGGTTAGTGTCTACAACAATGTTAAGTTAGCTGGTGATAGTTGCATGACTCATTGGACCAAGGGTAGTCATAGGGTAGTAGTGGTCGGAGATAGATGAAGCTAGTCACTGCGTTTTGACACAGGTGCATGAAAGTTAAGTGTGCTTAACCTTGGGGAATCCTAGGATAGGTGACACCCTAAGAAGTTAAGTTGGCAAGGTCATGGAGACTTGAGGAATAGTGATTATCTTAAGGTTTCTTCATGACTAATAATCATTTTAATTAGATGATTCAAATGATGTTTAGAACCATGGAAATGTTGATAATATAAGTACTAATCTTAATTCGAACCGTTTCTGTTGTAGTAATTGCTGTGCAGAAAAGTTTATTTGATAAGGTAATCGGAAATTTGAGGTATAGTAATTGTTTTGAGGTTTCTCCATGTTAAGTAATGATATTAATTAATTGTGATATACAGTACTATATGATGACTTTAGTATATATGTTAGCTATGATTGAGGTAGAATGATTTTTGACTCAATTGATTTTGAGGTTATAAATCTAGAATGAAATTAAGGCATGGATTCTAAATCAAGAATCAATGTTGAGCCTTAGGTTTGAGGAATGCTAAAATAACTCAGAGTTGTTTGAGGCATAGAATATAGCTAAGAATGATATGTTATAATATCTAAGCAATAATTAGCGGTGATTGTGCCGTATATCGATCCTGGATGATCTAATTTGATGATGCTGAAGGTTGAGAATATGCTAGAATCAAATCTAAGCTAAAATAGTGCTTAGGTTAAAATGCGAATCAGGTTGCACTATGGTTCTATTCATGATGGAAAGTTGAACCTTGTGGATAGTGTTGAACCTTCAGTAATGTTGTGAGGATAATACCCAAATACTGTGGAGGTTAGAATAGGCGCTATTAATTCTGATGCTTAGCAAACCTATTGGTTATATTTGAGGAAAATAATTTCCAATATATGTGATGTTAAAGTTCTAGATTTCATGATGAACCTAAAAGTTGGGTTAGGGACCCTAGGCTGTAAAATCTTACATGCTGAATATATTGTAATGGACCTATGTGTCCAGAGGTCTTAAGACCAAGTAGACTGGTGTGTCCTTTGACTGGCAAATTTATTCAAAATTGTGTTGTGCTGGTGATGATCCGTGGAATTGAAGAAAAAGAATATGAACAACAGTCTGAGGAACTCGAATGGGAGCCTCTATTACACTTGCTCCTAAGAGAGACAGTTTGCAAACATGAACAACACAACTCAATCAACAGGGGTATATTGTTTACAGAGGTTGATACCATTGGTTATAAATTTAGTGTCAATATTCCAATCTACTTGAAGAATAGAGAAGAACATGAGGAGTACCTACGAGTGGTGCTAAGACATGTTGTTTCACAGAATGGAATTTATCAAATCCCAATATCGTGATACATAATGGACAACTGTAAGAGGAGCAGCAAAAGCAAATCACAGACTAGGGGAAAAGTAGAAATTTAATATCATTCAGGAAAGGCAAGTGTAGTGACTCTTTTTCATACACTATGTGATTATCTATATGCCTTATATGCCATATTTCTTGACACAAGTTGAGACACAGCCTGGTTGGGGCGCAGAACCCAATTAGGATAGAGAAACATTTCTGGGCAGGCAGTCGTCTGCATCGGGACAGAGAAAAACATTTCTTGGCAGGCAGTTGTCTGCACAAGAACATGGCACAAGTAGGGGTCATACAGTTACATGATCTTGAATAATGTATGCACTCAGACAGTCAGATTTATGGTGTTATAATTCTGTTACTTATATGGTGTATAGCATATTTATTTATCACAATTTGTATGAATGATTATGGGTTACTATAGATGCAATTAAGATTCAACTGAGGTAGTAAGACAAGTGTAGGCAAAGAGTGTAGCCCCCACCTATCTTGATTAGGCTCGTGTGGTCTATAATAATCCAGCTTGTGTAACATACAGTGATTAAACCCATGTGGGTTATTGATAAGGCAGCCCCATCAGAGCATGTTAATCAACCCCATGATCAGGATGTACCCCTGACATGGCTAGGTCGCTGGTTAGTGCCGGGTCCTGGTTGCATCGGTGAGAATCACAAGTAACCCTGAGGCCGAAAGGCGGTGCGTAAAACATGCTGCTGAGGTGGTGTGGCCAATAGTATTACACCTTCTTTGTTGTATAGTAATGTGATCGATGTGGTCAGTAATATTACATCCTGCGTGGTGTACAGTGCAATGACCTGTATGGTCGACAGTCACACAACCCTTGTGGTTTTGTAGTGACACCTGTGAACTAGAATTGAAATGAGCCCTAGTGTAGTAGAGCATAATGGTGGTGAATATTTCTTGATAGCTATAGCCTTATAAAATGAATCACCCACTTGTGATACAATGCATGCAGTGGATGGTGCATACAGTGAATAGTACACAAAGCAACTAGTGCACAAAGTGTGATTAGAAAAGGGGCATAGTCATTGTTTCTGAGCAAAACACATAGTTGGATTAGACAATATACAATATGGCTAGTAAGGGTCTAACGGTTATTTGATCCTGAATACCAAACAGGCAGACACAATTACAGATAGTTAGCACAATTATAGACAGTCATGTCTACAGACAGGTCTATTGGTGGTAAGTCCCAGTGTACATGTTTGTGCAGGGTAATAAGACCCGAATATTCAGTGCTACAGGAATGAAAAGGGAGGTGACTGAGTTCGTCGCTCGTTGTCTGACGTGTCAAAAAGTGAAAGTTGAACATCAACGACCATCAGGACTTCTACAAAACCCAGAGATTCCTGAGTGGAAGTGGGAAAGCATTACCATGGATTTTGTGACGGGGTTACCTAAGGTTAGAAATCATGATGCAATCTGGGTGATAGTTGATAGATTTACAAAAACAGCCCACTTCCTACCTATCAGCATCCACTATTCCCCTGACAAATTGGCGGAGATTTACATCAAGGAGATTGTAAAATTACATGGTACTCCAAAGAACATCATTTCATATCGTGATCCTCGATTTACTTCCAAGTTTTGGAAGGCAGTTCACGAGGCTTTGGGTACTAAATTGAGATTCAGCACAGCATATCATCCTCAAATAGATGGGCAGACAGAGCGAACAATACAGACGCTTGAGGATATGTTGAGAGCATGCACTCTTGATTTTAAAGGTAGTTGGGACAAATTCCTTCCATTGGCAGAGTTTTCCTACAACAATAGCTATCATTCGAGCATACAAATGGCTCCATATGAGGCACTCTATGGGAGGAAGTGTCAATCGCCAATATACTGGACTGAGTTGTCAGAGAGGGAATTGTTTGGGCCAGATCTTGTTGATCAGACAACGGAGCAGATAAAGTTGATTAAGCAAAGGTTGCTAGCTGCTCAGAGCCGACAGAAAAGTTATGCAGATAAGAGGCGAAAATCTCTAGAATTTGAAGTCGGTGACCATGTGTTTATGAAAGTTTCACCATTTACAGGTATTGGCAGAGCACTAAGAGTAAAGAAGTTGCAACCGAGGTACATTGGACCATTTGAGATCTTGGCGAGGATTGGGCCAGTAGCGTACCGCATTGCTTTGCCACCGAATCTGAGCAGGTTGCACGATGTTTTTCATGTTTCCCAATTAAAAAAGTATCAACCGGATCCAGAGCATGTAATTGAATATGAAGACGTGGAAATGCGGGACAATTTGACTTATGAAGTTACACCTGACCAAATCATCGATTGGCAGGAGAAGAAGCTCAGAAGCAAGAGCATCTCATTTGTAAAAGTTGTATGGAAAGGGTTATCTCCCAGAGAGGCCACATCGGAAACAGACGCTGATATGAGAAAGTATTACCCAGAGTTTATGGCTATGAATTTGTAACAAATTTCGGGGACGAAATTTATTTTACGGGGGAAGAAATGTAATATCCCAAATTTAATGAAGATTAAAATTTTCTAAAAAGAAAATTTAAATGGGAATTTGATAATAAGTCAAATTATGGAACCTACAAAATTTAAGGAATCTTAAATTAGACAAAGGGAAACATTAGGGCCTAGTGTGTGTAATTAATAGGATAAAAATATACCTATATATAAGATATTCACATCCTAAATCTGATTTTTTGGTGGAGCACCGTAGTTGGCAGCTTCATCCACCCCTCTTTCATTGTTAGGTTGACACGCTATGCACACACACTTACACCTACACCTACATGATTCACCTAACCACAATTATCTAACATTCTTCAACCGTATAATCCACACTTCATGCACTCCCTCACTCTCCGTTTCTTCAAGTCAGAAAAAAAGAGAGAGCTGGTCATAGAGAGAGTGAAAGAAAGAAAGAAAACAGAATAGAGAAAGAGAGAACAAGAGAGAGTCATGAGAGCAAGAGTGATCGGTGCAATTGAGGAAGGAAGAAGAAGCTCTAAATTCCACATCCAACATCATAAATATATTTAGGTGATTCTCCTACATATTTATCCTTATTTTCACATTGGATTTGAGTGGTTTCTGTGGTGGTTTTGTGGCTGGAATAAGAGAAAATTCGTCCGAAAGTTTCTGTCACCGAAAAGTTGTTAAACCAGTGATTGTGTGACGATTTTGGGGTGAATTTTGGAGTTCTTTGGTTATGAAATTTGCTCATTTACCTCAGTACATATGTGTAGGAGAGTATAGAGTTAAAATTCGTGAGGTTTAGAGTACAAATTCATGTATACATGCTAGTTTTCTCAATTCTGTTTTGCTGTCCGAAAAACAGAGTACATACCTGAAACTTGTAAAATCTTAAACAGAGGCTATATGTCGAATTTTCGAATGGGTCTTTTTATATAGATATTTTAGGATGTGTAGTTGATGATAGAATCAAGAAAAGTACAATTTGGAATGAAAATGGATGAGTTCTTGATTTTTGATGTTAGACTGTCAAAACTGACGTTTTTGGGAGCCAGTCAGATTTATGTTGCGTTTTGACTAGGAAAACCTTAGTGAATAATTATGAGATTTTACAGTAATATATTAGACATTTATAGCTTTCCAATGACTCCAAGAAATAATTATTTTGATATCTTTAACGAGAGTTATGATTTTTGAAAGTTAAGTCAGTAACAGAGATCATTCTGGACGTTCAAGCCTGACAGTTTTGGTTTTCGAAAATTTTGGGAACGATTAGATAACATCTAGTAGTTTTTGATATTTTTTCATGAAACTACACTTAAATAGCTTTCCATAGAATTTTAGAACACTCCATTTCGATTTTGTTAGAGTTAGTTATGAATTTTTGAAGTTTAGTTGCTGACAGATTATATTTCTGAAAGTTAGATTGGTTGTGACGAAATTTTAGAAAACCAAACCTTAACAAAAAATTATGAAACTTTCCAGATTTAAAGAAGACATTTAGACCTTTAAATTGATGGGTAGAACATAATTTTTGGACTGGTAGATTAAAAGATATGGATTTTTGAAGTTGAGCTTTGTTTCTGAATTTCTATATGGAACAGTAATAGTTGGCCAAATTTCTGGATAATATATGTAGTCATTAATCATATTTGGATATTTTTCCATGAAATTACATTTAAAGACCTTCATTTAGGCTTTGGAATCAGTTAATTTGGAATTTTCTACAATTAGTTATGAATTTTCAAAGTTGACTGAAAATATGTCAATTTCTGGAAAATTGTGAAACTGTTGTTTGGCAGTGATTTTGTAAAAACTGAGGTTAAAAATGGATTCCTTGGATGAAAATATGTTAGAAGAGCCTGGGTCAAAATTTCTGAAAAAGTATAGTCGGACCGGGTACAGTGGGGCCGGGACCGGGTCCCAGGGGCATTTTGGTAAATTTTCAGTATAGACTAATATAACCACCAAAAATATTATGGGAATCTCTGAAGGGGTACATGAATAGGTTTTAACCTAATTCTTGTACATTTGGAATTTTAGGACCGAATTAATCGCCTGAGCCGTTGGCACATAGTTCGAGGAACTATTCGTGTGTAGCAAAAAGGGACAGAAGGTAGTAACTCTATCTCTCATACACTATGTGAATGTTGATATGCTATATGTTGCTATATTCTGTGATATGAACACGTGCCTTGGGCACATTACCTAGCTGTGGTATGGGACTCAGCTGAGGAACACGGACATGTAGGGGATCCAAACAGTCATTTGGCCCTGAGTATTGTGTACACACATGTTATAGTATGAATTTTTCATTTACATTATATGGTGCATTACATATTTAATTTTCGCATTTTATATGATGGATTATGTGTTACTACTGAGATTCCTTGGAATCTCACCCTTTTTCATAAATAATAAATGTTCCAGCGGGAACCAGTGGCTCCAAAGGCAAAGTGGAAGACATGGGCAATTAAGATGTGCAGGTCCTAAGATCAGAGTTATTTGGTTATATTAGTTTAATTTTAATATGTTGGATATTTTGGACAAATTTGTAAAATTATCAAATCATGTGGGGAAGACTCCTGTATGTAAGCTTGAATTTAATATCAGTATATTTATGCTATTCCTGTGTTGCCCACCGAACTGCGTATCATTTTCCATAAATACTTTGAAAAAGGTGAAATAAAGATAAGGGTGTGACACAAGGAGACTTTTGACGACTACTTGTCTCATTTCGTCCGGTTGTCCCGATACTCCTCCTACCTCTGGTATAAGGATGATGAAGAATGGAGTTCGGATATGCTTATGATCGGTCTGAGATGAGAGTTGAGGAAATAGTTAGCCACTCACCAATTTACCAAGTTCAACAAGGTCGTGGATTAATGTAGAATCACAGAACACAATTTAAGAAAGATGTATCCTGTTAGAGCTATTGGCCACCGTAGTGAACCCAGTAAGGGTAATGTTTCTCAAAAACGGAAAGGCCAAAGATCCTCTTCGTTTGTGACCAAGTGGAAATGTCTTCACTGTAACCAACCGCATTATGGCAAGAATTGTCGGGGGTAAAATGATCTCTTTTAACTGTAAACAACTAGGACATCTTTCTAGAGATTGTCAAAGACCGTGAGCTGAGCAGAGGCCGAAGACATAGAGCCGAGTGTTCGCTATGACCCACGAGGAGGCCCGCAAATCTCCTGAGTTGATTCAAGGTAAAATTTCTCTTAATGGCTATTTGTTGCAAGCATTGTTCGACTCGGGTGCCAATCTTTCCTTTATTGCGTATGATTATGTGAAACGCCTGAGAATGCATGTGCATAAATTACTATTTGATTTGGTAGTGTCAACTCCGATGGGTGTTAAGGCCTTGACCACAGAAGCTTGCCTGAATTGTGTTATAACTGTAGAAGGCCACCAATTTACTGTAGATTTGATTTGTCTGCCGCTTTACCAATTGGAAGTCATTCTTGGTTTTTATTGGTTGACGGCGAATAATGTGCTGTTAAATTGTGGGAACAAAAGGATAGTGTATCCTGCTTCTTGGAGGGTCGAAGTTGTAAATGCTAGTATGAGTTTTCTATCTATGGCTAAAGCTGAAAAATATCTTGAAAAGGGTTGCCAGGGGTATATGGTATTTTTCTCTGTATAAGGGGAAACTAGTGAAACTCTGCACGATATACCTGTGGTAAATGAATTCCCTGAGGTATTTCCGGATGATCTGAGCGGAATGCCTCCGGAAAGGGAAGTTCAATTTCCAATTGAAATTATACCGGGAGCTAGTTCTATTTTATAAGCCCCATATCGTATGGCCCCAAATGAAATGGCGGAGTTAAAGAAACAGATTGAAGATTTGCTTGAAAAAGGGTTTATTAGGCCCAGTGTGTTGCCTTGGGGAGCTCCAGTTTTATTTGTCAAAAAGAAAGACGGAAGTTTACGGTTGTGTATTGATTATAGAGAGCTGAATAAGATTACTATCAAGAATAAATACCCCCTCCCCATAATTGATGACCTTTTAGATCAACTATCTGGTTCGTGTGTGTTTTCAAAGATTGATCTAAGGTCAGGGTATCATCAGTTGCAAGTAAAGGCAGAAGATGTTTCGAAGATTGCCTTCCGGACCAGGTATGGTCATTATGAGTTTTTGGTGATGCCATTTTGGCCTAACTAATGCACCTGTAGTATTCATGGATTACATGAACCGTGTCTTTCGGTAGTATCTGGATCAGTTCATCGTTGTATTTATCGATGATATCTTGATATACTCTAAAAGTAGGGAGGAACATGAGCATAATTTGAAAATTGTATTGAATATATTGTGTGAGAAGCAACTTCATGCCAAGTTGAGTAAGTGCGAGTTCTGGCTATCAGAAGTGAAGTTCTTGGGCCATGTTATCTCGTAAGAAGGGGTCTCTGTGGATCTTAGTAAAGTGGAAGCAGTATTAGACTAGAAGAGGCTAGAAACTGTTGCTGAGATACGCAGTTTTCTGGGTCTTGCTGGTTACTACCGGAGATTCATCCAGAATTTCTCTCGTATTGCTTTGCCAATGACCAAACTCACGAGGAAGGATCAACTGTTTGTATGGGATGAAAAATGTGAAAATTGCTGTGTGGAGTTGAAAGAGAGGTTGACTACGGTGCCTGTGTTGATTATACCTAATCCCAGCTTGACTTATATTGGGTATAGTGATGCGAATAAGCAGGGATTAGGGTGTGTCCTTATACAGCAGGGATGGGTGGTGGCCTATGCCTCTCGACAGCTCAAACCTTATGAAATGAATTATCCTACACATGATCTGGAGCTTGCGGCCATTGTGTTTGCCTTGAAAATTTTGCGACATTATTTGTATAAGGTGACGATAGAACTGTACTGCGACCACAAAATTCTTAAGTATTTGTATGATCAGAAAGAATTGAATATGAGACAGCACCGCTGGATGGAGTTGCTTAAGGACTACAACCTGGAAATTAAATATCATCTGGGTAAGGCAAATGTAGTCGCTGATACTCTTAGTTGAAAGACTGTGCTTGTAGCAGCTATGATATTCAAGAGGGGAAGTTTATTGAAGACTTTCATGATTTGAATTTGTCGAACCAGATCATCTGTGCCAATTACACAGTTTCCCAAGGCTCAAGACCAGAATGTTGAAGGCTGCTGAAGCAGAGGAATTCAGAGAGAGAGAAAAATGGATGCGTTGCAACTTCCACCATCTGGACTCCTCGGTCGACAGCAGAGAGGGAGAGAAATGTGTGATTGGAGAGAAATAGGATTGGGATGGCACTCCTCTCCTTGGTCAGCAGCAGGCCCTGACGATCAACGACGGTGAGACCTTGCCTAGGTCCATCCTTGGGGTTGAGATTGACGAGTTAAGCAGCTGTCCACTGAGAATAATTGGCCGAGGACATCGATCAGGGTTTGGGGGGACTGGCTGAGGAGAGCGATCTGACTGTGATTGAGTAGTGAAGTGAGAGTGTGACTGTGTGAGACAGTAAGTGAGGGACTGAGGGTGAGGCACGAGTGAGAAGTGAGAACAGAGAAGGAAAAAAAACCCTAACACATACGGGTTTATTAACAGGTAACCGGTGACTCGTGGGTGCACTCGTTACCCGCCTGTTTTTCCATAAATGGGTACGGGTAACCATACCCATTCCAGGCCCAATTCTGGGTGGCCCAAATAGGGAAAAATTGCTAGGTTGCTAGTGGACGGGCGGGTTACGAGTGCTTCGCTCACCCCTATCCTTAACCCAAAATATTAATATCTTGAATATTTAATCGAAGCTCGTGGGAGAATATTTGGTGACCATCGAAATTCAATTGTTGAGGGGTTGCAAAGGTAGAGAGATAGGAGATGAGAAGGTAAGGGAGGAGGCACGTCAAATAATCAGAGTCTTTCAAGCTCTCCCACGACTTGTCATTTTTGACCTCGATTGCACTCTTTCACCTTTCTACTGGTACTCCTCCCTTTTCTCTTCTTTCTCTACGACTAGATTTAATCCATCTAGCTTCGTTTAAAATGGAGTATCATTTATCTCCTTATTGCCATTGATTTTAATTGGTCTCTCTAAATTTCTCTGAATTTCTGCTCAAAACTGACAACTTATGTTTTTTCTTTTCCTTGTTTCCATTGTTTCTTGTGTTTTGTTGAATCTAGTACACCTTTTCTTTATTTTTTTAGGGCCTGACATATAGATTTTCATTTTATAGAGAAATTTTTGTTCGGTACTTCCAGGCAAAATGCTTCATCAATGGTGTAGATTTATGATTTTTAGTTTTTTAGTTCGTATATGAATACAAGGGCAGGTTTCTGTCGATTATTTGCCATTACTTCATCATAGAATATGGTTGAATTTCCTTGCAAATTGAGTTGAACTGTCATATTCTTTGGATGCTCAATGGTTTCTCTATCTTAAGTTTGTCTGTGTTTGGCCATTGAACCAAGCTCAACTTTGCTTGGTGACAGAATCCATCATCCAATAAAATTTTATTCTCGGATAAATTGCAATTAATCATTTTGATAAGGCCTTGAAGCTTGTTCTTATATAACTCAAATACTCCTTCCAGTACTTTATATAAGACATATTCACTTAATTTGATTAATGCTAGCTGACTTAGTTGATATATTTTCTAAAACATTCTATTAATCTTTCTTAATTCCCTCATTCCCTCTCCTCCTTGATTATTGTTGAGGGGCCATCGATATGGGTAAATTAGAAAAAGACTAACAAATGTGAAAATTATGTCTTATATTTAATATCAAAATCAACACTCTAAATATGTTTTATATTAAGGACTAGAGGGAATAATTTATGGTCTTTCATATAGTTTTAACATAAATAGTCACATTTATAAATGATAAATATTTCATTGTTTCATTTATACCTCACCCGATTTTACATTGCCTGAAGTTGATAATTGAGTTTTTCTTGAGCCGAGAAAAGTTTTTGCGGCTAAGTTCCTGAAAATCAGAAATGTTTCCTTCAAAACTTTATTTTGGACAATTTGGTTGGTTGATTTGTTTGCCCCAGAAATGACTTGAGAACATTATAAATTTCTCATCTTTTAAAGATTCCCTTTGTTATTCTCATCAAATTTGTACAAAATGTATCATGTAGAGGTTAAGGGTTGAACCTAACAAACCACAAAGGCTAATAATTTAAAGCCAAGCCTACCCTTTCGTATGTTCATGATGTAAGTAAATTGCCATTTAGAATGTGAGGAAAATGAACTTCTAGATCAGTATAACTCAAGTTGGTTCCCCTGCAAAAGTTTTGAAATTTCAATATATAATTCAGTCACTTATGCCAAGCCAAATTTCAGTGAGTGTCAATCCAAGTGTGAAATGCCATCTTTGTACCCTCGTGCCAAAGGAATCCTATATGTATTCAAAGACAAAGGGATTGATGTTGTCATTGCTTCTAGATCACCAACTCCTGATATAGCAAGAACATTTCTTGATAAATTGAGCATCAAGTCAATGTTTGTTGCTCAGGTTTGTTCATTGAATCATTCTCTAATCTTTCTTTTCCTTGTTCTGTTTTGATATATCAGATTTTATGCACCAAGAAAAAAAATGACTCAAGCACTGGCTTCCGTAGTAGGAGATTATTGCTAAGCTGGAAAAAAAAACTAAAGGTTGTGGTTGCATGCCTTTTTGTCTCCCCTAACCTTGTAGAGAATTTCTCTTAACGCCCAAAAAAACAGATGCGAAAAATAGAAGACTGTTTCCTGAACTAATGGAATCTGTAAATGGTTGTAATAAGGTATATGTGTTTATCAATTTTAATTTGTTTTTTCCTCCTATTCAGGAAATATTTTCCAGTTGGACTCACAAAATAGATCATTTTCAAAGAATTCATTCGAGGACTGGGATTCCATTTAATTCTATGCTATTCTTTGATGATGAGAATGGGAACATCCAAGTGGTAAAAAAACTTCTTTCTTTTTTGTGAAACTTGCTTCATTTTCCTTCTCAATATCTGCTTTCATGTTTTCAATGTGTCCAGTAATGGTTACATTGTGGAATTGCTATTTGCTCACCTTCCTTGGGGGGAAAGAGTACCATACATATATATTACACGTTTAATAGTGGTAAACGGCAATTTCATGTCGCAAATATGGGAGTAACAAGCATTTTGGTTGGAAATAGGGTAAATCTAGAAGCATTGAGAGAGGGGTTTACAAGATTTTCTCAAAATCGGAATGCATTAGAGAAGAACAAGCAGAAATGGATGAAGTACTCTAAGAAAGCAGATACATCCAACAATAATGAATGAAACTGAATATTCAATGGAAATAGATCTAGATTTTATATAAAACATTGTTAGTTTATCAAATATATTGTGTCAGATACTCCAATAAAGTAGGGAATACTTGGACTATAATTGATTAAAAATTTAAATGTAAATCTTATGTGAATGGAATCATCAATTATCAATAATGAGCAGGTATCCAGTGGAACTTGTGTGTTGCAAACTTAGTAATTGATGAGCTCAAGTAGTTCATAAAATCTATGGAGGTGTGTGCACGTTGTTGGCATTCTCATACACCATCACCTCTGTTATCAGTTGCAGTCAATTCTAATATTGGACGCTTCAAGTTGTTGGGTAAGTAGAGGCTGAGTTTACTGGTATTTCTCTCTACCACTCTCATCTGTTTCATTATTTATTTATGCCGGAGGAAATCCAACTTTAGTTAAAGGTTTGGGATGGAGAATTAGATTATGTCAGCTGCCCTATGATATTTTACTGATGTGTTTTTGAAAAACCGTTCAATTTGATGAAAATGTGATTCCAGCTAAGATAATGTGAGGGTAAGTTTGTCTAGTAAAATGAAAAATCACATTGACATTGTGTTGCCAAACAAGCCTTATGCAGAGCTGCAGGATTGAAAGGTTCCAGTTGGTAAGTAGATATCTCCTCAGAGAGTTGAAGTTCTTGAATTATGATGCATGTTTTCATTCAAGAAGGTAAGATTTGAAAGCTTGAACAAAAGCCTTTTTAGTTTGATGAGGATTGAAGATTTTCAGTTCTGATAGTATCTGATGGTGTGGACATTCATTTTTACTGTAGTTTGATCAATCAGCTTGCTTTATGTTGGTTCAATCTAGATGATAGCTTGAATTGTGACTCTTAATTTTTTTTTGGGAAAAAGATAAAAAAAATACCACTTGAACTTCAAACTTCATATACTCTTTAAGTAAGTTGGGTTTTGGGGGCTTGCTAAGGCCAAGACATGCCTTCAAGCTCAAAGAATGCTTACAGAGATATTTACATATCGTTTACCAACAAGGTCCTCACATTAGAGGGATTTGAACCTACAACCTTATGGTTATAAGTCAATCCCGTTACTAATTGGACCAATCTTTGTTGGCTAGGACCTCAAAGTAATTTCCTAAGAGTTTTGAATGGTGAGGGCCCAAAGGATAAGAAACAAGTAAAAGGAGTGGCTATAATATGCATTAACAGGCGCTCCCCCAGCCCACCTTCTTGGGCCAACACGCATATCATTTCTAACCAATACCCACACACGTACTACCTCTACTTCTAAATATCAAAGTTAACTGACTAATGTGGAGGATATTGAAAAAACTAAATGAATTTTTTTATTATAGCATACGTTACATGATGTCTTTAAAATATTTATTTGTATTACTTATATTAGATTATATATTAGTTTATAAATCACACAAATTAGCTTTAAGAAATGATAAATACAAGAGATAAAATGAAAAAATAATGTCTTATATTTAGGATCAAAAATCACTTCTAAACTAGTGTAAAGCATAGTTAATGTTCAAATGTGCTTACTGTTGTTTCACTTCACTTATATCTAGGATCTAAGGTAGAGTTAGTAATAATGGATTTTAACCGTAGGTCGAACCCGAAAAAATGGGCGGTTTGAGTTTTGCAAAAATGGGACCGTTTTGATGCGGTTCTTTTTTGCTTGAACCCATATGAGTCCAACCCGTGACAAGTTGGACTGGTTTAATTTATTTTATTTTTTAAAAAAAAAATGTGACTTATCTTAATGTATTTTGTAACCTACTATCATTAATATCAACTAATTGTTGATTGTATCGAATGTTAATGATGGCTTTTGGATTTATGTTTATTTTGTAATATGTGGACTGGTGATGAATGTTTAATTTGTAATATTAGAAACTTTGAATTGGATGTTTTATTAACACTTTATGATTTTGTAATGTATTTTTTCTAGTTTAGGTTTGTAGGAAAAAAATTTCAATAGAATGTTTTAAAAAATAGTTTGAAAAACACAGTATAAATTGTTTTTTTTAAAAAAAAAAAAAAGAAAACTAATATGGATTGGCGGGTTAGGTCATGGGTTGGGTTGGATAAATATTGACCCATATTGATGCGATTTTTTTAGGTCGAATCTATATGGTCCCAACCCATTGACGGGTTAGCCCAAACTCGATGGTCTGACCCATATTACCATTTCTAATCCTAGTATATTGCAACTACATGTGCTTACTGTTGATGAATGGAGCGTCAATTTCGTATCAGAATGCAAGCGTCTCAAGTCCAAACACATCAGGATCAGTATTGAATTGTTAGACATATAGAAATGTCAAACCTTCAAATTGAAGCTTTTTTTAATTAATAGTATTCCTTTCAATCCTAAATATAAGACAAAATTGACTTTTTTAAAGAGATTAAAGAAACTAAATAAGGTACTTAATTATATTACATGTTGTGTATCGTTATATTATGTATCAGTTTATAAGTTAAGCAAAATTATTTGAAAAAAATGACAAATATAAATATTTTAAGATAATTTAATTAGCTTTCTTGATATCATAAAAAAATCAATTTATTTTATTTTATTACTGGAGGAATGATAAAAAAGAGGATCCATCTTTGTTGGCAAAAATAAATAAATAAGAGAACCCAAAAGTGAAGTATATGATGCAACTTGTAACATCGACAATCCACAAATTAGTAAATCCATAAAAGTTGGTTGTAGTATAAGTTTAACAAATGGGGTTAAAATTTGATTACTGACTGAAATGGTAGCAGTTGCCATTTTTTTTTTTTTTTTTTGGATAAAGGGAAATATTTAAAATGACAGTTTCAATATTCATTTGATTACAATAGCAGGATAAAAATCACAACAGTTAGCATCTCTTAACATGAAGTCGAATATTATAATACAATCACGCGTTATAAAGTTCTGTATTTGTCTAATCCCATCACTGAGAGCATGATTTGGTATTAGTTTGTCATCTGTGAGCCTTTCTTTAGAATTACAAACCAGCAGACAATGACTATTTGATACTTCTATGTAAACTATATTTAGAACAACACTAATTCCTACCTATTGCGTGTTTTCCCATTCACGTATCAAGATAATCAAAATGGAAATGGCTCACTCACACAAATCTGGGGAACAACTTGATCACTAAACAAATCTTCTGTAAATCATGTGGGAGCTACAGAAATAAGCATCAGTTGAGTTCACTTAGTTTATCTTTCAATCCTCCATATCTAACATTTAGTGCTGATTCTTGAAGTTCCCAAGAAGATTAAAATACAGCGGTTTAGCCAGCTAGAGATGAGCAAATCCTGCATGTTCCCAAAATAAAATAAAATAAAATCTTAGATGACTTATCAAGTGGAACAGAAAGTGCAGCACTGTATGAAAGTAACAGAAATATTAACAATACCAGTGGTTTTACTAATTGATTACCAAAAAGTGTTTCAACTAGTAAACAACACCTAATAACAAGTTTTGGTGCAACAAATGACAATAAATTCATGCTACTTACTTATTATTGGGATTTCTTGGTGATTACATTCCTTTTCTGGGACTTCAAAGTGATTCTCCCTTGATTCAGGATATTAAAGTCAAGCATCTAGTCTCATGGCTATAGCTTTAGGTTGACCAACACGCTTTTCTTTTTTCCGGCAGGATAACTAATCCAACTTTAGGTTTAGAATTAAGAACATTTATATATGGCCTAGGAACTTCTGTCTATATATGTTCAGGTCACTTGTATCCATGGCTATAAGATTTCATGTTCATGGCTCTTTTGTTTTTGATAAGACTATGGGTAAACCAGCTTTGATGAACAACTTATAGAATAAAGTTGAAGAATAAAATGTTTTTATCAGTTTCATTTACCATTTAACAATATTGATTTTGGTAAGTCTGAGCTTCACCTGACACTAAAGATTCTTCAAAATTTAGCTTTTGAAAGCAAGTGTATATTTCTTTTTTTTTTTTTATAAGAAATGAGAGAAATCTATAAAATTAAAGGACCAAAACCTCGACCTTCCCTATCCGCCTGAAGTAAGTCCACAATACAATTTATTGGTGACTGAAGGATCTGCATATCCACGCACATTCCTTGTGTCGCAGTAGCTAGTGCGTCCGCGATTGTGCTGGCCTCCCTAGAACAGAGAGCCACCTGCACCTCCCACTCCCTACTAAGTAACTGCTGAATCTCTATGAAAACAGATACGTCTGGGTGAGTTTCCAGATCATTAGAGTGAATCAAGTCGATAACCTCTTGGCAGTCGCATTCAACTACAAGGGTTTTGATATTCCGGTCCCATGCTAACTTTAGGGCCCATAACACTCCCCACGCCTCAACTGTGATATTGGTACCGCGCCCCATCCGAAACATAAAGCCAAACAAGAAATCTCCATTATGATCCCGCATGACCCCCCCCCCCCCACATGCACACAAACCATGAGCAGAAGAACACGACCCATCCACATTGAATTTTGCAGCACCACACCTTGGTGGATCCCATGTAACACTCCCCCTATTACCTGTTCGGATCTCAGCGGATCAGCCAACCCCCCCAATAAGCAGGCTTTTGAACGGGCAAAGATTGCCTCCGGACTCCATCTCTTTCCGTTGAAAATGTAATCATTCCGTGCTAACCATATAGACCGACTAATGACAGCAAACCACAGTCTGAATTTGAAACCCTCCACACATACCTTACTCTTCAGAGACGTACCAATCCACTCCGCTAGATACGACCCGCTAAAGAAATGATGATGCCAAATGCGAGGAATAAGCAACTTCAATACACGTCCCGCATCACCGCAATCCCGTAAAGTGTGAAGAATAGTTTTGTGTTCGCTGGAACAAAGCTCACATAAACCCTTAGTATGTAGTCCCCGGGAGAATCTAACCATGTTTGTTAGAAGACGATTATGTACACAAAGCCAGAGAAATAGCCGATACCTCTGCGGTACCCGAAGTTTCCAAACTAAACGCCATAAAGGATTCATATGGGTCAAATCTTGGTTCGTCAAATGTTCATAAGTTGACTTCACTGAAAACAGACCATTTGAAGACCATCGCCACATGGGGCTATCCTCCTCGTCAGAGTACCGAAACTGCATTCTCTGCATGGCAACTACAACATCCTGAGGAAGGTATGCCTCAATTCTCCCCCAGTCCCATGAACCCGTCGGAGTCAGGAAGTCTGCTACTTTCCAGTTTAGGACCTCCTCGGATAGATCACACCTAGCCAGGCTCCGGAGAGGTTCATGATGGGGCAACCAAACATACGACCAGAAAGATGTTCTTTTCCCATTCCGTATACGCCATGCCAAACCCTTCTGCACAGTGTCCCAGTTGAGTCTTATTCCCCTCCACGTGCTTGACTCGGTCCTCCTGCGTGCTACTGTAGGAATAATATCCATACCACACTTATATTTTTCACGTAGAAACTTGACCCAAAGCAGATCCTGTTGATTTACAAGAGACCAACCAAGCTTAACCATGAAGGCATTATTCTGCATCCTCGACTCCCGGATCCCTAATTCCCCTTTCTCCTTCCTCTGTTGATTTTCTGGCCTGCGCCCGTACTGCCCCATAAGAACTTCCGACACCTCTTATCAATTTCATCACACGTAGAGGTTGGAAGAAAGCAAGTGTATATTTCGTATATCAAGACTTTAACACAAGCCAACGGTAAGAGCATTAAATCTGAAGTAAGAATGTTTATTTATTTACCTTTACTACATTTCTTCAGCTTGAGTTCAGAATTCTTCTCTGATCTACATGTGCAAATTGTTAACCTTTCTTAGTGGAGTTCGCTCATCAAAATTTGGTTCTTGTTTCTTACTCGTGACAAAAATAGTACCATTTGCACTATTTTGCAGCAGAAACATGTAGCTTGTCAAAGTCAACAAGATCAGTTGACCAATCATCTCCATCTACAGAAGTATCCAATATATCGTCAAGAGTCTTCATCAATAGGAGATCCCCACCAGATCAAATCTTACTCCAATGAAGTGGCTAGTTCCTTCAAGTGCTTTATAATTTGGACTGTCTCCCTTTAATAGATGTTTCTGCTTCCTTCAATTTACTTGTATTGTACAATTCTAACAAAGCAATATGCTTCTGAAGTTCCTCGGCTTTAAAATAAAAAGAGGACTTTAATTATCAATTATTTTTTGTATTATTGTATCACATAATAGTTAATTTCCCTCAAGGCCTCAACTGGAAAGGGGATCCAAATCGCAAATTATAAAGATTGAGGATTAAATTTTTCAAAACAAAAAAACTTCGATGGTGAAACTAAATAGTATTTATGTATTTCCTATAAAAGAGTATTTATGTATTATTAGAATTAATATGTGTTGTTGTCGTCATTATCATCATCATTTCTTTATCATCATCATTATATAGTATAGTTATAAAAGTGGTAATAAACAACGTTATCTATAACCCATGAATATAACTCAATCTTGAGTTTTTATGTGAATGCATGCAACTCATTTCTAAGTAACATTATCAGTATTTGAATACACACAAAAAATCTATAATAACTTGTATTATTTAAAAGTGATAAATGACAGAAGTAGATTCGGTATTTCTAAGATTTTTGAAATAACATTATCTCTTAACTACAAAATTTAATAGTACAGTTATCATAGCTACAATTTTTTCCGAACCCTGTTTCTTCCAATCATTCTCGTAGCACATCAAGTTTTCATCTTTTGCTTTTTTACATTGTGATTGAGATCTTTCTTTACCAAAGGATATCCGAGTCGTGATTTGCTCATAACAGAAATATCAGCTTTAAATGGAGGAAATAACTACAAACAAAAAGGTTTGCCCAGCATATAATAAGCATATTTATTTTGACATGTTCAATAGTTTCATTTCATTATTTAAAGTGGATTAAGATCAATATCAATAATCACCATTAATTTTAAATCTTTTTCAGTAACAAGTAAAATCCAGTTCAATTTAAAATCATAACAGGACAGTCAAACTGAATTTTGTATGTTACTTTTACCTATTTACTTTGTCAAGTGCCTGACTTACAGAACAAAATCCACTTTTTACATAAAACGGATAGCCACATTGTATGAAGTAGCAAAAACAGAATTGTGTGTGTTACTTGTAACTATTTACTGCCTACTACCCAACTTACAGAACAAAATTCACTCTACACTGAATGAACAACCACATTGTATGAAACAGCAAAAACAGAAATCATGACCCATAGTTTTTGCCTATGGATACACTACAAAAAAAATGAAAATTAGCGACGGAATTTAGCAATGGAATGAAATTCCGTCGCTAATCCATCCCTAATCCCTCACAAATTCCATCACTAAAATTAGCGACGGAATTTTTCCATCCCTAAATTAGAGACGGATTAGCGACGGAATCACATTCTGTCGCTAAATTACGTCCCTAATCCGTCTCTAATTTCGTCCCTAAAATTAGCGACAAAAATTAGCCGCGAAATTTTTCCGTCCCTAAATTAGCGACGGAATAGATATGGAATCACATTTTGTCGCTAAATTCCGTTCCTAATCCGTCTCTAATTCTGTCTTTAAAAATTAGCGACGGAATATTTTCATCGCTAATTTAGCGACGGAATAGAGACGGAATTACATTCCATCGCTAAATTCCGTCACTAATTCGTCTCTAATTCCGTCATTAAAAATTAGCGACGGAATTTTTCCGTCCCTAATTTCCGTCTCTAATTTCCGTCACAAATAATTAATTTTTTCAATAATTATATTTTTTTATAACTATAAATTTATAATATAAATATTAAAATAAATAAATAAAATTATTAATTCAAATTTATTTTTGAAATTGAAATTATAATATAATATATTTGAATTTTTAATAATATATTATATACAAATAAAAATAAGAATTTTATAAATTTGAAGAAAATCACTATTTTCTTGTTGAAAATCAAAGTACTAAAATTTGTTAAATTATGCAATACTTTTTCTAAACCTCTTGAAATCTGAATAAAAATTATTCTTCAAACCCTATTTTTGCATCTTTTGTGTAGTTATTGATACTATTTGTTTCTCAAACAAACTCTTCTCTGAAAGAAAATTTAGTTAATCAATAATTGCTCAAACATAATTTAGTATGTTTAGCTGGGTTTCACTC
The DNA here is from genome assembly GCA_963855925.1 of Inga laurina. Classification (NCBI taxonomy): domain Eukaryota; kingdom Viridiplantae; phylum Streptophyta; class Magnoliopsida; order Fabales; family Fabaceae; genus Inga; species Inga laurina. Next base: position 60,037,257 of record OY979705.1, read on the forward strand.
CCAAAAACATCAGGATATTTCCAATACATCAGTATAGAGCATAAAGAAACAGACAAAGGCAAGAAACATTTTAATTTACTTGGAAATTCAATATTATTTTTTTGGTCAGCAGAAATAAAATGGGAAAGTAAAAATAAAAAATTTCTGAACTTGTTAATTCAATGTACATTCATGACTCAAAATCATGTCATAATATATATATGACAAATCTCTTTTTTTATTATATATTTTCATATTTTATTTGGGATTTTTGTTATAAGAATTGAGCTCAAAATAGTTCTTTTGTGATTAATTGTGATTAAAGGTGTTTATAAGAAATTAGGTTGAAAAATGGAAAAATATTGTATATTTTATTATTTACATTAATTGATTAATTTTGGAATATAAGGTATTATATTTTGGGTTTATTTTTATTTTCATAGCATATTAGTTTATAAAAAATTATAGGAAAGAACCCAGAAATTCTGGAAATTGTGAACTAATGAAGAAAGGATTTAGAGACAATTACAAAAATAGGGCCTAAAAGTTTTAAAAATTAAAGTTCACCCACAAATGTTTTCATTATTCCATTTAGGTCCTCCTAAAAACTTTCAAAATTTTCATGCTAGTCCCTTGGTCAAAACGCATGTTTTGACCAAGGGTTAGGCTGAAGCTCGATGCTGCTGCTTCTTCGGTGCTTAATGAAACAGTAGTGGCGGGCATTGGTAGAGGTCACCACTTGCAGATCTTCAGCCCCCTCCATCACCTTCGCCTTCTTCTTCCTCTCTCACTGGCGGTATCATTCACCACCGTAGGCCGCCGGTGGTCTTCTTCCCTCAACACCATAGTCCACCTTTCTGTCACTACTGGAGCGACAGAGAACACAGGGAGACAGAAGTGCGGCATAACACCACCATTCACTCTTATTGATCACCTTCCTCCATAATCTCCGGCGGCCTTTGAATTTCTTGCCCCACACTAGAAACAGAGCTTGACCGTGGCAGGAGAGTTTGAACCAGAGCTTAGAATCAGACACCAGAGGCAAATGAGCTCCACCATCATCACCGCCGCCTTTATCATTCACCTACCATAACCGTCGTTATTTTTTAGTAGCGAGGAGAGGAGTTTCAGTGCAAATTGAGAGAGCTTCATACCAAAATGGAGGCGCTGTGAGGAAGCTTCAGAACCAGAGCTTGGAGATTCGACTACCTCCATCGTTTCAAACACCTTCCATTTGACCATCTACTGAGACAACATAAACTATGCCACAAGCAAGAAGCAAATAGCATGATATATTTTGAAGAAGAACAAGATCCTTTCTCTTCCCAAGATAATTGGTGAAAGCCCTAGTCATCACTACAACACTACAAAAAGAAAAGCATGTTTGAAGAACCAAACAAGGTATGTGTGTCTTGATATTAACATAATGAGCTCCTATTCAAGAGAAAAGGGAGCTTTCTAAAGAGATGAAAATATATTGCAAGACACAAAAATTGTGAATTATTCCTGAAAGAAGAAAATAAACTCAGACTAAAAATGGTAGAGGGATTTTGTAGGACTAATTAGCCTTTTATGTTTTACTGATAGATGGTAGATACGGGTGGTTGATTGTTTTGTGATTTCTTGTTTTGTTTTATTGTTCTCTTGTATTGTTTTGTCTGATTTTTAGGCTCTAAGCATCATTTCTATGGCACAAAAACGTAACTAGCTAGCTCTTATTCAGTACTGAGCCTCATGAAATTCTCCATAATTCAAACAAAAAAAATCAACAATATCTCATTAATGTTAGCATTCATCAATGGTCAAAGCTAATAAATGCAAAAAGTCTGCCATCACACCGGATAGAATTTACCAACTCAATATGTTTAATACTTTTATAAGATTACAATTCATACATTGCTTTTTAAGGAAGGCAAATGAAGAAAAGCTCATTAAAAGATTAAAATATTGGAAAAATAACCGAAAACCTCAGTAAAACAGAGACATACAAAATCTACAGCATAACCATGCCAGCCTAGTATCCCAAAACATGTAAAATAATGCAACAAAATTTACTTAAACATTAGAAACAACATTAAGGTAACGCCACCAAGGAGAAATTCAAATGCAAACCACACCATTATAATGATCATTAAGACATAATGACCAAATTACTTAGGAAGCTGAAAAATTAAACCGTAAAGTTAAGAAAGGAACTTGCCAGAACTTGGTTATGAAACTCCATTCCATTTCGCCCACAACCACAATAAAAGCTATCAACACAATGTAACACTGGAATATGCCATCGAAAACCTAAATCGCATACAAAACAATGAGAAATAAACATTGAAGACAAGATGAAGCAAAAACAAAATTGAATATAAACCGCACAAGGGAAATAACATTGCACAAATGGAGAGAAAAAAAGTAACACATATGATTCGTTCTTGAAGGAGCACACAGCTGAGAGGATATTGACGGTGATGTAAAGGATGGCAGCCAAACAGGTCAATAAACTGAAGCACCTATACGTTACCAAGAAAGGATCCGATCTGGCTCTAACTCGGGTGCTTGACAAAGCTCTGGGCTCGCTCTCTTCCTCGCCGTTTTCGGGCATTTTCTTTAGCTTTCTCAGATGAAATTAGCTTTCCAGAAATGGTTTGAGAGTTCTTCATGACAAAGATTCTCCGAGACGGAATTCTTTACCTGCCATTCAAGGCATTGAATACCAAATGAGGAAGTGACACGTGGTGATTATAATATCGAGATCCGCATTCAGCTTTCCTTCTTTTTGTTTTAAAAGAAAAATAAATCTTGGAAAGGTAGATAAGAAACAGTAAATAATTAAATTTATAATTCTTTACATAAAAATAAAAATAAATGAATGAATGTTATTAATTATTAAATAATCACCAATGAAAACGATGGCAAAAACATCTCCACTAAAACATAGGGCCCGTTTGGTTCAATCTCATTACATCCTGCAGTGCAGTGCAATGCGATGCAATGGTAATGCAATACAATATTAATTACAGGGGTAGTGTTTGATTTAAATTTTAAATAAGGTGCAATGAGTTAATATTTTAACAATTTTTTAAAATTAATATATTGCATAAAGTCTATTTTACCCTTAATATAATCTTTGTAGAAAAAATAGTTAAGAGCCAGCGGTGGCAGGGATGGAGGAGGAGGAGGAGACATTGGCGGTGGCAACAATGGGGTTGGCGGTAGAGGAGGAGGAGGTGGTGGTGGTAGCCGTGGGCAGGTGGCGGCGGAGGAAGAGGTGGTGGTGGAGGTGGTGGGTGAGCGGCGACGGTGGCAACGGCAGTGAAGGAGGAAGTGGTGGTGGCCGTGGGCGAGTGACGGTAGCGGTGGAGGAGGAGGAGGTAATCTGGTGGCAGTGGGTTGGTGGCAGCGGCGGCAGAGGAGGAGGAGGAGGTGGTGGTAGGTCGGTGGCAACGGCGGCAAAGGAGGTAGTGGTAGTGGCGGTGGTCGAGTGACAGTGGCGACAGTAGAGGAGGAGGTAGTGGTGGTAGCGACGGTAGAGGAAGAGGAAGTGGTGGCGGTGGTGGTGGTAAATGGGTGGCGGCGGCTATAGCGAAGGAGGTAGTGGTGGCGGCGGCGGGCGGCAGGCAAGTGGCAGTGGCGGTGAAGAAGGTAGTAGTGGTGGCAGTGGGGGAGGAGGAGGAGGTGGTGGAGACGGCAGTGGGTGGAGGTGACGGCAGTGGAGGAGCATTGGAGGAGGTAGTGGTGGTGGCAGTTGTGACGTGATGTGGTAAGTGAAATGAGATAAGTGAAACAAAGACACTGGAAACTAAAGGGTAAATTGGACTTTTTAAACTATGTAAAGGGATGGTAATGAGGATTCATAGGGGGGAGGTATGAATGAGGATTACCAATTTTTTGGTAATCATGATTACCATGGTAAACCCTATTACCATGCTAAAGAGCAACCAAACAGACTTCTTTTGGTAATGCAATCATGATTACCATTGCAGGCATGCAATGGGGTTGAACCAAACGGGCGCATAGTTATCACCTAATTGTTTTAAGAACAACGTAATGAGAGTTCAAAAAATTCTTTTTTGTATTAACTTCAATACACCATAACTACATTGAGTATCTGAGCATGTGTTTAAACCTTGGGTTAATATAATCTTTGTTCTTCAAGTTTCAAACTATGGGTATTGATTTCTTAAAGGGTGAAATGATCAAGTTTTTATTAAATTATAGGGTCTAATTTATAGAATGAAATTTGAGGGACAAAAATCTATAGTTTGATATTAGAAGAACTAAAACCAAAATGAGAGAAAATTAGAGAGGCTAAAGATTGTATTAACATATAAAAATTTGTTATATCTTTTTTTGGGTTAAGGGGCAAAAATAAACATGAACTTTTCTAAAATGTGCATCTAACACCATAAACTTTTTTTAGGTATAAAAATATCTATAAACTTTTTAAAATATGGCAAAAATACCCGTTCAGTGAACTTAGGTAAACTTTCATTAAATGTATCTTTTTGTGGGGCCCATACAAATTTTTAAATGATTATTTTTCTTTCAACAAAAAGAGTCCTCACTCCTCTCTCTTCCTGCACTCTTCCGCGTCAGACACTCGGACCCTCTCTCCCCAATCCAAACCAAACATTATTTCCTTCTGACCCTACGTTCCCACACCAGCAGGAAGAAGAAACCGTTGTTAGCATTTGGTTTTGTTGTGCATGTCTGTTTACAATTTTGCATGCAAAAGGACTACATTACAGTAAGGAGTGTTTGTTGTGCTATAGATGCAAGGGGAATTTTGTCGGATTCCATGCTCAACATGTTTGCTTGTTTCTCACCTTTTCTTCATGTGTATCCACTAGCTCACACTTGCTTTGTTCTCATCACTTCCATTTATGTTCTAATTTGCGTTGGCATTTTGAGTTTTGAATTTTGTGTGTGTTTACCGTTGAGCTAAATGGTAGCACATCTCACATGGGCTTCGCCTTTATCCCCAAGGGTGCGAGTTCAAGGTGTGCGAAAGGTAAAAGAAACCACGCAGAGGGCGTGGGATATTCCAATTGAGTCCACCCTAGATCCCGTGGCCGAATGCCACCAGCAGCAGCAGGGGGTCTAGCAGCAATGGGGGGTGTGGCATTGTTAAAAAAAAGTGTGGGCCCCACAAAACAAAGATTAAATGAAGTTTATACGAGTTAACGGAAATGATGTTTTTACCCCATTTTAAAAAGTTTACAGGCACTTTTACACGTAAAAAAAGTTTATGGTGTCAGGTGCACATTTGGAAAAAATTTATAGGTATTTTTGCCCTTTAACCCTATTTTTTCAAAACATGATTTTGATTAAAGTAATATAAAAGTAATTTTTTTTAATAGTGACATGGGCCATACAAACCAAGCCCAACATAGGCTGAAAACCAAGTAATTTTGGCATTTGAATTACATGTTTTGACCAATAAAATAAAATAGAATATAAATGAAACATCATATTCCACAACATTATAAAGGCAACCCAATCTATATCTATAAATTTGTTTCAAAGCTTTGGATAGTCTTGGTATAGACCCATTTTCTCTAATTGGGTCAATGCAAGATGGGATTTGTTGGAGTCCACAATGACTGAAGGCTTTTTATCAAAGGGAACTTGGTTCATCATTGTAGGGCGGGACAATGAACAAAATAATTATGTTAACCCAGTCATTGAATAATTAATACTATTTTGTGTTCTCAATGCAGTTGACTACTAGAGAATAAAAAAGCTACATTACTTATGTGGATAATTAGTTTATACCACTCCGGTCTTATTTATAAGTCTTTTTGAATAAAAAATTTTTATTCTATTTATAAGTCCAGTTTTAGGGTAGTGAATAAGATTTGTACTTTTTTACCTCTATTAATTGCAATAAACAAAAAGAATTTATTTATGTTGACTTTTGGAACCAATCATAGGTAAGGGGGAAATTGAAAATTTAGCCCATAATTAATGAGTTAACTAACTCTCCTTGCTATATAAGAATTAGTTAAAAATGATTTATAATAGGACTAGAGTGGTATATCAGTTTATAAGTCAAAAAAATTAGTTTGGAGAAAAAAATGAAAATACTAATACTTTCAAATAATTTATTTAACTTTCTTAATCTCTTTAAATTAGTTAATTGAGTCTTATATTAATAACCAGATGTACTATAATAGTTATATAGGGATTCAATTTGGTTCTCAGGTGGATTAATGTCAGTGCTTTTGTTTTTTCTACCATATCTTCTTTTTATAACAATTTCTATTTCTCCTCCACGTTTCAATTATCTTTGACGTATATCTCCCTCAACTCAATCACTTTCTAAACTTTATTCATTTATCATGAAAGAAAAAAAGGCATTATCTCTATGTTAATATTATTCAATGTACATCTGTAACACATAAAAGTTAAGAACTACCTTGAAGACAACCAAAACCCATATGAGTCCAAAATTCTCAAATTTCAAATAATAATATATTAATACAGGAGACATCATCACTCCACATGACAAGTTACAAAAATAAAACAATCCAAAGGGTTAAAGATTGTAGCACATACAATTTTATTTAACACAATTATTCAACAAGGGGTTCCTTGAATATTTTGCATTAGCATGCCTTTGTGTTTTCCAAGTGACACCACAACCTCTGATATATTAGGTCTTGCCTCAGGGGCATCAGTGCAACAATTTAATGCCAACTCAAAAACTAATGATATAATATACAATAATATATTACCGGTGTTTGGGTTAATTGTGTGCATCAAATTGACATCAATAATATCGATGATTGAATTTGGTGTTGATTTGCTAACAAATTCTTTCAAAGTTAGACCTTGAACAAACATCTCATTTGTTGGTTTCTTCCTTGTAAACATTTCCATAAGCAAAACACCGAAACTGTATACATCTCCTTTCAATGAAACAGCTCCTCTTGATCCATACTCTACGTATAAATTTGAGTGCTGAATTAAATACTCGAATAACTTATAGTTTCTTCTATCATGTGCATGCATGTGTGTAGGTATAAATGAATATAAGTAACAAAAATTAAATAAATTTTAATATGAGTATTAAACTATTACCTGGTGCCATATAACCAATTGTAGCCAAAGTTTTGGTATAAATTTCGGATTGACTATCACTTAACAATTTGGCAATTCCAAAGTCACTCAAATGGGCCACCATATTTTCATCCAATAAAACATTGCTCGGCTTTACATCACAATGGACCACTAGTGTAGAAGAACCATGATGAAGATACTCCAACGCTAATGCCACATCAATCATTATGTTCAATCTTTGCACCATATCTAAATGATAGTTATGACAGTACAACCATCTATCAAGACTCTCACTTGACATGAATTCCATTATTAGAGCTTTAAAATCACCATTTGAGCAACTACTGAAGTTTGACGCGCCTCAATGCCGTAATGTTGAATATATGCGAAGTAAAGGGTCCATTGAAATTATTATCTGAGAAATCCAACACTTCAAGGCTTATCAAGATTGCCTATCTCCTTGGGCATAAGACCTGAAACAAGCTAGCTGTTGGGTAATTAACATAAAAGACAAAACATGATGGATGTATGATAACTTTTATATAAAGTAGTGAAAATTGACAAAACAGGTAATATGTTTTGTACGTTTGTAAAACAGGCACACGTTTTAAAATTTTGAATTCACTTCTCTATATTACAAGAAAACTGCTAATATTTTACTAGTTTTGAGTCCTTTTAATTTTTTTTTCTATGCTAGTAAGTCCATACGTAAATATAGGAAAGTGAGGAACCTGATTTCATCCATGTACGAGGGTCTGCGTAAATATCTTTATCATTTCTTTGTTATGTGTAACATAACTCTTCTTTTGTTTTTGTTTGTTTTTTTGGTCAGTTATTCCTAAGTAATTGATCAACTGTGTCACATAAAACTCTATAACTACATTTTGGGCAAGGCCAAGGATTCCATAAAAATGTGATCTTTACAGAACATTTAATAAAAATAAATATTTTGCAATTCATGTTTATTAGCATGTTTTTAAGAGTTGTTAGTTTATTTTCTGTTAAAAATAAGACATAGGATTTACAAATATCTCAATTACGATTACTTTATTATTGACTCAACATCAGTTAGAATCTAGTTTATTTAATTAATTTGTTTAGTTTGAATATTTTATGAGATATCAATTTTATGAATCAAAGGATCCATATTATTGCTGATAGGATCCAGTAGATTTTAGAGATTATTCCAAGATTTTATTTGATTATGTTAATGTAATTTTAGTCTACAAAGAGTCTAGCTACCATAAAGTTAGTCATTGAAAACAAATATCAATTTTATTCTTTTATATTTAATGAAGACTTTTCTTTCCTTATTTCTCTCAACCTATCTGGATCCTATCAATAGGAATTATTAAGTGTGTGTGTTTGAAAACATCATTACATTACAAGGCTTGCAATAATTTCTTGTGGTATATTCGCATATTTGAATGAAAGTACTAAACGTGTGATAAAGTTATAAGCGCGCGCACATAACTCATATAGAAAGGAAATTTTGAGCATACCTGAAAACGAGTTTCCACCCAAATTTAAGAATTGCAAAGATGTGCAGTTACTCATTGATTTTGGAATACTTCCCTGTAAAATGATTATAATGTAATGATGTTTGAAAACATCATTACATTACAAAGCTTGCAATAATTTCTTGTCGTATATTTGCATATTTGAATGAAAGTACTAAACGTGTGATAAAGTTATAAGCGCGCACACATAACTCATATGGAAAGGAAATTTTGAGCATACCTGAAAACGAGTTTCCACCCAAATTTAAGAATTGCAAAGATGTGTAGTTACTCATTGATTTTGGAATACTTCCCTGTAAATGATTATTAATAACCCCAAAGACTTCAAGCAAAGGGAGTTGATGGCACATCTCATCTGGCAAACTACCATTTAAATGGTTAAAGGGAAGGTCAATCCATCTCAAAGAAGGAATGTTGAAAATAGATTGAGGAATTTCACCTGCAAAAGAATAAACAGTTTATGACCTGATCGATCAGTTGGCATATCTTCTTGCGAATTTGGCGTTTATGTAGTATGCATGAATGAACTAATACCTTGATTTTAGTTACTACTGATTATGAAAATCTGATCCTGAAAGAGAATTATTTGCAAGATCTTCAGTCGTGAAAGATTACCAATCTCATTTGGAATGAAAAATAAGAAGTGTATTGTTTTTAGATGTTGTTTTATTGATATTCATTTCCCGATTAAACCATATATAAGCCACAGCTAATTGACCCATGAATAATATGCTTCTCTTTAAAAAGAAATCAACATGATCCGTATTTTTAAATGTAATCCAGTCCAATATATAGTTTATCTAAATAGAATTACTTATTTATATTACAAATTAAGCACATGTAAACACGAACATAAATTTGCAATCAACATATAATTAAACACAAACAAGTAACATATCAATGCTGTATAATTGAAAATTTACTTAAATTTCCAATCTCGCTTGGTATGTATCATCTATTAAATCTGTTTTTACCTAATGCTAAATCTCAGTTCTATGCATTTTAAAGCCAAAAGGTTTCAATCTTTAGGTAGAGTGTCAATATTTGCAAATATAACATCGTCAGTCATGAAAGATCCCCAATCTCATTTGGAATAGTTCCTTAGGTTGAAATACGTTTATATAATCAATGCACTTTGAGACAATAATCTTCTGACTTATTTTGATAATTAACCCTATAATATACTTTAAATGTTAAAATAAAACTATAATTCTTTTCAAAAATCCATGACCCTTCCAATCTGGCTAGACTAATATCCATAGACCAAACTATTATTCCCATGGCTTGTTTTCATTGGATATGTGATTCATTGAGAAAGCTGGATGATTCGTACATTTTTTTTTTTAAAAAAAAAAAAAGGAGAAGAAAGATGTCATCGGAAAGAAAATACTGAAATAGACGAAACATGGAAACAAAGAGAGAAAATTGGAAACTGTTTGGGGAATGATTCTTACCTTACAAATTGCTGTTGGCAAGATATAGGAATTGGAGTTTTGTCAAATTTCCAATGTCACTTGGAATGATTCCTGGGTTGAACATGTTATAGCTCAAATCTAAACCTTTCAATACCTTGCATTGATGCCAAATAGAGGGTATCTCACTAGACAAATCATTTTCATGGACAAAGAATAGTTTAAGTTTTGGAAGCCCAGAACACAAATTTATTGGTAGTTGTCTAGGACAATGGCTTGTCACACTGAACTATTAAATATAGAGGTTGTATATAACTTGAAAGTTGATTATCTCCGAGATATATTATCTGTAGCTATGGAAGATCACCTATCTGATTTGGAATGACTCCTTCAAATATTAAATGATAAACAATATGTCAATAACATCAACTTTTACAGCATGCACAATAAGTATAATCAAGAGTAATAATTAACTTGTCATAAAAAAATGATAAAGTTCATTGTTGAAATAATTAATATATATAGTAAAAATTATCATTTGTCATTGTATCAATGTTGGAAGAGATAATAAAGACTTAATTTAATTCGAATACTAAAACTGTGAAAGAGAGTGAAGTAAAGAGTGTGCACCTTTTTTTCCCTTGGGGTTTGAACATACATATGGAAGAATTTTCTTTACATATATGCATTTTGACAAGAAAAAGTCAAGGTACTGAAAACTGAACCTGAGATTGAACCAGCTGAGACACTGAGCCAAGGGTCAACAGTTTAGACCAGGGTCAACCCAGGGGACAGACCGAGGTCAATTAAATATATATATATATATATATATAATTTAAATGCTCATGTATACCATTCAAAAAACTACATAAAAGTTTTTTTCCCAAGCAATAGTCCAACATAACCTCTTGATTGAACCATATTTTTATAAAATTTTTCATAACTAAATTGGGATTTTTAATGCATTTTCTAGGACATTATTGCATAATTAAGCACTAATTTTAGTTAGGGACAATTATATTTAATTAATTGGAATTAGGGGGAAAATGGTCATAATTTGTTAATTATTTTGTGCAACTGTTTATTGGACTTTTGATGTTACTTGTGCTTAATTTTGTATTGTAGGTGTTTTGGAAGAAATTTTGATATTTTGAATAAAAATGCAATTGGGTCAAATTAATATTTTTGAGGATTGGAAAAAATTGCAAGAATGGCCCTAGAATTTCCTGCAAATGACAAGTGAATGAAGGAAAGGGGATAGGAAAATTACATAAAAGACCCAAAATTTTTAGAAATTATAGTTTGACCCTACAAATATTTCAAATATATTCCCTCTAGTTCCTCATTGATAGCTTTTGAATTTTGCATTGTAATCCCTTGGTCAACACGCACGTTTTGACCAAGGGGCTTAGGTATGCTTTTGCATCAAAATCTGGAGGACCCAATATTGAGACAGAACAAGCTGAGGGAGAGGAGAGTGTGTTGTGCCGTGGAGGAGAGAGAGAGTTGGAGAGGTGAAGGGAAGGAGACGGAGCACCACCACCGTCGAGGACGTCCCATCACTGCATCTCTACCGTCGGTCAGAGAGAGCTCAAGTAGGGAGTGGTCGAAACAAAGGACACTACTACAAAAAAGTAAAGCTGCGGCGCTTGGAAGCGCCACAACATTTAATTTTTTTTTTTTAAAAAAAATACCCTCTTGTGGCAAGGAAGCGCCACAGGAGACCAGACCTACTGTGGCGCTCAAGTCAGGAAGCACCGCTGGAGACCCCCCTCTTGTAGCGCTTCCTTAAGAAAGCGCTACAGGAGGGTCCTTTTTTTTTTCTTTTCTTTTTTCTTTTCTTTCCTGTGGCCCTTTTTTATGCTTCCTGATTGTGAAGCTTTATATAAAATGAGTGGCTTTCGTGTTTATCATCTCCACAAATTGTCAATATTTCTATTTTATATTTCAACCTATTATAATTATATATATATATAAATATAATTTTCACATTTAAAATTCAAGTTCCCTAACAATAATGTTCTTACACAATAATATATTAATTGTCATTTCCCCAACAATAATGTTCTTACATTAATACTCTCTAAAGCTAACATAAAAAATATCACAATACAAGAACTTGATATGTGAACACAGTACATCAACAACTAATTAATTAAATCAAAAGATTACCAAAAAACGCAAGCTTGTCGGCCAAAAAAGTTAAAGAAAGCAAAAAGGAAAACGAAATAAGCTAGGTTTTCACTCTTTCCTATTAAATTAGGAAAAAAAAAGGCAAAGTTAGATTACGGTTTATCTTGACTAAAAACAAATTTAAACAAAGCAAGCTAGAATGAAACAGTCTTCTTCTTACAAATCTATTAATTGACTAGCGTAGGGAGAGGGGGACCACGTTGGCGACACTAACTTGAGTGACGAGGATAAGCAAATATGAGCTGTGGAGTGGAGTGGGGATCAACTGGAGTGGGGTTCAAAAGAGGAAGAGAGACAGAGAGTATGAAGAAAAGGGAACAACTAAGGATAGGAGTGGGGACGGATGAAACAAACATGGAAAAAAGGACAAGAGAATTTAATGAAGAAGACGAGTGTGTGTGTTTATTGTGCAAGAGAAAGTGATATCGTGTACATGGGGGAGGGGCGTCGACGTGAGTTAAGGAAGAGGGAATAAAAAGGAAAAAGGAAGGGAAAAGATAAAAAGTAAAGTTAAAAGAGGGAAATCTGATTGGCGAGAGAGTTGAAAATTCACATCCAGCCAATTGTGGCACTTCTTTAAAGAAGTGTGACAGCTGCCCTTTTTTTCTTTTTCTATTTTATTTTTTTAAAATTTTGGGGACCAGATGTGGGGTCTGCCAAGGCAGGTGCCACCCTTGGGCAGAGACCAACTGTGGCACCTGCCTTGGTTAATCTTAAGTACCTAGTTGGATTAATTGGAAGAAGCAATTTGGTTAGTAAAGAGCATAAGGTGGACGGTTTTTAAAGCTAACCAAAGGGAGTGGAAATTAGTTCAAAGCTAATTGAAGCCTGATAACACAATTGGAAGAAGATAAGACCAATGCCAAGTGTCAACACAAGATGAATTCTTGGAAATCAAGTGATTAAAGGAAAGAGAGATATTTTATAAAACACTTTCTCTTCCTCTTCCCTTGCACATTTCGACCAAGCTAGAGAAAGAAGAGAGAGAGAGAGCTTTGAAGAAGTCTTGAGATCTAGAGAGAAGGAAGAAGAAGCTTAAGGTAAGAGTGATCTCTTAAGCATCTTTCTGGTAATATTGCTTGGAAATCTTCTCTAAACCCTTCTTCTCGATGGAATCAATGGTTTAGAAGACACATCTTGAGCTCAAGGAGAGAGAGAGGAGGACATCTAAAGAGAGAAAGTTCAAGAACTTAAGAGGTAACTTCACAAAACTCAAATCCATACTACTATGTTGTTATTGTTGAAGTGTATAGTTGGATTGGTGATTTTTGTTAAGTTTGTAAATTTGGAAAATTCCTAATCCTAAGGGTTTATGCTGTCCAAATTTCTTTGAATCATGGTTTGAATGTGTTTAAATAACTTAATAAAGGATTAGAAGTGAAGAGGCATAAGCTTTGGAAGTTAAAACACAAAACTCCAATTTTTCCTTTTTCTTGAGAAGTTTCGGATAGCACTGTTCTGGGGGGACGGAGTTGGATTTTCAATGATTTCATGATTCTATTGGATTCAGGAGGCAAAAATAGGTGGGGTTACAATTGGTCACTTTTTCATAAAAGACCGAAAAAAGATAATTATGAAAACGCCCCTAAAACCCTAAATCAGGGCTGTCAAGGGTATTTCCATAATTTGATATTGAATTTGGTAATTTTGAGCTTGGAAATAGATTCCTTTGGATTCAGGAGGCAAAAATAGGTGGGGTTACAGTTGGTAACGTTTTCAAAAAAGGCCTAAAAACCATATTATGAAAACGCCCCTACAACCCTAAATCGGGGCTGTCAAGGGTATTTTCATAATTTGACTCTGAATTTGGTAATTTTGAGCCTGGAAATGGATTCTTTTGGTGAAAATACCTTAGGATAGCCTTAGTCAAAATTTTAAAAAACGTGCCATCGAGCCGGGTATGGCCGAGGTCCCGGGGGCATTTTGGTAAAATTTCACCATAAACTAATATAACCACAAGAAACACTATGAAAGAGTCTAAAATGATACTTGGATAGGTTATAACCTATTTCTTGTACATTTAATATTTAGGATTGAGTTGGAAGCCGTAAGCAACACATTTTACCAGGCACATTAAAAAGGGGTTGAAAGAACTTTGAGGCAGGAACATTATCCTTCATACATCTTGCCATAGTTATATGATTGTGTGGATGCCATTGTTTGTAAATGCGCTTTATTAATCAATATGTTTTGCCTAGAAAGGGACAGTTAGTGCCATATGTGCACTTACACTTGGAGTTGGCAAGAGTCCAACCGGTGTAGATTGTAGGGTTGGGCCCTACTCATATATACATGATGATGATGTGTTTATACTGTTCATTAATTGGTGCATATATGAAACATATCATATTTACTTTTCACATTTTCTATAAACGATAGCATGTTTCTAGTGGGATTCCTTGGAATCTCACCCTTTTTTTAACAAACATATCAGCAGGTGCCAGTAGGTCGAAAGGCAAAGGCGTAGACACCAAGAAGTGATTAGCACGTGTCTCAAAGCAAGGTTAAAGTCGGTGGTTATAATTAGTTTATGCTTAAGATATTTTAGGGAATCCTGTAAATATTGAAGTTTCGTCTGTATTCTGTATTTTGTCAATAAACGAATTTGGATTATAAACGAATATTGTTATTAGTATATATGTACTTTTTTGTTTGCCCATGGAATTCCGTCTTTATTACTTTCAGATTATCAAAATGGAAACGGGTGTCGACTTATTAATTGTGATCTATTTGGTTTCTGTATTGGTATATATTTTTGAGACTTGGATGAGTGTTTATTTGTCCTTGTTGGTTAATATTTGTGTTGAATTTTATGTTGATGCACTTGGACTATGTATTAAAATTATTTCCTTATGTTTTAATGAAATTATGCATTGTATTTGATTACTATGGTGTGTAATTGCATTAATTCATATTGAGTATCATGATCGTGCTCTCATTTAAGAGGAAGCAAGTGTATTCAAATGATTTTCAAACACACTTCAAGAGGTTTTTAACAATTTATCTAAGAAATGACTGTGAATGCAATCGTATGATTAGTCATTAATTAGATAAATTGGACTCAATGCGTTTACTTGAGGTTTTCACTTTGACTTGATGATAAATTATATCCCAAATCATTTTAAGAAGCTAGGAAATCCATTAACTTTGCTACCAAGACACATTTCATTATTCATATTTCCAATTCCAATTCCTTTCCATTCACTATTTGAAAAGACAAAAAAAATCGTACTTTTAGGATTCATATTTCCCCTTGTTTTCATTGCATTTACATGATATATTATATTACTTAGGATTCAATAAAAGGCTCCTCGAGAAGAGAGAATGATCCTAGGTTTGCCTATACGCAATTCTTGGTTAATTTTTTATTGTGGACCCCAAGTCTAACATAAGAGATGAAAAGTCCGCTAATCAAATAGCGCCGTTGTCGGGGAGCTAAGTAATTGGCTCCCTAGGTAATCTAATCGTCAAATTCATTTTTGACAAGGGGTCACTCGGGTGAAGCTTGTTAGTTTAGCATTTTTGGTTTTTCTTTGCATATAATTTAGGATTTTTACATTTAGGTAGCTTGCATAACATTCATTACATTCTTGTATTGTTTTGACTTGGTAGCTTCTGTGTGGTGTTGTTGCATTAAATTTGATATGATTTTGAGCTCACTTATTTGAATTCACCATGTCTCTAAGTTAATTCAAAGCATATTGCATCTTTTGTCATTTTGAAATTATTTTTCCCTTTTTTCATTTGCATTTGTATTTTTATAGATTATTTTTCTTTGTTTTTAATAGTTTATAGTTAGTTAGTCATCTTGTGATTCATTGGGCTTGTGTGATTGAATTTCTAATGGCTTGGTTTAATAGTTATCAAGATTTATCTCTCAATTCTCATTCTTCTATAGGTAATCACATTGAGAGGTATGATAATAGCTCTCAAGGATCTCAATCGGTGCAAGAATAACTTAATCTTATCCTAGCCCGAATGGAGAATCCAAAAAAAGGTTTAGATTATCAAGGAAAGTCACCCTTTCAATCTCACTCTTCGATAAGAGATTCAATTGGAGAGGAAGAGTCTATCTCTAAAGGCACTCATGCCACTCTACACACTTTGCAACTCCTTTAAGCTAAGTTAGGAATCCAAGGCAGAGGTCCAATTAGTCAAGAGTGTTATGGTTCATTCCACAACTCATACCATAACCCTTTTCAGCAACCTTCATTCCAACCTAATCACCTGCCCCACCCATCTTATAGATCATACCATGAGCTTTCTCCACCACCCACTACTACA
Organism: Inga laurina; assembly: GCA_963855925.1. Taxonomy (NCBI): domain Eukaryota; kingdom Viridiplantae; phylum Streptophyta; class Magnoliopsida; order Fabales; family Fabaceae; genus Inga; species Inga laurina. The sequence goes on from OY979705.1 coordinate 60,053,701, forward strand.
AAAAAACACTTTTAACGTCCCTTTTTTGGGCCTTTTAACGTCTGAAAACAGGGGGACGTCTATCTGATCGACGTAGAAAAAACTGTCAATAACGTCCCTAAAACAGAGAATGTCCATAGTCTGGACTTTAGACGTCCCCAATGTAAACTAGGGATGTCTAAAGTGTTTCTGACTCACTTTAGACATCCCCAGCCCAGTCCAAACTGGGGATGTCTAAAGTTCTTTTTTATGGCCTTTTATATATACATCACTGTCCAGAAAATTTAAATTGCAGAAATTGGATAGAAGAAATATTGCATAAACCAAAATGGAAATAATAGCATTTCAACACTATCTAATAAAAATATTATCCAACAATCTAATAGTATGTACAACAGCAACTCTAATTTACACATTGGAATATAGAAACTTTTGAATCCCCTTTAACAACTAACCAATCAAATAAAAAAGAGATAAGTAAACAACATATGTACAACAGCAGTTCAGCCACCACAAAGTGTGTCCTACACAAAATACTAATTAATTAACTAATATAAATAAAAACTTTACTATGGTATACGTTGAAGATGTCCAGCCAAAAAGTCTCTGAGCAAATTAATGTCTTCATATAAGTAGGCATCTTCATTGTCAAAAATCTGCAAATCAGAAAATAAGCTTAGATGAAATAATGAATCAAGTGAGTGAATTAATTTGCAGTTGAATTACAACACCAAAAATATTATCCTTTGAGAATGAAGAAGCGATTACTTGTTCAAAATCTATCGTAATACCACTCTGATTGATGTTAAACATATACAGTAAGACATAGTATCCACATTCCTAGCTGCCAGGTTGTTGAGGGCACTATAAATCAAAGGCAAATGGTTAAAATCAATAAAGGCATATCTGAAATAACTGTCAATCAAAAGAACTTGATTTGAAACTACATACCTTTGGATACAACCATTTCGGGTCTTTGCCACCTTTATGATCGCGGGGCCTACTAAGGATTCGATATGTCTGGGTTGCCCTATCATTAAAATGAAAATCAACAGAAATTAGAACAATTCATTTAAGTCAAGAATCAATAATCAATGACATACAAACAAAATAACTTACGTGTTGAAGACGTTTTTTGTTTCTTTGTCTGGCCTTTTACATAAGGAATCAAACCAGTAAGCTATGTTGAACTAAGGACAAAGAACACACAAACTCCAGTGGTAACTATAATAACATATAGAGATTAAAATGAAGTTAGATGGCAAGGCAATTATTTATTAAAAATCTTAAATAGACAAAATTAAAATGTGTACCCTTGAACAATCGGTATTAGATAACAACGATAGTTGTTCTCTCCCATTGTGAAGCTTGCATAGTGAGTCCTTTTTCGCATTGTATTCTTATCCCTTGTTGTATTTGTAGGACACAAGAATCCATATAAATCAACTCTTTGTATGTCAATGCATATACGATGGAAGGAACTATAATAGAATTAAAATGATGAATGTATTAGCTAGTGAATATATGAAACCAAAAAACCACTTCACTAAATGAAGGAAAAAATGGGAAATAAAAAACTTACAGGATTGCAAATGTGACTCATCCTACATCTATCTCCTCCAACTTAATGAACTGTTTAAGGTCTTCTTTATCAATTGTGAAGGGATACTCTAATTCTTGGCCCACAATCCTTGTAGGCATATCCAAATCAATCTGCTTAATGCCTTTATAGATCTGCTGCATTCGTGCTAAGAAGGGCCATTTGCCTGCTTCCTGATCTTTCTTTTAGAACATAAAAAAATATATTGTTAGTAGGATGCCAACAGATCTCAAGTAAAAGTGAGGTAGTTCCTACTATTGGAGGTGTTGCCGCTGAGCCAATAAGATTTATAGGCCAAAGGATGAAAGATCCTCTCGCCTAAGCTATCATGGCAACCTCATCATCAGGAATAGGGATGGTTGTACCTTATTCCCCCTCTCAAACACACGTCACAGTCACCCTACGCAAATGCTGTGGAATTTATTGATGATGGTGGGTGGTAGCTAGCTTGTTTGTGAATGAGAGCATCTGTAATGGGACATTACAGTGGGGAATCCAAATAGAGGATGGAAGGTTCTGCCGGTGCTGGAGCGTGAGAAGGATCACCAAGTGGTTCCTCCAGCGGGTTGTAACTTTCTTTAGTGCTGTGGAAGGCCAAGGATGAATGGGTTCTACGCTCGAAAGTTGCCATTTACAATTCAAACATCTTCATCATTTTAGCTCATAGCTCAGGCAACAGCTCTTGTTGGAGCTTGTCACAAAGGTTGGCCTCAAGCTCTTGTGAGACTTCCTGGCGAATCTTGGCCACAAGCTACCTACTGGGTCTAGCTTTTGACAAATAAGAATGTGAGGCTCGGCCAAAATACTTCACAACACGAACTCTCCCTACCTCCCCTCGAACATGACTGGGGTGATCTGCCTTCCCAATCACCGTTGAAAAGATGTCCATCCGTCCACTTGGAGTGAACGAACCTTGGCTACTATGATCTTCTAGTTCATCCTGCGGCATAAAAGTTATCATAAATGAAAATTAAGCACTCCTAATATGAAAAAAACTTTGTACTTATGCTCTAACTACCTACAATCCTCGTGGCAACCTCAGCAATAGTCAAATTTACGTACTTCCCACCCTTAAGGCTCCATGCTTTCAATTTTTTTGTGATGTGGAGGAGGTGGCGAGGCCTGGACCGCAACACTAGGTTTGATGTGACTGATTGCTTCATTTTCTCCAACTCTTCTGCCATCATCCTTCTCTCAAGCTTCCGATAACCACCATGAGACATGCAGTGATGATACTCATTAGCTGCTTGTCTCTTTGTATTATTGCACTTAATTCCAATAAAAGGAAAACAATGAACACCGAATCAATAATGTCAACTATATTCAAATAAAACACTATGATGACAGAAATTTTACCAAAAAGTTAGGCTCTTCTCGTGATGCCATAAACAACCTCAGGTCCTTTGGAGACAAATACGAATACTTCTGACATGGATCTTGACCCCTAAGGTCCCCTCGAATCTACTTTCGTGTAAGCTTGTTCTTGAAATCTTTCCATCGTAGATGAACCTCCCTCATCCACTCCTTATACATCACCGCGGTTTCAGGGACATCAAAGGTTTGCTGCAAGGTAAAAACATAACTTAATCATATTTGAAGCAATAGGAATAGAGATATAAATGAAGATGTATCAAAACTTATATACCAAAAGTTGTTGCAAAATCACGTCTTTCATTTTTTGTGGAACTAACTTCCAATTATCATAGATAATACAACCTTTGCTTCGACCCAAATAACCCAAAGAGCTAATGAAATGGTCTTCCTCCAGACCAATTGGTTTCACATTATCATAAAACTCAATATGCAGCCTCTCCTATTGATGTTCATGATGTGCAACCAATGCTCCCATTTTTGTGCTGCCTCTAACCCTTCTTCTCGTAACGAGTTCAGGTCTATCCATTTCATTGTCCCTATCACTTTATGAGTCGCTAGAATTGTCCATATTCCTGTAAGCACAAAAATCATTGTCAGATAGGAACATAAATTGCAGTAAAAATAACCTACTCTTAGCAGGAGTAAAATAAAAAAAATATAGTTATATTTTCTAAGTGAAGCTCTTACTCTATATTGTTTCCCATATTCCTTCACCATGATCATTTCTTACAGCATATTCTTCATCATCTACCAATTCTACTTCACTTGTTGTAGGTGGATTAATTGTGAAAGGTGGTGTGTCGTCAAGGTTGAAGGTCGAATGACCATACTTCTGTTTTTTACTTTGAAGTACAATGGAAGTTGTTTTATTTGAAGGATCTGGGACATAAAACACTTGTTTTGCCTGGCTTGCTAGAATGAAGGGCTCATCCCTATAACCTACTCTTTTAAGATCAACTGAGACAAATCCAGATTGTTGATCTATTACCACATCATTATTGCTAACCCACTTACATTTGAATAAAGCAACTTTGAACTTGTTGTAAGTAATTTCCCATATTGCTTCTATCACTCCATAATAGGCCATAGATGCTAATATTGGGTTTTTGTCTTTCAAATTGGAAAAGTGCATGGCTTCAGCTTCTAGAATCACCCCACTATTTTGCATGGTACTTCTGTCATCTTGGTCTTTTGTGTATAAAGAATACCCGTTTATATCATAACCAATCCAAGTAATAATATGAAATGAAGGCCCCCAAGCTAGCTACTCTATTATCTCAGACACACCGGTCTCATGAAAAACCTTTTCCTAAAACCACTCTATGAATGTCTTGTTTTGCTCAATAGCAATCTGCATGATTCTTCCTTGGATTCATGTTCTTCAATCTCTTTCTGTGTTCATCTATGTACGGTTGAACTTCTGCCATGTTATTCAGGATATACAAGAATGCTTACAAAACCTTTTCACGAGGCATAGTCTTCACTTTCAGTCCTCGTGTTCCCTTGCTTCTCCCATCTTCATGGTGAGATTGTTCCTTCTTCCCTGATAGATAATCACTGTAAAGTCCATAGCCTCTTCAACTATATATCTTTCAACTATTGAGGCTTCTGGTCTATAGGGATTTTTAAAATACCCTTTTAAGATCTTCATGTATCAATTGAAAGGGTACATCCACCTTAGGTAAACTAGACGGCAGAGCCTTACCTCCCTTACCAAATGAACTATCAAATGCACCATTATATCAAAAAATGAAGGAGGAAAGTACATCTCTAATTGGGAAAATATAATATAACCCTCAGCTTCCAGTTCATCCAACTTTTCAATGTCAATGACTTTGTTACAAATAGCATTAAAGAAAATACACAATCTTGTTACAATGGTTCGAACTTCATCTTTCATAATGCTTCTAATAGCTACTAGTAATAGTTCTTGCATCAATACATGATAATCAGGGGACTTCATTCCTACTAACTTCAAATTGTCCATTGACACACACCTTCTTACATTCCAAGAATACCCTTATGGCACCTTAATTTCATGCAAACACCCACACAAATTTCTTTTCTCCGCTTTCGATAGTGTATGCGTTGTTAGCTCCATATATGCCCTCCTACCATCGTCTCTTAATTGTGGATGCAACCATTCTCTTATTCCCATATCAACAAGGTATAGTCTCACTCTAATCCTATCCTTAGCCTCCCTTGGTATGTGCAAAAGCATACCGACAAGGCAATCACAAACATTTTTCTCCACATGCATCACATCGATACTGTGTCTCACATCAAGAGTATGACAAATGGAAGATCAAAGAAAATTGATCTCTTCTTCCATATGTTCTTCTCACCCGCAATATTCTGATTCATACCGAATAAGACATTGATACGTTCGACCCGACTATAAACTTCCTCTCTGGTTAATGCCTTTGGAGCCATTCCATACTCCCGCAAGCCATTAAAATGCTTTATTAACCTACGATAGGGGTAGAAACTATGAAGGAACCTCTTGTGACCAAGGTAGACCGTTTTTATTCTATGCTTAAGTTGGTAAAAGTGAGTGTCTGCTTCACAGATCGGACATGCTTTATGCCACTTCACACTGTACCCTGACAAGTTTCAGTACGTAGGGAAGTCATTTATCATGGTGAAAATCATTGCACGTAGCTTGAAGGATTCCTTCTTATATGCATCAAACACATCTACACCTTCCTCCCACAACTTCTTCAAGTCCTTAATCAAAGGCGCCAAGTAGACATCGATATCATTCACTGGCTGTTTTGGTCCAGAAATCATCATAGAAAGCATCACATACTTGCGTTTCATACAAAACCAGGGAGGCAAGTTGTATATTATAAGGAGAACTGGCCATGCACTATGTGTGCTATTAAGAGTTCCATACGGATTGAAGCCATCTGTACAAAAGCCCAAGCCGATGGTTTCTCGGCTCATTGCCTAATTCAAGGAACATTTCATCTATTTTCTTCCACTGTAGAGAATCAGCTGGGTGCCAAAGATATTTTCCGTCGGATATTCTCTTATCCAAATGCCTTCTCAACTTCTTCCCTTGTTTTGCAGTCCCAAACAAACGCTTAAAATGCGGTATTATTGGAAGATACCACAAAACCTTTAAAGGTTGCCTTTTAGTAGTTGTGCCATCACCACAACCACCATCTTTCTTCACTTTGTATCGTGCAGTTTGACACTTAGGGCACTCACTCAGACCTTCATACTCCTTTCTGTATAGTACGCAGTCATTAGGGCAAACGTGTATCTTTTTATACTCCATACCCATCGTAGATAGGATTTTCTTGGCCTCATACATACGATTTGGAAGTACATTATCGTCTAGAAACATATCACATAACAGTTCAAGCAGTAATGTGAAACTACTATCGGTCTACCCACAAGTTGCTTTTAATGTAATGTTCCTGTCAGCCGTTTGTACTTACTCCCAGGGTACAACGGTGTCTTTGTATCACTCTGCATGCTGTCCTATTCATGGGACTGCGCAAAGGATTCTATCTCAACATCGTGAATCATTCTCTCCATTCTATCTTCATCTATGACATCCACAGCTTCCTTCTTGTGCGATGGACAATCAGTTACTTTCTCACCATGCCATATCCACCTTGTGTATCAAAGATTTATTCCATCGTAAAGTAGGTGATCCCTTATAACTTCAACATCCCATCTTCTCTCATTTAAACAATTGACACAAGGACAAAAATACTTCCTATTTTTTCCTGGAGCGTTCCTTCTAGCAAATTCAATAAACTCTTCAACCTCATTCTCATATTCTTTACTTGTTCTCAAAGCATTCATCCAACTATAATCCATTTTATTACCACCTATGCCATTCCCATTAAAACTCAAGTTTAGAATAATTGTCAATACTGGGATTGCCTTTTACTATTTTGTTTTTCAAAATTTTGGCAGCATTTCCCCTTAAATGTGAGACATCCCAAAATCAAAATAACAAACTATCTCAGCTTAATTTAAACAAAACTAAACTAATTAAGGCAATTCATATTCAGGACAATGTCAGCACCTCAAATCCAACAAATTCATTAAACCAATGAAACTTTGAAGTCAAATTAAATACATGGTTTTCATTTGAAACTAAATAGAAAAAATTAACCAAGAATAATTAACAAATAACAACAATTTGTAATTATGTTTATGTCTTCTAAAAAATTACAATAGCATCTAGACATGAAAAAGCTTATACCACTAACTTATCAAAAGAGGAAAAATGTTAATTGGTACATACAAGAAAGAGGTCAATTTCGTCAATAGTCTCTTCTGCGATTGTTGGGAGGAAATTCAGCTGCTTGTCTCACATCATCTGCAAAATTATCATGAACAAGAAAATATCAAGGGGATAAGATGGTAATAGGCAACAATTTCCTTATAACAAGCACAATTTTAAAGTTGAAGAAGCTTCAATCGTGGGTAAATTAGGATAAAATTGACAAATATGTAAATTATGTCTTATATTTAAGACCAAGATCAACTCCCAAAATATGTCTTATATTAAAGACCGGAGGAGTACTAATTTTGTAAACATATGTACCATGAATGGTCTAAAACTATATCGATTGATAAATCATATATTGTTAGTAAAAGCCGTATTTAGTCACGGTACATGATTTGAAGGCTATATAAGAAATTGAATTGTTGAACCATTTTATGTTCAATCACATGAAAAATTAACAACTTTAATTCAATAATTTAAATATGATAAAATGGTAGAGAAAGCCAAAAGGAAAAATATAAAAATGTCAATAATTAATCACATAACATACTCAACATAGAGAGTACTCAAGTCAGCTTCAAAACTTAATATAATTTTGTGAATCCATACTCTAGAAATAATTTTTGATGCATAAATTGAAGCTAAATTGCACACATTACCTTCATTTAAACAAGTTCATTGGAATTCATAACAAAAAATTATTTCAACAATGTAGTGATATAGAACTAAAGTAAAATTCATACTTACAAGAAAATTCAAATCCTCGAGGGAACGATCTTTACTTATCATTGTATTACTTGACGCGATCCGTGCACTTGCGGTAGCGAACATGAACCCACAATTAGATTTTTGCATACTTCTTGTTTTGAGAAAAGAAATCTTTCATATCATTAGTGCTTTTAAGAGTTGAGCATTCTTATAATTGATTGCAATGTTTTGATTGATTGTGTTTGTAAAGTTAACATTAGAAATAGTTAAGAAGATGTGTTGTGGTTAGCTTGCTATGCAATTGATTGTGTTAGAATGTGCATTAGAGAAAAACCTTGTTCAAAGATTATCTAGGCCTTGAATTCTTTCTATGTGAGCATGTTCACTTAGTCTTTCACTTTCTAAAACTTTTTCCACTTTTGTTCAAAACAACATTTGCATTAATGTGATGGAAATGAATGAGGCATTTGATTTTAAACCCTTTTAACTGAAACACAAACCCTCATTCATGACCATTTGCTTACCCCTTTAAGCCATTTTTATGTTGTATGCATGTCATGTCATTTAAATCATAGTGTTCATAGTACTCTAAAATCAACGTAATTTGCCAATAGAAAGAGAACAATGTATATATTGAATGCCAGGTAAAAAAAAAGGAAAAGAAAAGAAAGGTATTGAAAAAAAAAAGAGTATAGTTTGAAAACAAAAAAGAAGAAAAAGGGAGAGAGCATGAAATGTGAAAAAAAGAAAGAGAGAGAGAGAGAGAGAGAAAAGAATTGAATTGAAAACAAAAAAAAACAAAAAAAAAACATTCCATCTAGCCTTCATCCAACATTACAAGCCTATTAAATCCTCTTGATTCATTGCATTTATTGCTATTAGTGGTGGAGATGTTAGAGTTGTTACAAGCCTATGGTAAGGTGCAGCGCCCAGAATTTGGAAAACATGGAGCCGCCACCAAAATTTTTGAAATAGGGATAATTTTGGAAACCTCTTTAAAAATGGAAACCGATCTACAAAAATCATTTAGGATTTGGGAGTCGTTTGTGTATGGGGAAGGTGTTAGGCACCCCATAACACCCATTTAAAAGAATGGTTACCCTAAGTTAATTATTTAAAAATAAATATAGCCTTTAATCTAATGATAATTACCCAAATAAAAAAGAATATTTACAAAACTAAATGAAATGAAAGCTAAAGAAGAAAAAAAAAAAAGAACACTTATTTACAATAAGAAAAAATATATTTATTTAAAAAAAAAGAACATTTATTTACAAAAAGAAAATAAGAAAAAATATATTTATTTACAAAATTAAACTTGACCTAAGATGAAAACCTAAGGCCTATGTACCCTTTAGAGGGATCAAAGCCCACATAGTTCGAGAGGTAGAAATGCGTGTCACTTTGTTTGTGTTTTTTAGAAAAAATGTTTATTTAATTTATTTGAGAAAAATAATTTTTTTTCCCACAAGTAATTTCCTAATTTAAACCTATCAACATTAATGAGACTTTTTTTCTTTTTTTATTTATTATTTTCCTTTAATGAATGACAATGTCAATCATCATCAATGAGGGGATTTATTTTAATTTTCGTTTTTTTATTTTTTTTATCTTTTCCCTACAAGTAATTTCCTACTTTAAACCTATCAACATAAATGAGATTTTTTCTATTTTTATTTTTCATCTTTTTATTTATTATTTTCCCTTAATAAATGACAATGCCAATCATCATCAATGAGGGGATTTATTTTAATTTTTTTTTTATCTTTTCCCTATAAGTAATTTCCTAATTTAAACCTATCAACGTAAATGAGATTTTTTTCTATTTTTTTTCGTTTTTTTCTTTCAATGATGATTCCCAATTTGGACACCAATCATCATCAATTATTTTTTTATTTTTGAGTGGGGCTCGGACAAAATAGGGTGTTCACAGTTGCCCCTTTTTACTTGTTTCGTAGTTGAGAAAAGTGAGATTCTCGTCTATGAAGCAAGTAAAGATAAGAACACGTATTTTGTCTGGCTAAAGAACAAGGTGCCCCCTTGGAACTAAAGAGGGTTTGGACAAAATACAGTGCCAATGCCCCTCTTTACTTGGTTCATAGGGGAAAAGAACGTAGGTAGAGATAGATGATTACCTGGAGTGGAAGTGAAGCGCCTAGTTGCATAGGACTTTGGTTGGGCGTAAAGGAATTGTGCCAGTCAGTACCGGGCTTTGAGAGTGCCTGCTGATACAGGGCTTTGAAAGAATAGTGCTTGCCGTTATAGGGCTTTAAAAGAATTGTGCCAGTCGTTACTGGGCTTTGAGGGTGCCTGTTGGTACAGGGCTTTAAAAGAATAGTGCCTGCCGTCATAGGGCTTTAAAAGAATCGTACCAGCCGTTACTGGGCTTTGAGGGTACCTGTTGGTCAGGGCTTTGAAAGAATAGTGCCTGTCGGTACAGGGCTTTAAAAGAATTGTGCCAAGTGTTATTTGCTTTAAAAGAATTGTGCCAGTCGTTACGGGGCTTTGAGGGTGCTTGTCGATATAAGGCTTTGAAAGGGTGCTATTCGGTACTACGCTTTGAGGGTGCCTGCCGGTACAAGGCTTTGAAAGGGTGCCAGACGTTACTGGGCTTTAAGGGTGCCTGCCGGTACAGGGCTTTGAAAGGGTGCCAGCCAGTACTGGGCTTTAAGGGTGCCAGCCAGTACTGGGCTTTGAGAGTGCCTACCGGTATAGGGCTTTGAAAGGGTGCCAGACGTTACTGGGCTTTGAGGGTGCCTGCCGGTACAGGGCTTTGAAAGGGTGCCAGTCGTTACTGGGCTTTAAGGGTGCCTGCCGGTACTAGGCTTTGAAAGGGTGCCAGCCAGTACTGGGCTTTAAGGGTGCCAGCCAGTACTGGGCTTTGAGAGTGCCTACCGGTATAGGGCTTTGAAAGGGTGCAGCCGTTACTGGGTTTTGAGGGTGCCTGCAGGTACAGGGCTTTGAAAGGGTGCCAGGCGTTACTGGGCCTTGAGGGTGCCTGCCGGTACAGGGCTTTGAAAGGGTGCCAGGCATTACTTGGCTTTGAGGGTGCCTACCAGTACTAGGGTTTGAAAGGGTGCCAGCTAGTACTGGGCTTTGAGGGTGCCTGCCAGTACAGGGCTTTGAAAGGGTGTCAGCCAATACTGGGCTTTGAGGGTGCCTGCCGGTACAAGCCTTCGAAAGGGTGCAGCCGTTACTGGTCTTTGAAGGTGCCTGCCGGTACAGGGCTTTGAAAGGGTGCAGCCGTTACTGGGCTTTGAGGGTGCCTACCGGTACAGGGCTTTGAAAAGGTGTCAGCCGCTACTTGGCTTTGAGGGTGCCTGCCGGTATAGGGCTTTGAAAAGGTGCATCTGTTACTTGGCTTTGAGGGTACTTGCCGGTATAGGGCTTTGAAAGGGTGCCTGTCATTACTGGGCTTTGAGGGTGCCTGCCCGTACAGGGCTTTGAAAAGGGTGCTATGAACATATGATGCCCTTTGGATTAGTGCTTATGAAGATCATGACATTGATAATGTGATAACCATGATGATAAAGTCCTAATGATGATGATGAGGATGATAATGGCTATGATAATGAGGGGAATATCAAAATAATTCATGATAAAGGTGATGACACTAATAATGATGATGACAGTGATGATGGAATCCTAATGAGGATGATGAATACAATGATAATGCTAGTGATGATGATGATGATAGTGGTGATGATGATGATGTTGATAAAGGAGGAGATGACAAGCTAATAAGAATGACTGCAATAATGGTGGTGTTAAATAATAGCCTGGTAGGTGATATTGCTCCTTCTTCGTCCAGGTGCCTAACCAGTACCCCCTTACTCGCGCTGTCTGAAGATGAGATTCACATAGATGCCACAGCTTAGAACCCTCAATTTAGATTATGTCCCTTTGTCAACTGTTTGATCCCACAGAATTCCAGTTGGGACCTTCGCTAATTATCCTGAAATTACACAAGTTAAATAGGAGCAGAGGATACCATGTATATCATCGTGAGTGTTTATCCAGCCAAAAGTTGTACTTTCATTAAAAAGAGTTACCCTTATACAAATCATGACACAAAGTTTGACATGCGATTTAATGGAAGGGAAAGATATACTAAGGATGAAGATTCATTTAAAGGAAATGATCTTCCAATATTCAAGTGGAAGGGTAATGATGAGCACATATTGGTGTAGATGTGACGCTATTAGGAGGTCCTTCACTTTCAGTTCCGTGTAGTCCCCCTGATGGTGCCCTGCTCAATTGCCTGAGATATGCCCTTTTCGACGAATGATTACGGAGTTTTTCAAATAGACAAAGTAAATAGAATCATAGGGCTAAGATTGATAACCTTCTTCGATATTTGTTTAACCTGCCCTTTCAAGTTTTTAGACTCAACGAGCTTCTTTTCCTTGTCCTAACTTCTGCCTAAGCTGCCCTTTCGAGTTTTCAACTTAGCGAGCCCTTTTTTTTTTTTTTTTTTGCTCTAACTTTTGCCTAGGCCACCCTTTCAGGTTTACAACCTAGCGAGCTATTATTTTTATCTCTTCATTCTCTTTTTTGTTTTGTTTTTTTTGCTCTAACTTCTGCCTAAGCTGCCCTTTCGAGTTTTCAACTTAGCGAGCCCCTTTTTTTTGCTCTAATTTTTTTCTAAGCCTCCCTTTCAGGTTTTCAACTTAGCGAGCTTTTTTTTACGCATAGTATTTCTCTACAGCATCTAAATTGATTGGTCTTGGTAAATCTTGGCCATTCATGTTTGTCAATATCAATGCCCCTCCAGAGAAAGCTTGCTTAACAACATATGGGCCTTCATAATTCAAAGCCCATTTACCTCTGTCATCTTCTTGATTTGGTAGGATTTTCTTGAGGATTAGGTCTCCTACTTTGAACCCCCTAGGTCTTAGTTTCTTGTTAAAGGCCCTTACCACTCGTGACTGATATAACTGCCCATGACATATTGCTGTGAGCCTCTTTTCTTCAATCATATTTAGTTGTTCAAATCTAGAGCGTATCCATTTACTTTCATCTAGGTCTGATTCAGCTAAGATTCTCAGGGATGGTATTTCTACTTCAATTGGAGTGACAGCCTCCATGCCATAAACTAAAGAGTAAGGGGTTGCCCCAGTTGAAGTATGCATTGTGATACGGTATCCGTGTAATGCATATGGAAGCATTTCATACCAATCCTTATGGTCATTGTCATTTTGCCAATGATTTTCTTAATATTTTTATTGGTTGCCTCAACTACACCATTCATTTGTGGCCTGTATGGTGCAGAATTATGATATTTGATCTTGAACTGATCGCATAATTTTTTAACTGCTGCCCCGTTGAGGTTTGGTGCATTGTTAGTTATGATCCTCTCTGGTAACCTATATCTACAGATGATATTGGCCTTTAAGAATTTGATATAGGCCTTCTGAGTAATACTAGCAAAGGAATTGGCTTCCACCCACTTAGTAAAGTAGTCTATGGCAACGAGGATGAAACGATGACCATTTGAAGCTTTTGGGCTAATCGGCCCGATGACGTCAATTCCCGACATGGAAAAGGGCCATAGAGATACAAGACTATGCATCATAGTCGGAGGAGTATTAGTTTTGTTGGCATATATCTGGCACTTATGACACTTTCTAACATAATTGATACAATCCTTCTCCATAGTTATCTAGTAGTAATCAAATCTTTGAGCTTGTTTAGTTAACGAGTGGCTATTTGCATGTGTACCACATATGCCTTCATAGATTTCTGCCATAATCTTATGCGCCTCCCTCATGTCTACACAGCGAAGCAGTCTCCCATCAAAGCTCCTCTTGTACAAGGCGTTACTACTAATAAAAAAGCCCATGGCCATTCGCCAAATGGTCTTCTTTTCATTGTGTGTTGCAACTGGCGGGTAAGTACCATACTCCATATACATCTTAATACTATGGTACCAAGGTTGCTCGTCGTGTTCTCTTCCAATATTGAAGCAAAATGCTGGCGATCTTCTAGTCTCAATCTGTATTGGCTGAACTTGGACCCCACAATCGAGTTGGATCATAGCTGCTAAAGTAGCTAACGCATCAGCGAAGCGATTCTTTTCTCTGTCTATGTGATGGAAATTGACTACTTCAAAATGTTTGATCAACTCTATCAAATACTCTTGATAAGGGATTAACTTTGGGTCTTTAGTACGCCATTCACCCGTCACCTGATAAATTATGAGAGCTAAGTCACCATAGACTTCTAGGTTTTTTATTCTAAGATCTATGGCAGCTTGGAGACCATTAATACAAGCTTCATATTTTGTCATGTTATTGGTGCAGTCAAATCCTAACTTTAGAGCAATCAGAAATTGCTTTCCGTCTGGGGATATGATTACTACCCCTACACCATTTCCATACATGTTTGCTGCCTCATCAAAATACATTTCCCACTCGTTTGATTTGCTTTCCTCAATCGGATCCTCTATAGCACATATGTCTTCATCTGGGAATTTGAAATCTAGTGGTTGGCATTCATCTATGGGGTTTTAGGCTAAGTGATCTGCTCTCGTACCACCCTTGACGGATTTTTGAGTGACGTATTTTATATCATATTCAGACAATATTACCTGCCACTTAGAGACTCTTCCAACTACATGCTTGCTTTCAAAGATGTACTTGAGTGGGTCTACTCTAGAAATTAACCAAGTGGTGTAGTAAAGCATGTATTGCCTCAACCTCCTTATAGCCCAGACTAAACCACAACAAGTCCGCTCGATCATCAGGTAACGTGACTCACAATAATTAAACTTCTTGCTCAAGTAATAGATCTCTTGTTCTCTTCGCATAGATGTGTCATATTGCCCTAGCATGGCTCCCATGGAGTTTGGTCTTATTGTCAAATACAAAATTAAAGGTCGTCCAAGTGCAGGGGAACCAAAATTGGGGGATCTAGCAAATAATACTTGATTCTATCAAATGCCTGCTAGCAATCTTCATCCCACTTCCTTGTGCAGTTCTTCTTTAAAAGCTTAAATATCAGCTCACAAGTTGCAATCAGGTTGGCGATGAATCGTGTAATGAAATTCAACCGCTCCAAAAAGGTTCAAACTTCCTTTTCTATTTGAGGATGAGGCATTTCCTGTATTGCTTTTACTTTGTCTGGATCTACTGTAATCCCTTTTTGGCTTACATTGAAGCCTAAAAATTTCCTAGATAAAGCCCCAAAGACTCATTTGTTAGGATTTAGACGTAGCTTATACTTGCATAGCCTTTCAAATAGCTTTCTTAACACCACAACATTGCTTTCTCCCTCAGAAGATTTAGCTACCATATCATCCACCTATACTTCAAGTTCTTTATGCATCATATCATGGAAGAGTGCCACTATGGCACTCTGATAAGTTGCCCTAACATTCTTTAGCCCGAATGGCATGACGTGGTAACAATAAGTGCCCCATTGTGTAATAAATGTGGTTTTTTCTTTGTCCTTTCTATCCATAGGGATTTGGTTATACCCTGAGTACCCATCCATGAACGAGTACCTATAGCTACAGGCTGTATTATCAACCAGGACATCATTATGAAGCAATGAAAAATCATCTTTTGGGCTAGCTTTGTTTAGATCTCGATAATCCACACACATTCGAATTCTGCCGTCCTTCTTTAGGACAAGAACGACATTTGCTATCCATTATGGGTATTTAGCTACTTCTAGAAAACCCGCTTCTAATTGCTTCATCACCTCCTCTCGAACCACTAAGGACATATCGGAAGTGAGCCTCCTCAATTTCTGATTGTTAGCCTTGGTGTCTGGGATTAAGGGAATCTTGTGAGAAGCAATCCTTGGACCAAGGCTTGGCATGTATGATAAGGCCATGCGAACACATCTATGAATTCTTTGAAGAGTTCAACCATTTGCTCTCTTCCGGGGTTATCTACTATCTTTAGTTCTCTCTTTTCTTCCTCCGTGCCCATATTTATTACTTCAATTACATCTTCATGTGGGCACATTCTATTGTCGTCAGATTCGAGGATTTTTTTGTTTACTTGAATGATCTCATCATCATCATACTCGTAATCTTGCATATCAATGGCAACAAGCGAATCATCATTCAGGGACTCAGAAAACTCTGAGTTGGACAAGAGTTCTGAGGAAATTGATTTCCTGGAAGGCAAAAAATGAACAACGAATTAATAGAAGGAAGAAAAAAAGGAGGAATAGATATAAATAAGTGAATTTTATTCGCATATCATTCTTTATTCATGGTTCATATAAGAGCTCACCTAAAGGCGCATACAGAACATAAAAGGACAACTTTTAGCTAGACATGTTACTCTAAAATAATAGAATTGAAGGTGTCCTCAAGCTCCCAATTTTCCAGAGCTCTTCCAGAATCATCAGCTGAAATCCATGTGCAGTTCTTTTTGCCTATTTTTAAAACCATTGCAATAGTTGGCTTGTTTAGCACTTCAGAGGACATCAGGAATTTCTTCCTTATATGGGGATTTCAGAGTGCTAATCTTCCCTCCCTATCCAATGATTCATATTAGATTCGACTTCATTTGCACTGCTGGCTGCCATCTAACAACTACGTGAGTGTGTGTTGTATGAATGCGTAGGGGGTAGCTGGTTAGGACATTTAGATGGAGCAATATTGTATCACCTCCTTATAAAAGAACAAAATATCATTAGTTTATTTGAACTCACAATTTCAAGCGGGCATAGTGAGTTATCTATGGTGTATTGGCATAAAGGTATTCTGGCACAAGCATCCTTTAGCTTCCTCATAGAATCTATTATTCCACAGGGAGAACTAGAGTTGATCATTAGATAGGAGGGACCCTGAGTCCCATCCTAGCCAAGATCTTGTCATTGACCATAGTGATAAGCATGCAATACACCTTTCCTATAGGAACTTGATTTAAACCTGGTTCTTGTGCCATTTAACCTTTGTGTCAAATTTTTAGTAGTTGGATAACTTGCTTGTCCTTTATTAAAGAAAATAGAAGGAAAAGTCATAAAGTATTTCTGAATGCATGCTATGCAGATGATTACATGTGCTTCCTAGCCTTGATATGGGTGATGAACATTGAGAAAAAGAACTTCACCTCCTCAAGAGATCCAATACCCCATAGGGAGGATGAAGTGCCCATTAACCTGCGAACAACCTAAGCTACTATGTGGCTAAGGATTTTGTTAAATGTTTATTATGTCCAAGGCCCATATCAAAAGAAGCTAAATATTAATAGATGATGCAAGGATACCTCATGAGACATGAAAGAGTATGACTTATACTCGAAATTTTGATATGGGTGATGGACATTAAGAAAAAGAACTTCACCTCCTCAAGAGATCCAATACCCCATAGGGAGGATGAAGTGCCCATTAACCTGTGATCAGCCTAAGCTATTACGCAGCTAAAGGTTTTGTTAAATGTTTATTATGTCTAAGGCCCATATCAAATAAAGCTAAATGCCAATGGATGATGCAAGGATATCTCATGAGACATGAAAGAGTGATGACTTATATTTCAAGTTTTGATATGGGTGATGGACATTAAGAAAAAGAACTTCACCTCCTCAAGAGATCTATTACCTCATAGGGAGAATGAAGTGCCCATTAACCTATGAATGGCCCAAGCCATCATGCGGCCAAGGATTTAAAAAAATGATGATTATGTCCAAGGCCCATATCAAATAAAGCTAAAATGCTAATAAATGATATAATGATACCTCATGAATCCGAAAGGATTATCCCTCATTGAGATGTTTTCTAACATGATTGATGTGATGAGATCATGGTCTTTTAGGGTCATAGACCCTTAGACTAAGGTTGGTTATCTAATGCATACACTGTCCTTGTGATGTATCTTTATGTGAAGTGATGCTAGATACATACTCAGGTGAAGCGATAGTTAGTCACTTGATCCTAGGGGCTTCATTGATTATTCATGGATGACAATAATGATTATCAACAATAAATAAACATATGCCCTCCAGTGTCCTGTTTTAGGAATGACCCTAGGTTGATGATATCTATCTTAAGAAAGGTAGGTACTAATTAATTGGGTAGGTTGCTAATTTCCACTAACAAGTGCAATGGTTTCAAGGTGGTTCTAATTCTTACATATAAAGGCCTCCTAACTGCCCCCATCGTAAAGATGAAGACCCCATTTGACGAAATTGACCTTCAGGGGGTTCTGAAAACCCCACAGGGATCAACCTCGCCAAATGAGTAACAGTTAGGATGAAGTTTTCACAGTAACCTCAGGGGGTTCTTAAAACCCCACAGGGAGACCGCTAGAAACTTCCACTCACTTAAGGAACTCACAGACCCGGGTATAGGACCCAAGATGTGTGTAATGAGAATAGTGTATGTGTTTAGTGCGTGTAGAGAGCATACCAACCTATGGGCCTAGGTTCTACCCAACCTTCATCTGCTAACCAGATCACAAGATAGATAGAAAAAGAAAAAAAAACAAATAGATGAATACGGAATTTAATAAATAAAAACAACTATTCACACAAAAACAAAACAAATAAGAAAAAGGGTCATTAAAATAAAATTAAGGCCAAATTATTTTTAAACACTTAACTTAAATAGGCTTGACTTTCAAACTGTCCCCAGTGGAGTCGCCAAGTTGTAGCGCCTGGAATTTGGAAAACATGGAGCCACTACCAAAATTTTTGAAATAGGGATAATTTTGGAAACCTCTTTAAAAATGGAAACTGATCTACAAAACTATTTAGGATTTAGGAGTCGTTTGTGTATGGGGAAGGTGTTAGGCACCCCACAACACCCATTCAAAAGAATGGTTACCCTAAGTTAATTATTTAAAAATAAATATGGCCTTTTTTATAATGATAATTACCCAAATAAAAAAGAATATTTACAAAACTAAATGAAATTAAAGCTAAAGAAGAAGAAAAAAAAGAACACTTATTTACAATAAGAAAAAAAATATTTATTTAAAAAAAGAACATTTATTTACAAAAAGAAAATAAGGAAAAATATATTTATTTACAAAATTGGACTTGACCTAGGATGAAAACCTAGGGCCTATGTACCCTTGAGAGGAATCAAAGCCCAAGTAGTTCGGGAGGTAGAAATACGTGTCACTTTGTTTGTGTTTTTTAGAAAAAATGTTTATTTAATTTATTTGAGAAAAATAATTTTTTTATTTGGTTTGTATTTTTATTATTTTTTTAAAATTTTTTTTTTATTTTCTTGTAAAAAAGAGTTTTTCCATTTTATTTTCATTTATCAAGATGTGTCAAAATTTTTTTTTTCTTTTTTTGAAAGAGGACTTAAGAAAGGGAAAAAAAAGGAAGAAAAGTAGCACAAGTTAAACAAAAAAAAAATCAAATGTGATGAGATTTATGCGTACCTTTTGTCTTTTGAACTCACTCTTAATCACAAATGCAACAAGTAGAGGTCGTTGCATACTGAAGTTGAATGATCACATAAGCCTAATCTTAGATGCTGCGCAAGAGGTGTTATGGGCAAGCAAAACAAATAATAAAACAAAAGGTATACACATAGTCACACGCACCAAGAACATCATGTGGATATAGATTAAAGCAACATCACCATAACATTAAAGAAGATAACAGACGCTATTCTTGTGGGTAATGGAATTGTTGGAGCCATATGATAATTATGTGTCCCTAAACATCCCCTTATTTGACCATCAAAATAAGAGATGTAAAAAGTGTAATATATTCTCTCTACCTTTTCTCACTAGCCTTTTCTCCATTGGAGTTCTTGTCTGTCCTGCTTCAACCCTTGCACTCTTATTAATAATCTCAAGGTAGGGTTTTCTTCATAAATACTCATTCTTTTTTTGAATTTTTTTTTCTCTTATTAATAATCTCAAGGTAGGGTTTTCTTCATAAATACTCATTCTTTTTTTGAATTTTCATTTTTGATGGTTTTTTTATATTTTATGTTAAGAACTACCTAACTTGACCCAATCACCATCAATGGAGATTTTTTTTTATTTTTTGTATTTTATGTTTTTATTTTCTATTGATAAAACTTCCTAGCTTGACCTAATCACCATTAGTGGAGATTTTTTCGTTTTTAATTTTTTTTATTATTCTCCCCACAAGTAATTTCCTAATTTAAACCTATCAACATCAATGAGACTTTTTTTTTATTTTAATTTTTTTTATTTATTATTTTCCTTTAATGAATGACAATATTAATCATCATCAATGAGGGGATTTATTTTAATATTTATTTTAATTTTTTTTATCTTTTCCCTACAAGTAATTTCCTAATTTAAACCTATCAACATAAATGAGATTTTTTCTATTTTTATTTTTCGTTTTCTTATTTATTATTTTCCTTAATGAATGACAATGCCAATCATCATCAATGAGGGGATTTATTTTAATTTTCGTTTTTTAATTTTTTTTTTATCTTTTCCCTACAAGTAATTTCCTAATTTAAACCTATCAACGTAAATGGGATTTTTTTATATTTTTTTTTTCATTTTTTTTCTTTCAATGATGATTGCTAATTTGGACACCAATCATTATCAATTATTTTTGTATTTTTGAGTGGAGCTCGGACAAAATAGGGTGTTCACATAAGGTGTTGATTAAATGAACTAGAGTGAAATTATCCTAATGAGGTGAGTTGAGTAAAACACTAATACCTTGAGAGTCTATGGTGCTTCATTTTAATATTTTGAGATTGTGTAGTTAGTTAATTTCTTTGAATCTCTTGGCTATGACTAGTGTTGGCATGAAGAATTTGATTAATTGATCTATTGTTTTCTAATTGTGAAATTGTTCATCCTTTAAATGCATTGATGATTTGAATTTAGAAAATTGTACTTAATTGCCTTTGTTCATGAGTACAATGGTCTAACTGTAGGGGAATTGATTGAACCATATTTTTACATGATTTTTTATGATTAATTTAGGATTTTTAATGCATTTTCTAGAACAATATTGCAGGATTAAGTACTAATTTGAATTAGGGACATTTGTATTGAATTAATTGTAATTAAGGGTAAAAAGGTCATAAATTTATTAATTATTTATGCAAATGTTTTCTTAGACTTTTGATGCTACAATTATGCTTAATCTTACATTTCAGGTATTTTGGAAGAAAAGTGCAGATTTTGGAGGTCAGAATTAATATTTAGATTACTGGGAACAATTATAGAAAATGGCCCAAAATTTCTGAAAATTACAAAAATGTGAAAAAAAGGGGCCTAGAAAAAATCACAGAAAAGCAAACAAAATTTCATGAAATTCTGATTGAACTCTAAACAATTTCAAAACTATTCGTTTAAGTCCCTCCTCAAAACTTTCAAGGTTTTTAAATAGATCCCTGGTCAAAACTTGCGTTTTGACCAAGGACCTAGGTTACTATTCCCCTTTCTCCATCAGACAAAAGAAACAGATCCGAGAGATGCAAGCTGTTTTTGTAGTGGAGGCGCCGCATCTCATCAACACCTGAGCACTTCTTCCTTCCTTCCTCCTTGGTCGCCGGCCATCTCATCACCTTCATCATCACCGGCTCGAGCGAGAGACCTGGAGTTGAGTGCCGAGCTTGAGAGAGAGTGCGAGCTGAAGCAAAGAGAGGCGGAGATTGCATTTCACCACTACCGACACTGCCACCTTCCTCTCACATTACTATCGACTTTCATTATTCCAGATTCAGAGAGACAGAGCAGGGATAGAGATTTGAGTTGAGAGCACCGCCGCCGCGAACACTCTGGACAGACCTGAGAATTAGAGTGTAGGGCCGCAGAGCCTTAAACGGAGAGCTCTGAATCACTTCTCTCACACACCAAGCTCACTCACTCTCCCGTCACTTCCTCTGTTTTTCACCATCGGAATCCACCTCTGTCCTCGTCTACCGCTGGTGACCCTCTGAAATTAATGACAGTGTTCTTCTTCCTCCTATTTTCACCACTGAGCCACGTCCTTGAAAGCTCAGACCTGGGGACAGTAGTTTGACAGGAGATAAGAGGAGGAGGAAGAC
The DNA here is from genome assembly GCA_963855925.1 of Inga laurina. NCBI lineage: Eukaryota > Viridiplantae > Streptophyta > Magnoliopsida > Fabales > Fabaceae > Inga > Inga laurina. The sequence goes on from OY979705.1 coordinate 60,075,579, forward strand.
AATCGCATTCTCACTACTGAATTCAGATGGAATTTCATTAATTTTCCGGTAGAGAATTCCAGATTCCGGTGAGACTGTGCAGTTTCCGGTGTGCTCTTTGAAATTTCTGCTGCCATGGTTTCTAGAGTTTGTGGCTGCTCTGTAATTAAATTCATGCGTGGCCGAGGCTTCAACTCTTGATGATTGGGGATTTTGCTTGAGTTCAACAGCTTCAAGGGGAATTTACTATCTTAGTTTTTTCATGAATTTCCTATTATTATTGTAATTCTTAGTGATGTTCTAACGTATTTTTAGTAGGATTTTGTTGAGTTATTTTGACTCCATATTGTTCAACTAAGATTACTTATTTTGTGATTGGATTTGAATTATTGTGATTAATTGATTTATAGTTATATATTTCCTATTAATTCATTGAAATTATGCTTGCTATGTGTTCACTAGTTTGTGTAATTGATTTGGGTTAATTTGAATGGCGCGTTTGTGCATTCATATTAGAGAAAACAATTGCATTGATTTAATCCATTTCACACATCAAGTAATTTTTAACAATTTATCCAAAAGATGACTATGAATGCCATCGTATGATTAGTCATTAATTAGATAAATTAGACTCAATGCATTTGCTTTAGGTTCTTAGTTAAAACTTGATGAATTTCAAAATCTCATATCATTTAATGAGTTGGGATAGCCAATGAACCAATTTCTCAAGAGAATTCACTTCATTTATTTCTTTATATCCACCCATTTTTATTAAAAAATACCAAAAACAATAGTTTAGCTTTTAATTTAATTGCATTAGTCTTTAGTTTATTAATTTGAAAAACCCAAAAAACATTTCCCCTTGCTTTCATAAGTTTCATTCCATGATATTTAGATTACTTAGGATTCAATAAAAGGCTCCTCGTAAAGAGAGAACGATTCTAGGTTTGCTTATACGCAATCCTTAGTTAATTTTTGATTATGGACCCCAAAGCTAACGTAAGAGACAAAAAGTCCGCTAATCATTACCTTTACTGCATTTCTTCAGCTCAGAATTCTTCTCTGATCTACATGTGCAAATTGTTAACCTCTCTCAGTGGAGCTTGCTCATCAAAATTTTCTTCTTGTTTCTTAATCGTGACAAAAATAGTACCATTTACACTATTTGAAGCAGAAACATGTAGCTTGTCAAAGTTAACTAGATCCGTTGACCAATCATCTCCATCTACATAAATATCCAGTATATCGTCAAGAGTCTTCATCAATAACTGATTCCCACCAGATCAAATCTTGCTCCAATGAAGTGGCTAGTTCCTTCAAGTGCTTTATAATTTGGTCTCGCTCTCTCCTCTTCAATAGATGTTTCTGCTTCCTTCAATTTACTTGTAATGTACAATTCTAACAAAGCAATCTACTTCTGAAGTTCCTCGGCTTTAAAATAAAAAGAGGACTTTAATTATCAATTATTTTTTGTATTATTGTATCACAATCTAATAGTTAATATCCCTCAAGCTAGGCCTCAACTGGAAAGGGGATCCAAATCGCAAATAACAAAGGGTGTGTTTATTTTGGCGATTGGATAAGTAACTTATTTTTACTTAAACTTATGGAATCTTAAGATTGGAAAAAAGTTAGATTGGGTAAAATGATGAGTGTTTGGATTAGCGATTGGATAAGTAACTTAAAGTAACTTGTGTAAAAGTGAATGATGTTTGGTTTGACTTTTGCATAAGTGACTTTTGTATTAATTAAGAGAAAAAATTGTAAAAATTATGAAAAATGAAAAAATGAAGGGATAATTGTGAAAAAATTCCTCATTGGCAACTTAATTGCCAATGGGACCTGGGAAGATATCTATATACGGAGGGATTTTTTCACAATTTTCTCAAAAATTAACTTTGAAAATTTGGTAATGATACAATTGTAATAAGATTATATCAAACTCTAATTTAAATTGGCACATTCCAAAAGTCTTTTCTATTGTGCACCTTAAGCTTAAATCTTTAAAATTATATCAAACTCTAATTTAAATATTAAATCCTGACTCATATTTTCACATAGCTCAAAATCTAACAAAATAAATCGATTAAAACCTTAATAATACCTCCAATAATCCAAATAAATTATTTAAACTAAATTTAATGGGTAAAAACACTATATAGAAACTAATTTATGACATGTTTATAAAAAAATTAATTATAAAATCATAAAACAACTAAATAATAAATCTAAACTGATTAAAATCAATTATTAATTATTATCTACATTTCTACAGTCATATATTAACAAAACTCAAAACTTGCTTAAACTTTTATCTCAAAGTGTTCTCTAATTAGCAGAAGATTACTATCTAAAGAAAGCAAAAATTATTTAAAACATTTTTCATAAAAGAAGTTTTGTAATTAGAAGTGATTTTGAGTATCTTATTGATCCCCAAACATATGAAAATACTCCTATCAATATTATTTTACACACACACATGCACATAAGCTCCATTTTGAGGCTTATGACTTTTTCCAACTTATGAATTTTTTTACCTTAAATCCAATCACCGAAACAAACACCCATTATAGCTTTTTTACTGTTCAAGTCCGTTTGTAACACTGTATAAGTCCGATTTCACGTTAAAACGCCGAAACCAACGAGCACAAAGATTGAGGGCTTAATTTTTCAAAACAAAAAAAAACTTCGGTGGAGAAACTAACACTACTACAAAAAAGTAGTATAATGGCGCTTATTTTATAAAATACTTTGGCGTTTAAAAAACGCCAAAGCTTTTGACGCCATTAAAAATCCCTGTGACGCTTTTCAATTTACAGAAACGCCATACATTACTTTATTAAATTAAATAAATATATTAATTATAAACAGCGTTTCGGGGGGAAGTGCCAAAGGAGGGGTACCCCTCCTTTGGCGGTTTTAGCACAAACGTCAAAGGAGGGGTACCCTCCTTTGGCGTTTTTTATTTAAACGCCAAAGGAGGGTACCCCTCCTTTGGCATTTTACCCTTAAACGTCAAAGTATGTTTAATTTTTTTTAATAATTTTTTAAAATATTTTTTTCCTGTGCAGTGTGTAATAATACCTGATGACCATATATATAGTAAGCAAATGACCATAACGATGATGTTCAATACAAAACAAAATATTACAATACAAAACGATGATGGTCATTTGTTTAAATAACTAAAATGAATAAACAACTACATGCCTAAATTAACTAATTCCTTGACCAAATGGTGCCGAATGATAATGTTTAACAACTACAAAATATATTGATTGTATTAACAATGATTATATAGTGTACAACTAAATAGGAATAGGCAAGAAAGAAGCTACATGCCTAAATTCACTAATTCCTTGACCATATATTCACACCATTCTTCAATGATTTCATCCATTTGATGGTCAGACAGCTCAGCACAACGTGCATCTTCATAATACTACATAAACAATCATGTATACAAAGAATGAAAATCACTAAATTTAGACACTTTGTCAATTAAAATTAAAACACAATATCAATTGCAACTAAAGGGAACTTACTTTCACAGGAATTACAAGGTGGCGATGAGTAACTACATCTTTCATAAATTTCATAACATAATAACCACAATCATTATCATTCGGCTGGAATGGACACTGCAACAATACAATGAAATAGTTATGTCAATTTTTGAATAAATTTTTTGTACTAACAAGAATGGAGTAAATTCATATATAAGTACCATAATCTTCCTCCACGCATAGCTATTGGCTGGGTCATTGCGTCTAGAGTAGGTCAATCCAGCTTTTCCTCTATATACGGTTAATGCACTAATAAAACAAAGAAGTTCCTGATTAATGTTGGTTATTCAATAATCACACACGAAAAGATTTACACATACACCCATACACTTACTTATTGAAGATAATCAGCATATCAGGGCGATTATCTGGATAAGCAGTTTCTATAGGATCTAGATAGTAAATGCGAGGGTTTTCTGCTGCTGCTGGATGGACAACAATTAATATCCAATGTTCCCTAAAAACACATTTTGAAAATTTTATTTGGACAATCATTTAATGGTAAAAGTGAAAAAATAAAAAACATACATTCAAATATTGTCACAAATCACTTATCCTACATTGTATGGCACAAGAAAGAGCTTGTTAGGGGTTGCTCTAAGCATAAAGCAGTCTCTAAGTTTGTTAGACTGTGCTTCCAAATCTCTCCCCCTATGCTGGCCAAAGAGGTGTGGGCTAACAAAGATGAATCTCTGCATCCTATCCGTGCCTACTATCTCATCGTGGTACAAATGCCTTTATATCAAACAAACAATGTCATTTCCACCAAAAAAAATTGAATGATGAATAATAATAACAATGATAGACGAATACCTGATCCATAAGTTGATAGCTGTTCCACCTATCCTTCCACGAGTAATCACATCATTCAGCACAGCACCATCGAGTAATCACGCCAAAGCTTCTCCATATTTTTTTTTTAAAACAAAGCTTCCTCTTCGTGAATATTAAGTTGTAATGGAAGCTTTGGTGTTTTGTTAAAAAACGCCAAAGCTTCCCCTATTTTTTTTTTGTAATAGAAGCTTTGGCGTTTTTGAAGCTTCTCCATATTTTTTTTTAAAACAAAGCTTTCTCTTCGTGTATTAAGTTGTAATAGAAGCTTTCCCATTCATATATCTTGATCCAAAAAAAATCTACAATGATCATATGATTCATATCCTTCGTTTTTTATTTATTATATATGTGGAAGCTTTGGCGTTTAATTATAAAACGGCAAAGCTTCCCAGATCTTCGTTTTTTTTAAATATATGTGGAAGCTTTTACCCATTTTTCAAATATAGGAAGCTTTGGCATTTCCACATAAAACGCCAAAGCTTCCTATTGTTTTTTCAAAAAAAAAAAAAAAAAAAAAAAAACTGAAGGCCTTGTTTGGCGCTTGTTCAGAAAAACGTCATGCAAGGTTAACGTCAATTATGACATTTATAATTGTAAGCGCCAAAGCTTTCAAATATTTTTGATTTTAAATAAATAAATAATTAATTATTTTTGGCGCTTCTTTAAACAAATGCCACAGGAGCTACGCCACTAAAACCCCTTTTTGTAGTAGTATAAATAGTATTTATGTATTTTCGATAAAAGAGTATTTATGTATTATTAGAATTTATTGTTGTCGTCATTATCATCATCATTATCTTTATCATTATCATTATATATTACAGTTATAAAAGTGGTAATGAACAACGTTATCTATAATCCATGAATGTAACTTAGTCTTGAATTTTTATGTGAATGCATGCAACTCATTTTTTCTAAGTAACATTATCAGTATGTGAATACACAAAAAAAATCTATAATAACTTGTATTATTCAAAAGTGATAAATGACAGACGTAGATTCGGTATTTCTAAGATTTTTGAAATAACATTATCTCTTAACTATAAAATTTAATAGTAAACTTATCATAGCTACAATTTTTTCCGAGCCCTGTTTCTTCCAATCATCCTCGAACCACATCAAGTTTTCATCTTTTACTTTTTTGCATTATGATTGAGATCTTTTTTTGCCAAAAGATATCGAGTTGTGATTTGCTCATAACAGAAATATCAGCTTTAAAAGGAGGAAATAACAATTAACAAAAAGGTCTGCCCAGCATATAATAAGTATGTTTATTTTGACATGTTCAATAGTTTCATTTCATTATTTAAAATGAATTAGGATCAATATTAATAATGAACCACCATCAATTTTAAATCTTTTTGAGTAACAAGTAAAATCTAGTTCAATTTAAAATCATAACAGGACAGTCAAAACTGAATTGTTTATGTTACTTTTACCTATTTACTTTGTCAAGTGCCTGACTTGCAGAACAAAATCCACTCTTTACATAAAACGGATAGCCACATTGTATGAAGCAGTAAAAACAAAATCGTGTACGTTACTTGTAACTATTTACTGTCTATTGCCCAACTTACAGAACAAAATTCGCTCTACTCTGAATGAACAACCACATTGTATGAAACAGCAAAAATAGAAATCATGACTCATAGTTTTTGCCTATGGATGCAGTTCACATTGCCAAACTTACAGAACAAACTTCAACTGGTACAAAGAATGAACAAACCTTGTATAGAACAGCAAATCAGCAACCAAAATATAGGCCTTTCCCAGTAGATATACCTTTAAGCTAAGTAATGAGTTAGTCGGTCACCATTCGTTTGAAAAGTTTCAAACACTTTCAGGGAGAAGCAATAGTTCAAGCTCCTCTTTACGCCGTTGCAGTTCCTGTTAAGTGGAAATAGATGCATGTAAAAATCATAACAAGAGCAATGTTTTATGAAATGGAGATTAAAATGGGAGCAGATAAATAAAACGCCCAAATCCTATCTAGGCACTTAAGACTAGAAGTCAATCCACGCCATTGATCTTTATGCCTAATTTCCGCCATTGACGATGGACTTGAAAAGAACAACAATCCAAAAACAAGGAAAGAGATTCTTGCAATGACAGACTAGAATAATAATTTAATAGGCCAAAAATGCAGGCCTACCATCTTCACGGTTTTGCTTTTTCAAAATGCATCATGATTATGTAACCAGCTATTTACGCATCCCAGCATTAAGAAAATTCCAAGAGACAATGCAGAGTGTCAAATACATCAATTTTCTGTGTAGGCTTGAATGCAATGTGACAAGAAAATTTAAGAGCATTCTAGTCTCGAGTTCATCAGCATCACTATGCGCAAGATGTTTACTAGGATGGGATCTCATATGTATAGGAATGACAGATAATAAGGGATAAAGACATGCAAACAGGAATCAGCGCATCAATATGTCATAACACAGCAAGTTAATAGCCTACCTTTAGATCCTTGATTGCCTGCTCTCTCGTGATTTCCTGTTGCTGGCGGGTGCGTTTCAAAAAAGGGGCCTAAAAGTTTTGAAAATTAAAATTGTACCTACAAAAGCTTTCACTATTCCATTTTAGTTCTGCCCAAAAAACTTTCAAACTTTTCATGTAGTCCCTTGGTCAAAACGCACGTTTTGACCAAGGGTTAGGTCAAGGCATGATGCTACTTCTTCCTGGGGGCTTAATTAAACAGTAGCAGCGGCCATTGACATAGCTCACCACCTCTAGATCTTCAACCTCCTCCATCACCTTCGCCTTCTTCTTCCTTTCTCGCCCGCGGTATCACTCACACTTCCCCCAATACCACAGGCCGCTTTTCTGTCCCTGCCGGGGTGACAGAGAACACAGGGAGACAGAAGTGCTGCAGAACACCACCATTCACTGTCACCAGTCACCTTCCTCCACAATCTCCAGTGACCTTCGACTATCTTCCCCAACACCAAAAACAGAGCTTGACGATGGCAGAAGAGTTGAAACCAGAGCTCAGAATCGGACACCAGAGGCAAACGAGCTCCACCACCATCATCGCCTCCTTCATAATTCCCCACCATCACTGTCGTTATTTTTCAGCAGAGGAGAGGAGTTTTAGTCACAAATTGAGAGAGTTTCGTGCTAGAACAGAGGCGCCGTGAGGAAGCTTCAGAGCTAGAGCTTGGAGATTCGACTACCTCCATCATTTCCAACACCTTCCATTTCACCATGTACCGGAACAACATAAACTACGCCACAAGCAAGAAGCAAATAGCATGATATATTACTGCAACACTGCAAAAAGAAAACCATGTTTCAGGAACCAGACAAGGTATATGTGTCTTGATATTAACATAATGAGCTCCTATTCATGAGAAAAGAGAACTTATCTAAAAAGATGAAAATATACTGCAAAACACAGAAATTGTGAATTATTCCTAAAAGATGAAAATAGACTCAAATACTAGAAATGGTAGAGGGATATTGTGGGATTAATTAGCCTTCTATGTTTTACTGATAGAGGGTAGATACAGTTGGCTGAATGTTTTGTGGTTTCTTGTTTTGTTTTATTTTGTTCTGTTGTATATTGTTTTGTCTAATTTTAAGCTCAAGCATCTTTTCTCTGACAAAAATACATGACTAGTTAGCTCTTATTCAGCACTGAGTCTCACAAAATTCTCCAGAGTTCAAAAAAAAAAAAAAAACTCCCATTAATATTAGCATTCATTAGTGGTCAAAGCTAATAAATACAATAAGTCTGCCATCACATTAGATAGAATTCACCAACTCAACATGTTTAATACTTTTATAAGCTTACAATTTATATGTTGCTTTTTAAGGAAGGAAAAATGAAGAAAAGCTCATTAAAAGATTAAAATATTGGAAAAATAATAAAAAACATTAGTAAAACAGAGACATACAAAATCTGCAGCATACCCCTAGCCACCGGCCTAGTATCCCAAAAACTGTAAAATAATACAGCAAAATTTACTTAAACATTAGAAACAACATAAAGGTAACGCCACCAAGGAGAAATCCAAATGCAAACCACACCATTATAATGATCATTAACACAGTCATCAAATTACTCAGGAAGCTGACAAATTAAACTATAAAGTCAGAAAAGGAAGCTGCTAGAACGTGGTTATGAAACTCGATTCCGCTTTGGCCACGACCACAATAAAAGCTATCAACACAACGTAACACCAAAATATGCCATCGAAAACCTAAAAAGCACTCAAAACAACAAGAAATAAACAGCGAAAACAAGATGAAGCAAAATTGAAACACGCGTAAGGGAAAGAAAATTGCACAAATGGAGAGAAAGAAAGGGTAACACACATCAGATCCGTTCTGAAGCACCAACACGTCACCAGGAAAGGATCCGGTCTGGCTCTGACTCGGGTGTTTGATGAAGCTCTGGGCTCGCTCTCTTCCTCGCCGTGTCCAGGCATTTTCTTGAGCTTTCTCAGATGAAACAAAGGAGTGCTAATTCTCGATTCGCCAAACAACAGTAACTCACATTTTCTCGAGCTTTCCGTCGGAAACGGCTTGAGAGCTCTTCTTGATAGATTCTCGGAGACGGAATGCTTCACCTGCCATTCAAGGCATTGAATAGCGAATAGGAAAGTGACACGTGGTGATTATAATGTTGAGATCCCTGTCCAGCTTTCTTCCTTCCTTTCTTTTTGTTTTTAAAGAAAAATAAATCTTGGAAAGGTAGATAAGAAACAGTAAATAATTAAATTTATAATCCTTTTACATAAAAATAAAAATAAAAATAAATGACTGAATTTTATTGATTATTAAATAATCACCAATGAAAACGATGGCAAAAAAGTCACCATTAAAACATAGTTATCCCCTAATTGTTTTAAGAACAATGTAACTAGAGTTCAAAAAATTCTTTTTTGTATTAACTTCAATATACCATAATTACATTGAGGAGCTGAGCATGTGTTTAAAACTTGGGTTAATATAATATTTATGTTTTAAGTTTCAAACTATGGGTATTGATTTTTTAAAGGGCAAAATGATCAAGTTTTAAACACATGCTCAGCTAAACTATGGGTATTGATTTTTTAAAGGGCAAAATGATCAAGTTTTTATTAAACTATATGGTCCACTTTACAAAATGAAATTTGAGGGACAAAAACCTATGATTTAATATTAGAAGAACCAAAACCAAAATGGGAGAAAATTAGAGGGAATAAAGGTTGTATTAACATGTAAAAGTTTGTTATATATTTTTTAAAACGTGATTTTGATTAAAGTAATATAAAAGTAATTTTTTTTAACAATGACATGGGCCATACAAACCAAGCCTAACACAGGCCGAAAACCGAGTAATTTTGGCATTTGAACTACATGTTTTGACCAATAAAATAAAATAGAATAAAAATAAAACATCATATCCCATGACATTATAAAGGAAGCCCAATCTGTATCTATAAGTTTGTTTCAAAGCTTTGGATAGTCTTGGTATTGGCCCATTTTCTCTAATTGGGTCAATACAAAACGAGATTTGTTGGAGTTCACAATGACCGAAGGCTTTCTATCAAAGGGAACTTGGTTCATCATTGTAAGGCTGGACAATGAACCATATAATCATGTTAACCTAGTCATTGAATAATTAATACTATATTGTATTCTCAATGTAAGACTCAGTTGACTAATTTAGAGAGATTAAAGAAGCTAAATTATTTATGTGTATCATTAGATTATATATTAGTTTATAAAAAAAAATTAGTTTAGAGAAAAAATGAAAAATATAAATACTTTAAAATAATTCATTTAAGTTCCTCAATCTCTTCAATTTAGTCAACTGGGTCTTATTTTAATAACTGGATGTAGTATAAGAGTAGTAAAGGGATTCACTTTGGTTCTTTGGTGGATTAATTTCATTGCTTTTAACGACCATATCTTCTTTTTGTAACAATTTCTATTTCTCCTCCACGTTTCAATTATCTTTTATGCATATCTCCCTCAACTCAATCACTTTCTAAACTTTTTTTCACTTATAATGAGGGGGAAAAAACGCATTAACTCTATGTTACTATTGTTCAATGTACATTTGTAACTCATAAAAGTTAAAAACTAACTTGAAGACAACCAAAACCCATATGTCGAGTCCAAAATTCTCAAATTTCAAATAATTAATATTTTAATACAGGAGACATCATGACTCCATATGACAAGTTGCAAAATTAAAACAATACAAAGATTGTAGCAAATACAATTTGATTTAACACAATGATTCAACAAAGGGTTCCTTGAATATTTTGCATTAGCATGGCCTTGTGTTTTCCCAGTGACACCACAACCTCTGACATATTAGGTCTTGCCTTAGGTGCATCAGTGCAACAATTTAATGCCAACTCAAAAACTGATGATATAATATATAATAATATATTACCAGTGTTTTGGTTGCTTGTGTGCATCAAATTGACATCAATAATATCGATGAGTGAATTTGGTGTTGATTTGCTAACAAATTCTTTCAAAGTTAGACCTTGAACAAACATCTCATCTGTTGGTTTCTTCCTTGTAAACATTTCCATAAGCAAAACACCAAAACTGTATACATCTCCGTTCAATGAAACAGCTCCTCTTGATCCGTACTCTACATATAAATTTTAGTGCTGAATTAAATAGTCGAATAACTTATAGTTTCTTCGATCATGTGCATGCATGTGTGTAGGCATAAATGAATATAAGTAACAGAAGTTAAATACATTTTAATATGAGTATTGACTTATTACCTGGTGCCATATAACCAATTGTAGCCAAAGTTTCGGTATAAATTTCGAATTGACTGTCAATTAACAATTTGGCAATTCCAAAGTCACTCAAATGGGCCACCATATTTTCATCCAATAAAACATTGCTCGGCTTTACATCACAATGGACCACTGGTGTAGAAGAACCATGATGAAGATACTCCAACGCTGATGCCACATCAATCATTATGTTCAATCTTTGCACCATATCTAAATGATAGTTATGAGAGTACAACCATCTATCAAGACTCCCATTTGACATGAATTCCATTATTAGAGATTTAAAATCATCATTTGAGCAACTACTGATGATCTTAATGAGATTTTGATGACGTAAACTGCATATGGCAGCACATTCAACATCGAAACTCCTCATTGCTTCTTCCAAGTTTGAGTGAAATACTTTCACAGCCACTATCTTTCCACTTGAAAGAATTCCTTTGTAAACTGATCCAAAACTTCCCTTGCCAAGAAAATTACTCTCATCAAAATTATCTGTTGCCTGCAAAAGATCATAATAGGATATCCTGATTGGTGCTCCCAAATTTAAGAAGTCTCTATTGTTCATCTCATGACTAACATGACCCTTCTTAAATTTAAGGAACACTAGGCATGAAGCAACCAAAATGATTGCAAAAATGATAGCCGACAAGCATTTGATCACAAGCACCATTTTTGTTGAGATGTGCTTGTTTCCTTTTTTGCATGGATGGACTTTTAGTCGGGGATTTCCACAAAGATCTTCATTCATCATAAAAGATTCATATGTAAAATTCTGAAAAGGCCCACCATTTGGAATTTCTCCATACAATAAATTGTATGAAAGATTAATGTACTTCATATGGGCAAGTAACTCTAAAGATTTTGGAATTGGCCCAGACAAATTATTTTGGGACAAATCCAAGAGCTCAATATCTATCATGCCACTAAATGATTCAGGAATAGGTCCTTGCAGTTTGTTATGAGCCAAAGATAGATTTTGCAGTGTTTTCAAGCCACCCATGGTTGCTGGGATTTTACTAGAAATTTGATTTCTTGACAAGTTCAATAGCATAATTGTTCTAAAGTTTGATACCTGGGGTGGAATTGTTCCACTCAATTCGTTGGAGGATAAGTCTAGGATCAAGATATCTTGGAGACTCCAAAGGGAAGAGGGTATATGAGAAATCAATTTGTTAGAGCTTAAATCCAACCTCCGCAAAGAAGCATTTGTGAGGCACCTTGGAATCATTCCTGAAAACATGTTGTTTCCTAGATACAACTCACTCAAACTTTTGATTTGGCACAATTCACTCACGATGGACCCTTGCAATCTGTTGTAGCTAAGACTTAAATATTGAAGGCTTTGCAGTCTATTAATTGTATTTGGAATCAACCCACTCAATTCGTTCCCTGCAAGAGCTAATCCTATCAGGTTTGTTAGATTCCCAAGTGCAGTGGGTATATCTCCACTAAATTTATTCCCTGATAATTCTGACAAAGTGAGCTTAGAAGCATTTGAGATGCTGCTTGGAATTTCTCCAATAAATAGATTATATCCCAACCCCAATTCCTCCAAGTTGGGAAGGCCAATTCCTAAATTTGATGGGAGAATGCCAGAGAGGAAATTATAATGAAGGTAGACGCGCCTCAATGCCGTAATATTGAATATATGGGAAGGAAAGGGTCCATTGAAATTATTACTTGAGAAATCCAACTCTTCAAGCTTATCAAGATTACCTATCTCTGTGGGTATAAGACCTGAAACAAAAAGCTAGCTGTTGGATGATTAACCTGAGAAACAAAAATGATGGATGCATGATAACATTTATATAAATTAGTCAAAATTGAGAAAATAGGTAATTTGTTTTGTACGTGTGTGTGTAAAGAAGAGACACGCTTCAAAAATTTGAATTCACATATCTATATTACAAGAGAACTCCAAATATTTTATTTGTTTCGAGTCCTTTCAAATAAAATTTCTATGCTAGCAAGTCCGTACCTAACTACAGGAAAGTGACGGAACTAATTTCAGCCATCTATGGAATTAGTTACCTCCTAGTAATTACATGAGGGTCTCCGTAAATATCTTTATCATTGCTTTCTTATGTGTCATGTAAAAGTCTAACTACTTTTTGGGCAAGGATTCCAGAAAATGTGATCTTCCGAGAACATTTAATAAAACTGCAAATAAATATTTTGCAATTCATGTTCATTAGCATGTCTTAAAGAGTTGTTCGTTTATTTTCTGCTAAAAATAATATAAATATTATTTATAAATATCTCAATTAGGATCAGTTTATTATTGAGTCAATATTGGTTAGGATATAGTTTATTTAATTAATTTGTTTAGTGTGAATATTTTATGAGATATCGATTTTGAGTCATATGATCCATATTATTTCTAGATTTTATTTGAATATTTTAATGTAATTTAGTCTACAAAGAGTCTAGCCACCATAAAGTTGGTCGTTGAAAAAAAAAAAAAAATCAATTTTATTCTTTTGTATTTGATGAAAACTTTTTTCTCCTTATTTTTTTGAACCTATCTGGGTCCTATCAATAGGAATTATTAAGTGTGTTTCTTTGAAAACATCATTACATTTCATAGCTTGCAATAATTTCTTATCGTAAATTCGCACATTTGAATGAAAGTACTAAACATGTGATATATTCGCACACAACTCATGTAGAAAGGTAATTGTTGAGCATACCTGAAAACGAGTTCATACCCAAATACAAGCGTAGCAAAGATGTGCAGTTACACATTGATTTTGGAATATTTCCCTGTAAATGATTATTAACAACCCAAAAGTACTCCAGTAAAGGGAGTTGATGGCCCATCTCATCTGGCAAGTTGCCACTTAGATGGTTAAAGGAAAGGACAACCTCTCTCAAAGAAGGAATGTTGAAAATAGATTGAGGAATTTCACCTGCAAAAGAATTTGGTGTATGTGTGCCTTAGGCGTCTGTAGTATGCATGAACGAACTAATACCTTGATTTTAGTTACTACTGATTATGAAAAACTAATAAATGGAGATATACCGATCAGTTTTGCAAATAATAAATGGAATTTTTGAAAGCATAAAAATTGATGGATGAGCAGATTGATCATACCATTAAAGGAGTTGTGACCTAGATATAAATTGAATATTCCAGCATATGCCTCGCTTATTAAGCCTATGTTTTATTATAAATTCTCTTAATAATCCAAATGACTTTTATATATATATAAAAAAAATGATGCATGCATTTTTTTTGAAAGAAAACTTATTATTGACTATATATACACAGAAAACTTATTCTCAGTTAGAAGTTTTGGATATAATATAGAACAAGAAGTTTTGGTTTCTCCCTTCCCCACAAATATTATATATGATACAAATACTTGAGCAACATGCAATTGCCGATTGATGATAATAGTAATAATGATACTGTATAGATACATGGTTAGACAGACAGAGGGTGAGGGAAGGAGGCCACCGATGTTGATAATTATCTCTGTAGAATATATATTTTTTGCACTTCATGAATTAACATCTAAATAAGTGAAAAACATATCAAAGAAAGTAAATAATAAAAAATGAATGTATTTTTATTTCATATTGTTTTATTGATATTCATTTCTACACTAAACTATTTATAACCCACAGCTTATTGACACTTTGAATAATATGCTTCGGTTTAACAAGAAATCAACATGATTTCTGCTTTTAAATGTAATCTAGTCGCATATATTGTTTATCTAAATAGAATTACTTATTTGTATTACAAATTAATCACATATAAACATGAGCAATCGACATATAATTAAATACTAACACTTAACATATCAATGTTGTATCATATGTTAAATATGTTTTTACCTAGTGCTAAATCTCAGTTCTTACCAAAAGGTTTCAAGCTTTAGGTAGAGTGTCAATATTTGCAAATATAACATCTTCAGTCATGAAAGATCACCAATCTCATTTGGAATAGTTCCTTCAAATACGTTTATATAGTCATTGCACTTTGAGACAATAATCTTCTGACTTATTTTGAGAATTAACGCTATAATATACTTTAAATGTTAAAATAAAACTATAATTATTTTCAAAAATCCACGACCTTTCCAATGAGGCTGGACTAATATCCATAAACCAAACTATTATTCCCATGGAGTGTTTTTACTGGATATGTGATTCATTGAGAAAGATGTCATCCAAAAGAAATACTGGAATAGAAGAAACATGGAAACCAAGAGAGAAAATTGGAATTGTTTGGGGAATGATTCTTACCTTGCAAATTGCTGTTGCCAAGATATAGAATTTGGAGGTTTGTCAAATTTCCAATGTCACTTGGAAGGATTCTTGGGTTGAACATGTTATCACCCAATTTTAAAACTTCCAATTCCTTGCATTGATGCCAAATGGAGGGTATCTCACCAGACAAATTATTTTTGTGTAGTTCAATTTTTTGTCGCACAGAACTATTAAATATAGAGGTTGGTATAGAACTTGAAAGTTGATTATATGAAAGATATACTATCTGTAGCTGTGGAAGATCACCTATCCGATTTGGAATGGCTCCTTCAAGTATTAAATAACAAACAATGCATCAATAACATCAACTTTTACACCATGTACAATAAGTATAATCCAGAGTAATAATTAAGTTGTCATAACAAAATGATAAAGTTCATTGTTGAAATAATTAATATATATAGTAAAAATTATCGTTCATCATTGTAACAATGTTGAAAGAGATAATAAATAATTAATTTAATTCGAATACTAAAACTGTAAAAGAGAGAGAAGTAAAGAGCGTGCACCTTTTTTTTTCCTTTGGGTTTGAACATACATATGGAAGAATTTTCTTTAAATATATGTATTTTGACAAGAAAAACCTTCAAAAACTTTTTAACAACAGAATAATGGATTTGGCTCGCCTCCTGTGCTCTTCCCATCTACTTCTACTCTACTATTATTCTAAACCTTTAGATTGATATTTGAATGGTTCAAATTTAATGTTTTATAACATTATAATGAAATATTAAATTATTAATAAATAGAAAAATTCAAAAACCACTAAGTTTTAGTCATAATAATTTAAAACTACAATACAAAATATTTTAAAAAATTATTTTTATAAAACATTAAATTTGAACCATTAAAAAATTTCAATCTGACAATTGAGAAGAGTAGTGAAGGGCAAGAGTATGGGCAGAGCAAAAGAGGGAAGCCAATTCCGTTTGAACATATTAGAACAATAAACATTTATTTCCAAAGACTAATGATGAAGATATTAGATCCGTTTGAACTTTGTACCTTATATTTTCTGCCCATGGTAGGACTTTACTAAACATTTAAAAATTGGATGATGAATTGTTTTATTCTTAATATAATAAAAAAATACTAAAAAAATAAAAAGGCATACAAATATAAAAAATTAAAAAAAAAAAAAAAACCAGTTTAGACAAGCTCATATTTCTCAAAAACATACCAGACAAAGTGTTATAAGACAAACTCAATAATTCAAGTGAAGACAAGTTGGAAATTGTTTGTGGAATAACTCCAGAAAGCTTGTTCATTCCAAGTCGTAAAATCTTCAAGTGTTTTAGACTTCCTATCTCAAGTGGAATGGTCCCCTGAATGAAGTTAACATTCCAATCTAAGATCTCCAACTTTGTCAGATTGAATAGAGATATTGGAATAAATCCACTAAGACTGTTATTTCGAAAACCCAAATGCTCAAGCATAGATAAATCTCCTATCCTTGTTGGAACTTGTCCATGAAAGTCATTGTAGCTCAAGTTGAGTCGTTTCAATCTACGCAACTGTACCAACTCTTTTGGTATCTGACCATGAAAGTTGTTGCTACTCAAATCAAGTTCAACAAGGAAAGAGAGATTTCCTAATTGTGGAGATATGATGCCTTTAAGACCTTCATCATTAAGCTTCAACGAATGGACCCTTCTATGGCGAGTATCACATTCAACACCAATCCAATCACATGGAGATGAAGAGACAGACCAATTAGCCAAGAGATTGTAAGGATCCACTGCGATAGATGATTTAAAAGCAAGAAGGGCAGATTTGTCGGTGGTGGAATCCATCTCGCTCCATGCTAGGTAGGCCATAAAGTAGCAAAAAAGACAAGCAGCAAGTTTTCCCATGTTTAGTATATCAGACTAGCAATTCAATTGCAGCTCCAGGTATGGAGCATCCTAGAATACACATTTATACTTCTCCTCCTAGTCTTTATTATAAAAGCACTTCTAATCACCTTATTAAAACTATAATAAGATGTGGTTAAGTTATTAACTTTATCTAAAACTAAATAAACTTTCAGATTTACTCATATTTAATATTATGAATTACATACTCCCTTTGGTCCTCATTATAGGGCATCTTCTAGAAGCAATTTTTGGACCCAAATATAAGTAACTAATAACCTCATTAATTACTTTTTTTCCCCATTTTACCTTTATTATAAATGAGGTTCAAAGGTGGGAAAATAAAAAATACAGAGGGAAAAAGCTAGAAAATTTTAGGATAAATTAAATGACTTAATGATAATTTCTTAGTATATAAGAATTAATTAGAAGTGTTCTTTAATAGAAACTAGTGGGAGTAATATATTTATTAGTAGTTAGCCGTGGGGAAGGCAAAAGCGTGTTGACTGTGACTCATCTAATATTAGTTAATTCATGTGTGTTTTTTTATATTTTCTGCTGACTAGTTAATTCATTGTTGAATACTCTTTGACCATATCATGTTGTACACAGACTAAGAAAAATCTTAAATTTCATTAACTCTGCCCTAAAATTCAACAACTTTCTAACTTTATCCCTATTTAATATATATTATAATCCATGAGAGCAAAGTCAATATAATAATAAATTAAGTGTAAAATTATACATTTATGTGAAAAATTTCTCTCTACCCTATAAATAGGACTAAAATTTTCTTCTCTCACTACCCTATAAATAAAATCAGGGGAGTATTGTTTACACAAGGGAATATGACTCGTCCAAGCCCAAATCAAGTCATTAATGTCATATTGTAGTTATCTCATACAACCTGTAAGCGAATATGATATGAAAATTGTGAGTGATGCAGATAAAAAGATATTAATTGAAAAATAACTGGCAACACCTAATGATAGTGACAAAATGACAAAAACGTTGTGTGTTCCTTAATTCTTTGTTATCACTTTGGGGACGTCATTTTCACTGCTTTATTTATAGTCAAGTATAAGCTTTTGAGCCCCAAAATAACGCTAATTTGAAGTTTGTGGGAGATACTTTGTTCTTTTATGAAGATATCAATTCCAAAGTCTTCAGACGAAGATTCAATGTAAATACCTCCGGTTGTTATTATAAAAACTAGGTAAGAGTTGGATTTGGTCTTAAATATTTGAAGGATGCCTTGGTAACTTTTTTAAAATTAAACAAATGATTGCAATATAAAATGCAATTCAGGATCATCTCTTAAAGAACCTTTTATTACTTACCTTAAAGCTAAGTGCAATGATTGACATGAAACAATAAAAAGGATTTGAACTTTTTAACTATCAACTAAGTTGCAATTAAACTAAAATGCTTTAAAAACTAATATTTTTTGAATAAAAATTGGTTTTGAAATATGATGAAGACCGCTTAGAACAATGAATTTTATCTATCCTTGTTTCAAAAGATAATAGGAGTGTGCTAGCTTGACAAAGATGCCCAAAAAACCATTTAAACTAGCTTGAGTTAGATGAATTAATTCCTCCATATCGGTTAAAAATTAATCCTTCTAACCGAAACCCAATTCAAAACTCTAGCAATTTGAATAAATGGAATGCAATGACACAAATAACCAAGAACCCTTGTATTACAATCACAATTAAATACTCATAACAACTTCAAGCAAAAACTATACCAAGTCAATTACATGAAATTGCTATTAATGAAGCACAATTGTCAAATGCACACAATCAAATCCAAATACTCATCTAATCTCATAAATTGCATGGAACCCCAATACAAAATCTTAGTCTAATAATTAATTAAACTTTAAACTTATATTTCAACTAATACAAAGATTAAAACAAGAAATTAAATGGTAAAGCACTCCCATGTGAAACTCCAAGCTCGATAATCAATCCCTTAGGAGAAGAGACTCTAGTTGCTGCAATTCATAGAATTAACTTCAACAAGAAAAGCGAAGCCACACTTAGATTCAAGCTAACAACCGTGAAAAATACCACCAGAAAATTGAGTTTAATGAATGGAAGACAATAGGGAATCAGCCATGGAAAGAGATGAAATGATGGAGAAGGAGAAGCTGGAAGCTAGGTGACGGTGGTAATGATGGTGCGAATCTAAAGGTAAGCCACAGCTAAAAGAAACGTTGGGTTTTCTTCTCTTATGCCACCTCCTCAGTCTCGCTGAATCTCCAGGATGAAGAAGATGACGGCGGAATGACGCCGGTGATGGAGGTGGTAGGCGGTGGTGACGGAACGAAGGTGGAACAGCAGTAATAGAAGAAGTTGATGCTCCTCCTTCCTCTTCTTCCTCGTTCTCGATCGCAAGTTTTGATTAGGGACTAAAGTGTAAATATTTAAAAGTTTGTGGAGGGATTAACTTGTCAATTTTAAAACTCTTTTAGGCAAAATGAGGTTTCTAAAACTTTAGTCCCTTTTCTGTAGTTTTCTCTGATCCTTATCTTCATTGATATGCAGTTTCCAGAAATTCTAGGGATTTTCCGTAATTTGTTTTAGTCTTCAAAAATATTAATTATGACCCCAATTGACGTTTTCCACATTCTCCAATTTTCTTCTAAAACACTGACAATTTAACTAACATCAAAATATTCTCAAAAATTAATGATAAAGAGTAATTAAAATTTTTATGACAATTTTGTTCTTTTTAGCTCTAATTCAATGTATTTACTCTTAAATTCTAAATAATCATAAAGAAGGCATTTTAAGCTCAGTAATTATGATAAAATCCCAGATAAATATGAAAATCTATAATAAAATAGGGGTTTATCACTATTAACATCTTAATCCAGTGTTCATAAAAAAACTGAATTAAGCTCATATAAAATTGAAAAAATTAATATGAAAGTTCTTATAATTGACCTTAATTTTAAATCAAGTTCTTGTATTTTATTTTGTTTAAACTAGACTCTTAGCTTATAATAGTTTGTAACATTTAATAGATCAAAAGAATATAATTATCCTAGTAATGAAGGAGATTTATTTTTTAAAAAAAAATATCATAAAATTTTTTTAATGAATCTCCTATTTTCTATAAGAAAGTATATATTTTTAATTAAGGGAATTTCTGGTAAAAATGTTCATTCTTATATTATCTAGCACTTCCTCTTGTCTATAATATAAGTGCTTAATTAAGGAAAAAAGTTTTCCCATGTTTACCATATCAAACTGGAAAATAAGTTATGGCTGCAAGTATGGAACATCCTGGAATACACATTTATACTTCTCCATATCCTAATCATACTATTTAAAGAATCAATGCAAAAATTATTAACTAATTTAAACTAATAAGAAGTGGTTAATTTATTAACTATGTCTACTTAATTATTCTCTTAACCTCTTATATTTTAGACCATAATTTCCTTCTAGAAAACTTTTGATATTATGACTACTAGAGGCAGTATTAGTTAGCAGTGGGAAGGCAATATAAGTTAATTCACTGTTTTGTTTTGTTTTTTGTATTTTGTTTTTTCCGAATAGTTAATTCACTGTTGAATGTTGATTAGGCCATATCGTAGATATCTCATACAGAGCCCGTAAGCGATTACGATAGGAAAATTGTGAGTGATGCAGATAAAAATATATCATTTGAAAAATAACTGGCAATGCATAATGACTGAGACAAAATGACAAGAAAGATATGTGGTCTGTACTTACTTTCTTCGTTATCACATTAAGGACCTCATTATACCTGCTTTATTTCATTTTTGGTCAAGTACGGTAGGCTTTTTTTTTTTTTTAAACAAAATGTACAGTTGCCTTTTGAATAGCCCCTAAAGAACGTTAATTAGAATCTTGTGCGGATCGTTTGTTCCTTATGAAGACAATTTGGAAGCACAAGCTTTTGGTAAAGTATGGTAGGCTTGATTTTTCTTGTAAGCTAGAAAACTTGTAAACTCACGGTTAGTGTTTAAGGGCTTCGAAGATTTCCTAAACTATATCTCAAATTTAATAGTTGTCTCGAAATGAGTTCCTAAGCTAGTTAGCTTTTAGATTAATTCGACTTCCAAAATTGATATATTTTTTATCCTAACAAATAATGTGCATCATGATCTTATTATTGAAATACAGTTTTGACGCAAAAAAAAAAAAAAAAGGTACCACAAATGAATCCTCATGGGGCTTTCCCCCCCTTTTTCGTGCTTCAACAAAGGGAAGAAAAGAAAAGAAAAGCAATATAAAATAACAGTAGTGATTATATAGATTTCTTTTATATTAAGTAAACATTTATTAATAACACTAGATATAACATTAATTATCTTGCTTGAAGAAAAACATCCCAATCGATGTTAAAGAAACATATACTTAGATTTAGATAGACTTTAAATAAGGACACAAATAACCATAAAATTGCTCCATAAAATTAAAGATGTTGAACGCAAGAGAAGAAGAAAATTGCATGTTGCATAATTTCTCACATGGAGGACCACATGCATCTTCATCACGCTGCAGTATCTCGTTTGTAGGCCATAAACTTAATTCCCAAAACCAAAAAGTCGGTGAGAAGAATTATATATCAAAAGTCTTTTGGACCACTTGGATTGGATGTTTTATATCTGATATTCATACCCCAACTTGTACGTTAAATATTGGCGTGCTTGACTTGTGAGTAGGCCCCATTTGATCGTTAAGCTGAAAAAATGCAACTAGACAAAAATAACTAGAAAAAAATAATTAGCTTGTTGGGTATGTTGTTTTTGTTTTTTAAAATATATTTTAAAGATATTTAATCTTAACTCTCAAAATTTAACGAAAACATAGGCCTTATCGTTTAATTTCCTATTTCCAAAACAATTTTTTTTTTGTTTTTCAAAAATAAAAAGATAAAAAAGATTGTTTGATAATTAGTTTTTGATTAAATGTTCAATAAAAAAAAATAGGAATCTGTTCTAAAAAATAAAGAATCTAGAATGACTATGTTTTCTTATTTCTTATTTCGTGAAAATCCTTTTTATTTTTGAAAAACTATTAACTTTGTCTACTTAATTACTCTCTCAACCTCTTATATTTTAGACCATAGTTTCCTTCTAGAAGACTGTTGATATTATGACTAGAGGCATTATTAGTTAGCAGTGGGAAGGCAGTACAAGTTAATTCACTGTTTTGTTTTGTTTTTTGTTTTTTGCCGACTAGTTAATTCACTGTTGAATATTGATTAGGCCATATTGTAGATATCTCATAGAGCCCGTAAGCGATTACGATAGGAAAATTGTGAGTGATGCAGATAAAAATATATCAATTGAAAAATAACTGGCAATTCAAAATGACCGAGACAAAATGACAAAAAAGATATGTGGTCTTTACTTACTTTCTTCGTTATCACATTGAGGACCACATTATCCCTGCTTTATTTCATTTTTGGCCAAGTACAATAGGCCTTTTTTTTAAAAAAAAAAAAAAACAAAAAGTACAGTTGGCTTTTGAATAACCCCTAAAGAATGTTAATTAGAATCTTGTGGGGATGATTTGTTCCTTATGAAGACAATTTGGAAGCACAAACTTTTGGTAAAGTCTGGCAGGTTTGATTATTCTTGAAAGCTGGAAGACTTGTAAACTCACTGTTAGTGTTTAAGGGCTTTGAAGATTTCCTAAACTATATCTCAAATTTTATAGTTGTCTCGAAATGAGTTCCTAAGCTAGTTAGCTTTTAGATTAATTCGACTTCCAAAATTAATATATTTTTTATCCTAAAAAATAATGTACATCGTGATCTTATTATTGAAATACAGTTTTGACGCAAAAAAAAAAAAGGGGGGGGGACAAAAAATGAATCCTCATGGGGCTTTTCCCCCTGTTTCGTTCTTCATAAAGGGAAGAAAAGAAAAGAAAAGCAATATAAAATAACAATAGTGATTATATAGATTTTTCTTATATTAAGTAAAAATTTATTAATAACACTAGAGATAATATTAATTATCTTTCTTACTTGAAGAAAAATATCCCAAAACCAAAAAGTCGGTGAGAAGAAGGATACATATCAAAAGTCTTTTGGACCACTTGGATTGGATGTTTTATATCTGATAACGCAATTTGTAGGTTAAATATTGGCTTGACTTGTTGTGAGTAGGCCCCCATTTGATCGTTAAGCTTGAAAAATGCAACTAGAAAAAAATAATTAGCTTGTTGGGTATATTGTTTTTGTTACTTAAGCTCTCACCTTTGGAATTTGAGCTCATCAAAGCTTGAATCTCACGTCTCAGTCTTCTCAAATATGATTTATCTAAAAATAAATAAACTTTCAAATTTACTCATATTTAATATTATGAATTACATACTCCCTGTGCTCCTTATTATAATAGGGTATCTTCTAGAAGAAATTTTTGGTCCCAAATATAAGTAATCAATAACCACATTAATTACATTTTTTTCCCATTTTACCTTTGCTGCAAAGGATGTTCAAAGTTGGGGGAAAAAATATAGAAGGCAGAAATTAGAAAAAATTATGACAAATTAAATGACAGAATGATCTTTTCTTAGTATATAAGAAATAATTAGAAGTATTCTTTAATAGGAACTATTTGAGCAACAGATAATGATCTTGATAAGATTTTGATGACGTAAATTGTACAGAATAGCACATTCAACATCAAAACTCCTTAAAGCTTCTTCCAAGTCCAAGTTAGAAACTTTCAAAGTGACTGTTTTTCCACTTTAAAGAATTGCATATAGATACAAATGGTACGCCAAATGCACCAAACAAGAGAGAGAAAGGGAGAGGGAGAGATAGTCAAAGAACTCCATAGCCAAAGGCGAGGAGTAATTGAGGGGGTAAGTGATAGATATGCCCTAAGAAGAACGTTAGTGGGAAAAAGCTTGTGTGGATACATTGCCCTTTACATAGAAGACGCGTTCAATATTGCTCATGATTTGGAAAATTTAGCGGATGGCAATAATTAAGGTGACACCAACTTAATTTGATGGTCAATTTTAGAGCGTAGAAAAAAAAAGGTATGAAGATGAGATATTTTCCTGCTTAAAAATTCAAGATATTTTTATCTAAACATATGTCCTACGAATTTAATAAAGATCTTCACCAAAAAAAGAATTTTGAAAAATATTTTTTTCTCCATGATTTAAAGCAAGCATAAATTAGCGTAATAATTTCATGTTAATTTAACATTTAGTTGCAATTTGCAATGTCATTGATATACTGACTCGGAGTCTATCATCTTATTTTACAAGAGTTTAACATTCAATTATTAATAGGGTAATTTTGGTACCTACAAAAATTATGAGATTGAAAGTGCATTCACAAAAATCAACATAAATGATCAATTCAGATGAAAATATAGCGATGCAAATGAAAGAAGGCATAAACAAATGATGTAAGACGCACGCAAAATATACTTATTCATTTATTTTTTTTAAAAGCAATTATATTCATATGACTTACTCCTTTTTTTTTTGGAATATATGAATATATAATATTCCATTTGTAAAATTTTAGCCTGTTTAAAATTAGATTTTCTATTTTCATATTTGAAAAATGAACTAGGGATAATAATCCCGGACGAAGCATCAATAATTAAAAAAATTCAGAACTTTGTTTGTTTGTTTGTTTTTTGTTAAAACCTTTCAAAGTGACTATTTTTACAAAAGAATTGCATACAGATCCAAATGGTACGACAAATGCACCACACAAGAGAGAGAAAGGGAGAGGGAGAGATAGTCAAAGAACTCAATAGCCAAAGGGAGAGGGAATAATTGAGGGGGTAAGTACTGATAGATATGCCCCTAGAAGAACGTTAGTGGGAAAAAGCTTGTGTGGATACATTGCCGTTTACGTAGAAGACGTGTTCAATATTGCTCATGATTTGGAAAATTTAGGGGATGGCCCTGATTCAGTATGACAAACTTCCTAAACTCATATCTCAGCCTACGAACATTATATTCAAGCGATTCAAATTTCCATTAAAAAAAAGCTCATAATGAGTTCTAACAATAGACAAAATGAAATCAAAGCATAAATTCCCTTTATCACCCAAAATTACAAAACTTTTTACATTAAGAGAAGGTTTTGTCAAACGAATGCTATTTGAATATACAAACGAGCTCAAATTTCAAAGCAATCTCAATTGATTGCATTAGCATAGCTCAAAAACACAATGCTCGGCAGCTATTGTGCACAACACAGAAATTACAAAGCATCCCAAGAAAATATATTTTAGTGTCAGCAGCTATTGTGCACAACACAGAAATTACACATCATAGCGAAAAATGAAGGGTTCAATCATCCTGGGCCTACTTTGGGGATATCATAGTGCTCGCTCATGTTTGTCAAATACTTATTGAAATCCTGAATTAGAACTAGGGTGAGATTTATTGGAAATCTTCGCCAATCTATGAACATCCAGTCTTTCTCTTTGTTCTATGTACCGTCTCTCAGCCGGCGTAAGATGATCATCATAATGAGGAGCCTTCTCTTCCCCTGTCGATTTGTTCACATCATCATTGTCATGATCATTAGGATCATTAGCCTGTTCAGCACTTCCACCTGCGTTAGAGAATATAAATGATACAAATTGTATCAGACACTTCAAGACATGCTGAACATTAAAATACGAAGGAACAATGTAGTAGATAGAACTCATTTTTGGATTAACCACTTCATGGCCAAAAAAAGAAAGACAAAATGTCAAATTGGTAAATCTCATTTGCACAGCCACTTGCTCAGCCTTGGAAAGTTATCTGAAATGTAACGTTAAAATAGAAGAATGCTACTTTTCTTTTGAATTTAGACTCAAATCATTGCCTCCATTAGAGAGTTTCTGGGAATAGGATGCCTCCTTGGAATAGCTATATTATATATTTTAAACCAAGGAACATGCGTCAGAAATATAGGAAGTACATATCTCTCTTAACTGACTACTTACACAATGCTCAAAGTTATTATCTAGTAAATAGTAAATACCTTGGCATTTCACATTTCAAAACTTCAACACAAATCAGGTAAGGTGCCTTCTCCCTAGAATTTAAGAGAACAGCTTCATCTTCAGGTATATGAAGCACACGATATATCCCCTTTCCCAGAGGAAAGCTTCATCTTCAGGTATATGAAGCACACGATATATCCCCTTTCCCAGAGGAAAGCAAACTCCTAGGAAAAATTTAAAATCAAGTTCATATCAGAGAAAAAAGACAAAGGAAACTGCAAATAATGGGAAATGTAATTTTCCAACTGCCCTGCAGTAACTTAATAAGCCAACTTAAAAATGACTTTAATCACAAATATAAAAATGACTTCAGCCATTTTCTCAATTTGGTTTTTCTTGAAGATAGACAAACCAGCTAACTTGCTAAATAGTAGAGCAGAAGGTCCTAGTTAGTAGTTACAATATGCTATAAAGTTGATAGAATCACATCAACCCAATTCCATGAGCTTTTATTATTATTATTATTTTTTGGTGATACCATGAGCCATTTACTACTATATATGAAACATCACCAACTGGGGTAAACCATTTACACGACTTCAACCCAAGAATCACTTACTCAAATAACTAATTGACTTACAATTTAGAGTGTCAACTATCAATACCTAACCTTGAATGACAACAACCAATTTTGCAATTTGATTCAAGACTTCTAATAAAAGAAACCAACCTGCCAAAAGTTCATTCTCAGTGGATTCTAATACTTGATCATGACTCTTATTCTTCTTCTTTTTCTTCTTCACTCCCCCAGCCTTCACATCCAAGGCCTTTCCCTTGAGCTTCAATTTCCCACCAACAACATTTTCATAAGCCAACATCTCTGTCAAGTAATCAATAAAATCAGTGATGATTGTATCATTAAAGTCCAAGTCTAAAGCATGAAGACGTGAGTAAAAAAAACATAAAAACGACTTTAATCACAAATATAAAAAGAAAAAAAAAGTACTCAATCTGGGTTCAAATAATCCTAGAGTAAATAGTTCAGCTACTCATAATCATAATCAAATTCATCTCAAAGCAAAAACCCATTAAAGAATTTAGCACAAGGAAAAGGAGATAAGGGGAGAACAAGAGACTGATAATTAACGGAATCAAAACAAAGACCAAGAATGAGCCAGTTGCAGTTTACCTTAGGTTCTGTAGATATGTGCTTTTTTCCCTTTGTTCTGATCATGCGGTGATGAAGAAGGTCCCTCTACGGTTCCCGCTGCCCTCTGGTTCGTGTCACTCCTCACAGACGATGACGAAGACAGTGTGTGATCTCTATGATGAAGACCATGATTTATCCAGAAGATTGTGCCCTCTTGCGATTCCGGATGCCGCCCTCTGTTTCTTTTTTATTGTGTTAGTCTTCGTCGTCGATTGAGAGGGAAAATGGAGAGGTGAAAATGGCGATTTAGGCTTCACGCTCAAGAGTCTTGCATTGGCCACATCGTGGTCGCCGACTGGTCGCCCATTGTCTTCCTTGCAGAGGGCAGAGGACGAAGCTAAGAAGGAGAATCAGAGATCACGCCGGTGGCCAACTCGCCGAAGGCGAAGAAAGGAGGAGGAAGAGGTGAGGGTTAGGGCTCGAGCCGGGTGAGAAGACCAAACTTTCTCGATGGAGTGGAGGAGACGACCGAAAGTAAAAATAGAATCTCAATAGGGTATTTTCGTCTTTTTATTATCAGTGACTATTTATTAAATAAGATAAATATAATTATTCCCTCCAACTATTACTCCCTACCAAACATATTTTTAAAGCACCAATCCCAATCCCAATCCCAGTCCCAGTCCCAATCCCAATCCCAATCCCAATCCATCAAAATTCAATGCCTCGTACCAAACAGGGCCTTAGTGTAATTTGTGATAGTGACAAAGACGATGAGGGCTATTTTGTTGAGAGTGGAAGCTCTGACACCAATGAGAGTGTTGTGCCAGATTATGAATTTGTATAAAGTGGGGGAAGTGAGGCTGAAGAGGAGGAGGACCAAGGCAATGATGGAAGTCCAGAAGAAACGAGAGGGCAAGGTGGATTAGATCCTATCTTGATGGTAGGGATGACATTTAAGGATGAGGATGAGCTGAAAAGAGCTATAGATAGGTATGCAATTGTGAAGGGCATTAATCTTAGAGTGGCCAAGAGTGATCAAATTTTGATGAAGGTTGTGTGTGAGGAGGGGTGCCCATTTTTTGTTTATTCTTCAACTGCTGGGCGGCAAGTAGGATTGGAGGTAAAGACTATTAACGGAAAGCATAGTTGTGCTTAGGTATACAAGAATCTGAGAGCATCAGTGCAATGGCTGTCCCGAGAATGCCAGGACAAAGTTCATGAGTTGCCCAAATTTAGGCTCAATGACATGAAAAAGGAAGTCGAACATGATTTGAAGGTCAATGTGAGTATTTACAAATGCAAACATGCAAAGAGAAAAAATGTGCAAGAAATGGAAGGTAGCTACAAGGATGAATTCGCCAAGTTAGAGGCTTATTGCAATGAACTAATGATATCAAACCCAGGTTCTGATGTACATGTTGATTTAAGCATTGAGGCTATGGAGTAAGATGTTCAGGTGTTCAGAAGGATGTACGTTTGTTTTAATGCTTTGAAGGTAATGTTTCATATACGCAGTTATTGTTCTGTTCAAATAAGTGCCAATACTTAAACCATATTGGAGGTTGGGTGGAAAGCTGGATACAAGCCACTGATTGGTGTTGATAGGACATTTTTGAAGGGTCAAACAAAGGGCATCTTGCTGACCGCAGTTGGAGTAGATGCTAATGATTTATTGTATCCATTAGCATTCGGCCTGGTTCAAAAAGAAAATGGTTTGTATTGGGAATGGTTTCTTACTTGGCTTAGGAAATCTCTAGACCTAAGACCTGGTAGAGATGTGACATCATGTCTGACATGTAGAAGCTTGTAATTTACACAAAAGGTTTAGTAAATTGTTAAAAGTTATGAAAACTTAGTTATTGACTACCTATTTTAATGATGATAGCGCCTATTGCCAGCTATAAGAAACGTTTTGATTGATGCAGAGCACAAACTTTGTACTCAACATATATATGCTAATTGGAGCAAGGCATGGAGGGGGAGTGAGTTAAAGAAGAACTTTTTTCTTGTGCTTAGAGTACCTACGAGGAACAGTTCGCTGACAGCATGAAGTCCATTGCCAAAATAAGTGATCGTGTAACTAAGGCAGCGTTGTTGTATCCTTAGAATGCTTGGGTAAGATCTTTCTTCAAGCCTACTTGCAAATCCTGGATGGTGGACAATAACATTGGTGAGAGCTTAAATTCATAGATTGATGGATACAATTATTATCCGGTGATTCGAATGTTTTAAGGGTATGAGGCTAAAGATGTTGACCAAGTAAGCTGATAGTGAACATAATGTTAAGAATTGGAAGTATGAGTATAGTCCTAAGTGCATGGAATTATTTGAAGCAAATAGGTATTTAGCTGTTAACTATAGGGTGTAATTTAATGGAGATCATGGTATACTTTAATAGAGATCATGGTTATGAGATCATAGAGGGACAAGATAGACATAGTGTCTATCTTAACAAGGGCTATGCTCATGCAGGCTATCAACCTGACAAAAAAAGAGGGAATAAACCTGACAAAAAAAGTAAGAAAGGTGCGAAGGTTACATGTAGCTACTGCAAGAAAGAAGGACACTATAGGACAAGATGTAAAGAGATAGTTTCCCAACTAGTTTTTTGAATAGCTTAAATAATGATCTTACTAACTAATTTTTGGTTTTGTAGATTCCATCATGTAGCAGACCTCCTCCTCATCCAAGGAAGAAGAAGAGAACACAAGAATCACAAAATATGTCAGAGGACGTCAGTATGCCAGAACAGCTCTCACAATCAACTTCCTTCACACCAAATGATTCAGAGTCTGCCACTTTGCCACCTCAACTGTACAGACTTCCAATTTGCCATTTGTCCCCTCTAAAAACCCAAACAACAAGAAAAAAATGTGTACAAGCCACGAGCTGAGTGTGGATTTGGCATCCAATATGATGAACAGACAAGGAAAACTATCTTGGATGTGAGTTATGCTCTTATAAGTGTGTTTTCATGCTTAGGTTTTTGGATTGATTTAATGTGAATACTGTCATTTTCATTGCAGCCAAGGATGACTTCACTAGTTGTCATTCAGGAGGGGAATTCTTAGGAATATATGACACAATACGCTGATCCACAAACTAAGTTCCCAATACCAAACGAGAAGCAAATTAGAATGACAAAGGCTACATCTTCAAGTGTTGGTGCACAGGGTACTAGGAAGATCAATTTCAAACCACCAGATGGATTGGTGTCACCAACTGATCTTCTATTCAAGCCTCCAGGTCTACAATGGAAAGGCAATCCTAGTGTGTCAACTTCTTAACTCCTTGCGGAGTGTCAGGACAAAATTCCAAGTTCTAGGGCCAAAACATGTGATTATTGATATTTAGTATGATAAAGTTTGTTTAGGCCTTGAACAATATTATTATGGGTAACCTGTATGTTCTATGGATTTCTTTATGCCATAGTTGGCACATTTTGTGGTCTGGTTAACATTTGATTGTATTGGGATTCTTTTTGTGTATTGGGCATGCTTTGTATGTCATATTTATGCTGCCCTTTTGTAAGTCAGGTGCCATACCTCTTAGATCAACTCAGTCCTTTTGAAATTTCCATGCTTTTGGACATTGTAAATCTCAATCATCTAATATATTTACCTTCTACATTAACCTTGAACTTTACTTCAAAACTTTGGTTAAATACAATACTTGTTTTATTTGTAGATGGTAAACTAGAAATATTGGACATTGAAATTTCGATTTTATCGCTAATGCATCAAACCTTACAACTTGTATAGATACCCAGTTC
The DNA here is from genome assembly GCA_963855925.1 of Inga laurina. Lineage (NCBI taxonomy): Eukaryota > Viridiplantae > Streptophyta > Magnoliopsida > Fabales > Fabaceae > Inga > Inga laurina. The sequence goes on from OY979705.1 coordinate 60,106,743, forward strand.
AAACAACTTGTATAGATACATATAAAATATCCACACCCATGTCATCATCAATGTAGCTATCGCATATTTAAACTTCCTTGCGCCCTTCCTAGCTTCACTTTCCCTAATTTGTATCTTAGCTTCCTCATTTCAACTTCAATTTCACCCCGCTGTTCAGAGACAATCCTCCTCTTGCGCCTTGATTTCAGGAAAGTATACTCATCGTACAATTTGTCAACATGATCAAGTAGTTCCTTTATCACTTTGTTCACCCTCTCTCCAAACTCTTCATCGTGCCAAGCAAAGAACCCACAACCCCCTTCCTATCAAAATAAATCCAGTCTCACTCAATCATCATGACATCAACAATCATCTCCCAGTAACTAAACATACATACCTTATAGTAGTTAGAACAACCATAAAATCTCCACCCAAGGTTGCCTTCTTTCCATGCCATCCACTGTGGAGCCTCCAATATGTGATGACAGTATCTCCATGGACCTTCATAGTTATCCTCGCGACTCAGTTGCCTAAGGATCGCCACTCTTCTTCTACTTCTTCCTATCGTTGATGATAAAGATGAAGCCATCTCACGACGGGGCTTTCTCCGTCTCCAATGATAGACAAACAACTTAAACAATGAAGGAGAAGGCAAGTCTCCGAATTAATGGACAAGTGGTGGTTGGTTGGATATTTAAAGGAAAAATTGGGATTAGGTTTTCAGTCAAACAGGAAGTCCATGTATACACCATCTTATGACACGTGTCACACAAACAGTCAAAAGTTACATTTGACGGTCAACGTTCAACAACTTCATGGAATTGACATTATTGCTCCGCTTTTTAATGTTCGTGGGCAATTTTGAACTGAAAAAATGTTTGCCATGCTGGTAGCTCTTCAGGGAAATATTAATGGGTAGAATTGCACCTTCGTCCAAAAATATAATAAAAATCGTACGTTAACATTCCATTTTTTGAGGTTAAAAGTTCCGCATAAAAATAAAAAGGAAACAAGAGTAAAAGAAATAATAATTACAATTTGATTTAACATTTACTCAGATAGTTAGTGTTGTCTCTAACTTTTTTATAAACAAGGTCTTGATTTTGTTAAGTAACTAGTACTGACCCGTGCAATGCAAGGGTACAAATAGATTCACTTATGTAATATAAAAATATGTTGGAATTTAAAAAATAATGGTTCTATATTGTTTAGATCCTAAAAATATCTGGTAGGAATTATTTTGAAAGAATAATTTGTCAAAATGCTAATGAAAAAATAATTTTGAATTGTGCAACGTGGAGCTTTGTGAGACCCGTTGGACACCACCATTTGAAGACTGCTCTTGCTTTACAAGACACTCACTGTTACATAAGACCCTTCACAACATTCCATTTCTCTTGATTTTGGTTTTGGTCTATTTTCTTTTAAATTTATAGATCTTATTCCATTAAAGCATTGTCGTTCATCTAAATTTTTGTTCATGAATTCATGGATTTGTTTATATGTTTCTGGTTTTGCCATTGCCGCTTTTGTCATCTTAATCGTTTCACCTTTCCTCATCTTTGATAGTTTTTGGACTTCCATCCATCTTTTTTCATCTTCATTTCTTGTTTGGTTTTTCTAGCTAGTAATGGGTGGCTCTGGATTTCTAGTTTTGATAATCTGTTTTGATTTGATTTACTGGGTTTAGGTGGCTGTCAACAATATAATAGTCACACCGGTGGTGATGTTTGTAATTCTTTGTGGTGTTTATTTTGTTTAACTTTTGATTCAAGCTTGAGGATTTGATTATGCTCATAATAGGTGGGATAATATGTAGTATTATTTCCTATGTGGTATAGCCGCATCAGCCCTAAGACCCAACTAACTGTTAACAATATGAGTTTGCTATATTACTCAATTTTTGACACTCACAAGGTGACCTTAAATCTAAAATATGCTACTCCATATGCTTACAACTTTTATGCGAAGCCTTTCAAAGAGCAAAATTGAAACTTAACCCTTACTCCCCTGATTGTATTTATAAGATATTTTCACCCTGTTTTACGTAGGCCAAGAAAAACCTCAAAATTTATTAACTATTTCATAAAATCGAATAACTTTTAAACTTTATCCCTATTTAATATACATTATATCTTAAGAGAACAAATTCGATACAATAATAAATGAAGGGTAAAATTATACATTCATATGAAAATTTCTCTCTGTGCCTTTTAAATAGGATAAAAAAATTTCTTCTCTCTTTACCTTATAAATAGGACCAGAGAAGTATGTGTAGTATATAATAAATTTCCCTGCAACATTTACACACAACTTATTTAAGGTAAAGAGAGAAGAAATTTTTTTATCCTATTTAAAAGGCACATAGAGAAATTTTCATACGAATGTATAATTTTACCCTTCATTTATTTTTTTATCAAATTTGTTCTCCTGGGTACCTTTTCACACCTGTTAAAAAGATAAAAAAAACTTACTTCAAAATATAAAATGCAAAATAAAAAATAAATTTTAAAAAATAAAATCAATAAATTGAATGAAAATAATTCATCATGGATTGGGAGCTTTCAAATTTGCTGAGCTTTTAAATTTAAAATTTAAATAATACATAAAAAGTTAAGATAAGGGAGAAAAAGAGTAAAATTCAAATAAATAAATAACGTTTGCATAAATTTTGAAATAATTCAATATATTAAAATTGAAATACATAAAATAAAATACTCACAAATTTCAAATCTAAAATATCTCACACAACTTTTTAAGGAATTGAAAATTTTCCCGTTTGAACACTGATTTTCCCGATCAATATCTTTGATAGCAATAATTATCCAAATTAACTAGCAACAAAATTTTAGTTTTTGGTCATTTTATTTGCTACATTTTCCGCAAAGATTATTATAATTAAATAACAATGATGCAACGTTATATATTATTTATGAACTGCCCCTGTTCCTCTACAGGCTTCTGAATCTTTTATCTTTTATATTTAAAATAATACATAAAAAATTGAGATAACTCTAAAGAAAGAAATAACGGTTGGGGATTTAAAAATTTATAATAATATTTTAAATACATAAAATTGTTTAAATTTATTTTAAAAGTCTTAGTTCAAAATATAAAAAATAAGATACTATAAAATTTTAACTGGATTTGAAATAAGTCCACCGGTAGAGAAATAGTATCTTTCACACCTTATTCTAAAATAAAAATCTGAATAGAAAAAAAATATTTTTGAACATTATATTTTAAATTCAAATAAATAATAATGCATTATGACTGCAGAAGTTACGGCTTACGGGTTCGTTAATTTTTAATTTTTTGAATATTTTATTTTTACATTTAAAATAATACATAAAAATCTAAAATAATCACAGAACAGAGATAACCACAAAGGATTTTAAAATAAGGTAATTTATCTGACTTGTGGCAATGTAAGCTCAAGATCTCCGTAATTTTTGTGGCAATTTTAATATGTAATCTTTGTAAAAACATTTATAACGAATAAATTAAAGGTTAAATAACGTAATAAAAGTAACTAAACAAAGACCCCAAATAGACACTTGAATAAATTTCACAAGCATACTGATTCTTTACTTCAGAGCATATACTAATAAGAAAAGAAGGCCTCTTATATCTACAGAGCATACTCAATCCATTTTTCATGGATAAGGAGGGTCTTACTCAGTGCAACACCTGTGTCCAGCTGAACCACATGGTAATATTATTAATAATCTACACTCCGTATGTCAGAATAAAGAACCAAACAAAAATTCTTTTTTTTTTAATAAAGTAAAAAAAAAAAATTGCCGACGCAAGAGAGAATTACACCATCAAACAAAAATTCTTTTTTCCACTTATCTCTTCAAAGTATTCCATCTTTTCCCCAATAATCGAAGTTGAATTACACCAAATCAGCATAAAATTAAACCATGAGAAGCCCAAAAAGAGGCAACTCTCAAATTCGAGACAATCTCATTCAAGGCACTGTCGGGCATTAAATGTGGGCAATTCACCCATTTTGTGAGAGATTAGCCCCTTCCACTATATTCAACCCCCCTTAGTCCTGCAAGATACCTTCTATATCATATTTTCACATATTAACAAACACATCAAATGAATTTTGAAGCCTCTCAATCATATGATGATGGAACTGTAAAATATATTCACTTGCTACGTCAAAAATAACAGAGAGCAGTGGCAACCAAACAAAATATGAAAGAAAAAAAAGAACGACGGGGTGGCAGTGGCCTCTTCTTGATAGACAGAGAAGAAAAATACTCACATCAGAACAACTCAGAAAGAATAACTTAGGATTAAAAATATTTTAATGTTGAAAGTTAGAATTTCATTTATCCATTGATAGCTAGGTCAAAGGAAAGCATACCTCTGCCGAAGTGTACAAATGAGTAGAAGTATGCTAGTTCCCCACAACTGGTAGAAGCATACCTCTTACTGAGTAAATCATGTTCTTTTAGAGAAGCATGCCAGATGCGCACAACATAATACAACAGGCATAGTGTATGATACAACTGATGCTCATAGGGAAAGGAGTAATGTACGCGACAACCCAATACACATGGCAATTAACAACCATATAAAATGACTTTTGAAGCCTCTCAATCATATGATGCTGGAACTGTAAAATTCTTACGGAGACCATATTGACTCATTGTGTGCAAGATTCGGTCAGATTGATGAGGATTTCACAGTGTAAATGAGTTAAAAATATAATATGTGTTTCTCATATAAAAATTGATATTGTCAAATTTTTTAAGAAATTAATCGGATCCAGGTGAAGTGTTAGGCATGTATAGTAAAATAAAAATGATCATCTGTTTAAGCTACTTGCATTGAATTTTCACTTTGTATTCACCACAGCATGAAAAGGTATTTTATTTAAATTTTAAATCATCATTTAATGTAGCTATCATATAATCGTTTTCAATCATCATTTTCTACCTTCTCTATTTTTGGCCATCCACTTTCAAGTTTCAACCATAACTTCCTTTTCAACCATATTTCTAAAATTATTTCTTAGAGGGATAGCTGATGTTTCTAATGATATGATGTGGCCTAGAAGATTATAAAAAGATGTTGAATTGTTATTATTTCCCTAAAATTCCCTTGCAATTAGTTTCGATGATTTGTATGATCACCTTTAACTCCATCCACTTGAAATAGGTATTGCTTATAGACAGAAATGATTACTATGGAGGAGAGTCTACATCACTTAATCTTAAGCAGGTTCTTGTCCCATGATGTTTATTTGTTTAGAATCATCGGATTTATCTAGTTGCTTATCGATTTTTTTTCTTTGTCTCTTTCCATCTTTTCTTTTTTCTGTTTTGTAGTTATGGAAGCGGTTCAGGGGAGATGACCAGCCACTTGAGCATCTAGGTGCATATAAAGAGTATAATGTTGATATGATGCCTAAGGTATCAATTTCCATGCTTCTAAAAGATTTTTTTTTTTAGATTCATTCTGCTATAATATGAATCATATTTTATCTGCCTTTTGTAGTTCATGATGGCCAATGGACTTTTGGTTCGTGTGCTAATCCACACTGATGTTACAAAACATTTGAATTTTAAAGCTATAGATGGTAGTTGTGTGTATAATAAGGGAAAGGTATGTATATTATTCAATATCTAACTCATTTTCTAGACTAATATGCATGATTTTTACTTTTCATATTGGAAATATTACATTTCTTCGAACCTCCTGAATTTCAGAGTAAAATCTTATGACAGAATACTTTACCTTCTAGATTTAAAAAGTCCCAGCCACAGATGTTGAAGCGCTGAAGTCACCATTGATGGGATTGTTTGAGAAGTGCCGTGCTCAAAAGTTCTTCATTTATGTACAAGACTATGAAGAGAGTGATCCAAAATCTCATGAAGGGCTAGATTTGAGCCAAGTGACAGCAAGGCAGCTGATTTCATATGCTTACACTTCCATTTCTTTTCCTTCAAATTCAAAATGCCCTAGTTAGAAAAGTGTTTTTCTTCACTTATTTTGTCCTTCTTTGGTAAGCTTTGGACTATGCTCATCAACTTAAAACAATAACAAAGTTTTATCATTAAAAGAACTCTCAACAAGATGTTGCACCATTTACTAGAATTGGAAATGTTCATTTCTTCATGAACTGAAAATTTTCTCTTAATTTATCAGTCATTATGGAAGAATAGAATGATACAGGACCAACCAAACAAAGAACATATTATATAAATGCAAACATTAGATTTACAGTTTTTACATTTCCATTTCAATGAATGTTTGGCAAATGTAACATTGGAGTAGTTGGCTGTTGTTTTGGCTCTCTTTGGTGTAGAAGGCGATCATATTTTTTTCATTTAGAAATTACTTGAATACAGGGTAATTCTTTGATTCAAGTCATGTTTAGAATTTTGAATGGTTCTTCAAAAGTCAGGAAATATGGGTTGGAAGATGATACAATTGATTTGATTGGTCATGCATTGGCACTTCATAGAGATGATAGCTACTTGCATCAGCCAGCCAATGACTTTGTAGAAAGAGCAAAGGTATAAGCAATAGAAATTATCTTCCAATGTTTGTTTGGTGTTATGATGCAGAATAAATTCCTCAATTAGATTCATTATTCTATGCTGCCTATATATCAAGAAAATTCAAACTCTTATCCAGAGTAGGATCAAAACATAAAAAATGAATAGCATATAGATCATAGACATTTGGATTAATAAAACACGATATCAATCAATCTTTCTATGTTAAATATTTTGCAAGATCCCCACACCTGAAATAACACCCTTTAGTGGTCTCGTGGTTATAAAAAATAAATCTGAATTAATGTAATATAGTGCACAACTCAAGTCGTTTCATTTGGAGGAGCCGATTGTGAAACTAATTCCTTAAAAACTAAGTAATTACAATGCAAATTTGACAAAGGGTAAACCATGGTTGATTGATTTTCAAAACTATGAATTAAATGTAATTAAAATATATATTTTGGAATAAAAGTGGAATGAAATGGAAATGAGTTTTGAAGAGTGTGATAAAACCTCATAGAACAATAGATTTCATCTATTATTTGTTTCAAAATATTTTTAAAAGTGTTCTAGTTTGACAACAAAAGTCCAAAAGACCCTTTGAGCTAGTTTGAGTTAAGTGAATTAAATCTTCCACACTGGGTAAGACTTAATCCCTTTAACTGAAACTCAATATAAAATACTAGCAATTGAAATCAAAGTCCCTTAAAATACCAAACATCAAACACCATTGAGTCTAGTACATTAATCAATGATTATTCCTAGACCTAAAAAATAATCACTTCTTAAAACACTATTAAAAAACACTTTGTATGCAATTTATGAAATCACTAAGTTTTTTTAAATACCAAACCCCATCAACAGATGAGTTTAACACAAAAAGAGTGCTCTTAATACTACAGTAGCTTTTTTTAAGCTGATTTGTGTAGCTTTTCCATTTCCCTATTGCACTTCTAATCTCTCTCTTCCATCAATACTGCTGCAGACCGTTGGAAACATTCATATTTTGGCTCACCAAACTCCATGAACCATTGTTAACGCATGCAAAAGGTGATCTCTGAACAAAGGAGTATAGACACTGTGATGGTGGTGATGGTGTTCGACGGTGGAGGAAGAGCTTGTCGGTGGTTGTCAAAACGGTGCTGTTGTGGTGGTCCGAGAAGCTCGCCGGAATCAGGAAAAAATGTCACCGGAGCTGTGAAAACAGGGGAGAATCCGTTGGAGGTGGTACTGGTGGTATTCCGACAAAGTAGAGAAGAGAAGACACGGTGGTGGTAGTGAAACTGATGATTGGTGGTTGTAATCTCTCTCCCTCTCGGATCTCAAGGTCTCTGACTCTGCTCTCACACTGTATCGAATCTGTTTGGTCTCACCACCCTGATGAAGAAGACGGTGGTTGAGGGAGGGCCGGTGACTGTGAAGAAAATGATGGTGGTGGCTGTCCCTCACTCCTCTCAAGCTCTCTCGCTCTCCTTCACGGCACAACTTTACTCTTAGCTCAACTATCTGAAACTCCAAAGTCGAGTCTCGAGTATGTTATTTTGCTAAAGAAGAATTAGCAATAGTAACCTAATGGCCCTTGGTGTATATTTTTTTAAATAATAATTTCAGTTTTTTTAATCAAATCTTGTTTATGTTTTCTCACTTCAAGTATATATATATACAGACCTAGGCAGTAAGTAATTTTCTTGCAGACAACAATTTAAAAAGACATAAACACACTTGCAAAAAATCAAAAAATTTACTAGAAAAGAATGAAGAAAATCAGAATGATTTTGATCAAACATAACCCGAATTATGAAAGGAATCATATGCGCTTTTCAGTCATTTTGCATCTAAACGGGCTTTTCAAACTCTAATCCAAACAGGTTCAAGGTTAGAAAAAAAAAGTCACTTCTGCCACCGCTAATCCAAACACAAATCACATTTACATTTTCACTTTTAATCCTACCTTACTTTTCTAAAAGTCATATGAAAAAAGAAGCCACTTCTCCACCGCTAATCCAAACGGGCACTCTAAGTTCCAATTTCACCGCTGATACAGATTTGATATGGAGCGGCGGTGAAGAGTTGGTAGCGAGGCGGTGGTGGTTGTGAGGTTGAAAGTTGCGTTTGTTAGAGCAAGCGTTTCACCCAAGAGGGGGGTGAATTGGGTGATCTTAAAAATTTCGTTGCAAATATAAAATTTGACGTTGAAATTAAAACAAAAAGAGTAAGGAGAAATATCACCGAAGGGTACACCGGGAGTTATACTGGTTCAGTCACAACCACTTTGACCTACGTCCAGTCCTCAGAGCTTCTCTGAGAGTTTCACTATAACTTCCAAGATTCAGTGGGTTCTTGGCACCTCAATACAAGCAAGTTCCTACACCTGGACACTCGCTCCCCCTTACACGTTGTAATTCAATCCCAACTCAAGGTTCCACAACCTTAAGTTACCTCAACAACAAATATTGAGTTTGAATGAAATATCTCTCTCACAGAGTAAATAAGAATCACTGAAGCATAGAATCACAAGTATAATGAAAACAGAGTAATGAGCTTGATGATACGTTCGTGAGTGTGTTCTTGTATGTTTCTCTGTTCAGATGTTCACATATATATAGATACGTTGATAATGATTGCTGGAACATATTTCTTCATGTCCGTTGGAGCGTGCGCAGTCATTATTGACTTTTCCAGTTTTTGAAAAACATACGTTGTGGTAGGTGACGGTCGGTGACATTTGAACGTTTCATTTGACTTCCATTACTTGATATGATCTCTTCATTGTTCATCTATAAATAGGCTAAGAATGCTAACACAATGAAAGATTAATCATATAGAAAACAAAATAATCAACGTTTGAAAGATTTCTGGATTTCTGGGTTTGCTTACTCGAGTAGCTACTCGAGTATCACATGAAGTTTACTCGAGTACTTACTCGAGTATCATCGGGAAATCTTTGTCAAACTGCAAGTCAATCAATAAATACAAGGTTACTCAGGTAGTGCATGGAGTAAACTAAATTTCAAACCTTTGGAAATAGTTATTTACTCGGGTACCTACTCGAGTAATGCACTCACAACTTTATGAGTTACTCGGGTACTAACTCGAGTAAACCTTTATAAAAACTTTTGGTTACTCGATGCTTTACTCCAGTAATGTTGGCAGGATTTAGATGCCGAGAGTACTTACCTCATTACTCGGGTACGGACTCGAGTAATGAACTCATTTTTGCATAGGTTACTCGGGTACCACCTCGAGTAACTGACATTTTTGTGCATAGCTTACCTGGGTAATGACTTGAGGTTTTACTTGAAAATATTTGTGCATACTCAGATACCTACTCGAGGAATCCACTCAAAATAGATCATTGAATAATTGCATATTAGAGTAAGGACTTGAGGAAAATGAGATAAAATGAAAACAAGTTAATCGGGTACCATCTTCAAGTTTTTGCTCACCAAACTGAGTTACTCGAGTAGCTCCTCGAGTAACATTGGCAGTGGTACAAAGTGCCGAGAGCATCATTTTTCAGAAACAGAGTTACTCGAGTAGCTCCTCGAGTATCTTTGGCAACCTGAAGGCAACTGGAAGTTTTTCACATGGTTACTCGAGTAGCGCCTCGAGTAACATTGGCAGGCCGAGAGCAACTCCAAGTTTTTACCTGGTTACTCGAGTAGCTCCTCGAGTAACATTGGCAGGCCGAGAGTAACTTGAAAATACTTACACTATTACTCGAGTAGATCCTCGAGTAACGTTGGCAGGTTACTGGAAGTTGTCTCTGATTACTTCAAGTTTTGTGTCATTACTCGAGTAGCGCCTCGAGTAATGCCTTAGAAAACCTTCTTTTGATCAAGTTTCTCAGCTTTTTCTCTTGGCCTTTCTTCATTCTTCCAATGCTTATCTCAAGTAATACTTATCCCTGTTGTTTCTTAGTTCAAACTTGTTTATTAATCATTTCCTTTTCAAACCATTCTTTTGTTATCATCAAAACATGAGATCTTAACATTCTCCCCCTTTTTGATGATGACAAAACTTGGTGATTTTGAACATGGTTTTTCAAATTGAATCCTCAATTAAATATGTCTTGTTAAGTTTGAATTCATAACATACACCTTGCATACATAATAACTTCATTAGTCCAAACATGTATTATAGCTTAAATGAATCTTAAAATGAAATTATAACTTAAACACACTTGCATTTAAACTTAAAATTGTCAAATTACAAGATAAAGTTCAAAATACTCCCTAAAAGCCCATATACAACCAAATGATCAAAAGAAACTAGGACACATCCACAAAATCACTCTCAAGCTCTTCTCCCCCTTTTTGGCTTCATCAATCAAGTGGAGGGCTAGGAGGTTTGACCACGGAAATGGGTGTCACTGGAAGAACCGGAGAATCATCTGAGCCCAAAGAGTCAAAAGAGCTAGAGGGGATAGGGTCAGGCAGATGAACTAGAGGGATATGGATGTCATCGCCGGGAGGAGAGGGTTGGAAGACAACCATAGTAGATGTTTCTCCTCCTGGAGTGGTCTGAATCTCAGGGGTGGTCTCAGCCTCGGGAGTAAGATGTTCAAAGGAGGATGAGGAAGGAGAGATTTCCTCTGTGGGGGCAGGTGATGGAGTCGGTTTAGGAGCGATGTCTGGCTGAGGTTTAGGAGGTGAATCATCAATGATGATATGAGTGGTCTCATGGGTTTCAGGATCATCCACTGTGAATAGAATATCTTTTCCTTGGGGCTCAAGTGGATCAGAAACCAGAGGGGTAGATGGTTCATCCTCAGGGATAGGAGTGTCAGAAGGAGGGTTTACTAGAGGAGGTGGTGGTGCAGAAGAGGAGGGACCGGTTGAAGGTCCGGGACCCAATGAGTCCAAGCGTGCCAGAATCAATCTCAGTGTCTCGCCCTGGGCACGTTGCTCAGCTAGCAACTCCTCATGCCTTCTGTCCATTCTCTCAACCAATTCCTCATGCCTCTTATCGATTTTCTCAACCAACTCCGCCATCTTGAAGTTTGTGTTGGTAATCAACTCGGCGTTTGTGTTGGCGATATCCACATGGAATCCTCTCAGTATGTTTTCCATGAAGTGCTGGAGAGTGGCATTGAGGAAAGATGGCAATAATGTGGTAGCAGCTGGAGCTGATGACTGAGTGTCATCCAACTTGCTGGTCTCTGCCTCAGTGGTCTTCCTCTTCTTCTTGGACCCAGACTCCAAAGGGCCTTTGAGAGGGATGTCAATATTCAATTTCCCTATCTGGTTTCTTCCAACCAGAGTCAACCTCTCAATTGGCTCCTTGCTATCCAAATACCATATTTTGTTCTCTTTCAGGATTAGAGACACACTTTGAGGATATGGCATTGGTGTTGTAGCCTTCCCATCCACCTTATATCTTTTCATCTCCGAAAAGATATATTCTCCCAGATACTTCTGTTCCTTCAGAAGCAGTGAAGCAAACCACCTAAAGTCCCTATCGGAGAAGTAGGTATAGTTGTTGGCTTTGTTCACTAGGGACCTAGAGTATATGTACCAAAGGACCCTATGATGATCACACATATCACTGGGCTTGAAATTTAGGGGGCCAACTAGCTCACCGGGTTTGAGAATAGTGAAAATTTGGTTTGGCTCAAGCTCAGAATATATATCATCCGGGGGATTCTCAATTCCTAACCACAAGTTAATTCTAGATGGTGAAATTAGAATCTTTTAGCCTTTCACAGTTGTGGTCATTTCTTCCTCAAGTGAGGTTCGGTTAAGCTCATCTATAATCTCTAAGTTACAATAAAAATGGGTGATCACCTTAGTACAGAATGGTAATCTAATAGATAGCCAAGGCATAAAGGGATCTAAATAAAGACTTAGGTCATGCTTCACTACCTCTTGAAGTAACCTCAGATCAACATAGTGTGTCTTACACACTTTCCTTCTGGAGAATTGAGTCAAGTACTTCGAAGACTCCACCAATTTGCTAACATTGAATCCCTTTGGTGGGTTGGTGATCTCTGCTTCCGACACTTTGGACTTCTTGGAAGATTGTCCTTTCTCCATTTGATCAATGATTCCAGCCATAGCCTTAGCCACATTCTTGTCAAACTTTGGCTTTTTGATAGGCTTTGGAGTGAAAGAGGGTGTAGAGGAATCCGAGGGAGGAGGTGAGGGAGATTTGGCACTCTTTCCTCTTCCAGTTGAGGTACTCTTTTTGGATTGAGCCCTTGTTGCTATAGGCTCTTTAATCACCACACCTTTGGCTTTCGGTTGAAGAGGAATTTTGGCTTTTGGTCTCGGGGTTAACTTTCTTCTCTTTTTGGGAGGAGAAGAAAGAGGATCAGAGTGTTGAGATTCAGAGGATTCTATGGGAGTAAGATTTTTGGTTCTCATCTTTCTGAAGGATTGAAAAACTGAAATTCCCAGAAAAACAGAGACTCGGTCGTGTTTTTAGGGCACAGGGATTTTGAGCGAGATAGGAGGTTTCTAGGGATGAATATAGTTGGGTTTTGACGGAAATGGGGCAAGGAATCACTTGTGAAAAATTTTTGTGAGAGAGAATAGTGATTTACTCGAGGAGATTTTGTGGAAATGACCGAGTTTGCGACAGATAAAGACCTAGAACCCGACGTTACTCGAGGCCTTACTCGAGTAATGTTCAAGTTTACTCGAGGCCTTCCTCGAGTGTTCATATAGAAAAATTCTAAAATAATTCATTTAAATTGCGTACCTGGCATGAATACTATTGTAATTATCCATGGATGTTCCCTCGATCATTTATAATCCATTCTGAACAGATTTGAGTCATTCTTCATCAATTTTGAAAATCTGGACTTGCAGTTACTCGAGGCCTTACTCGAGTAAGCTTCAAGTTTACTCGAGGCCTTCCTCGGGTAACCTGAGTTTTCAACTTGTGACTCTTCATTTCTTTGTAACTGAGCCGTTATGTTTGAAAATCAAGTAACTTGATCCGTTACTTCCACTTTTGAAGTCCATTACTCGAGTACATACTCGAGTAAAGTGCTTCTTTACTTCAAGTTGTTCCTCGGGTATTGCTTCTCTGTCACACAATACTTCAAGTTGGTACTCCAGTAAATGTGTACTCTGATCACCTCTGTTTTTGTTTCTCAAAATAGAGTTTCATCTTTCCTGCAAAACAAATTTCTATATACTCCGATGCTTAAGTTAATAATCATCAAAACTTTAATAAATGACTTCATCTAATATTATGAGAAACTGAAATAACTTACAATTCATTGGGATTTACCATTCCCAATTCTCTTCTAATGTATAGAAATTGATCTTTTGCAAGGGGTTTTGTGAAGATATCAGCTAGTTGAAGATGAGTAGGAATGAATATCACTTTCACATCTTTCTTTTGAACATGATCTCTGATGAAGTGATGTCTGACATCGATATGCTTGGTTCTAGAGTGTTGAATTGGATTCTTGGCCAAGCTTATCATACTAGTATTGTCACAATAGATTGGTATTTCTTTAAGATAAATACCAAGATCTTGTAGTTGTTGTTTTAACCATATTACTTGTGCACAACAGCTTGAGACTGCAACATATTCGGCTTCTATTGACGAAAGAGACACTGTATTTTGTTTCTTGCTGAACCATGATACAAGAGATCCTCCAAGAAATTGTCCTTGTCCACTGGTGCTTTTTCTGTCTGTCTTGTATCCTCTATGATCTGAATCTAAATATGCAACAAGATATTCACTTCTTCCTTTAGGATACCATAGACCCAATTCAGGTGTGTCAGCAAGGTATCTAAAGATTCGTTTGACCGTTTCAGCATGTGATTCTTTTGGTGCCGATTGATATCTTGCACATATGCCAACACTAAATTGAATGTTCGGTCTACTTGCCGTGAGATAGAGTAATGATCCAATCATTCCTCTATACTTTGTTATGTTGTAGTCTTTTCCTTTGACATCAGCATCAAGCAACGTAGTTGAGCTCATAGGCGTGTCTGTGCCATTTGCTTCATCCATTCCATACTTCTTCAATAGCTCTTTTAAATACTTTGTTTGAGATATAAAGATTCCATTCTTTCTTTTTTTGATTTGTAAACCAAGAAAGAAATTCAATTCTCCCATCATTGACATCTCAAATTCTCCCTGCATTATCTCAGAAAATTCCTTACACAGAGATTCATTAGTAGCACCGAAAACAATGTCATCAACATATATTTGAACAATTAAAATATCATTGTGTTTTCGTTTTATAAAGAGTGTTGTATCAACTTTTCCCCGTACAAAACCTTGATCAATGAGAAACTTACTGAGCCTTTCATACTAGGCTCTAGGAGCTTGTTTTAAACCATATAAAGCCTTTTTAAGTTTGAAAACATGGTCAGGTTTGGTAACATCCTCAAAACCTGGAGGTTGTTCTACATACACTTCTTCCATGATGTAACCATTTAGAAAAGCACTCTTTACATCCATTTGATAGAGTTTGAATCCTTTAATGCATGCAAAGGCTAAGAGTACACGTATAGCTTCCAATATAGGCACTGGAGCATACGTTTCCTCATAATCAATCCCTTCTTCCTGATTATAGCCTTTGGCCACCAATCTTGCCTTGTTCCTGACAATAATTACGGATTCATCGAGTTTGTTCTTGAATACCCATTTAGTACCAATGATCGGATGATCTTTGGGTCGGGGCACCAAATCCCAAACTTGATTTCTCTCAAATTGATTTAGTTCTTCTTGCATTGCTATAACCCAATCATTGTCTGATAAGGCTTCATCAATGTTAGAAGGTTCAATATCAGAAATAAATGCAAAGAAACTTACTTCATTAAAAATTCTATTTCTAGTTTTGATCCCTTCATTCACATCTCCTATGACTTGATCTAAGGGATGACTTTTATTGTATTTCCAAGCTCTAGGTTGACCTAAGGATTGTTCTTCTTCCTTAGTTTCATCAACCTCTAGAATAAGAGATTTAGAAATAGGTTGACCATTCTCTTGATCTAAAACAACTTCCTGTTCTTCATCAATGGTTTTGTCAGAGGATTCAAATTCATCAAATACAATATGAATTGATTCTTCAATAATACAGGTTCTTTTATTGTAAACTATATATGCTTTACTTCGGTTAGAATATCCTAGGAAAATTCCTTCATCTGTTTTAGAATCAAATTTTCCTAAGTTATCTTTACCATTATTATGAATGAAACACTTACAACCGAAGATGTGTAGATGAGCAATGTTTGGCTTTCATCCTTTGTACAACTCGTATGGTGTCTTTCCAAGTTTTGTTCTGATATATGCTCTATTTGAAATGTAGCATGCTGTACTCATAGCATCAGCCCAGAACACTTGAGATACATTCTTTTCATTCAACATTGCTCTAGTCATTTCTATGAGTACTCTATTCTTTCGTTCCACGACCCCATTTTGTTGAGGCGTTCTTGGAGCAGAAAAATTGTGATCAATACCATCAGTATCACAATATTCTTCAAAGGCTTGATTTTCAAATTCTCCACCATGATCGGTCCTAATTCCTGTAATGGACATACCTTTCTCATTTTGCACCTTCTTGGCAAAAACAATAAATTCTTCAAAGGTCTCATCCTTTGATGATAGAAAAATAACCCATGTAAATCTAGAGAAATCATCAACAATGACCAATGAATATAGATTGCCACCAAGACTCTTTACTCTTGCTGGACCAACTAAATCCATATGAAGTAATTGTAATGGTCTATTTGTTGAAATCTCATTTTTCAATTTGAAAGATGATTTAGTTTGTTTACCCTTTTGACATGCATCACAAATCAAGTCATTTTTGAAATTAACGTTGGGTAATCCAAGGACTAGATCATTTTTGAGTAATTTGCCTAGTTGATGCATATTGACATGAGCCAATCTCTTATGCCATAACCAACTTTCATCGGCATTACTCAGAAAACAGTTTTCAGAGTCATTTCTACTAATATCTAGAGTATAGCAGTTACCTTCCCTTTTTGCTCTGAGCTTAGCCTTGATATTCTTCTTATCAAGCTGTAAGTCATCCTTGTTGATGATTAAACATTCTTCTGAGTCAAATATTACCCAGTTTTTTTTATCTGCACTTTGACTTACGCTCAGCAAATTGTGACACAATCCTTCAACATAATATACATCTTTGACTTGTATTCCTTTGTCATTTTTGATTTCACCAATTCCTGCTATCCTTCCGGATTGATTTCCTCCAAATTTTACCTTTCCACCTTCCTTAGGTTGCAATGTGGTAAAACTTTTGAAATCTCCGGTCATATGTCTAGAGCATCCACTATCTATGTACCACTTGCTATTTTTGGATGCTTTGAGACATACCTACAATCAAATGACTAGGTCTTAGGTACCCATATCTTTTTGGGTCCTGTTGGGTTAGTACAAATAATTTTCTGAAGATATGAACCTTTAGGTACCCATTTGTAGGTTCCTATTGTTCCTTTCTTCTTATGAATGCATGAAGATGTATAATGACCTTTTCTATTACAGTAATTACAAAATGCAAAAGGATTCGATGTATGCACAGAATGCTGGAAATAATTCAAATATGACTTACCTCCTGCTTTCTTTCTACCTTTCCTTTTATCTGACTTTGGATCATATCCAATTCCAGATCGGTCATTTACAAATCGTTGAGCTTTTAAAATAACATTTAGCATCTCACTTCCTTGTGTAAATTTTTCAAGAGTTTTTGTGAGATCAATGATTTTCTTTTTCAAAGATGAACAATTTTCACAATCCTTTTCTTTAAGTTCAGTTTCAAGAACTTTGTTCTTCTTCTTGAAAACAATCAATTCTTTAACTACTTTGATGAATTCAGAATGTAAAGCATTATATTCGGAAAGTAATTCATCATAGGTAGGTTCAGAATCATTTACCTCCTCTTTTGTTTCTTCTTGAGCAACGAGGCATATATTAGCTACTTCCTCCTCATCACTTTCTTCTTCAGAGGAACTATCACCCCATATAGCATATACAAAGGCCTTCTTTTTGTTGAAGAATTTGCCTTTTCTCTTTTCTTTGCTCTTTTGATTCAGTTCTGGACATTCTGATTTGATATGTCCTGGTTTTCCACATTCGTAGCAAATGATATGATCTTTGTTGCTAGTTCCACCTTTTTGAAAGTGTTTAAATCCTTTTCCTTTCTTGTAGAACTTTCTGAATCGTTTTATAATTAGGCCCATTTCATCATCGTCAAACTCCTCATCCTCATCTTGATTCTCTTCTTTTACCTTTAGTGCAAGACCTTTCTTTTTCTTGTCACCAATGTCATCTAGTTCTCGTTTGAACTTTAGTTTGCTTTCATATTCAGAAAGACTTCCAAATAGAAAGCAACTGATCTCATTGATTCTCCTTTTGCTTCTTCTATCGCAGTGACTTTAGCCTCCCATTCTTTAGAAAGAATATTTAAAATCTTTCGTACTTGGGTATGTTGATCATAAGATTTCCCAAGTGCTGCAAGTTGATTAACAAGATGAGTATATCTAAGTTCAAATTCAGAAATTGATTCACCTGATTTCATTCGAAGTAAATCGAATTCAGTGACTAAGGTGTTGATCCGATTCTCCTTTATTCCCAAAGTTCCTTCATGAGCTATTTCCAGAGCTTCCCACATTTCCTTTGCTGTTCGAAGTGTGCAAATTCTGAAATACTCACTTTGACTCAAGGCACTTTGTAACATTAGAATTGCCTTGCTGTTGAGAGTGATAAGCTTCTTGTCATTCTCATCATATTCCGCTGGCGTCTTGGGAATTTTCTGAGAATCTACAGTCTTTGTAGGTTGATAGTTTCCACTCTCAATCACATCCTATAGCCCATATTCAGTAGCCATTACGAATACTCTGAACTTTGCTTTCCAGAAAGAAAATTGTTCGCCACTAAAACCTGGAGGTCTAGTGATGGATGTACCGTCGGGAAGAATTCCTTCACCCATGCTTGCCATTGGATCCTTCTTAGGCTGTTATACCTTCACAAGAAGACCTACGCTCTGATACCAAATGTTAGAGCAAGCGTTTCACCCAAGAGGGGGGTAAATTGGGTGATCTTAAAAATTTCGTTGCAAATATAAAATTTGACGTTGAAATTAAAACAAAAAGAGTAAGGAGAAATATCACCGAAGTGTACACCGGGAGTTATACTGATTCGGTCACAACCACTTTGACCTACGTCCAGTCCTCAGAGCTTCTCTGAGAGTTTCACTATAACTTCCAAGATTCAGTGGGTTCTTGGCACCTCAGTACAAGCAAGTTCCTACACCTGGACACTCGCTCCCCTTACACGTTGTAATTCAATCCCAACTCAAGGTTCCACAACCTTAAGTTACCTCAACAACAAATATTGAGTTTGAATGAAATATCTCTCTCACAGAGTAAATAAGAATCACTAAAGCATAGAATCACAAGTATAATGAAAACAGAGTAATGAGCTTGATGATACGTTCGTGAGTGTGTTCTTGTATGTTTCTCTGTTCAGATGTTCACATATATATAGATACGTTGATAATGATTGCTGGAACATATTTCTTCATGTCCGTTGGAGCGTGCGCAGCCATTATTGACTTTTCCAGTTTTTGAAAAACATACGTTGTGGTAGGTGACGGTCGGTGACATTTGAACGTTTCATTTGACTTCCATTACTTGATATGATCTCTTCATTGTTCATCTGTAAATAGGCTAAGAATGCTAACACAATGAAAGATTAATCATATAGAAAACAAAATAATCAACGTTTGAAAGATTTCTGGATTTCTGGGTTTGCTTACTCGAGTAGCTACTCGAGTATCACATGAAGTTTACTCGAGTACTTACTCGAGTATCATCGGGAAATCTTTGTTAAACTGCAAGTCAATCAATAAATACAAGGTTACTCAGGTAGTGCATGGAGTAAACTAAATTTCAAACCTTTGGAAATAGTTATTTACTCGGGTACCTACTCGAGTAATGCACTCACAACTTTATGAGTTACTCGGGTACTAACTCGAGTAAACCTTTATAAAAACTTTTGGTTACTCGATGCTTTACTCCAGTAATGTTGGCAGGATTTAGATGCCGAGAGTACTTACCTCATTACTCGGGTACGGACTCGAGTAATGAACTCATTTTTGCATAGGTTACTCGGGTACCACCTCGAGTAACTGACATTTTTGTGCATAGCTTACCCGGGTAATGACTTAAGGTTTTACTTGAAAATATTTGTGCATACTCGGATACCTACTCGAGGAATCCACTCAAAATAGATCATTGAATAATTGCATATTAGAGTAAGGACTTGAGGAAAATGAGATAAAATGAAAACAAGTTAATCGGGTACCATCTTCAAGTTTTTGCTCACCAGACTGAGTTACTCGAGTAGCTCCTCGAGTAACATTGGCAGTGGTACAAAGTGCCGAGAGCATCATTTTTCAGAAACAGAGTTACTCGAGTAGCTCCTCGAGTATCTTTGGCAACCTGAAGGCAACTGGAAGTTTTTCACATGGTTACTCGAGTAGCGCCTCGAGTAACATTGGCAGGCCGAGAACAACTCCAAGTTTTTACCTGGTTACTCGAGTAGCTCCTCGAGTAACATTGGCAGGCCGAGAGTAACTTGAAAATACTTACACTATTACTCGAGTAGATCCTCGAGTAACGTTGGCAGGTTACTAGAAGTTGTCTCTGATTACTTCAAGTTTTGTGTCATTACTCGAGTAGCGCCTCGAGTAATGCCTTAGAAAACCTTCTTTTGATCAAGTTTCTCAGCTTTTTCTCTTGGCCTTTCTTCATTCTTCCAATGCTTATCTCAAGTAATACTTATCCCTGTTGTTTCTTAGTTCAAACTTGTTTATTAATCATTTCCTTTTCAAACCATTCTTTTGTTATCATCAAAACATGAGATCTTAACAGCGTTGAAGCTCTTGTGCTCCTCGCACACTCATCTCAGCTCAGCTATGTTTTTTCTGTCTGCACCGTCCACTTTTTCGCTCTCAGCTTCTGTAATCTCGCCTCCTCTCCTATTCTCAGTCGCGGAGTCTCTGAGCTTGCTCCTCATAATCTCAATCTTGCAGCTCTACCCCCAGCTCTCTCATTTTCTTCACTCTCAACTCTCGCCCTTGCGGCAACTCTAACTTAGGGGCGATGGAATAGTTGCAGTCGTTGGCGTGGAGCATCGACAGTGATGGTGAGGTGTATGTGGATGGAAGGTGATGGAAGGTGATGAGGGGTGGAGATGGTGTTGAGAGGATGATGTTCATCGCCGCTCCTCCTACCCATCCCGACTCCCTTTGTTCTCCAATTCCCCTCCGCTCTTCTCGTTTTTGTTCTGTTTTTTTAGCTCTCTTCTATCACTGCCCTCAGTTCCTTAACTACAAAAATCTAACCTAATGCATATTGATCAAAACGTAGTGCTTCAATGGGATTGATTTGTCATTTTCTAATTTCATGGGACCAGAATGTCATTCCTGAAATTCACACCCCAAATTGCCATTTTCAGATTTAATCGGAATTTTCAAGTATCTACAATTAAAAACAATTTAACCAACATCAAATATTCTCAGAAAAATTAATGGTTAAGAGTAATTAAAATTTTTTTGATAATTTTACCCTTTTTAGTCCCAATTTAATATTTTTACTCTTAATCTCAATTAAGCACAAATAAAGCATTTTAAGCTAAGTTATTATGACAAAATCCCTAAATAAAATATGAAAATATATAATAAAATTAGAGATTTGTCAACACCCCTCATTTGTAGATGTAATCTTGTTTAGGTTCATGACTGCCCCTCTCTACAACTAGTTTTTTTTTAGTGATCTTGGACCTTGACCTTGTGGAGGCCCCTTTTACAGTTCAAAATATAATATAAATCCTGAAACCACAAAATATTCTAGGAATTTCAAGGCTTTTCTTCATTGTCTATTAATGGATGACCATGAATATAACTATGCCCATTAGATGAACCTAGTCTAACAATCTGTTCTTTGTTAAAGGTATTTTTTTTGTCGTCGTCACTAGAAGAAATCATGTACCAAAGCTGAATTCCCAATATGTTATGTATAGAATGATAACATTGACAAAAGAATATTCAGATAATACTACATTAAAGGCTTTCTCCTTTTTCTACAATTCAACATAAAATATGGTCATTATATCATTCTTTATGTATATCCTTAGCACAAGGTTATGGGCCATATAGTCATTTGGCATATAATGTTTTCTCTTTCTATCTTGGGTTACTATTAAGAATATTGTGAGTTTATTATTAACCTTTTGTTTCTTTCTATGCACTAACATATTCTTGTGGACCAATCTTTTCCATTAATGTTGGATATAACCAATGTTATTATTACCTTGATTCCTCAAGCTTCCTCTGTCTTTTCTTCATGAGATCTTCTGACTCGTACCTTTCTGTTGATTCTATTGATGTTTGTGTAGTTAGAATTACTTGGCAACCTACATAAGCTAGTAATACTACTTTTGTAACCCCCTCTGTAATTATATCTGAAATACACGATTAAAATGAAATAGAGACCAATAATAATCAAATAACATTTACTAACCCATCACATGACGGATTTTTCACAAATACTTTTCGAAATCATTTATAAACTTGGTCTCATATTCACATTTCGAATACAATTACTACGCGAAGATAAATCACATTCATATAAATATCAGAGTGCACAACATAATCATCCCGGCAATCCCGGGTACATACCTTCGCTAAAGATACACAGGGCACAATTGCCCATTACAATTCTTCAAATAGGGATTACACAATCTCATCTCAAATTCATAACCATATATTCAACTAAATCATATATAGTCTTCACAACTCATTGATAACCAACTACCAACTCTCATCTCGAAGGAGTCTTAGTCGCTCCCTCCACGAGCCATTTGCCTTGTCTAAATTGTTGGTAGGGGAGGGTGAGATTTGAGAGAATCTCAGTAGGAAACAAATACCATAATGCATCCATGATAGATGCTATGTGTATGACATGTTAGCTTTATCTAAATACATGCCCCATAATGACATTTCTGCATGCTCAATGTTTCATGTAACAAAACTATGGCCACAGGAAAATAAAAGCAAAGCTTCATTTATTCAAATATGCTCTACACAATCAAATAAAGCAATCACATACATCACTACACAAGCAAAGATAACAAATACATGCAAGTAAGGTAAGTCCCTAACCTCCAGTCTTTTCTCCTCAATTTGTGTGCCAGCAACTCGGGGCTTCACATTCGATCCTACAATGTCAAATATACTGTTTAGACAGTTCTATAGTGTTTCTGGGGGTTATATGAGGCTATATTGAAAATTTACTAAAATACCCCCGGGGACCCGACCCGGCCCCGCCGTACCCGGTCCGGCTATACTTTTCTTGAAATTTTGACATGGGTTATTCTGACATATTTTCGCCTAAGCAATCCATTTCCGGACTTGGAATTATCAAATTCAATGTCAATTTACAAATTTACCCTTGGCAGCCTCACTTTAAGGGTTTCAGGGACATTTTCGTTATTATGCTTTTTTGGACTTTTCCAAAAAAGTGACCAACTGTAACCCCACCTAATTTTTGCTCCTGAACTCAATGGAATCATCAAATCATTGAAAATCCATCTCTAACCCCTCCAAACTAGCCTTGGCCGAAATTCTCAATTCCTCAGAAAAAATTGGGGTTTTTCGGTTTTGGCTCCCCAAACGTGTTTCTTTCTACTCCTAACTACTTTATTAACCATTACATTGGATTAGAACTACCATTTAGTATCAATTTTGGCAGCATAACACCTAGGCAAACCCATTTTCCAAATTTACAAACGAAGACAATCCAATGAAATTTCACCGGTTAAATCAACCACAACAGCTAGAACAATCAAAGATTGAAGTTTCGGAAGTTACCTCAAGCTCCCTTTGGCTTTTCCCTAAAATGGCTGAACCCTAACTCATTTTCAATCAGGAAAATTCTTGCTTCAACAACTTAAATTACATAAAATAGAAGCTTAGGAGAAGTATTGCACCGATTAGGAGCTAAATCATAAGATGAATCGCCTTACCTTGCAATTTCTTGCTCCTTCTTTCTCTAGAAACCAAACCAGCTCCTCTCTCTCATGTTGCACGAAAAATGACGGAAAATAACTGAAGAAGATGAGGCAATATGTTTTAATTCCATGCTGATGTCATGTTTTATCTTGATGATGTCATAATTCCCATTTTCGGATTTTCTGCCCAAGCTTTGAAAAATCATAACTAATTCTAGAAAAATCAAAATGAGGTAATCCCAAAGCCAAATGAAATCTATTTAAGTCTTCTCTGTAGGAAAAATATGGGCTATTACCCAAAATCACCACAAAATTCCAGAATTACATAAAACTCATCACTGCCCCAAAACAGAGTTCAGTTTCTATCCCAAACTTTGGACAGCCATATCTCCTTGTTCACAAAATGAAATGGCATAAATTATATGTCCATTTTGAGACCCATTGGACACCACTATTTGAAGACTGCTCTTGCTTTACAAGACACTCGCTGTTACATAAGACCCTTCACAACATTCCATTTCTCTTGATTTTGATTTTGGTCTATTTTCTTTTAAATTTATAGATCTTAATCCATTAAAGCATTGTCATTCATCTAAATTTTTGTCCATGAATTCATGGATTTGTTGATATATATGTTTCTGGTTTTGCCATTGCCGCTTTTGTCATCTTAATCGTTTCACCTTTCCTCATCTTTGATAGTTTTTGGACTTCCATCCATCTTTTTCATCTTCATTTCTTGTTTGGTATTTCTAGGTAGTTATGGGTGGCTCTGGATTTCTACTTTTGGTAATCTGTTTTGATTTGATTTACTGGGTTTAGGTGGCTGTCAACAATATAATAGTGACGCCGGTGGTGATGTTTGTAATTCTTTGTGGTGTTTATTTTGTTTAACTTTTGATTCAAGCTTGAGGATTTGATTATGCTCATAATAGGTGGGATAATATGTAGTATTATTTCCTATGTGGTAGAGCCACATCAGCCCTTAGACCCAACTAATTGTTAACAATATGGGTTTGCTATATTACTCAATTTTTGACACTCACATGGCCACCTTGAATCTAAAATATGTCACTCCATAAGCTTACAACTTTTATGTGAAGCCTTTTAAAGGGCAGAATTGAAACTTAACCCTTACTCCCCTGATTGTATTTATAAGACATTTTCACCCTGTTTTACGTAGGTCAAGAAAAACCTCAAAATTCATTAACTATTTCATAAAATTGAATAAATTTTCAATTTTATCCCTACTTAATATACATTATATCCCACGACAACAAATTCGATACAATAATAAATGAAGGGTAAAATTGTACATTCATATGAAAATTTTTCTCTGTGCCTTTTAAATAGGATAAAAAAATTTCTTCTCTCTTTACCTTATAAATAGGACCAGAGAAGTATGTGTAGAATATAATAAATTTCCCTGCAACATTTACACACAACTTATTTAAGGGAAAGAGAGAAGAAATTTGTTTATCCTCTTGAAAAGGCACATAGATAAATTTTTATACGAATGTATAATTTTACCCTTCATTTATTATTATATCAAATTTGTTCTCCTGGGTACCTTTCCACACATGTTAAAAAGATCAAAAAACTTACTTCAAAATCTAAAATGCAAAATAAAAATAAAATCAATAAATTGAATGAAAATAATTCATCATGGATTGGGAGCTTGCAAATTTTAAATTTAAATAATACATAAAAAAGTTAAGATAAGGGAGAAAAAGAGCAACATTCAAATAAATAAATAACGTTTGTATAAATTTTGAAATAATTCAATACATTAAAATTGAAATACATAAAATAAAATACTCTCAAATCTAAAATATCTCACAAAACTTTTTAAGGAATTGAAAGTTTTCCCGTTTGAACACTGATTTTCCCGATCAATATATTTGATAGCAATAATTAGCCAAATTAACTAGCAACAAAATTTTAGTTTTTGGTCATTTTATTTGCCACATTTTCCGCAAAGATTATTATTAAATAACAATGATGCAACGTTATGTATTATTTATGAACTACCCTGTTCCTGTACAGGCTTCTGAATCTTTTATTTTTTATATTTAAAATAATACATAAAAAATTGAGATAACTCTACAGAAAGAAATAACGGTAGGGGATTTAAATATTTATAATAATATTTTAAATGCAGAAAATTATATAAATTTATTTTAAAAGTCTTAGGTCAAAATATCAAAAATAAGATACTATAAAATTTTAACTGGATTCGAAATAAGTCCACCAATAGAGAAATCGCATATTTCACACCTTATGCTAAAATAAAAACCTCAATAAAAAAAAAAATATTTGAGAAGCGCCGTGCTCAAAAGTTCTTCATTTATGTACAAGACTACGAAGCGAGTGAAATAAGCCCTTTAGTCGCGTTGAGGTTATCAAGAATAAAACCGAATTAATACAATATAGTGCACAACTCGAGTCGTTTCACTTTGAGGAGCCGATTACGAAACTAATTTCAAGTAAACTAAATAATTACCAAGCAAAATTGACAAAGGTAAAATATAACTAATTTTCAAAAATATGAATTAAATGCAATTAAAATAAATATTTTTGGGATTTTTCAAATAAGGAGGAATGGAAATGGATTAAGAATGTAAATGATGAAGATGCTCTTGGAAGTGATTTTTAATAGCTATCCTTGCTCAATTAAGATACTAAGCTTCTAATATACCAAACTTTATTAACTAATGAGTCTAGCATCGCAAGAGAGTGACTCCTACTCTTGACATGCTGTTAAGCCTTTTTAGTGTAATGAGTTTCTCTAAGTTTTCTAAAATACCAAACCTTAATTACCATTGAGTCTAATGCTTAAACTCATGAACCCATTTATTTAAGCATTATCAAAACCCCTTAGAGAGTGACTATAGAACAAGCAATGCATTTAGGTTCAACTATGGTTCTGTTTCATCAACTTATCCAATAATACTATGTTAAATAGATAGAAATCAATAGAATAATAGAAAAATATATATATAACCATATATATTGATGAGTACAAATCCTCATTAGAAATTCCAAATCACAATAACTCAATCCATAGAATAAAACACTAAAATTATAAACTCAATATATAAATGAATTCCTAAATCTAAGAAATCATAAATATAATGAGCTATAGAAAAAATAAACTTCTCTTTGAAGCACATGTGAGGTTAAGCCATCTCAAATTCATCTCCAAGAGATGAGGAAATCAGTCACGCATAGCCATGGATTCAAGAAGATATTCATTCTCGGACTCAGACATCCAGCCATATGAAACACTAATTAAATAAATCAATTAGCATTAACTCAAGAAAGGTTGGTGGCGGAATTTGAGCCAAAACAGAACAGAGGAAACTGGTTGCACAGAATTCAGAAGTAAAGGAAAATGCTGGCGGTGATGGACGACGGTAATGGGAAGGTGGACGGACTGAAGAGGAAGGTGGTGAGGGGTGGAGATTGATGATTGGTGAATGAAGCTTGCCGCTACTCCCCCTGCAAATCCCAACACTTAGCTCCTGGGGTTCTCTCCCAGCTCACCACTCGCGGCTCTGATCTCTGTCTTCCACCCAAGTCCACGGCCTATGGTGTTGGTGAAAGAAGCTCGCCGGCGGCCTGTGGTGGTGGAGACGCTGCCGGCGAGAAAGAGCAAGAAGAAGATGATAAAGATCAAAGGAGGTAGGTCTGGATGTTCTCTGTGCGTTGCGGCTCCTCTGTTTTATATATCCCTCCAGCTGCTGCTCTGAATCAAACCAAATGACCTGCTGCAAAACGCTGTGTTGAACTCGTGGACCAAAGTGTCATTTTTGAAATTTATGATACAAAACTGTCATTTCCTAAATTCAAGCCCCAAATTGCAATTTTCAGATGGAATCCAATTTTTCTCGCACCTACAATTAAAGACAATTAAACCAATATCAAATTCTCTTAAGAAATTAATGATTAAATGTAATGGAAATTATTTTGATAATTTTGCCCTTTTTAGTCCTAATTTCATATAAACACACTTAATCACAAAAGAGACGTTTTAAGCTTAATTATCATAACAAAATCCCCAAATAAAATGTGAAAATATGTAATAAAATAGGGATTTGTCATAGAGTGATCCAAAATCTCATGAACGGCTAGATTTGAGCCAAGTGACAGCAAGGCAGCTGATTTGGTATGCATACACTTCCATTTCTTTTCTTTCAAATTCAAAATTCCCTAGTTAGAAAAGTGTTTTTCTTCACTTATTTTGGCCTTCTTTGGTAAGCATTGGACTATGCACATCAACTTAAAACAATGACAAAGTTTTATCATTAAAAGAGCTCTCAACAAGATGTTGCACCATTTACTAGATTTGGAAATGTTCATTTCTTCATGAACTGAAATTTTCCTCTTAATTTATCAGTCATTACAGAAGAATAGAATGATACAGGACCAACCAAACAAAGAAAATATTATATAAATGCAAACATTAGATTTACAGTTTCGAATGGTTCTTCAAAATGCAGGAAATATGGGTTGGAAGATGATACAATTGATTTTATTGGTCATGCATTGGCACTTCATAGGGATGATAGCTACTTGGATTAGCCAGCCAATGACTTTGTAGAAAGAGTAAAGGTATAAGCGATACAAATTATCTTCCAATGCTTGTTTGGCATTATGATGCAGAAGAAATTCCTCAATTAGATTCATTATTCTATGCCGCCTATTTATCAAGAAAATTCAAAGGCAATCACTCAAAATTGTGCACTCTTATCTAAAGTAGGATCAAAACATAAAAAATGAATAGCATATAAATCATAGACATTTGGATTAAAAACACACGGTATCAATCAATATTTTTATATTAAGTATTTTCCAAGATCCCCACATCCCTCATGTGTGGACGTGATCTTGTTCGGGTTCATGACTGTCCCTCTCCATAGCTAATTTTTTTTAGTGATCTTGGACCTTGACCTTGTGGACATTCTTTTTTTTCCATTGAATAATGAACTAATGAAGCAAATTGAATTAAGAATTTTCCTATTATCTCTCTTGCTCTCTCTGATTCTCTGACACACAAATGGTGACATTCTTGTGTCAATATATAATTTATATATCCTTAACCTATTTGACTTCTAAAACATATAAAGCAATGCAAAAATTTTAGGTCTCCATCTATAGAGCATTTGAATCTGATACCCAAATTCATAATGATAATGAATTGTCTGCTTAAATTCATAATGATGAATCACTAGTATTAAGAAATTAAAATGTGAATAGGGATGCATTATGTTCTCAATTTCTTATGAATGACAAATCTTAAAGTTGATGTGTGTAGAATAATGAACTTTTAGTTGTAAATTTATGATTCCAACTTTTAAGGAACTAATTCTTGGTGTCCATGGGAACTGCAGGTATCTTTTTTGCTGTTCTTATTCTCATAACGTTGCCGCACAAGGAAAATATATTGCTTTTGTCTTGGCAGAAGCTGAGACTGACCAACATGAGGTGGCATTGAAGCCTAGTATTGATCTACTTGGACTTATAGATGAGATATCCTATGACAATTATGACAGATATGAACCTGAGAATGATTACAAAGCCGATGGTTGCTTCATCTCTACTGTTAGTATAATCTCCATGAATTATTTTATTTTATTTTTTTCGCTTGCTTTCTTTTCCTTATCCCTTGTTAAAGGAAATAGAAATGGCATACCATACCATTACAAATGTGCCTACTTGATTTGTGGGACTGGGATACCATGTTAAAGGCCACTTTGATTAAAAAAACTGTAGCTTTGGAGTTAAATGGTTCAAGTCTCTACACAACCAGATATCCTTGTTTACTTTTAGTATAGACTTGTAGCTACTTCATATTTTCAAATGACTAGGGTTATCTTTGTCGGTTTATTTCCATCAAAAGGGATGTGAGATTGGACCATCTTTCTTATTCCACCTGAGGGGACTTTTTCATTTTATCTGAAAAAATCAGTTTCACTTACTGACATTTTATTACTTGTATGTAGAGCTATGACCCCACTACACACTTTAAGTCCACGGTAAAAGATGTGCTTGCATTGTACAGGAAGATCATTGGAAAGGTAATTATCAATTGTATGATATTCTAATGAAATTGCATATTTCATCAAATCACTTCTGGAATCATCTCTGTAATTCTTCCCTCTTATCTCTCATATCACATCATTTCTCAATATGATCTGGCACCATCTTTTGGTAAATCTTACCTTTCGATTTAAAAAACACTTTTTGTGCAATGTTGGAATGGTTTCCTTTTTGTTCTGTTTATTTTACTATTATTCTTTTTTTTTTGGCAAATAAAGCATGATTTCTGATTCAAAGATGTACTTGTTGTTCATACCCATTTCAGAAAAATGGCCTGTTTCTGTCTATTTACAATCAAGTTGTCAATTTAGATCCTTTTTTTAATAATTAATAACCCTTCACATACCATGGTATGCTATAGTATTTTATCCTTCGGGGAAAAATTTGATGCAAATTTTTTATTAACAAGCAATCCCTCATTTGCTCACATTAGTTTCTTTATTGTTTGTTTCAGGATGTTGATCTTTCTGTGGATTTGAGTGCTGCAAGTGCTCCAGCTGAATGAATTGTTCAAATACACTTGCCTAAATTTACAAAAAAGGAAACTTCATTTTCGATACTATTTTCATGATTCTTTCTTAGATATTCTCGTGGAAAGTGAATAACTCATATACTAATCATTCTTTTCACTCAAGGGCCATTTTATGCCCCATATTTGTTATTCATTCTTTTACTTAGGTGATGCAAGAACCTCAACTTAGTAGTAATGGTTATGCCTATCTAGTTTCCTTAGCTAAGTACAAAAATTGCATGCATGCACTACATCCCATAGAAATTGCAAAAATGGAATAAATCAACAGAAACATATGATTTTAATTAAATAACCGTAATGGCATTGTTGTGTGCTTAGCATTGAAGAAAATTTATTAAGTTAATGTGCACATCTGTCCCAGAAGTTTTTTGCTGAGAAGCAATATTGTATTGGAAGAAGTTTTTTGCTAAGAAGCAATGTTGTATTGGAAGTTTTTTCATGTTCAATATCATCCTGTAAGTTTTAAATCGCAGTAATGTTGCCATATTTCGTTAAAAAACTAATGTTGACTATTCAAAAATGACGTTGAATGTCAATTTTTAATAAAATTGGGCAATTTTGCGCAATTTTAATACTTCTAGGACTTCCAAGGCAACATTAAACCTAAAAACATTCTGGGGGGACATTGCTCCCACTACAAAAAAAATGACTGTTGGTGGCAACTTGAAGGTTTTCAGCGGCGGCAAAAAAGTCGCCGTCTATGCGAGTGTTGCTAAAAGTTTTATTGTCATTGCTGAAAGTAACTTTCAGGAGTGACGACTTTTTATGTCGCTGCTGAAAGTGTAATTTTTTTTTAAATTACAAATTCAGTCACACTTTTTTTAAAAAAAATTACAAATTCCATGTGTCTCTCTCCTCCACTCGCTGCCACGTGTCATCTCCACATGCTTCCACGTGTCAATGTCACATAATTCCTGAAAGTGCTTCTTCTCTAGCTGTAATAGAAAAGGCCATTATACTTTTTCATGCATTCATAAGAAGAAAGGAACGATAGGAACCTACAAATAGGTACCTAAAGGATCATATGTTTCCAAAATTTCCTGTACCAACCCAAAAGGACCCAAAAAGAAGTGGGTACCTAAGAATTAATCGTATTTAATTGCAGATGTGTCTCAAAGCATCCAAAAACAATAAATGGTACATAGACAGTGGATGCTCTAGACATATGACTGGAGATTTCGAAAGTTTTACCAAATTACAACCTAAAGAAGGTGGGAAGGTAAAATTTGGAGGAAATCAAACCGGAAGGATTGCAGGAATTGGTGAAATCAAAAATGACAAAAGCATACAAGTCAAAGACGTATACTATGTCGAAGGATTATGCCATAACTTGCTGAGTGTAAGTCAAAGTGCAGACAAAAACAACTAGGTAATATTTGACTCAGAGGAATGTCTAATTATCAACAAGAATGACTTACCACTTGATAAGAAGAATATCAAGGCTAAGCTCAGAGTAAAAAGGGAAGGTAATTGTTATACTCTAGATATTAGTAGAAATGAATCTGAAAACTGTTTTCTGAGTAATGCCGATGAAAGTTGGCTATGGCATAAGATATTGGCTCATGTCAATATGCATCAATTAGGCAAACTTCTCAAAAAGGATTTAGTTCTTGGATTACCCGAAGTAAATTTCAAAAATGACTTGATTTGTGACGCATGTCAAAAGGGTAAACAAACTAAATCATCTTTCAAATTGAAAAATGAGATTTCAACAAATAGACCACTACAATTATTGCATATGGATTTAGTTGGTCCAGCAAGAGTAAAGAGTCTTGGTGGCAACTTATATTCATTGGTCATTGTTGATGATTTCTCCATATTTATATGGGTTATTTTTCTATCATCAAAAGATGAAACCTTTGAAGAATTTATTGTTTTTGCCAAGAAAGTGCAAAATGAGAAAGGTATGTCCATTGCAGGTATTAGGACCGATCATAGTGGAGAATTTGAAAATCAAGCCTTTGAAGAATATTGTGATGCTAATGGCATTGATCACAATTTCTCTGCTCCAAGGACACCTCAACAAAATGGAGTCGTGGAACGTAAGAATAGAGTACTGACTGAAATGGCTAGAGCAATGTTAAATGAAAAGAACGCGTCTCAAGTGTTCTGGGCTGATGCTATGAGTACAGCATGCTATATTTCAAATAGAGCCTATATTAGAACAAAACTTGGAAAGACACCATATGAGCTATACAAAGGAAGGAAGCCAAACATTGCTCATCTACACATCTTCGGTTGTAAGTATTTCATTCATAATAATGGTAAAGATAACTTAGGAAAATTTGATTCTAAAACTGATGAAGGAATTTTCCTAGGGAATTCTAACCGAAGTAAAGCATATAGAGTTTTCAATAAAAGAACATGTGTTATTGAAGAATCAATTCATATTGTATTTGATGAATTTGAATCCTCTGACAAAACCATTGATGAAGAACAGGAACTTGTTTTAATTCAAGAAAATGGTCAATCTATTTCTAAATCTCTTATACCAGAAGTTGATGAAACCAAGGAAGAAGAGCAATCACTAGGACAACCTAGAGCCTGGAAATACAATAAAAGTCATCCTTTAGATCAAGTCATAGGAGATGTGAATGAAGGGATCAAAACTAGAAATAGAATTTTCAATGAAGTAAGTTTTTCTGCATTTATTTATGAGATTGAACCTTCTAACATTGATGAAGCCCTATCAAACAATGATTGGGTTATAGCAATGCAAGAAGAACTAAACCAATTTGAAAGAAATCAAGTTTGGGATTTGGTACCTCGACCCAAGGATCATCTGATCATTGGTACTAAATGGGTATTCAAGAACAAACTTGATAAATCCATAATTATTGTCAGAAATAAGGCAAGATTGGTGGCCAAAGGCTATAATCAGGAAGAAGGGATTGATTATTAGGAAACATATGCTCCAATGGCTAGATTAGAAGCTATACGGGTACTCTTAGCCTTTGCTTGCATCAAAGGATTCAAACTCTATCAAATGGATGTAAATA
This sequence comes from Inga laurina, assembly GCA_963855925.1. NCBI lineage: Eukaryota > Viridiplantae > Streptophyta > Magnoliopsida > Fabales > Fabaceae > Inga > Inga laurina. Next base: position 60,139,880 of record OY979705.1, read on the forward strand.
GTGCATTTCTAAATGGCTATATTATGGAAGAAGTATATGTAGAACAACCTCCAGGTTTTGAAGATGCAACTAAACCTAACCATGTTTTCAAACTCAAAAAGGCTTTATATGGTTTAAAACAAGCTCATAGAGCATGGTATGAAAGGCTCAATAAATTTCTTATTGATCAAGGTTTTGTACGGGGAAAAGTTGATACAACACTTTTTATAAAACGAAAACGTGATGATATTTTAATTGTTCAAATATATGTTGATGACATTGTTTTCGGTGCTACTAATGAATCTCTGTGTAAGGAATTTTCTGAGATAATGCAGGGAGAGTTTGAGATGTCAATGATGGGAGAATTAAATTTCTTTCTTGGTTTTCAAATCAAACAAAGAAAGAACGGAATCTTCATATCTCAAACAAAGTATTTGAAAGAGTTGTTAAAGAAGTATGGAATGGATGAAGCAAATGGAACGGACACACCTATGAGCTCAACTACGTTGCTTGATGCTGATGTCAAAGGGAAAGACTACAACATCACAAAAAATAGAGGAATGATTGGATCATTACTCTATCTCACGGCAAGCAGATCGGACATCCAATTTAGTGTTGGCATATGTGCAAGATATCAATCAGCACCAAAGGAATCACATGCCGAAACTGTCAAATGAATCTTTAGATACCTTGCTGACACACCAGAATTGGGTCTGTGGTATCCTAAAAGAAGAAGTGAATATCTAGTTGCATATTCAGATTCTAATCATGGAGGATACAAGACAGATAGAAAGAGCACCAGCGGACAAGGATAATTTCTTGGAGGATCTCTTGTATCATGGTTCAGCAAGAAACAAAATATAGTGTCTCTTTCGTCAACGGAAGCCGAATATGTTGCAGTCTCAAGTTGTTGTGCACAAGTGATATGGTTAAAACAACAACTACAAGATCTTGATATTTATCTCAAAGAAATACCAATCTATTATGACAATACCAGTATGATAAGCTTGGCGAAAAATCCAGTTCAACATTCTAGAACCAAGCATATCGATGTTAGACATCATTTCATCAAAGATCATGTCCAAAAGAAAGATGTGAAAGTGATATTCATTCCTACTCATCTTCAACTAGCTGATATCTTCACTAAACCCCTTGCAAAAGATCAATTTCTATACATTAGAAGAGAATTGGGAATGGTAAATCCCAATGAATTGTAAGTTATTTCAGTCTCTTATAATGTTAGATAAAGATATTTGATAATGTTTTGATGATTACTAATTTAAGCATCGGAGTATGTAGAAACTTGTTTTGCAAGAAGATTGAAACTCTGTTCTGAGAAATAGAAACAGAGGTTATCAGAGGATATCTTTACTGGAGTACCAACTTCAAGTAATGATTGATAGTGAAGCATTACCCGAGGAACAACTTGAAGTAAAAGAGTACTTTACTCGAGTAATGGTCTTCCAAAACTGGAAGTAACGTATCAAGTTTCTTGGAATTTGAATTAAACGGTTCATTGGTGAGAAACGAACAGTCCAAACTAGAAATGACAGGTTACCCGAGGAAGCCTCGAGTAAACTTGAAGCTTACTCGAGTAAAGCCTCGAGTAACTGCAGGTCCAGATCACAAATTTGATGAGAATCGACTCAAATCTGCTATAAAATGATCGAGGGAATATACATAGATAATTACAATATTATTCATGCAAGGTACGCAATTTAAATAAATTATTTTAGAAATTTTCTGTATGATCACTCGAGTATGGACTCGAGTAAACATGATATTTACTCGAGTAAGGCCTCGAGTAATGTCGGGTTCTAGGTCTTTATCTATCACAAACTCAGTCATTTCCACAAAATCTCCTCGAGTAAATCACTCTGTCCTCTCACAAAAACTTTTCACAATCTCTTCCCTACACTATTTCCATCAAAACCCAACAATTTTTAGCCCCAGAAACCTCCTATTCTGCTCAGATTCTTCGTGACCTAACTCGCGACCTCTTACTCTATTTTCTGAGTTTTCAAGTTCTTCACTGAATCAAAATGGTTAGAACCAAAAACCTTACTCCCACAGATTCTTCTGGATCCCTATAACTCTCTGACCCTCTTTCTTCTCCTCCCAGAAAGAGACGAAAGCTTACTCCTAGATCTAAAGCTAAAGTCCAACTCAAACCCCAACTAAAACCTAAAGAGAAAGGAGTGGTTATCAAAGAACCAGTAGTTACAAGGGCTCAATCCAAGAAGAGCACCTCTACTGGGAGAGGCAAAAGTGCCAAATCTCCTTCTCCTCCAATTTCTGATTCCTCAACTCCCTCTTTCACACCAAAACCTGCCAAGAAGCCTAAATATGATGTGAATGTGGCTAAGGCAATAGCTGGAATTCTTGATCAGCTTGAGAAGGGACAATCTTCAAAGAAATCAGAACTACCAGAAGAGGAGATCACCAAACCTCCAAAGGGGTTTAATGTCAACAAGCTAGAAGAGTCCCAGAAGTACCTCACTCAATTCTCAAGTAGAAAAGTCTGTAGGACTCACTATGTGGACCTCAAAGTACTTCAAGAGGTATTGAAGCATGATCTTAGTCCCTTTTTGGAACCTTTTATGCCTTGGCTTTCTATTAAGCTTCCTTTTTGCACCAAAGTAGTCACACATTTTTACTGCAATCTTGAAAATCTTGATAAGCCCAATAGAAACTCAGCAAAGGAAGAAATGACTACTACTATTATAGGCCAAAAGATACTCATCTCACCTTCTAGGATCAATCTGTGGTTAGGAATAGAGAACCCTCCAGATGACATTTACTCCAAACTTGATTCAAACCAAATTTTCTCTGTTCTTAAACCTGGTGAGCTTGTGGGCCCTTTGAACTTCAAACCTAGTGACATGTGCGACCATCACAGGGTTCTATGGTATATATACTCTAGATCCCTTATGAATAAGGCCAACAATTATACCCACTTTTCTGATAGGGACTTTAGATGGTTTGCTTCCTTACTCCTGAAGGAACAAAAAGATTTGGGGGAGTACATATTTTCTGAGATGAAAAGGTACAGAGTAGATGGGAAAGCTACTACGCCTATGCCATATCCTCAGATTGTTTCACTCATTCTGAAGGAAAATAAGATATGGTATTTGGAGAGCAAAGAGCATATTAAGAGGATTACTCCAGTTAGGAGAAATCAAATTGAGAAGCTCAACATTGAAATACCTCCCAAGGGTCCTCTACAGTCTGGGTCTAAGAAGAAGAAGATGACCGAGGCTGAGACGACTAAATTGGATGACACTCAGTCTTCGGCTCCAGCTGTCACTACCTCTTCACCCTCTTTCCTCAATGCCACTCTCCAATACTTCATGGAAAATATGCTCAAGGGATTCCATGTAGACATTGCCAACACCAATGCTGAGCTGATAACTCATATGAATGGCAAGATGGCTGAGTTGGTTGAGAAGATGGATAAGAGGCACGAAGAGTTGCTAGCTGAGCAACGTGCCCAGGGTAAGACTTTGCGGTTGATCTTAGCGAGATTGGACTCTTTGGGTCTTGGACCTTCTGCTGGTCCATTATCATCTGCACCTGAGCCATTTTCATCTCCAGAGCATATCCCATCTCCAGAGCATATACCACCACCTCTAGAGAACATCCCATCTGATCTTCATCATACTGAGGTTGAGCCACTCATACCTCCAGTCTCTAGTCCACCTGAGCCAAGACCCAAAGATATTCTATACTCAGTGGATAACCCTGAAACCAATGAGACCATCCATATTGTCATTGAGGATTCACCGCCCAGAGCTCAGCCCCAACCTACTCCTACACCTATTCCTTCTCCTACACATACAGAGGAGATCTTTCCCTCATCTTCTAGTCATCATTCTGTAGATGACACAGAAAAGGTTCAAACCACCACCATGATTGTCTATCAGCCTCCTCCTGTTCCTCCCAGAGATGACATTCACATTCCTCCACTAAATCTTCCTGAACCAGAATCTTCCAGTTCTTCATCTTTTGATTCTTCTGGTTCAGATGGTCCTTTGGTTCTACCTGTGAAGCCTATTTCTATTGTCAAGTCTTCCCATCCTCCTCTTGAATGATGAAGACAAAAAGGGGGAGAAGAGCTTGAGTGATTTTGTGGAGTGTTTGAGTTTCTTTTTGGGTATATGGGTGTATATGGGATTTAGGGAGCTTTTCAATTTATAACTTTTCATCTTGTAATGTAATTTTAAGTTTAATGCAAGTTTACTTAAGTTATGATTTCATTTCAAGTCCATTTAAGTTTTTAAATTATGATACATTGTTGGACTAATGAAATTTATTATGTATGCAAGGTGAATATGTTATGTTTTCAACCTTTTTCCAAAACACTTTGAATTTAAACTTAACAAGGTTTTCAAATTTATCATTGAATTCAAGAAGTGTTTATTTGAGAACTTAATTTCAAATATCTTGTTCAAAATCACCAAGTTTTGTCATCATCAAAAAGGGAGAGAATGTTAGATCTCTCATGTTTTGATGATAACAAAGGATGGTATGAAAAAGATCTGATAAACAAATAAGTTTGAACAAAGTAATAACAGGGCAAATCATTACTTGAATTAAGCATTGGAGTAATGAAGAAAGGCCAAGAGAAAAAGCTGAGAAACTTCATCACTGGCAAGGTTTCTAAAGGATTACTTGAGTGAGTACTCAAGTAATGGGACAGAAACTTGAAGTAACCAGAGCAACCTTCAAGTAACCTGCCAACGTTACTCGAGTATGTACTCGAGTAAGAAGGTAAATGACTCAGAGTTGCCCTCAGCCTGCCAATGTTACTCGAGTAGCTACTCGAGTAACCAGGTAAATCACTGGCAGTTGCTCTCGGCCTGCCAACGTTACTCAAGTAAGCACTCGAGTAACCATGTCAAAGACTTCCAGTTACTCTCAGCATTTTCAACCCTGCCAACGTTACTCAAGGCGCTACTCGAGTAACTCACTGTGGTAAGTCAAAACCTGAAGGTAATACTCGAATAACATGTTATGCTTTTATCACACTTCACTCGAGGCACTACTCAAGTATACAGGTGGTCAATCACTTATTTATACTGGATTACTCGACTAAGTAATCGAGTAATATGCAGAATTATTTGCACAGAACTTGAAGTCACTACCCGAGTAAGCTATGCACAAAATTTATGTTTACTCGAGTAAGTATTCGAGTAACAAGGTAAGAAAACTTGAAGTGCTCTCAGCCTTGAAATCCTGCCAACATTACTGGAGTGAAGCATCGAGTAACATAAAGTTATTTTGAGAGTTTACTCGAGTTGCTACTCGAGTAACCTATGAAGAAATGTGTGTCATACTCAAGTAAGTACCCGAGTAAACAGGTATTTCCAGAGGTTTGTAATTTTGTTTACTCTATTCACTACCTGAGTAAAGCAATGCTCATTTATTAACTTGCAGTTTATCATTACTTTCACGATGATACTCGAGTAAGTACTCGAGTAACCTTTAATGAATACTCGAGTAGCTACTCGAGTATGCAAGTTCAGAATTTGAGAAATCATTCCAACGTTCATTGATTTATTTCCTATGTCATTAACCATTCATTGTATTAGTATTCTTAGCATATCCACAGATAAACAATGAAGAGATCTTACCAAATAAGGAAAGTCAAATGCAACATTCAAATGCTACCTACCGCCACCTACCGCAAACGGATATTTTTCAAATATTGGAAAAGTCAACAGTGGTTGCGCACACTCTAACGAGCATGAAGAAATATGTTCCAACAATCATTACCAACGCATCTATATATATGGGAACATCCAAACAGAGAAAAACAACAAGAACACACACACAAACGCATTTTCAAGTTCATTACTCTGTTTTACGTTATACTTGTAATTCTATGCTTCAGTGATTCTTATTTACTCTGTGAGAGATATTTCATTCAAACTCAATATTTGTTATTGAGGTAACTTAAGGTTGTGGAACCTTGAGTTGGGATTGGATTACAACTTGTAAGGGGGAGCGAGTGTCCAGGCGAAGGAACTTGCTTGTACTGAGGTGCCAATAACCCACTGAATCTTGGAAGTTATAGTGAAACTCTCAGAGAAGCTCTGAGGACTGGACGTAGGTCAAAGTGGTTGTGGCCAAACCAGTATAACTCTCAGTGTACACTTCGGTGATATTTCTCCTTACTCTTTATTGCTTTATATTCACCATTAAGTTTTTTATTTGCAACAAAATTTTAGTATCACCCAATTCACCCCCCTCCTCTTGGGTGAAATGCTTGCTCTAACAAGCTGCAATTGACAACAGCAGTTGGATTGTGTTGAATTTGGCTACTGGAGTAAAGGTCTCCTGGTAATCAATTCCATAGGTCTGTGTATATCCTTTCGCAACTAATATTGCTTTGTACTTGTTGATGTTGCAATAGGATTGAACTTTGGGGTAAATACTCACTTACATCCTACAGGTTTCTTTCTCGGAGGGCAAGATATGATTTCCCACATTTTTATTTTCCTCAAGTGCTCTTAACTCCTCTTCCACAGCTTGTCGGAAGGTATTAGGGATTTCAATCTATGCACTGTTTACCACAAAGCTCTATATCTTGGCAGACAGGTTACTATATGAAACAAACTGTTGGATTATATGCTGAGTACAAGACCTTACCCCTTTTCTCAGTGCAATAGGCTAGCTCATCTCTTCAGGATCTATCCTTGAGTCAGATTCATGGTCTTTTCTAAGAGTGGGATCGATGTTTCTCTTTGCCTCCTGAGATTGTTGCCTGGCATCTCCTTATCCATCTTCTACATCCATCCCAGTCATGGTCTCAACCTGTGTTTCCAACTCATTAGGGTTGGTATTAGCTTTAAGGTAAGGTATCCAGGTTTGGTGTCAAGGTCTCATTGGCATTGAGGAAGTTAGGTAAGGCATCAGTGGTTTTTGGGGTAACAGGTAGGGCGTTAGTGGTTTTAGAAGTTGATTCATGTGAAATTAGTCATTCAATATCTGAGGACTCCCCCTGAATGGGTAATTTGATATACTATACATCCTCCTCATAGAATACGGTGTCTTTGGAGACATACAGCTTCTTTGAGGTTGGACAATAACACTTGTACCCTTTTTGTGTAGAGGACTATCCAAGGAAGATACATTTCTAGGAACGGGCATCAAACTTATTGCCATTAGGTGTATGGATAAAGAAAACACATTCAAACACTTTTTGAGGTAAGGGGTTTATAAGAGGGCAAGTGGGAAAGGTGGTAAGAAGGGTTTGGATAGGGGTGGCATAATTGAGGACTTTAGAGGGCATTCGGTTGATGAAGCAGGCTGCAGTTAGGATTGCATCCCCCCAGAAGGTTGTGGATACATTTCTTTCCATCAGCAGTGTTTGGGTTACCTCTAACAAGTGACAGTTCTTTCATTCGGTGACCCCATTCTGCTGAGGAGGGTAAGGACAGAAGGTTTGATGGTGAATTCCTTGCTGATCAAGAAATTCTTGAAAGGTACGACTTAAGTATTCCCGACCATTATCACTTCGAAGGACTTTGATAGATGATTGAAATTGGGTTTGTACAAATTTGTGAAAGCTTTAGAAAACTTGACCCACCTCGGACTTTTCTTTTATCAAGTAAACCTATGTGACCCTGGTGTGATCATCAATGAAAGTAACAAACCATTTCTCATGTTTCCTGGTAGTTGTTCGTGTTGGGCCCCAAATGTCACTATGGATTAGTTAGAAGGTAGTGGTGGGTTAGTAGGACTGTTTTGGATAGGATGATCGTATTTGTTTTGCGAGTTAGCAAGTTTTACAATGAAAAGGAACAAAATTTTTATTGAATAAACTTGGAAACACATGTCTTATATAATCAAAACTAGGATGTTCTGAACGATAATGCCATAAAAGTACATCTTGGTCTTGAGAACTGGAACTGACTAGAGCTTTTCATGCATTCCAAGTTGCTATATTTTCCATCTCCGATCTCTCCAGGTAGAAAAGTCCATCCCACTCTTTAGAAGTCCCAATCATTTTTCCCAAGTGTAAATCCTAAAACAGGTACATATCATCATCAAATATCACTCGGCATACATGTCCTTTCGTTAACTTGCTCACAGATATTAAAATGCAGGTAAGTGTTGGAACAAATAGAACATTGTGAATGCTTAGTGAATTGAATAGTGTGACTGTGCCAATTCCTTCAACTTTGGTGAATACCCAATTTGCAACTTTGACACGAAGGTTCTCAGGACATGGTTTAAGAGTTGTAAATAAGGTTCGATTACTCGTCATATGATCTGTGGCTCCAGAATCGACTATCCATGTATCGTCGCTAGTCCGTATAGTGTTAAGGGCTATAATAGACTTACCTGATTGTACCAAGTTAACACTTTGCAAAGAGTTGGACTTATTCTATTTCTCAAGTATCCGATGAAGTCTGTAGTTCTTCGTGACTTAATGTATCCTCAGCTTTTTGTTCAGTTGAGGTAAGATGACCCTGTGGTTTGCTAGTGGATGGTTTGTTGTGCAGTTTCCAGCATTCCTCCTTGATGTGACCCTTCTTCTTGTAAAAATTGCACCATTTGTTTTTTCATTCCTCTTATGGCCCGCGTACTGTAAGTGCTGCACTCTCAACTAGACTTAGGGTGCTGCGGTTCAAGAGTTTCTTGCTTTCTCTAAACTACACGTGGTTGATGACATCAAAGAAGTGCAGTAGAGGTTTTATGCCCATTATTCTACCCTGTATCTCCACAAATGAGTCATTGAGTCCAAGGAAAAAATCATAGACTCTTCCTTCTTCCACTATCTTCTTACATAATTGAGCATCCTCCACATATTTCCATGGGTGCACTTCAAACAAGTCTTGTTGTTGCCAGAGTTTTATCAACGCGTTATAGTAATAAGTTACGGTCGGAGTTTCTTGTCTTAAATCTTAAAGTTGTCGCTTCAAATGATCAAGGCCGCAGTATTATCAAGAGAGGAATAGGTTCTTCTGGCTGCATCTCAAATCTCTTTTGCAATATTTGCTAGGAGATAGCCTTCGCTGATATCAGTAGTCATAGAGTTACATAGCCAAGTTATAACTAGTTGTTTTCAGCAAACCAAGTATCAAAGGTTGGGTCATTTGGGGTTGGTTGTAGTGCTCCCCCATTGATGTATTTCTCCATTCGCTTTCCACGGATATACCTTAGCATGCTTTGGGACCATTGAAGGTAATTTCTTCCATTAAACATATAGTTAATGACAATACTTTAAGGTTTTGGAAATTCTGATGCCATTATGGTGCTGTTGGTAGTAGAAGAAGATGAGTGGCTGGAAGAAGAAGAGGTGGTGGAATTGGTACTAGACATGAGTGCAGTGGATGAAGTCCATTTTTAGATAAGTTTCCAAGGACAAAGCTAAAAAGAGGAGGGAATTCGAGCGGGTTCACGATTTTGGAAAAATTCTCCCCAAAAAATGCCAGGATGGCAGCGTGTGTAGGGATCACCACCATTTCTTTGGGATATGCTAATTGGCTCCGTCCGGTTCTACCTATGGCAGCAGTGTACTCACATACGCTGCCCTGTACCAGATCTGGGAACATCGATGCTTCTCTCTCCCCCCCCCCCCGGTTCGTGTGTTGCTCTCGCTCTCTAAAACCATGTTTAAATCAGAGGTAAAATACTCTCAATGAATTTGTAATTCCAATGAGTAGGGAGTACAATTTATAGGCTCCAATGAAGAGCCCTCATAAAGAGAGGAAGGGAATTAAAAACAAGGCTTACAATCACTCAACATAATATCAAGATCCTTCCTAAATTAGAGTGGCTATAATCAAGGGATATGATAGGATACTAGAATCATGAGATCCTAATTTATTTCCTAATATTATAACAATATAAAGTAGTGAGAATTGACAAAATAGGTAATATGCCTATTTGGTACTTGTGTGTGTAAAACAGACACACGTACGTTTCAAAAATTTGAATTCACTTCTCTATATTACAAGAAACTCCTAATATTTTATTAATTTCGGGTCCTTTCAATTTCAGCCAGGTATGAAATCTGTTACCTCCTACAGTTACATGAGGGTCTGCGTATGTAAATATATTTATCATTCCTTTCTTATATGTCATATAAAACTCTAACTACTTTTTGGGCAAGGATTCCATAAAATGTGATCTTCAGAGAACATTTAATAAAAACACAAATAAATATTTTGCAATTCATGTTTATTAGCATGTCTTAAAGAGTTGTTAGTTTATTTTCTGTTAAAAATAATACAAATATTATTTTTAAATATCTCAATTATGATTAGTTTATTATTGAGTCAATATTGACTAGTATTTACTTTCTTTAATTAATTTGTTTAGTTTGAATATTTTATGATATATCGATTTTATGAATAGAAGAATCCATATTATTGTTGAAAGGACCCAGTAGATTTTGGAGATTATTTCTAGATTTTATTTGATTATTTTAATGTAATTTTAGTCTGCAACGAGTCTAGCCACCATAGGTTAGTGTTTGAAAAAAATATCAATTTTATTCCTTTGCATGTAATAAAGACTTTTTCCTCCTTATTCTCTCAACCTATCCGAATCCTATCAATAGGACTTATTAAGTGTGTGTTTGAAAGCATCACTACATTTCAAAGCGAGCGCACACAACTCCTGCAGAAAGGTAATTTTTGAGTGCGCGCACACAACTCCTGCATAAAGGTAATTTTTGAGCATACCTGAAAATGAGTTTCCACCAATATACAAGCCTTGCAAAGATGTGCAATTACACATTGATTTTGGAATATAACCACAAAGTACTCAAGTAAAGGGAGTTGATGTCACATCTTATCTGGCAAGTTGCCACTTAGATGGTTAAAGGAAAGTGTAATACTGGGAGTGGTATTCACCAATTGGTTTTAAAACGAAGTTTGAATTTCTGTCTTACAATGACATTACTGTTTCATTGGGCAAAATAATACATCACTCAACAGAAAAAAAGATTGCAGAAAGGGAAATACAGAAAGTTCACTGTCACAGAAGATACTCGTCAGAGCCAGGAAGAAGGAAGGACCACTAAAATATTCCACACCCACTAACGGTTTCCTGACAGCTTTTATTATACGTCCCCCTCCAATTCGCGAAGTTTCCATGATTGCTTCCTGATCCTCATGCTCCTTCTCTGCTGTATCTGTTGGGCTTGTAAATTATCCTGATCTGCGGTCTCTTTTGGGCCTTGGGCTTGAGTGATCATAACATTACTCCCCTTATGAATTCCAACCTTGTCCTCAAGGTTGAAGGTTGGATACAAGTGTTGTAGAGTCTGCTTATTTTCCCACGTGGGTGATTGAGATGCATCCCAGTCAATTAAAAACTGTTGTTGCGGACCCTGAACAGACTGCACCCAACGAGTGTCCAGGATACGAGATGGTTGGCAAATAGGTCCCTCTGGTGTAGTCAACAAAGGCAGAGGTACCTGAACAGAGGGTGGTTCATCGCCATGAAATTTCTTTAACAAAGACACGTGAAATACGGGATGAATGCGTGCATGGCTTGGTAACGCTAACTTATAAGCGACGGACCCAATACGTTCTTCAATACGAAATGGACCAAAGTAAGCCATAGCAAGTTTCTGATATTTCCGAAGCTCAACAGAGTGTTGTCGATAAGGCCGGAGACGTACCCAAACCCAATCACCGACAGTGAATTCCAGCTCGACTCTCTTCTTATCAGCGTAATGCTTCATGCATTGTTGAGCGCGACTCAGATTAAGCTTGAGTGTCATCAAAACCTCATCGCGAATCACCAGTTGTTGATGCACATCGAATGGGGTATCCTCCAGTGAAGAATGTCGTAGTAATGGTGGAGGATCACGTCCATAGACAACCTTGAAAGGAGTCATGCCAATAGAAGAATGATATGCTGTGTTGTACCAAAATTCAGCCCATGGAAGATACATAAGCCAACGACGAGGATAGTCCTGAACATAGCATCGTAAGAACATTTCTAGACATTTGTTAAGAGCTTCCGACTGGCCATCTGATTGTGGATGATAGGCGGACGAAAAACAGAGTTGGGTGCCTTGTAACTTCATCAAATGCCGCCAAAAAGCGGTTGTAAAAGTTTTATCTCTGTCGGAGACAATAGTGCGAGGGATGCCATGGAGTTTAACCACATGTTGGAGAAAAGTATCGGCTACTTGCTGACTGGAAAACGAGGCGGGAAGGGGAACAAAATGACCATATTTAGAGAGATGGTCCACGATCACCATAATAACAGAGTAGCCACGGATAAGAGGTAACCCAGTGATAAAATCCATCGCTATATCTTCCCATATACGGTTTGGAATTGGTAATGGCTGTAGTAAACCAGCAGGATTTAATTGCGACAATTTGGCCTGCTGACACACGGTGCATCGTCTAATATACTCTCGGATATCATGTCTCATTTTGGGCCAGAAGAACAGAGCGGCAATGCGATGAAAAGTTCGTAAAAATCCAGCATGTCCTCCCAAAACCGACGAGTGAAACTCCTGTAATATTCGATCAATAAGAGTAGAATGATCATGAGGGACCACTAGTCGATGCTTCCAATACACATCACCATGCAGCAGTTGATAGTACGAAGCTGAAGCAGTAGATTGAAGTAATTGAGTTTTTAAGTTTTGAATCAACGGGGACTCTCGGATCTGCTGATACACATAATCCATAAATGTATTTTCTAAACTCGTGAGAGACATGCACGATACTCAGGATAGAGCATCGGCTGCTTTGTTGGATTTGCCAGGTCTATATTCAATCTGAAAACGGTACCCCAATAATTTCGGTAAGCAAGCCTCTTGTTCCGGTGTTTGAATTGACTGGGAAAGTAAATGGCGCAAACTATCATGATCAGTTCTGATGATAAACGGATGACCCAATAAATAATGGCGGAACTTAGCAACGGCCTCGGTAATCGCATATAATTCCCTAACATACACCGATTGCCCCTGCATTCGAGGAGATAATTTACGGGAAAAAAATGCAATGGGATGGCCCTCCTGGCTGAGAACTGCACCAATTCCGACCCCTGACGCTCAGTCTCCAAAATAAAAGGTAAATGAAAATTCGGTAATGCAAGCACAGGGGCTTGTGTCACAACAGCCTTGAGTTGATCAAAAGCAAATTGAGCTTTGTCACTCCAAAGGAAAGCATCCTTCCTCAATAGATCGATCAATGGACTAGCTATATGAGCAAATTTAGCTATGAACCGCGATAATAACCCACAAGGCCAAGAAATCCTTTAAGATGAGAGACATTCTTCGGTTGGGGCCAATCTAGTACAGCTCAAATTTTGGAATCATCCATTTCAATACCATGTGCCGAGACTATATGACCAAGATACTTAATTCGACGTTGGCCGAAAGAGCATTTGGAGAATTTGGCATATAACTGATTTGCAGCCAGAATAGAAAGGACCGTAGTGACATGTTGCAAGTGTAAGTCCCAAGAGCTACTGTAAACAAGGATATCATCGAAAAAAATGAGAACAAAGTGATGAAGGTGAGGCTGGAATAAGGAGTTCATGAGAGCTTGAAATGTTGCTGGCACGTTCGTTAGACCGAACGGCATAACAATCCATTTGTAAGAACCTTGGTGGGTACGGAAAGCAGTCTTTGCCCGGTCAGAGTCTCGCATCAAGATTTGGTGGTAGCCCGAGCGAAGATCTAACTTTGAATAGAACTCGGAGCCATATAACTCGTCAATTAATTCATCCACCGTAGGCATGGGAAACGCGTCCTTCACAGTCACCGCATTCAAGGCGCGGTAGTCGATACAAAAGCGCCATGTGCCATCTTTTTTTTTAACCAAAATAACTGGTGCAGAGAATGGACTGACACTGGGTTGAATGTGACCATTCTGGAGGAATTCAGAAACGATGCGTTCAATCTCGGTTTTCTGAGAAATAGGGTATCGATATGGTTTAACTCGAACAGGTCCTGTGTTGGGTTCTAATATGATACAATGATCATGACTGCGGCGGGGAGGTAACCCGTGAGGCAACGAAAACACTTGCTGAAATTAAAGCAATATTGCAAACAAAGACGGGTCCATCTCCTCTGGCAGTTGGAAAACAGAGTCACACGGCGAAATAGAATCCAGGACATAACATGCAGCACAAGCATCAGTATGTGATAACCGAAGCAAATGATGGAAATGTGCTTGAACCACAGGCGGTGCTCGGTAGCCAACTAGTGTGACAAATTGGCCATCCTGTAAAAACTTAATGGTAGAAGTGCTATAATCGGCGACATGGGGACCCAAGGTTTCAAGCCATGCAGCGCCAATGACGACATCGACAGCAGCCATGGGCAGGACATACATTGACAGAAATAATGTATGAGTAGCAATTTGGATTGGGACATTGCTCACCATTTCATTACTGTGAAGAATTGTACCCGTACCACCAAGTACCCTGAGTTCCGTAGTTGGTAGCTTATCCAGTTTCAAATGATCCACAATACGAGGGTGGATGAAGTTATCGGAGCTACCACCATCGAGGAGGATTTGAACCCGTGTACCATGGATCTGACCATCGAAGCGAATAGTGGCTGCCCCCTGTGTACCCCGGAACACATTCAGAGATAAATGATGTATAGTGGCCTCAACCTCGACATCAGTAGGCCCAGACAACTCGGTTAGAATATCTGCATCACTATCCTCACAACAGAACATCATCAATTGTTTATTTGGACATTTATGAGTGGGAGAAAATTTAGCATCACAGGTGTAACACAACCCTTTTTCTCGCCGAATCTGAATCTCAGCAGGTGTAATCCTCTTTATAGGTGGTATATTTGGTTTAGGCAATAGAGGAGGTAAATGGGCCTTGCCTCCGCTAAGTATAGAAGATGGCGGGGTCGACTTAGCACCAGAGGAAGGGAGAAGAGCAGGACTGGAAATATATGTAGTGGAGCGAGGCTTAGAAGATGGATCTACCTTAGGAGTAGAGGTGCCATACATCAACGTATCCGCAAAGAGGCGAGCTAAGGTCATGGCGCTAAGAACCGTCAATAGGCGTTGTACCAACACTTCCCGTTTTAAATCAGGAAGAAGACCACCCAAGTAACAGTCAAGGATGGCAGATTCCGGTAACTCTTCTGTGCGATTGGCCAGAGTAAGGAATTTGGTATTATAATCATCTAAAGAACCGCCACAATTGAGCTGAGTCAACTTGAAAAGTTGAGCACGAGCACAGTCAAATGGAGAAGGTCCATATTGAGCCTCAACGGCTTTAGTTAAAGCGAACCAATTCGGAACGCGACCAGATTTTTCAAGCATCTGGAACCATGGCAACACGTCGCCATCAAAGTGAACAGAGGCCAATACCAAACGTTGTGAATCTGGAATATCATAATACTTGAAATATTGATTAGCTTTGAAAATCCAGTTTAAAGCGTCAGAACCATCAAACCTGGGAAAATCCATCTTCACCGTCTTTGTCGAAGGTGGATAGGACAGGGAAAACTCAGGTGGAATAGTCCCTGAGGACGAGCCACCGCCCGAGGGTTGTGGTTGTGTGACATCGGACTGCAACAACGACTTTAGGAGCTGTTCAAGCTTGTTAAAGCGCCCGTCCATTTGATCAAAACGGCCGGTCATCTGCGAGAAACGATCCTTAGCATCTTCTACAAATTCGTGAGTCTTCTTCATCTCAGTTTGAAGCTCTTTCATACGGGTATTATCAGCCATGGTGGAAGGAGCAATGAAAGCACCAAAATGTAATATTGGGAGTGGTATTCACCAATTGGTTTTAAAACGAAGTTCGAATTTCTGTCTTACAATGACATTACTGTTTCATTGGGCCAAATAATACATCACTCAACAGAAAAAAGATTGCAGAAAGGGAAATACAGAAAGTTCACTGTCACAGAAGATACTCGTCAGAGCCAGGAAGAAGGAAGGACCACTAAAATATTCCACACCCACTAACGGTTTCCTGACAGCTTTTATTACGCATCCCCCTCCAATTCGCGAAGTTTCCATGATTGCTTCCTGATCCTCGTGCTCCTTCTCTGCTATATCTGTTGGGCTTGTAAATTATCCTGATCTGCGGTCTCTTTTGGGCCTTGGGCTTGAGTGATCATAACAGAAAGGTAAACCTTTCTCAAAGAAGGAATGTTGAAAATAGATTGAGGAATTTCACCTGCAAAAGAATTTGATGTATGTGTGCCTTAGGCGTATGTAGCATGCATGAATGAACTAATACCTTGATTTTAGTTACTACCGATTATGAAAAACTAATAAATGGAGATATACCAAACAGTCTTGCAAATAATAAATGGAATTCTTGAAAGCATAAAAATTGATCGATGAGCAGATTGATCATACCATTAAAGGAGTTGTAACCTAGATATAAGTTGAATTTTCCAGCATATGCCTCGCTTATTAAGCCTATGTTTTATTATAAATTCTCTTAATAATCCAAATGACTTCTTTTTTTTATAAAAAAAAATGATGCATGCATTTTTTTTGAAAGAAAACTTATTATTGACTATGTATACACAGAAAACTTATTTTCAATTAGAAGTTTTGGATATAATATAGAACAAGAAGTTTTGGTTTCTCCCTTGCCCTCAAATATTATATATGATACAAATACTTGAGCAACGTGCATTTGCCGATTGATGATAATAGTAATAATGATAGTGTGATAGATGCATGGTTAGACAGACACAGAGTGAGGGAAGGAGGCCACCGATGTTGATAATTATCTCCCTAGAATATTATTTTTTTACTTCAAGAATTAACATCTAAATGAGTGATAAACATCAAAGAAATTAAATATAAAAAATAAGTGTATTTTTATTTCATATTGTTTTATTGATATTCATTTCTACACCAAACTATTTATAACCGACAGCTAATTGACACTTTGAATAATATGCTTCGGTTTAACAAGAAATCAACATGATCCGTATTTTTAAATGTAATCCAGTCGAATATATTGTTTATCTAAATAGAACTAATTATTTTTATTACAAATTAATCACATATAAACATGAATATAAATTTGCAATCAACATATAATTAAACACAAACAATTAACATATCAATGCTGTATCATATGTTAAATCTGTGTTTAGCTAATGCTAAATCTCAGTTCTTTGCATTTTAAAGCCAAAAGGTTTCAAGCTTTAGGTAGAGTGTCAACATTTGCAAATATAACATCTTGACTCGTGAAAGATCACCAATCTCATTTGAAATAGTTCCTTAGCTTGAAATACGTTTATATAATCAATGCACTTTGAGACAATAATCTTCTGACTTATTTTGATAATTAATGCTATAATATGCTTTAAATGTTAAAATAAAACTATAATTATTTTAAAAAAATCCATGACCTTTCCAATCTAGTTGGACTAATATCCATAGACCAAACTATTATTCCCATGGCCTGTTTTTATTGGATATGTGATTCATTGAGAAAGCTGGATGATTCGTACATCTTTTTTTCAAAAAGAAAAAAAGAAAAGGAGAAGATGTCATCCAAAAGAAAATACTGTAATAGAAGAAACATGGAAACCAAGAGAGAAAATTGGAAATTGTTTGGGGAATGATTCTTACCTTGCAAATTGCTGTTGGCAAGTCCTAGAATTTGGAGGTTTGTCAAATTTCCAATGTCACTTGGAATGATTCCTGGGTTGAACATGTTATCGCCCAAAGCTAAATTTACCAATTCCTTGCATTGATGCCAAATGGAGGTATCTCACCAGAAAAATTATTTTTTCTTAGTTCAATTTCTTGTCGCAGTGAACTATTAAATATAGATGTTGGTATAGAACTTGAAAGTTGATTATTTGAAAGATATATTATCTGTAGTTGTGGAAGATCACATATCTGATGTGGAATGGCTCCTTCAAATATTAAATGACAAACAATATGTAAATAACATCAACTTTTACAGCATGCACAATAAGTATAATCTAGAGTAATAATTAAGTTGCCATAACAAAATAATAAAGTTCTTTATTGAAATAATTAATATATATACTAAAAATCATCGTTTGTCATAGTAACAATGTTGAAAGAGAAAATAAAGAATTAATTTAATTCAAATACTAAAATTGTAAAAGAGAGAGAGAAGTAAAGAGTGTGCACCTTTTTTTCCTTTGGGTTTGAACATACATATGGAAGAATTTTCTTTAAATATATGTATTTTAACAAGAAAAACCATCAAAAACTTTTTAACAACAGAACACTGGATTTGGCTCCCCTCTTGTGCTCTTTCCATCTACTTCTACTCTACTAATAATCTTAACCTTTAGATTGATATTTGAATGGTTTAGATTTAATGTTTTATAAAACTATAATAAAATACTAAATAATTAATAAATAGAAAAATTCAAAAAAAAAAAGACTAAGTTTTATTCATCATAATAATTTAAAACTACAATACAAAATATTTTAAAAAATTATTTTTATAAAATATTAAATATGAACCGCTAAAAAATTTCAATCCAATGATTTAGAAGAGCAATGAAGGGTTGTTGGCAAAAAAAAAAAAAGAAGAGCAATGAAGGGGAAGAGGACGAGCAGAGCAAAAAAGGGAAGCCAATTCCATTTGAATATATTAGAACAATAAACATTTATTTCCAAACACTAATGTTGAACATATTAGATCCGTTTGAACTTTGTACCTTATTTTTTCTGCCCATGGTTTGACTTTACTAAACATTTAAAAATTGGATGATGAATTGTTTTATTCTTAAGATAATAACAAAAAAAATACTTAAAAAAATAAGAAATGCATACAAATATAAAAAAACAGTTTAGACAAGCTCATATTTCTCAAAAACATACCAGACAAAGTGTTATAAGCCAAACTCAATAATTCAAGTGAAGACAAGTTGCAAATTGTTCGTGGAATAGCTCCAGAAAGCTTATTCCTTCCAAGTCACAAAATCTTCAAGTGCTTTAGACTTCCTATCTCAAGCGGAATGGTCCCTTGAATGAAATTAAAATTCCAATCCAAGATCTCCAACTTTGATAAATTGTGCAGAGATATTAGAATAAATCCATTAAGACTGTTATTTTGAAAACTCAAATGCTCAAGCATAGATAAATCTCCCATCCTTGTTGGAACTTGTCCATGAAAGTCATTGTAGCTCAAGTTGAGTCGTTTCAATCTACGCAACTGTATCAACTCTTTTGGTATCTGACCATGAAAGTTATTGTTGCTCAAATCAAGTTCAACAAGGAAAGAGAGATTTCCTAGTTGTGGAGATATGATGCCTTTAAGAGCTGCGTCATTAAGCTTCAAGGAATGGACCCTTCTATAGCGAGTATCACATCCAACACCAACCCAATCGCATGAAGACAAAGAGACAAACCAGTTAGCCAAGAGATTGTAAGGATCCACCGCAATAGATGATTTAAAAGCAAGAAGTGCAGATTTGTCGATGGTGGAATTCTTCTCGCTCCATGCTAGGTAGGCCATAAAGTAGCAAAGGAAGAGAATAAAAAGAAAGGAAGCAAGTTTTCCCATGTTTAGTATATCATACTAGCAATTCAATTGCAGCTGCAAGTATGGAGCATCCTAGAATACACATTTATACTTCTCCTCATAGTCTTTACAATAAAAGCATTTCTAATCACCTTATTAAAACTATAAAAAGATGTGGTCAAGTTATTAACTTTATCCTCTAAAAATAAATAAACTTTCAAATTTACTCATATTTAATATTATGAATTACACACTCCCTCTAGTTCTTATTATAGGGCATCTTCTAGAAGCAATTTTTGGTCCCAAATATAAGTAACCAATAACCTCATTAATTATTCTTTTCCCATTTTACCTTTGTTATAAATGAGGTTCAAAGTTGGAAAAATAAAAAATACAGAGGGCAAAAGTTAGAAAAACTTACAACAAATTAAATGACTTAATGATAATTTATTAATATATAAGAATTAATTAGAAGTGTTCTTTAATAGGAACTAGAGGGAGTAAAATATAGGGAGAATTACAATGAGGTCCCCAAGAAAGAAAAAAATGAAGAAATGATCCCTGTAGATTGCAAAATGAAAAAATGGTCCCAGTAACAACTTCATGAGCCTATATTGACAACTCGTTAACAACTCCAGGAGCATGTATTAACAACTCAATGGGACCATTTTTTCATTTTGCAATCTATTGGGACCATTTTTTCATTTCTCTTCTTTCTTAGGACCTTAGTGTAATTGTCCCTAAAATATATTTATTAGTAGTTAGCAGTGGGGAAGGCAAAAGCGCGTTTGCGCGTTGACTCATCTAATATTAGTTTATTCATGTTTTTTTTTAATGTTTTTTGCGGACTAGTTAATTCATTATTGAATACTCTCTAATCATATTTATAAGATACTTCCAGCATGCATGTTTTATACAGATTAAGAAAAATCTTAAATTTCATTAATTCTACTTTAAAATTCAACAAGTTTTCAACTTTATCCATATTTAATATACATTATAATTCATGAGAACAAAGTCAATATAATAATAAATTAAGGGTAAAATTGTACATTTATGTGAAAAATTTCTCAATAAGACTAAAAATTTCCTTCTCTCACCACCCTATGAATAGAACTAGAACCAGAGGAGTATTGTTTACTCAAGGGAATATGACTCATCTAAGCGCAAATCAAGTCATTAATGCATACAACCCGGCCGTAAGCAAATATGATATGAAAATTGTGAGTGATGCAGATAAAAAAATATTAATTGAAAAACAATTGGCAACATATAATAATGACAGTGACAAAATGACAAACGTTGTGTGTTCCTTAATTAATTTCTTCGTTATCACTTTGGGGACGTCATTTTCACTGCTTTAGTTTTAGTCAAGTATAAGCTTTTGAGTAACCCCAAAATAACGTTAATTTGAAGTTTGTGGGGGCATACTTTGTTCTTTTACGAAGATATCAATTCCAAAGTCTTCAGACGAAAATTCAATGTAAATACCCCCTATTGTTAATATAAGAACTAGGTGAGTGTTAGATTTGATCCTAAATATTTGAAGGAGCATGTCGGCTTATACCTTAGTAACTTCTTCAAAATTAAGCTAAGGATTGTAATATAAGATGCAATCTCAAACCTTTTATTACTTACCTAGAAACTAAGTGCAATAATTGAAATAAAACAATAAAATTGATTTAAGCTTTTTAACTATCAACTAAGTTGCAATTAAACTAAAATGCTTTAAAAACTAATATTTTTTGAATAAAAATGGAGTGAAATAGAAATTGGTTTTGAAATATGATGAAAACCTCCTAAAACAATGAATTTTATCTATCCTTGCTTCAAAAGATAACAGGAGTGTGTTAGCTTGACAAAGATGTTCAAAAGACTCTTTAAGCTAGTTTGAGTTAGGTGAATTAATTCTTCCACACCGTTAAAAAATTAATCCCTCTAACTGAAACCCAATTCAAAACTCTAACAATTTGAATCAATGGAATGCAATGCATAAGTAACCAAGAACCCTTGTATTACAATCACAGTTTAATATTCATAACAACTTCAAGTAAAAGCTATATCAAGTAAATTACTTGAAATGGCTATTAATGTAGCACAAGTGTAAAATGCACACAATTAAATCCAAATACACATATAATCTCATAAATTGCATGGAACCCCAATGCAAAATCTCAATCTAATAATTAATTAAACTCTAAACCTATAATTCAACTAATACAAAGGATTAAAGAAAGAAATTAAATGGTAAAGCACTCCTGGGAAGCTCCAAGCTCAAGAATCAATCCCTTGCTCTAGGAGAAAAGACTCTAGCTAGTTGCTGCAATTCATAGAATTAACTTCAAGAAGCAACGCCACACTTAGATTCAAGCAGACAACGTAACTGTGAAAAGCATCACCAGAAAATTGAGTTTAATGAATGGAAGGCAATAGGGAATCAGCCATGGAAAGAGATAAAATGGAGGAGAAAGAGAAGCTGGAAGTAGGGGTGGAAACAGGCCAAACTAGGCCAGACATGTTTTGTAACAAGTAGGCCTGAGGCTAGCCTATGGCCTATTATAGGCTTTTCTTTTTCAATATTTTTTCCTATATCTTTTCTTTTTATTTTTCAACTCATTTTATTTTATTTTTTTAATCTTTTGCCTTTTTATTATAATTCTATTATTTTATATTATTTTTATTTATAATTTATTTTTTATAATTTCTTTTACTTTAATAAATCATATTTTAGATAAATTCTTGTTTCCCAACTAATTACATGATAAAATATCTTTATCATGAAATAATTATTACATAATGATAATTAAATCATATAAAAATAAAAATTAGGATGCTACATTTAATACTTATTTTTCACATAATATTTTATAATATTGTATATCCATAATAGGCCCTGTCGGCTTGACAGACTTAACAGGCTTGTTAACATGCCTGAACTTGACCTCTTAAGGGAAACATGCTTTCTAATAGGCTTGAGCCTGCTACATTTATCAAACATATGTCTAAGAATTTAATAAAGATCTTCACACAAAAAAAAAGAATTTTAAAAAATATTTTCTTTGTCCATGATTTAAAGCAAGAATATATTAGCTTAATAATTTCACGTTCATTTAACATTTAGTTGCAATTTGCAATGTCATTAATATACTGACTCGGGTGTTAATTAAGATTTTTGCGGAATGAGAAAAATTACAGAAAAGGCCCAGAAGTTCCTGGAAATTGCAA
Source organism: Inga laurina (assembly GCA_963855925.1). Classification (NCBI taxonomy): domain Eukaryota; kingdom Viridiplantae; phylum Streptophyta; class Magnoliopsida; order Fabales; family Fabaceae; genus Inga; species Inga laurina. The sequence goes on from OY979705.1 coordinate 60,162,527, forward strand.
ATCTGTGAAGAAAAAGGCCAAATAAAATTTAAAAAAAATGACCCAGTTGTTCAGTGGGTATGGCAACACTGTTCATCATTGGACTGTAATTGTGTTTCTTTCATTTATTGTCATACTCACTATGCTCTGTTTGCTAGTGTTTTTATTGATGACCTCCTTAAGTATTATCTTGTCTCAAGAACCTCTTTTATAGATAGATTCTTATAAAAGCAGATTTGGTGATCGTGTGGACTGCCAAAACTTCTCTGGATGGTCATGCCCTTTGCGTATACCTCGACCTCTATTACAGTTATGGGCCTTTGGGGCCTCTGGTGTTGTGGATGATTAGTTTGATTAAGTTTTATGTTCTTGATATTTTGAATAACCTTTATTGGCTTATGTTCTTAGATTCAATGTCTGTATGCTTCCAGTTTTAACTTGTGTTCTTAGTTTATAGGTTGTTCCTTTCAGTTTCTAAATGTTGTAACTTTCAGTTGATTTCAATATATTTTGTTTCTTCTTGGCAAAAAAAAAAAAGAGCAAACATTAAATACACCAAAAATATAACATGCAACAATAAATATTTAAATAAAAATGAGCAAATTAAACTCTTCAACATTTTTAAACATAGTCATAAATTTTATGTGGTAATAATCAAATCATGAAAAAAGAAAGACGGCAACTATAAAAAATTTTAATGCGTTAAATGTTATATATTTCATAAAAAAAAAATGTTTAAACTTTAACGAGACTGTCGGCCACCATATTACATATATGAAAATATATACTACCCTCGATTTTAAATATAAGATAAAATTAACCTTTTTTTTTTTGGAAAGACTAAGTGATTTAACCGTGTCTTTACGTCTTGGGATCAAATACAAAATATTTTTAATCCAAGAATTACAGTACAATGCAACACTCGGGTCGTCTCACTTGAGGAGCTTTTTATTGAACTACCTAAGTAAACTAATTATCATGCAAATACAATTAAAACAAGGGGAAATGAGTTTTGGTTTTTGAAATTAATAATTAAAAGAAAGTGCAATTTTTAATTAAAAGCTAATCTAATATTTTTGGTATTTTGGAAAATAATAAAGAAAATGAATTGGGCTAAAAAGAGATTATATGATAAAATGAACCTTGGTGGCCAATTTGGTGGCTTTCCTAGCTTCTTTAAAATAATTTGGGAGTTATTTTTGCACCAAGTCAAATTTAAAACCCTAAGCAATCGCATTAGGTCCAATCTACCTAATAAATGACTAGTCCTACAATCGCATTCTTAACCCCCTCTTAGGTAAATTGTTAAAGACCCACTTGATGTGTATTGAAAATGGATTAATGCACTTGGTTCCTCTTAATTGAAAGCACAATCGCGACATTCAAATTAAATTAAATCCATCACACAATCTAGATATCACATATAATGTATAACTTCATTAATCCAATGGGAAAATAAATCCAATAAAATTCAAATGCACCAATACCAAATTCAATACAAAATAATCCATCATAGACAAATTATCACTCATCTAAATCTCAAAAATACACACATATCAATGCAAATTCAATCCACAGACATCATGTATAATTTAAGCTAATGGAAAATAATGAACTCCCCTTATAGAACCTTGAAGCTCTAGCCAGCTCCTCTACCACCAAGAGTCAAGCAAAAATCAGCCACTCATCGCTGGAATATCACCCATAGAATTTTTAGACCTCAGCAAAGCCATTTAAATTCAATGGAAATTGAATGAGAGTCTGAGCAAAATGAATCTCGCGGGTTCTGTTCTGGTTTTTTCAGTCTCGACTCTGTTTCACTGGCGGTGGAAGTCTGATCTGGTTGATGGTGATGAAGATGCAGTGCTCGCCGGCGACAGTGAAGATGGACGTTGTCGCCGGCGAGGAAGAGAGGTGAAGGTGATGATAGATTCGATGATGATAATTCAATTCTCTTTTCTGTGCGGCGCTCCCTGTTATAATATCACTCTCTGCTTCTCTGCTCCCGTCCCAGCGTCACTCTCGGATCTTGTTTCTTTTCTTTGATTTTGGGCCCCTTCTCCTTGCGGCCCACTTGCTTCTGTTTCCTTTTTTTTTTTTGTTGTATTGGGCTTCACCTTTCACACTGGATCTGTTTCCTTTTTTTTTCCTTTTGTTGGGCTCCCAGACTACTCTCGGGTCTGCCTCTCTTGAAGATGAAGGCCCAGGTCAAAATAGGCTTTGACCAGGGACCTATCTGAAAAGTGTAGAAGCTTTGAGTGAGGGATTAAAGAGCAATTGTTTGAAATATTTGTAGGGACAAAATATAAGTTCTAAAACTCCTCGGTCCTTATCTGTAATTCCCCCCATATTTTTCTACATGCACTTATAATTTCCAGAAATTTTAGGGACCATTTTTGTAAATATTTCCCAAACCTTTGGTTATTAATTCTAACCCTCTAAAATCTCCAATTTCCTTCCATCACCAACAATGCAAAAATTAAGCATAAGTAGCATTACAAGTCCAAGAAACAATTGTACAAAATAATTAACAATTTTGACTATTTTTCCCCTAATTACCATTAATTCAAAACAATTGTCCCTAACTAAAATTAATTCTTAATAATGCAATAATGTCCCAGAAAATACATTAAAATCCCAACTTAATCATGGAAAATTCATATAAAAATATGGTTCAATCAATTCCCCCACACTTAAACCTTTGTACTCCTGAACAAAGACAATGAAGTACAAGTGTCTATATTTAAATTACTAATGCATTTGAAAGATGAGCAATTTCATAATTGGAAGGCAATGTATCAATTAATCAAATTCCTCAAGTCAACACTAATCATAGTCAAGAGATGCAAAGAAATTAGCTAACCACATAATCCAAAATATTAGAATGAAGCACAAGAGAACTCAAGAAAATAGTGTTTAACTCATCTCACCTTATTGTGGTCATTTCACTTTAGTTCACTTAATCACACCTTACCATAGGCTTGTAACAACTCTAACATCTCCACAACTAATAACAATAAATGTAATGAATCAAGAGGACTTGAAAGGCTTGTAATGATGGATGAAGGTTAAATGAAATGAATTAAACAGAAGAAGGAAATGTTGATATGCAAGTCTAAGTTAATGAATAAATTCATAGCATCTAAATAACTTGATAATCTTTTGCCAATTCTTTTTCTAAATTATGAATAAATGCCTTCTTAATATTTCTTTTGCTTTTCTTTCTCTCTTTCTCTCTTTTTTTTTTTAACTATATATAATTTTTTTTATTTTTAAACTAAACTCTCTCCTTCTTTTCTTTCTTTCTCTTTTTTTTTTTTCTCTTTTTTGGTATATACATGGCATTTCAATATACACATTATTCAACTTTATATTGGCAAATCACTTTGATTTTAGAATACTATGAACACTATGAATAAAATAACATGCATACAACATAGGAATGGCTCAAAGGGGTAAACAAATGGTGATGAATGAGGGCTTGTGTTTGGGTGAAAGGGTTTAAAATTGAATGCCTCTTTCATTTCCATTACACTAATGTAAATCCCGCTTCAAAAAAAGAGTAGAAACAAGTTCTAGAAGGTGAAAGACTAAGTGAACATACACACATGGAAAGAATTCAAGGCTCAATTAACCTTCCAACAAGGTTTCTCTCTAATGCTCACTCTAACACAATCAATTGCATAGGAAGTTAACCACAATGCATTCACTTAACTAATTCGAATGCTAACCTTATAAACACAATTAATTAAAACAATGCTATCAATTATAAGAATGCTCAACTCTAAAATGCACTAATGATATATAAACTTTCTGTTATCAAAACAAGGAGTAAGCAAAAATCCAATTGTGTGTTCATTTCTCTCACCATTCACTTGAAAAGAACAAAACATGGTTTCAAAAGGTTGCCAAAAACACTAGATCTCATGAAAGTTCAAAGAATTTCTCACAAATCACATTTCCAAAGTGACAAATGCGACCCTTTACCACTTAGGACATGCATCAAAGCGAGTCATTCTTGAAAAATTTTTGAAAAATTTTCTAGTTTAAGGCATTTCTCATTTAATAACAACCAATTAATGGGATTCAAAATGTATTCCCCTCCCCCACACTTAATCACCACATTGTCCTCAATGTGTAAAGCAACTTTAAAGAGAATGCTTAGCAAGTTGAAATTCAAGGAACAATGGTAATTAAGTATGATGGTGGCAAAAAGATGCAAAGCATCAAAGGGGGTTCTTATTAAGCCTACTAAACTAAGCGACTACTACCTTTTTCTATTGGATTGTGTCCCTCGCTCACACTTATCTTCCTCATACAACAATTAAACCCAAAGAAACATAGGAATTAGGAAGAAAACAAGTGAGGAAAGAGACAACCTGTGTTAGAGAATCTTCAGTCTCTTGAAGGAGAAGTTCTCATCCTCGATGAGAATCATGCATTTGTCTTTAACAACATCTTCTCCCACATTGGATTTCCTTGGTGGATGTGGCTCAGGATCAATCGGAAGAGGTCCAAGGATGTAAGGTGGATATTGGTGCCTTCGATGACCTTTCCAAGAATGTGCCTGCAAATGATCCAAGCAAACAGCAGTATTCCATCCAAAAATAAAAACATAGAGAGATTTCAAGTGAAGTAAAGACATATTAAGTTTCAAACTCTCCAAGTAACTATTACATCCAAGGAAATCAATGGCACTCCCATCAGTAGGAGTGAGACAACCAGTCAATTTTTGAAAATCCTCTTGTTTTTGTAAAGTGGAAGGTGCGGAATCCAACTTAGTGTTGGGGTACACCACATCATCATTGCAATTACACGAGGTGGAAGGAAAAAGAGTGGAAGAAATAAGAGAATTGGGCAAATTGTTGCCACCCAAAACTTTTGAATGTTCAAAAGAATCATCTTTCTTTTCTATATCGGGTGGCAAATCACAAGAAAGAATCATATGGAAAGAATCAATTTCATTTGTAAAATCATCAATCAAAGCATTTGAATCTTCCCGTATGAAACTATCATGTAATTCATTGGAATCAAGAGAATGATCTTCTTCTAGGCAATGGTCTTTCTCATTCACAACAACCACAGTAGCATTTATACAAGATTCAACATGTTCACAAGTGTCATGCTTATAATCATCAAAAGTACTAGGATGTGTATCAAGATCAATGGTAGAATCAACCACTTCATTAAATGCTTTCTTTTGAAACTCAACAAGCAAGTGGCGTTTGTCATTATAACAATCTACACTTATTTGATTTTTCGCACAAGAACATGAAAATATATCATTCAATTGATCACAATCATCTCTAGTACTATGAAGAAAAGCATTTTCAACAGTTAAAGCATCACACAAAGAAGTAGGAGCTGGGTCATCAACAAGTACAATTGAATCACTACTACTTGAACTAATGGGTTGAGGAATTACATTTTCAAACATTTGAGGGGATTCCACAATGATTTCCTCATCCACCTTAGCATCACTCAAATCATTAATTGCTTCAGAAGTTAAAGTAGTAGGAGAGCCTACTTCTATAAGGATAGGATCATTACCGAATGGTATAGAAGACTCTTCAAAGCTCTTTTGAACTTGCTCTACTTCATGTGCTTGTGTGGGAATAGTCACTAAAGGTTTGAAGTCTTGCACTTGTGAAGTGGCATGTGACTCATGAGCTTGGACTCCTTGTTCCTCCTCCACAGGAAAGGAAGACTCCTTTGGGAGTTGAAATCGCACCTTTTTGACTTTCTAGACTTAATAGGTGGATTACATGTAGGCAATGGAGGAAGAGTCTCTTGTGGAGCGTTGCACTTAGAAGTCTTTTGTGAAAGCAACTCCATATTTTTCTCAAACTGCTCAACATCTTTCTTCCATCGCTCTACTTCTTGTGATGGCTGAGTGAGACGCTCAAAGTCCTTAGCCAATCGGGCACGCTCTTTATCTCCTTGCTCCACTGATCTCATTATAGAGGCTATGCAATTGGCAAAGGTGTCCTTGTGTGATCGCTCCTCATTTATAGTACGAGTCATTGGTTTTTGGAATTCTCCAATAACTCCACCCATAGAAGGTTCTTGGAGAAGCACACATGGTTGAGAATGAGGTCCATAAGATGGTTGAAATGGTGGGTATAGAGACTCATGAGGTGGATAATATGGGTGGCAAGTGGGATGGAATGAAGGAAGAGTTTCATGATATGACATACGGTTATATAGTGGAAAATTAGAGTGAGGCTCATGATATAAGTTGCATGGTGGCGGAGATGGCTCGTAGTATGATCTATAGGATGGGTGTTGTGGATAACGAGGTTGAAATGAAGGTTGTTGGTAGGGTTCAAGGTATGAAGGGTGGAATGGACCTTAGCATTCTTGACCAATTGGACTATCTTGACATCCCAAATTAGCTTGAAGAAGCTGCAATGTTTGTTGAATAACATGGATGCTTTCAGATATGGACTCTTTCCTTTCAGTTGAATCTGCTACAGAAGAGTGAGATTGAAAAGGTAAACCTTGATTACCATTAAACCAAGCCATGAGAATTCAATGCAATAAATTTCCAATGAATCACAAGATAACTATCTAACTAAAAAAACTATAAAAACTAAGAAAAAAGAATCGAAGAGAATACAAATGCAAACGAAAAAGGGGAAAACAAAAATTTCAAGATGACAAAAGATGCAATATGCTTTGAATTAACTTGGAGACATAGTGAATTCAAACAAGTGAGCTCAACATCATATGAAATTGAATGCAACAACACCACACAAAAGCTACCAAGTCAAAACAATGCAATGAATGCTATGTAAATTACCTAAATGCATAAATCCTAAACTATATGCAATGAAAAATGAAAAAAAAAATGCAAAACTAACAAGCTCAACTCAAGAAACCCCTTGTCAAAAGTGAATTTGACAATTAGATTACCTAGGGAGCCAATTACTTAGCTCCCCGGCAACGACGCCATTGATTTGATCGTGTCTTTACGCCTTGGGTCAAATACAAAATATTTTTAATCCAAGAATTGCAGTATAATGCAACACTCGGGTCGTCTCACTTGAGGAGCATTTTATTGAACTACCTAAGTAAACTAATTATCATGCAAATACAATTAAAACAAGGGTAAATGAGTTTTGGTTTTTGAAATTAATAATTAAAAGAAAGTGCAATTTTTAATTAAAAGCTAATCTAATATTTTTGGTATTTTGGAAAATAATAAAGAAAATGAATTGGGCTAAAAAGAGATTATATGATAAAATGAACCTTGGTGGCTTTCCTAGCTTCTTTAAAATAATTTAGGAGTTATTTTTGCATCAAGTCAAATTTAAAACCCTAAGCAATCGCATTAGGTCCAATGTACCCAATAAATGACTAGTCCTACAATCGCATTCTTAACCACCTCTTAGGTAAATTGTTAAAGACCCACTTGATGTGTATTGAAAATGGATTAATGCACTTGGTTCCTCTTAATTGAAAGCACAATCGCGACATTCAAATTAAATTAAATCCATCACACAGTCTAGATATCACATAGAATGTATAACTTCATTAATCCAATAAGAAAATAAATCCAATAAAATTTAAATGCACCAATACCAAATTCAATACAAAATAATCCATCATAGACAAATTATCACTCATCTAAATCTCAAAAATACACACATATCAATACAAATTCAATCCACACAGACATAATATATAATTTAAGCTAATGAAAAATAATAAACTCCCCTTATAGAACCTTGAAGCTCTAGCTAGCTCCTGTACCAAAGAGTCAAGCAAAAATCAGCCACTCATCGCTTGAACAGCACCCACAGAATTTTCAGACCTCAGCAAAGCCATTTAAATTCAATGGAAATTGAATGAGAGTCTGAGCAAAATGAATCTCGCGGATTCTGTTCTGGTTTTTTCAGTCTCGACTCTGTCTCACTGGCGGTGGGAAGTCTGATCTGGTTGATGGTGATGAAGATGCAGTGCTCGCCGGCGACAATGAAGATGGACGTTGTCGCCGGCGAGGAAGAGAGGTGAAGGTGATGATAGATTCGATGATGATGATTCGATTCTCTTTTCTGTGCGGCGCCCCCTGTTATAATATCACTCTCAGCTTTTCTGCTCCCGTCCCAGCGTCACTCTCGGATCTTGTTTCTTTTCTTTGATTTTGGGCCCCCACTCCTTGCGGCCCACTTGCTTCTGTTTCCTTTTTTTTTTTCGTATTGGGCTTCACCTTTCACACTGGATCTGTTTCCTTTTTTTTTCCTTTTGTTGGGCTCCCAGACTACTCTTGGGTCTGCCTCTCTTGAAGATGAAGGCCTTGGTCAAAATGGGCTTTGACCAGGGACCTATCTGAAAAGTGTAGAAGCTTCGAGTGAGGGATTAAAGAGCAATTGTTTGAAATATTTGTAGGGACAAAATATAAGTTCTAAAACTCCTCGGTCCTTATCTGTAATTCCCCCCATATTTTTCTACATGCACTTATAATTTCCAGAAATTTTAGGGACTATTTTTGTAAATTTTTCCCAAACCTTTGGTTATTAATTTTAACCCTCTAAAATCTCCAATTTCCTTCCATCACCAACAATGCAAAAATTAAGCATAAGTAGCATTACAAGTCCAAGAAATAATTGTACAAAATAATTAACAATTTCGACTATTTTGCCCCTAATTGCCCTTAATTCAAAACAATTGTCCCTAACTAAAATTAATGCTTAATAATGCAATAATGTCCCAGAAAATACATTAAAATCCCAACTTAATCATGGAAAATTCATATAAAAATATGGTTCAATCATTAAGGAAGCTAAATAAGTTATTTAATCATATCATATGTTATATATCCTTAGATTATGCATTAATTTATTGGTTAAACTAATTATTTTGAAGAAAAAAAATATAAATACTCTAAAGTAATTTAATCAGCTTCCTTAATTTCTCCAAAAAAATCAACTTTATCTTATAATTAGGACCGAAGGGACAATTGTACAAAATAATTAACAATTTTGACTATTTTTCCCCTAATTACCATTAATTCAAAACAATTGTCCCTAACTAAAATTAATGCTTAATAATGCAATAATGTCCCAGAAAATACATTAAAATCCCAACTTAATCATGGAAAATTCATATAAAAATATGGTTCAATCATTAAGGAAGCTAAATAAGTTATTTAATCATATCATATGTTATATATCCTTAGATTATGCATTAATTTATTGGTTAAACTAATTATTTTGAAGAAAAAAAATATAAATACTCTAAAATAATTTAATTAGCTTCCTTAATTTCTCCAAAAAAGTCAACTTTATCTTATAATTAGGAACGAAGGGAGTACATTTTTTCAGATATAAAAATATATAATAAACATAAGTGAAAGTATAAGTTTTCATTCATATATAAGAAAAGTGAAAGCTAAAGTATGCTTTTGATAAAAAGTGCTTTAACGTGTTGATGAAGTACTTTAATTGACTTCATGTTGTTTTCATATTGTTCAACAATATGAACGGGTTACCAACATCAATTATTATAATTTTTTTTTCACAATTTAGATTTGATATTTTTCCAGTTTAGGGGACTAAAGTCTTAACAACCATAATCTAGGGGACTCAAATGTCATTCTCTCACTTTAATTTTCCTATCAATCAGTAGATGCTTTGTTTTGAAATATATTTGCATATTCTGATCTAATGGTTGTTTGTGCTTTATTCTTGGACTAGAAGATGTGCAAGAGGAATTAATATAATTCTCAATATGTAAGATGAATATGACTTTTTAATTAAATAGTGAGTCATAGGATCCTTTGCTACAATTGCCCAAATTGCAAGTGTTTAAAAGAATGAGAAGAAAAGGACATATAGAGAAATTGAACATTATTGAGTCGGGGATGAATATAATGTAACTAATATTATAAAAGAAATTGAAGAAAAATATTTTAAAGCAAGAGTGTTGTGGATATATTGGATGTTGGAAATAAGCATGCTGCAGCCTGCAGATATTTGTGCTGAACATTACGGATCTACTTGGTCTGATGAGATGTCTTTAGACTTTTTAGCTCAGATTTTTTAAGAAAATTCTGGAGAAGCATTTTTCTAAAATTATTTTGTAGAGAAACTTCTTTTCTCCATCCAGCTTGTACTTTAACTTAATTTAATTTTTCTCCTTTATAAGAGAATTGTTTTGACAAAAATCACAGTTTTCTTGTTGAAAATCAAAGTACTAAAATTTGTTAGATTATGCAATACTTTGTCCAAATTGATTGAATCATATTTTTATAGACTTTTTAATCATTAATTTGGGGGATTTAATGTATTTTTTAAGCCATTATTGTATAATTAAGCATTAATTTAAGTTAGGTACATTTATATCGAATTAAATCTAATTAGGGGTAAAATAGTCATAATTTATTAATTATTCATGCAAATGATTTATTGGATTTTTTATGTCACCTTGTGCTTAATCTTGTATTGTAGGTGTTTTATAAGAAAATTGGAAAATATGGAAAATGTCAATTTGGTCAGAATTAATATATTTGAAGACTTGGGAATATTACAGAAAATCCCCAATATTTAATGGGAGATTTTTCCCCAGCCTCCCCTCAATTGTGAGTAATGAAGTTATTTGAAAAATTGATGGCAATTCGTAATGAAAGACAAAATGACGAGGAAGATGCGTGGTCTTTAATTAATTTCTTCGTCATCACTTTGAGATTATCACTGCTTTGTTTCAATCAAGTACTACATTAGGCTTTTGATGAGTAACTTCAAAATAACTTTAATTTGAAGCTTGTGGGCTGGGGATAATTTGTTCCTTTATGAAGATATCCCAATACTTCATACGAAGATTATTCAATTTATTATTATATTCTTTTCAAGTACTCCCTCCACCTCCTGTCATTAATATAAGGTAGATTTGAGAAATTGATATTAGTCTTAAATATAAAATATATTTTTTATATTTGTTAAATTTTTTCTAGTTTTTCTCTATTAAGGCTTCCTTCATAATAACTAAGGAGGAGAGGTGAATTAAGGAAAATAATTTGGGTGTATATGTTATATTAATTAATTTTTTTAATATAATCAAATTATATAAATATATCTTATATCAAGGATACGAAGAAGTTATGAATAATGATAGGAAGCACAAGCCATTGGTAAAGTCTGGCTCTTGACTTCTTGGAAGCTGGAGAAGACTTGCAATCTTAATTATGGATACTGTTTAAGGGCTTCGAAAAATTCCTAAATTATCTGGTATTTTATATTTTCTTGAATGATGACGAGATTCTTACGTTTTAGATTCGGATTGCATAATAAAATTGTTGGACTTTAGGTTTAAGTCCGTTCTTGATGGGCCGGACTATTTGATTAAGGACATAAGTTGTCTGATCAAATAATAAATCAATTAGCATAGATTGTTGCTTGGTGAATAAGTTGTCAATTAATCGTGGGATTATGATTGAGAAACAAATCGCCATGATTGAGAAATCGATTGAGAATCAATCAAATTAAATTACCAACTTGGAGAGCAAGAAAAGGGTACACACACTACCTAATTAGTGGTCACTCTGATCACTATAAATAGGGTGTGCCTCTAGCATTGCAAATCACCCCTGCCATTGGGCTTTCTGGCAATCCCCTCTTATCTACCATCTTGCTTGTTCTGGTGCACTGCTGTGCAAACCATGATTAGGCTCTTGTAGTCTAATCCTTATATGGGCTACCAAATCCGGATCCGACTTTATCGGTACGCGCTTCTACACTATCCTTAATGTTTATTATTCCTTCAAAAATTAAATACAAACTTCTGCAACTACTCCACCATTTTTTTTTCTGCCAAATACTCGTATATAAATTGTTCTCTCATGATTTGAATTTTTTAGAGTATAGTTATGTATTAAAAAAAAGAGATTAATATAAAAGAAATATGCATGGAAAATTTTTTCTATCTCACGTGTGTGTATGAATCACGCAAGAAGACATGGCGCATTTTGGTCGGTCGATTGATTGGTTGAACAGTAAAGATTTTCTCAACTTCATCAAGCTTCTTCTGGGGATCAGATAACTTTAGCAAACTTGCACGAATGCAGCGAAGTTAATGATTTTCCAAATTCAGGGGATCAGCTTCTTGATCAATTTCTTTTTTTTTTTTTTTATACTTAGAGAAACTAAAAGCTATCGCTAGGTGCTATTGGACCCATGGAAATTAGACAGCATATTTGGACCTAATAATAAGGTCAATCCTGGACAATCATTGAAAGCCCTCTTCGCCGGTAGGTCCGCCATTGTGTTTCTCTCCCGTGCCATATACTAATTCCGGTCTTAATTATAAGATAAAATTAATTTTTTTAAGAGAGATTAAGAAAGATAAATAAGTTACTCAATCGTATCATATATTATGTATTTTTAGATTATATATCAGTTTATTCATCAAACTAATTAGTTTGGAGAAAAAAATAAATATATAAATACTCTAAAGTAATTTAATTAACTTCCTTAATCCCTCTAAAAAAAAGTCAACTTTATTTTATAATTAGGACCGGAGAGAGTATTGTAAATTAACCTTCCAGCTACAGTTCAACATACTTTTTATCCCCATAATCAGCAACCTATCCTCATGGAAATGAGAAGCATCGTCCTGAAGCAGGCTTAAAGCCTATTGCGACTTACTGCTTAGTCAGACATTCCGATGGCCACAGTCCCAAGCTCGTTTCAAACCCATTAGACAGCCCCATATTTTTACTCTTAAGTAACCGCCGGTTTCTAGATGAAATAAAAAACCCTCTATAACCATTCCTTGGGCATCCTTAATAACACCGCCACAAGGATTTTGGTCCTTTTAATTTCATTTTTTTCATTATTTGTTTCTTTTTATTTTTCAGTTAAGGTTTCATAGACACAAATTATGAAATACAAATAGTATATCCACTACGAAAAAAAAGGTATTTTGTAGCGGTGAAGTTGTAGCGGTTAGACTAAACCGCTACAAATTATCGTATTTGTAGCGGTTTTTACTTAAACCATTACAAATTTGTAGCGGCAAGCTTTTTTTGTAGCGGTTCTTTACAAAACACCGCTACAAATTTGGCGCGAAATTCCCGCCAAAACTTGTAGCGGTGATTTTGTCGCGGTTAATGCACAGAAACCGCTACAATATTCCCGCCACTTGGCGCGCCAACAGTGTAGCGGTTATTTGTAGCGGTTACAGCAAGAGAACCGCTATAAAATACCAAAGGTCAGCATTTTATAGTGGTTATACCCCTATAACCGCCACAGAATTTCAAGAGTCTCGAAATTTGTAGCGGTTCTGGGCAATAACCGCTACAGAATTTCAAACGTTGTCATAATTTGTAGCGGTTATTGTTAAACCGCTACAAATTTAATTATTTGTAGTGGTTAGAGTAGCGGTTATTTGAATAACCGCTACGAAAATCTGGCCTATTTAAGGCCTCCGCCTCCCTCATTCATCCTTTTTGCTCATTTTGATTCCTGTAGCTTCTCTGAGTGATTTCGCTAAGATTTGAGCGTTCAGACGTCTGTGCAGGAGTTTTTACTACAGTATTTCTCAGTATTTGCACTTGAGGTACGTATATAACACGTATTTTATTTATATTTGTATTTTTATTAGATTTTTGCATAATAATGTGACTAATTTATTTTTGTTTTGATTTGTACAGTTGATATGGCTTTAAGAGAGGATAAAGGGAAGGCCCCTGAGGTCCCCAGACTGATTTTACGGGGTGGCAGCAGCCGGGCAGGGGGCAGGGGGAGGGGGCAGCGCGGAGACAGGGCGACCGCGGCATCTCAGCCCATCCCCCCACAGGAGTCGGCCCCACCACAGGCACCGCAGACGATCCCACAGGAGACGACCGCACCAGAGGTGCCTGAGGTTGGGGGGCCAAATATTAGCGTTGAGGACTTCCTCAACGAGGAGGAGTTCGAGATCCCGATGGGGTTCAGGGAGATGGAGCAGTTCCTCGATGAGGAGGACGCTCGGGACCAGAACAACCCACGAGGGTCGTCTTCGCAATCCACTGGGTTTGAGGTGCAGGTCGAAGGTAAATTAATTTTTTAATTTAGTAAATTATTTATTTAAATTAGAAATGTTAACTTTGAATTACAATTTATCTAATGTGCAGTAAACTGTGCAGACGAGCAGGGGAACGTTTCGACGAGGAGGTTAGACATGACCGGTGTGAACAGGTTGGACCGGAGCCTGCGAGTTATAGTGCCGTGGAATGAAGGCACTGACCAGCCCATCCACAATGGGGGTCACCTGCTCAACCGCTTTCTGAACGACCTGGGCGCGAACTGGATGCGGTTCCCCCTTCACTTTAGGACATGGAGGCACGTTCTGAAGGGGTCGAAGGACCTGGCTTGGGAGGAGGTGGTTCAGGTAATTAAAATTATTTAATTAATATTTTTTGTAATTAATTATATTTAATTTATATTTTATTTATTATGTTTTTTGTAATTATTAATATTTAAATAATCTTTTTTCAGCTGCGGTTTGCCGTCCGGGCCAACCGGAAGAGGTACGCCCTCATGAAGATGGGTGACGCCTGGAGGAATAGGAGGAACCGTCTCTTCCACAAGGTGGATCAGGACAGGACGATGCCTTTGGAGCAGTTGATCGAGAGCGTCCCGGACAGCGTGCCGCCGAACGACTGGGCGAGTTTTGTCCAGTTCAGGAGGAGCCATGAGGCGCAGGTAATGTATTTATTAGATTTTTTATATATAATTTTGTAATTGTTAAATATTAAATTATAATTTCAATTTTTTTTATTGTGGAATTGCTTGACCTGTGGAATATCGGCTTGGAGACATACGACGCTTACAACAAGACTTTGTTCAACATGCGTGCAGCCTTGATGTGGACGATTAGTGACTTTTCTGGCCTTGGCACATTATCTGGTTGGAATGTGCATACTGGGTTGGCGTGTCCAGCTTGCAATTTTGACTCTGACGCATTGCGCCTTACCCACAGCCGAAAGTGGTGCTTTATGGGGCATCGGAGGTTTCTCGATGAAACGCATAAGTTCAGATTGCAACGAAATCGCTTCAATAGGAAACCAGAAAAAAGAGGACCACCTCAGACTTTGTCCGGTACAGATATCTTACAGCAGCTTGAGCATGTTGGCTTCGAGTTTGGAAAAAGCGATGATTCAGCACAAACTCGCCAAAAGACGCGCAGGACTTCGGCGCCTCAGCAGTGGAAGAAGATAAGTATTTTCTTCACGCTTCCATATTGGAGATCTAATTTACTTCGCCACAGTCTTGATGTAATGCACATTGAAAAAAATGTTTGCGACAATGTGCTGTATACGCTGCTTAACGAACCCGGCAAGACAAAAGATCACCTTCAAGCGAGGAAAGATTTACGCGACATGGGAGTTTGTGAAGACGCTTGGCCAGATGAGCATGACAGATTTCCACCGGCAAAGTTTACCCTCACAAAACCGAACAAGGAAGTGTTCCTCGCGACGTTGAAGAAATTAAAAGTTCCTGATGGGTATTCAAGCAATATTTCTCGATGTGTCGACTTGCAGGCTCGAAAGGTTGCTAGCCTGAAGAGTCATGACTCACATGTTCTTATGCAGCAGTTACTCCCTCTGGCTATAAAGAATACACTTCCTCCCGATGTTTCCATCGTTCTGGTGGAACTTTGTTCTTTCTTTCGGAAGTTGTGTTCTAAGGTTTTGATCGTTGATGAGCTCGATTAGCTGCAGTCGAAAATCATTCTTACGCTTTGTCATTTGGAGATGATCTTTCCTCCATCCTTTTTTACTGTGATGGTTCACCTCACAGTCCACCTCGTTCATGAAATAAAGCTCGCTGGACCAGTACAATATCGTTGGATGTATCCGATTGAGAGGTACTCATTTTAAATATATGCTTTAATTTATTCTCCGTATTTAATGTTTGCTAGTCGTCCTTTTCATCATTTTATATCAATTTTCTCTTCTGTACTTCGTAGGTTCCTTGGGAAATTAAAATCTTACGTGAGGAATAAGGCGTGGCCAGAAGGTTCTATAGCTGAAGGCTATATAGGGGATGAGGTGCTATATTTTTGCTCAAGGTACTTTGATGATCTTGAGACGGCTTTCAACTGCCCGCCTCATGTTGACGATTGTCCTGAACCTGCGCCGACATCAGGAGAATTTATCCCTCGTGTTGGTAAACCAGTTGGAGCAACTGAGAACTTCAAATTAACGGCAATTGAGAAGTTGCAAGCACATAGACATGTCTTGATTAATTGCACTCAAGTTGAACCTTTCATACGGTAAGAATTGTACACTCACATGTTATTCGATCTATATCTTTCGTAACATTTTTCACTTTCATTTTACTAACGCCTTTCCATTATTAATTGCAGGGAATTCAGAAGTCATGTTAAGCGTCAACTCAGGATCCGTACACAGACATCTTCTGAAGTTGATAGGAGGGTCCACAGAGAATTCCCGAGCTGGTTTGCGCGCAGAATACTAAATGACCACAACCCACACTCACCAGATTTCAAAGCTCTCGCAATCGGCCCTCTTGATCATGCAAAACGGTTTACAGCATACAATGTCAATGGTTTTAAGTTTTGCACGGTTTCACGGGATCAAGGATTGCAAACACAGAATTCGGGTGTTTATGGCACATTTGGGACGAGGAGTTATGCGAGCAGCAGTGACACCAACATGCAGTTCGGAGGCGTCCCTTACTATGGCAAGCTTCTTGATGTGGTCGAACTTAATTATCAAGGCCGTTTCACTGTGACGCTGTTCAAGTGTTTGTGGGCAAATACCACTACTTCTCGGGGACTGACAACTGACGACTTAGGGATCACATCAGTCAATTTCTTACGGTCGATTCATACTGGTATTTCTCAAGATGATGAGCCGTATATTCTAGCTTCAGAGGCACATCAGGTTTATTATGTCGAGGATGAGAGGCACAGGGATTGGCACATGGTCGTTCATTTTAGAGTCGGGAATACGGGCCGGCCCTTCACGGGCTCGGGCCTAAACGGGCCGGCCCGTTTAGGCCCATTGGCTAAAAAGTACACTATTTTTTAGGCCCTCGGCCCTACAGGGCCGGCCCTTCACGGGCTCGGGCCTAAACGGGCTTAAACTCATTTTAATTCAAAAAAATTTCTTTTTCAAGTTTTACAATTTATTTATTATTTTGCTTTAAATTGAGATACATTATTTTTAAAACTCATAAATTTTTAGTTAAAATAATCATCTAATGTCCAAATTAGCCTATTTTTTAAAGTTTAAATTAATAAATCATTGTAGAAAATAAAATAAATCAAACCAATTAATAAATTTTTTCCTGTTATTAATACTTTATTGAGTACTTAGGTGTTTCTCATATTGATAATTTGATATAATGATGTTTTATTTATTAATTTATTTTAAAAAAATATTAAACGGGCCTAAAAGGGCCGGCCCTCAGGGCTTCAGGGCCAGCCCTACAGGGTTTGCGGCCCTCCAGGGCCGACCCTTTTAGGCCCGCTTCTCTTTTTAGCCTCTAAATCATAAGCCCGGCCCTTGAAGGGCTCGGGCCTAAACGGGCTGGCCCAACGGGCTCGGCCCGAATTCCCGGCTCTAGTTCATTTAAAGCCAAGAGACCTTTACGACATGGGTAAAGGCGATAACATCGCCTACGAGGGTGAGCCATTTCAGCCAGCTGATTTTGAAAACTACTTCCCTGAAGGCGATGACAATTTACCTCTACTGTGGTGAGTTTTTTTAAGTCCACGTCATTTGAATTAAATTTTTTAAATTTAATAATACATCCATAACAATAATTTTTCTACAAAATTTCTGTAGGGATGGCGACGATGAGTGATCAAATTCAAATTATGCTTTTGTCTTTACAAAAAATGCAAAAATTTTTTTAAAATAAAATGTAAAAAAAAAACTTTTAAAAAAAATAAAATAATATTTGTAGCGGTTATTGAACCGCTACAAATATAAAATTAACCACTACTAAATGAATAGTACGTGGATCACTATAAAATGGATACATTAACCGCTACAAATAGTACGTGGATCACTATAAATATTAAACCGCTACAAAAATACAAATAACCGCTACTAACTAATAACCGCTACATTAACCGCTACAAATAGTACGTGGATCCCTATAAATACCCTTACCACAACTCATTTCAAACACTCCACAATTTCTTTTCACCTTATCTTTCTTTCATTTTCTCTCATTTACAACTTCTTTCGTATGAGTAGAGGAGCTAAATAATACGATCAAATATGGTAACAAGATTTTTAATTTTTTTTACAATACTTCTTTCCTTTCTATAAAATTTATTCTAACAATTTTTTTTCTAGATATATCATAACTGTATCTCATTTTCATCTATTTTTCATACACAATTACATTATATTAGATAACATAATAATTCCTTATTACCTACCTATCCTTAATAATATTATTAATATAAATTTTATACTAATCCAATTCAATTACATTTTTTCTTTTAATTTATTAATAAGTTAAACTATTGAATAATAAGCTAATTAAAATAGATAAAATAATAACAAAATAAACTATTTAATTTAATATTAAAAAAACAGAAACAAATGATCGTATATTTTTTTAAAATTTTTTAAATATTTGTAGCGGTTATTAAACCGCTACTAAATAACGCGCCTTTTTAAAACTCAAATTAAAGTTTTTGGCGCTAATTTTGAATTTCATGAAATTAGTAGCGGGTTTCATAACCGCTACAAATTTCATGAAATTCAAAATTAGTAGTGGTTTGTTAACCGCTACAAAATAAAAAAATGTCATTTTTTTTCGCCAACAAAATTTCAATTTTTTTATATTAACAAACCGCTACAAAGTAAAAAAATGTCATTTTTTTCGCTCTCAAAATTTCAATTTTTTATATTTGTCTCTGAAAAAAATTTCGTCCATGAGGGTGTTGTAGCGGTTGGGTTGAACCGCTACAAAGGATGTAACGGTTATTTTTGATTGAGTAGCGGTTTGATATAACCGCTACAAAACTGCTTGCAACATACGATTTAGTAGCGGTTCTAGTAACCGCTACTAATGTTGTTTGTAGCGGTTAAAACTGCTACTAATACCCATTTTTAACTGCTACTAAATCACGTTTTTTTGTAGTGCGGGGAGGAGACAATTCTGCTCACCAATTCACATATCTTCTGCCCAACCAGATTCCACTACATTTGAAAGAAATGAGGGTGCAAACCATCAGGTCCCGGAGCCTTAAACGCTCCCATCTCAAAAGCAGCATTCTTTATCTCGATTGGGGAAACCTGCTTCTGTAGAAGTTCTAACTGTCGAGTTTCCAATATAGGAAAATTTGCCCTGTAGGGCGAAAAAGATGTTGACGAATCCTCTACTGTAAATAACTTCTTGAAGTAATCCAGAGCCATACCTCTCAATCGCCCCTCATCTGAAACCCAGTTACCTTCGTCATCTTGAAGAGCTTCAATTCTACTCCTCTTCCTCCTAGCTATGACACTAGCATGGAAATACTTTGAGTTCCTATCGACACCACTGAGCCACTTGCATCTTGATTTTTGAAACCATATCATTTCCTCCTGTAGTGCAATTTTCTGATATGTATCCCAAAGTTGTTTTTCTAGCTTGTGGAGACCATTTTGACAACCTCTGCTACTTCTTGCACGGTCATTCCCTTCCAATCTTCTGATGATTTCTCGCTTTTTTTTCGCCACATTCCCCACTACTCTATCATTCAACTCTGATGCTACCTTTATGAATTCTTTTAGACCTTGTAGCCAGCTAGTCCCCTGCCATGCTTATTTCACCACTTCGTTGAAACCTTCTTCAACATTCCATGCAGCCTGATACAGAAATCTATTCCTCCCTCTACTACTACGCAGTGAGACTGTGTCCCCCGTAACAACAACTACGCGATGATCTGATTTGAACCTGAGATTATGGTAAGCTTTGGCTTGGGGATTTTTGATATCCCAGTCAAAGTTACAGAACGCCCAGTCCAGCCTCTCCTTCACCCCGGTTTTCTCCCAAGTGAATCTGTCCCCAACTACAAGAATTTCAATCAGGTTACATCCATGAATACAATTTTGAAAATCCTGCATAGAATTATAAATAGGGACCGCCCCCCTTCTTTATGCCGGGGGCTAAGAATGGCGTTGAAGTCTCCCAAGATCAACCATGGAATGGCCATTGACTGGTTGATTGAGCACAAAGCCGACCATAACTCTCTTTTCTTCAATACAATAGTGTCACCATAAACAAAAGTTACAAGCATTGGTTCCTAGCCATTTATATCTGAAATTCTACAATGCAACAGCTGGGTGTTTGAAGTTACATACTCTAGATGACATTCCCAATTATTCCATAAAACCCAGATGCCCCCTGCATATCCCGTAGCCTCGATTCGCAACCAATCAAAAAAACCCAGATTCCTCACTACCTTCTCAGCTCTACTGCCACTGACCCTTGGTTCTACTAACCCCATTATATTAATACCATATTTTTTAACCACATCCTTAAACACCCGAGGAAAAACACAGCTTCCCGCCCAGCGACAATTCCAAGCAGAGACAATCATTTAGACAATGTGGAATGAATATAAAGACAGCGAGGGGATTACTTATCTGGTGGTTTTGCTCCCATCATGACCACTACCTCTAATTGGGATATTGCATCTCTGTTCCATGTTCATGTTGGCCTTTGACACCGTCGGCACCCTCAAAAGGAACCATCGCCAAAGATGCATCTGATGTGGAGTTGTTATGTTTATGTTTCTCCAGTTCCTGAGCATTTTCAGACTTGCGCTGGTTATCTTTCTCGCGATTCTGGTCTTTGTTTGCAATAATGTCCACTCCATTAGTTCATTGCAGCTGCCCACTAATATCCAAGCTCCCTCTAATTAGTTTATGAGTTCTTTGGCCCACTATCTTACTTGTCCGATTTTCATTCTTTTATCCCAGGCCCATATTTGTTTTTAAGCCCATACCCAACTTCATGGTCCCACTTGAGTCTCCCTTTCTCATGTTAATACCGTTTCCCTTCTTTGAAATCGCGGTCCACTTTTTTGCCACCACGTGATCTCCTTTCTTCGGTATTGCAGTGGTTCCTCTGACCATCGGCTTGTCAGTCTCGGCACTTCGCCCCCTATTCATTCAATTTGTTTACACCAACAAGACAAGTTAATTATTAGAACAAAATAACTTATTCAATTTATCACATAATTCAATTGTATGCATACTCGAAGATAATCTGCAAAGAAAATGATTCACTATACTACCATGGTACTACCTTGGTCTCTATCATCATCTATTGATTTGAGATTGATGATCGACAAACTTAGATTCCAATATCTATTATGGGGGATTGCGGACGGTTCTATTTGAAGATATATAAATAGTATGATGAGATTCTATTTGCACTTGTACCACACTGTGTATACCTGACTAGAACTCATATGTAGTAGATGATAGTGTAGAATGATGGTTTTGTTATTGGCATAAACATCTGCTCTCCGCGCAACACTCGGGGAAGTTCATGCTAGTTTAAAGATATAAAAAATAGTATGACGAGATTCTAATATAGAGATATATGAAACAATAATGCGAACAATGAATGCAAGTCAATTAATTGGCCATAACGACGATAGCAAGTCAAAAAGTTCATTAGAAAAATAATAAAACAGCGTGTATAAGTGAATACACACATATTATTAAAAAAAAAAAAAAAGTGAACACACACACACACAAACATCTTCTTAGCTCTAAACTTCCATAGTAAATTTCTTTCATTGTGGTGGACGGGGCCGTTGAGAGTGACAATACTGTGCAACACGTGTGGGAACTATTTGCTAAACGGCAACTGTTGGTTATTCTCTTTGAAAATATATATTTAAACTTGACAAAGCCCTTCAGTTTTCAAAATAATTTGTGGCTATTTTAAAAGAAAAATTTACTCCTAACCTAGCCTTCCCCCTCTGGGAAGGGAGACTCACATGCCCACACACACCGCATACCCACTATGGGGTTACATCTGACAACCTCCCATGTTAGGGGGTGCATGCCACCTCTTGAGTCAAAAGCTCTCGGTGATAGTATTATATAGCTATGTCACATGAAGGTTTGTCACATAGGATTCAAAATGTTTCTAGAACATTGATTATTCTCTTTGAAAATTACACATAACAGACACTACTATACACAAGAATGCATCGCATCATCACCAAATAAAAAAAACACAAAAGAGTACAATTCGTAATACATATATAGTGAATGAATCAGTTTCAACAAGAAATTATATAAATTTGAATTTGACAAAGCGTTAACAAAATAATTTTTGGATAGGTGGTATTATATAACTATACATCACTTAAGTTTGTCACATAATTAAGATCCAAAATGTTTCAAGTTAGAGTTATATATATATATATATATATATAATAGCCACTATACCCAAGAATGCATTTCATCACCAAATAAAAGAAGCAAAAGAAGAATAGTTCTCATACCTCATCAACCATCAAAATGTCATGCAAGTGAATTATCACCATACATTGCATCAAGTTCTGAGAAAACTTGCCAAGCAAGTGAAGGTGAGAGCCATGGATACCACCATGGGGATGACCTAAATGACGACGCCGAAGCTTCTGATTCTCTCCAAACACAGTAATAAGAGGAACACAAAAACCATTGAACTTAATCACCCTAAGTTCAGGAACGATCACATCAACTGCCAAAGGTTCCTCAAACGTTTGATATTCATACAACAACAACATCTTAAGATGTTCACCAAAGTTACATCACGGCATATTCAATGAAATGACATACATGCAAGGCATCATACACAGAATAAGAGAAAGAGTTACTACCTTGTTCTTTCCACTCGTGCTCTGGCACCGATTTATCACGTGTAGGGTAAATGTCAAATCCTATAATTAGAATTACGGGCGACAGGTTATTACTTAATCCAATTCTTCTTTAATTCAAACACTCAAGTTGGTTATCATTAGTCAACTAAGGAGCTAAAGTGGTCAATTAACCTAAGAGGCCGATTTCTAACATCAAAGTTCCATAATATTACATTATGTCATAAAATCTTCAATTTTTGCATAGGTGACCATTCTGCCAGATTTTTTCAACAACTTTGAAAAATCATAACTAACTCTATAAAAATTGAAATGGAGTGATTTTAAAGGCTATGCGACCCTTATTTAGTCTAGTTTTAAGGAAAAATATCATCCACAGCCAGCTGGATACACAACATTCCCAGAATTTTCATATGTTGCACACTGTCAGAATTCAACCCAGATTTCATGACCTAACTTCAAAATTTCATAACTCCTAGCTCACAAATCGAAATGACATGAAATATTTGTCCATTTTGAAGCTTGACCTGTGAACTTTAAGACTGGAAAGTTTTAGAATTTTTAGAGATCATTTGAGTATCCAAAAACACCATACCAATAAGATACCTCGTTGGAATTCTGTTTAGGCAAAAATCCAGTTTTGCATTTTAAGTTTCAATGACCCAAAATTCACAACCCGGGGCTATTCCTACATAATTTTTCATGTAGAACACAATGTTAATATCAAAATGAACAAATTACCACTCATTCTCCATGTCCTGTTTTGGCAGAAAATCCAAAATAAATCCCAACAATTACCAACTTTCAATTTCAGCATCAAACTTATGTCAAATGGTTTCCAATTATCCTAAACCACCAATAACATAACCAAAACATCATGAATTACCCAAACCCTTGTTTGACCAAAATCAGGGCAGATTTAACATGCCAAAATACTCATTCAACCAACACAACCAATAGCTCAAATTGATGCTAATACTCACTTAGTGCTCTTCCTTAAGTTCTTTCTTTGATTCTTCAGCTTTTGTTCTTGCAAGGTGGCTGAAAATTCCTCTTCTTCAAAAACAAAAACTATAGAAATGAAGTTCTCATCAAGAGGAACAAAATTTGTGAAGGACACTTGAGCCATAGATGAGGTTAAGAAGGTGAAAATCAAGGAAGAAAGTCTCACTTTCAATGGCCTCTTCTTGCCTCTCATGTTGTAGCTGTTGAACTGACTTAAAGATGGAGAGAGAGGGTGATAAATGATCAGATTTTTCCTTTCCCTTATCACTTAAAGTCCAGCCGAAATATGGGACTTGAAAGGAAAAATGATCTATCAAAATTATCACACTTCCACCTCCTCAAAATTATATATTTTAATAGCTTTAACATGTGCCAAATAAATTGATATCATCATCTTTTCTCTTTCCATATACTTGGTCGAAAATTGCTTCATGTTTTAACTAAAAAAAGGACTTTGAATTATCATATCTTCCTCCTCCACATATTTTATTTGGAGTTGCAATATTTGATCATAAGACTTTTTCCATCACATTTTCTCTTCCTTCATCTTAACTTGACCGAAACTACACCTTAAAGAGGCTATATATATTTGATTCAATTTCCTCTTCCTTTTCCTTTATGTTAGCCGAAATTATTGACTAAGAGGAAGAATTGTTTACTTAATGTTCTTCTTTTCTCTTTTGTGACTTGGACGTCCCAACATAAATAAAGAGAAGTGAATGAATTTGACCAAGTCTTGACTTTTTGCATGTGTGTGGCATGTTGACTAGACCTCCTCTCCTTCTCTTGATTTTGGACGTTAATAAGAAGCCTTGGATGAATTAAATGGCTTCTTGATTAAGCCATTTTCACCTTTTTAAAATAATATATTATTAATTACAATTTATCACATATACTTTGACTTTTCAACTCTTCATTTACTTGACTATAAATGTTCTAACCTTTTGAGTACATTTTGGGGCATTACACCAATTAATTTGGTGAGATGAATTGGCCGAAAGAAATATTTTGATAAGATTATATTTATCCTGATTTTTTATCCACTAATTGATCGGGTATGTATGTATGTATTACTAATCCATTGTGATATTAATATATAATTATAAAGTTTCCGTTTTTTTTATAAATTCTAAATGATCGCACTTACTATTGACGTCTTTTTTTTTTTTTTTCTTGGTCAATACATTACATGTATTTGTCTTTGTTATTCTACAGACACAAGTTCATACGATTTACTCATGTACTAGTTTTTTTTGGAGGGGCGGGGTTTATGGTGCATTGTTGTCAAACTCGTGAGTTGACTCTTTGAGTCTATCCTTTTTACATTTCTAGCTTACAGAATCGAGTCGAGTCACTAGTAAACTCGGTCAAACTCATGAGTTTATATACTGAGATTACCATTTTTACGTTTCTAGCTTATAAAACTATATTAACTCACCCTTAAACTTGTATTAACTTCTTCGATTTGATCATACTTAGCAGTTTTATATATAAATTTTATAGAAATTTCTTTGATAAATATGATAAATTATGAATATTGAGGGATTTAATTTCAATTATTTGGATTTAAATTTATTTAAATCAAATTGTTATCATTTTTAATATTTTAATTATTTAATTATATACTATTAATACTAATTTAATTTTGAAAATAAACTCTTACGAGTTTACGATACAAGTTTACATTACTATCACAAGTTTGCTTAAGCTCACATGTTGGACAACCTTGCTATGATGAATACAACTGCATTTATATCATTAATTGCTTTTAATCGATCATACTTGGTTTGCATTTCATTAATTATCGTTCAAGGTACTAGCCTTTAAATTTAATCATGTGAGTATCAGTTAATTCTGATTTTTTTTTTTTAAAAAATGTACAAATTAAAGTCTGATTTTTGTTTGAGAGGGACATGTCCGCTCTTTTTGTGGAAAGTTAAATTAATCAGTATGTTTAATATATAGGTATATATACGTCAAGAGGGATTTTTTTTTTTTTTTTTTGTTGAGATGAATGCGAATTAATTAATTTGCTTGTTTTCATTCATTATATATGAATCATTCCTATTATTCATTCTTTTCGAAAACTCTCAAATATATTTAAGCAAAGTTATTAAGTGTTGCATGGAAATACTATATTGAGAAGGATAAAATCAAAAGTATTAATGCGGCCACCTGAGGCTAAATTAGATTATCAGCATAAGATGAAATGTACGTAGATTGAGATTCAAAGTAACTATAATTCAGACTTAATGAACAAAGTTAAGAAAGAAAGGTCGTGACTGTATATATAATATTGTTACTTTAGTGAAACCTTGAATTTAGAATAATCTTGATAAAATTCGCATGAACGGATTAATTTAGAGTTTCTTCTGTGGCCATGTATACCTAAGATCGCCAGATAGAAAATTTGTATAATATCCTCAAATTATTTCATCGAGAAAAAAGATGAATATTCAAAAGAAGTCAGGATTATGATTATTTGTGGCTAGCTAGCTAGTTCCTTTGTCCTAATATTTTTTAGCTTTAATTATGGATAAATATACATATACTCCTCATGTCCTTAATATGAGACATATTTGGGGAGTTAATCTTGGTCATAAATATAAGACATACTTTTTACATTTGTCAATCTTTTCCTAATTTATACACATTGATGCTTTCTCAACAATAATTAAGGAGGAGAGAAATGAGAGAATTAAAGAATATGATTAGGGTGTTTTAGAAAATATAGTGTCATAATAACTAACTTAACCAACTTTCTTAATCTAATCAGATTAGGTAAATATGTCTTATATTAAAGACCGGAGAGAGTATTAATTTTTTTGTATTGTGAGTGTGTGTCTCGACTATTGTTGTCAAACTTGCGAATTGGCTCTCCGAGTTTACTCTTTTTACATTTCTAGCTTACAAAATCATGTTAAGTCACTCATAAACTCATATTTCTAGCTTATAAAACCGTGTTAACTCGTTATCAAACTCATGTTAACTTTTTTTATTTGATCATGCTCAGTAGCTTTTTATATGAATTTTAAGAAAATTTCTTTGTTAAATATGATAAATTAGGAATGTTGATGAATTTAATTCCAATATTTAGATTTAAAATATATTTAAATTAAATTTTTGTCACTTTCTATACTTTAATTATTTAATTATACATTATTAACATATATATATTTAATAATAAAAATAAACTTTTACGAGTTTACGATTTGAGTTCATGACACGAGTCTACGTTGTTGTCATGAGTTTGACAACCTTGGTCTAGAGTTCTAATTAAGATACACGAATAGAAGGGCAAGACTCATCTACCGCACTCTCTAATTAATGCTCTCTAATACTTTTTAAATGACCCAACTTTTTTAAATGTATTAGTTCTCATTCGTTTAGAGGTATTGTGGATGAAGCTAAGTTACTCTTCTATATATAGAGGATTTTTTTTTTTTAATATGAAACTCCTTGGTAGAGATTTGCAGGTGATAGTTACACATAGGCCAAGAGAACATATACCGCTTGCTGATCAATTAGCTAAATTTACTTACATGATGGTAGAGAACTACTGCATCTTTGACCAACCAGCACCTTTTGATCAAATAACAGATGTAGACTACCGATGAAAGATTCTGGAATACTCTAGTTGTATACATGTATTAGCTTGTTTGAGTTATGAGTTCCATTATTAGTAAGAAAATGGTACAATCTTGAAATTTTAACGGGTTTTGAAAAGAATAAAAAAGCACAACTTGGGGGTATTTTTATTTGAAAAATCCTAAAATTTAAAAAATATATCATTTTTTTAACAGCAAGATATCGAAATGTCAATCATTTTCTATAGAATCTAATTATAATCTAAAAAGTGAGACATTAGAGGCCTTTGTTGCCCCGAATACATAACACAACAAACACACATTCTTAAATTGAAAACACAATTGCGAGAACTATCTTCATATGATCAGTACATACACTACTTTTACAGATTACATATATATACACACCTCACTAGTTTATCACCAATTTAATTAACCAGGAAAATTAAATTGGATATGGCAACCACATAAGCCTAAATTGAATTACAATTCCTTTGTTATTGGTTTCAACAAGAGAAACTGCACCATTTTCTGCCATTTCAACAGGAATGCCTGTGAGTTCATGAGCTTCAAAAACATGAGTGCTTTTGTAAAGTTGACCCCTCACGTCTGCTATATAATGCTTCCAACACTTTGGTTTCTCAGGTTCAGCACAGCATGTTGGGTTGTTTTCCCTATTCATTAGCTCATTCACAAGGTACTGTTTGCAATAATATTATTGGACATGACCAACACATATTAATCAATATATATAATCAGCCAAAATTATTCATTGCCAGAAAATTATCCAACCTGCATACTTATTAATTATATGTTCATAACGATGAATGCACATGATGATACAGTAATTCAGAGAATGATAAAAAGAAAATAGGCAATGAACATAAAAATTGGAGGTGGGTTTTCTTATAGACACGACTATAATTTCATGAGTCACACTCTCTGTGTTTGTATGGTATTCAATTTCAAATTCAAAAGAGAGTGAAATGAAAAGATTAATGATTTTGTGAAATATTCCTTGTATCTCTGTATAGATGACAAAAACATGTATATATTCAAATAAAAAATCAAAAACAAAAACATATATGTAAAGCAAAAGTGCACATTCGCTCCTTTAATTTTATAAATTGATTTTTCAGTCTTTCAACCTTAAAATCAGTTGTTTCATTAACAAAAAATATTGATACTAAAATTTAAATGTTGAAAAAAAAAACACTCTCAAATGTTGATGTAATAAGTTTAATGTTTTAAAATAACAATAATTGGCACAAAAAATAATCATTTGAGACTAACAAAATGGGGCACATAGTATAGGACACTGTAATATATAAGACTACCTTCCAAGGGATGACATGTACTATAACGCTAGGTAGGAGATTAACTGTTATGTGTGTAATAACAAGACAAGAAGCTGCATGATATTAAAACTTTTCAAGATGGGGTATGAAGTAATTAACATTTAGACGGAGTCATGTTATGTGCCTTTCTTGAATGGCACAAGACATTCGAAATATCATGCAACAGAAATATAGATGATGTTGGAGTTGGAGGGAGAGAAGCAATATAATATATATACTAGACAAGAGGGATTTTACACTAAACAATTTTATACTATATTTACTGCTGGGAGATTATGTTACAATCAATTCAATTTCTTTGTCCTTGATATTATATTCCACTCCCACCTTCAACACTATAATTACTTATAGCCCCATTTATACTAATTAATTTCTAAACCCTTCAAACTATCTTTTATTTAATTTGACTTACCAAGAAACCATAAGGCACACTTTCTGTATCAGTCACATTTTTCCGAATACATAATTCTCAGACACACACACACACACACACAAGATCAAAAAATTCACATATTTTCAAACCTAGAAATTTAAGACTCATTAAAAGAAGCTAGCTTAGCATGCAGGCTGGGAAGGGAGGCCGTGCAATAGCCAATGACTATGATGAAAAACAATAAGGGAACAACTTGTCATTGAAGGAAGAAGAGAATATTGTTGTGATCGTTCAATATATAAAGTAATATAATTAATTCAAGAATTAATGTTGGAGAAATTGAAACCCCCCATGCATCTGCAAAAAAGTATTCATGGGATGAAGTGTTTCATGGTCTGGGCTATATTTTTCTCATAACAATATGATCATGGATTTATATTGGATATGATCATAACAATATGCTCTTCTTCTTCAATGCTAAGCTATGTTCCCTTTAGTTTTTTTTATTACACAATTATCAGCAGTTTTCTTCTCACATCTGCATGGGGAAAATCACACCAAGGTCTCAAATCAAGAAAAATAATATCTGAAAAGTCATATAACTTGTCAATGATGCCACTTTCACTTGTTATTGAAAAGTTATGAGACTTTTCAGATATTATTTAGGACTTTAGTGCAAATTTTCCTTCTTTCTCTGGTGCTGTTACTCGACTCACGCACACGCTTCACAGGTTATCTAAACTTGGAGCTGCTATTACTATAATAGCCTTCCCTCTTCACACCTCACACCTTCAACTCTCACCTTAGTATAGTAGGAGAATCTGTTACTATTACTATATATGTTTTCTTTGAATTTCTCTTCACTATCTCAATCACTTAGCCCAGCCCAACTATTCACTTGCCTTACCAAAAAGCCATAGACACCCCCCCATTAGAATGATTAAGTTCCACATCAAATGATTGAAAGATGAATTAGAGATATATAATGTTAAATAAATTCCTATCAAATTGGCTTAAGCTATTTTAATATAAAGACAAACCTAATATATGTAATATACCTACTTAATTCAAAATTCAGCATGGTATCAAAGTCATTTGATCAGTGGTGGCAAGTCCTATCAAATTGGTGTAACCTATTTGTTTAGAAAGACAAACCCAATATATATACCTAATTAATTCAAAATTCAACACACACTCTCTCTTATCTCTCTCCCCATCTTCTTCTTAATTCCAAAAGAGTCAAGCTTAATGTTTAAAATGCGTGGGATTGAACTCATGACCTCTCATGAGTAGACGGAGTCAGGAGTTTGATGTCACTGGGGCGCACAGGGTCATTGTCATAAATCACACTTTTCTAGGTCAATCACATTTTGCTAAATTCATAAATTAATCCACTCACACATATCAATCTAAATGACAATGCATATAAAGGATAAAATGACAATGCATATATATATATGTGTGTGTGTGTTATTTTTCCTGAAGTTTTGGCATCGATCACTTACGCGTATGAAGCTGGCTCTGTGAGGTGATTGTAGGGTTTCTTCGTTATTCATCAAGACCACCAGACGACTGGGATGACAGGTCCAAAACAAAGCATCGAGAAAAGAAGAGTAATTTGAAGCAGCTGGAATGCATTGAAGAACCACCATTGTCACATTTGTTGGATGATACACCACTGGGTGTTCTTTCAGCTCCTCGAGACTCAGCAGATTCTGTCCATTCAAAGTTGTTTAAAAGTAGTCAATACATATTAATTCCAGGAAAAAAAAAAATTAAATTCATGACACTGAAGTTCATTGAGCTACATATAGAATTTTCTAAGTACATGCGTTTAACTATCTCCAGTTCTTCAAAGACACACAAACAAACTCAGTATACAGGAATAATGGTTGGTCTTCTAGATAGAGAATGCAATAGCTAGTAACACTTAAGAGTCGTACTTGAAAAGCAATATTAGAACATAAAGAAGTCCCACGTTGATTAATTAAATAATAGATTAGGTATATAATGTATATAAAAAGAGAGTCCCATCATCATGTCTCAAATCTGGATTTTAGTATGGGCCTGTGGAGTTCCCTGTGGCCCGGGGCTAGCCTATGATACCTGTTGCATGCATACAAAAAAGAGAGAAACCTTTTATATAGATTAAACTATTTTGATAAAAAGACAACCCTTATGTATACCCTATATCTAAAAATTCTAACATGGAATCAAGAGCCATTCAATTATGGGCACAAAAAAACGCATGGAAAAAAAGCTTCATATCTTAGACTTGAGGCCTCTGAGACTCAAAAAGAATTCGCATACCTCAACAAAAATCCGATGCAGGTGAATTTCTAGCACCGGATGAATCACATTCTTTGAAAACTTTCCCATCCTGTACAGTTGAGAGCTATCAATTCCCCCTGAAGAATGACCTAAATGATGAAGCTCTACTTTTTCGCTTCGTCTCAACATCGTAATGGCCGGAAAAGAAAATCCGGTAAAATAAATCTTGCTCAGCCTCGGAGCATCAATCTCCACTAGTATAGTCTCCTCAAGCCTCTCAGATTCACACAAGAAGAAATTCTCAAGACAAAGACTTTTAATCTCTATATTATCATTCTCAATCATTGTTAATTGAACAGTCTCCAAAACTGGGAGACTTGAAATCAAAGCTTTAATCCACTTATATGCATTTGTCTCCCAGGTTAAACACTTTAAAGTCCTTATATTCCGAACCCCAAAAGCATACACTATATGAATCCCACATAGAATTAATGTATCAAGATTCAAAGCTTGATCTATATGCAATGTCATAACATTTACTTCGACAAAATCAAGCTTTGAGAAGAACATGAGACTTAGGTGGTCAACTGGATCAAACGTTTTAACGGTCAACTTCTCAAGAGAATTCCTAGAATGATTCACAAGGTCCTGGATTTGATCATCACGAGCAACCACATCCTCAAGAATTATCTCTTGAAGACACAGAAATTCATGAAGCCTGGATTCAGGGAATGAAATGTTAGTGGGGAATTTGCAGCCTATGAGCTGAAGTTTGACTAAAGATTTTGAAGTGAACACTGATTGAGGTAGAGTGTAGAAAATGTTGTAATTATCAATGTCTGGAGATTCAAAAACCCTAAGATCTATCTCCTTGACATAATTTTTCATAATTAAAGAAAGCCAGTCATGGAGATGAGATTCCAATTCCAAGTTGTTCAAACCCTCGTTTTCTGGCGGATTAATCGTCAAGAAAAAGCTCTCAATGATTGCGCTGCGAGATCTTAGGGTTTGCATAGAGTCCTCGATCGAAGCGACGAAGTCTTCGAGGGTGTCATTTTCGTCATGATCAAAGCTAAAGTTGAGCACTGGAAGCGAAGTCCAGAGATTTCGCCAGGTCTTTGATGTAGCTGAGAGTGATACCGCATCTTCTACGTGTAAGAAGAAGAATATTCTCTGCAGAATCTCCGCTGGTAACCGGAATATACCGTCCGAGCCGTTGAGCCTGTGAGCTTGTTTTCTCATGGAAGCCATGGTTAAGTCTGTTCAGTCTTGTTGGTACTATCACTGTGAGAGAACTAGCTGCTGATCAGACAGAGAGCTATAGAATTTTGGTAAAAGGCCTAGTCACGGAACACTGAAACCCACAAATATAAATATAAATATAAATAAATTGACTATTTTTTTGATTTTGCAGAATTTTTTACACTTGCAGCAACGATGAGAGAGACGCAATGTCCATTCGAATTATCTGGCCTGGGTTGTGTATGAATTATGATGACGACTTCCTTTTTTCTCAGGATAATCTGCCTTTACTTATTAATCTCATTAAACAGTATTTAATACAGGCTCTCGTATTCAATGTTTTCGGTTCATTAAATTCACCGAATAATTGGTGGGATGAATTGTAACTATATTCTCAGCTCCATCGATTTATAAGTAACTTTTAATTTATAAGTAACTTTCTCTTATTTGAAGCTGGTCCTCTTTACAAGCAATTTTTTTTGTGTCTTAAAATTTAATTTTTTTTTCTATCTCTATTAAATACATATTTTTGTAATAATTATTCTTCACTCACCACTAATTATCTTTTATTTAATCATTTGTTACACATTTTTTCTCATTTATAGTCATATTCTTTCATATTTGTTGCTCATTATCCCTTCTATGCTCATTTCATAAATAAAGCCATATTTAGAAGAAATATGACATTTTTGACACATTTATTGTTTTTAACTAATCTTAACTGTTAGTTCATTTTACATAATAAAAAAAAATTATTTATAAAAAGGGCCAGAAGGAGTATAACATATCATTCTGTTTTATCTCTCGAATTTTTATTTTTTTCCCTAAATTATCTATATTGAGTGCACATGTTGTAAGTGGTTTTTTCTTATTTGATCAAGGTCATATCTACGAGTCACTTGGGTCTTGAGAATAATCCTTTTTAAAGTAAAGGTAAGGATTTTCGTCTCTATCAATAAATGCACTCATGGTCTGTTTAAATTTATTCGTTTTCATCTGTATCTGTTTAGAGACATTATGGATGATGCTAATTTACTCCTCTACAGAGACTTTTTTTTTTTTGGAAAAAAAAAAACACATGAAACTCGTTTATAGAGGCTGGCATGTGATAGTTACACATAGTCCAAGAGAACATATATGATATACCTCTTGATGATCATTTAGCTAAATTTTTTATCAGAGGCTGATGAAAGATTCTGAAACACTAGTCGTATACCGAACTGGTTTTTGGATACCATCCGTCTAGGTCTCATTTGGATCATCCAGATTTGATTTTCTTAAACTGGTTATTTTTAATAAAAAACCATTTTTTGAGAAAAAATTAGTTAAGAGATTATCTTTATTTTAAATTCTGTACCCATTAAAATAATTTTTTTAAAAAAAACAAAATGTAAAAAAAAAATCTGGACCGTTTAGATCCCATCTGAATGACCCAGATAGGATGAGCTCCCCCTGCTCATTCAAAGGACGAGCAGGGAAGCTCGTTCCAGTCGTATACTTGTACTAGCTTGTTTGAGTTACTCCCTCCGGTCTTAATTATAAGATAAAGTTGCTTTTTTTAGAGAAATTTAGGAAACCAATTCAATTACTTTAGAGTATTTTTATTTTTATTTTTTTCTCCGAACTAATTAATTTGACTAATAAACTAATATATAATCTAAAGATACTAAAAATATAAACACTCTAAAGTAATTTAATTGGCTTCCTTAATTTCTTCAAAAAAGTCAACTTTGTCTTATAATTAGGACCGGAGAGAGTATAAATTTAGTTATTATTAAAAAAATGACATTTTAATATTTTATAGATAAAAAACGATGCAGTTTTGAATTTTAATAGTTTTTCTAAAAAATTTAAAAAAAAACATAATTTTGGGATATTTTTCTTTGAGAAATGCTAAAAAGTGAAAAAAAAAATGCACTATTTTTAATCCCTTATCTTCATATGATCATTACATACACTTTTAATCTATAGATATCCATATGTTAATTCGTGTAAATTTAAATTAGGATTACATATGTAATGGGGATTATCTGATCTGTTGTAATCTACTGTGAATAATTAATTGGGATCAAATTGAATTACTTTATTGCGTTGGTTCAGGCCGAGGTGAGCATGGTGCCCAGTGACCCGGTGCGTTCACCCTGGCCCTGTAAAAAATTGTTTAGCCCAGCCCTAAAAAATTGGCCCGAAAAAATTTTGGACAGCTTTGGGCGGGCTAATAACCGGGCAGGGCCGGGCATCTGGTAAGGGGTGCTGCCCTACCCATTTGACCCTGCCCAGAAAATTATGTTCATTTATTTAAAATATAAAATTTTATATCAATTAAATATTATTTCATATATATATTTTTATTTAAAATATATATTGTCTATTGTATAATACTCTTCTGATCATCTTTTTTTTGTCCTAACCACTAAACACTATTTACAAGTAGATTTCTTCCTTCCCTCTTTACTTTGTGATGTATTAAACTATAGTTGCTTTTATTTTTTTTTTCCAAATGCTTTATCATTTGATCAACTTTTGGGACATTGAATTGATGCAAACTACTTTGACTTCACGGCTTTAATTACAAATCATTTTTTTTTCTTATTTATAATGGATTATGGATGTTGTTTAATTTTTAAAGTATGGATATTTGTTAAGACATATGGTAGTTTTTAAATTTCAAGACTCAAGTTGTAGACTTATTTTGAAATATCCCAAGATGTGAAATCATCAAATGTATTTTATATTATTTACGGTGAAGTTAAGACATATGGTATTGGTAACTACAGGAATATTCATGAAATTTATATGGAATTATTTTTTTCATATGTGGACAAGACAAGGCGTTATCACTTGGGCAGGGAAGCCCACCCTGCCCAACCTACCCTTCCCCAGCCCAAAATGGTTAGGGCTTTTAGCGGGCAGGGTAGGGCATCAGGTTGAAAAATACAGCTCGTTCATCCTTTAGGCTGGGCATCGGGCTGGGGTCTCGCCCTGCCCAACCCTACCCATACCCACCCCTACAGGCCGTAGTACCGGTAACTGAACTGGGGTCCCCATGGACCTCGAAACTCCAATCATGAAGATCAACCGTGAGGACCACGATTACGGGTAATTGAATTACTTTACTGTACCAACCAAATTCATTGAAAAACTACATACATATTAATGTAATTCTGATGCATGCGATTGAATTACCGTGCCGTGAAATGAATAGAAATTAATATGTACCTCGTTCATCCCCCCCCCCCTCAAATTTTCATATTCAATAACCTTATCTCTATAAATGTGTATTTATATGTACTCATTTGATTTGATTTAATATATGGGTTAAGGTGTAAATTTAGTAATGAAGTTTTGTCTGAGGGACGTCTAGCACAAATATATCTTAAAAGGGTAAAAATAACAATTAGCAATTAAAAAGGGTGCAAATTTAATAAAACTGTTAAATTTGATCTAATGCCGTTAAATGTTTTTTTCTTTTATAATTTAACGTTGTTAAGACAAATTTAATGGTTTTGTTAAATTTGCACCCTTTTTAATTGTTTATTGTCATTTTTTTCTTCTAAAATATATTTGTGCCAGACGCTCTTCAGACAAAATTTCGTCTCGAAATTTGTACCTTAACTTTTTTATATATGGATCTTCTATAAGGATATAATTTGATCATCTCATAATTATTTGTGATTTTTACTGTTACTTAATTAATTATTTTTAAATATTGATTTTTTTTATTTTAGTATTTTAAGTGTTTGTTGGAATACTAGAAAGATCCTAATAGATATCATGATGATTTTGTAACAATATTTTTTTTAAAAAAGTTCAAAGTGCCGCATTTTATTTCTAACTATAATTTAACTCTCTCTCTCTCTCTCTCTCTCTCTCTCTCTCTCTCTCTCTCTCTCTCTGGCTAATTGGCTATCACATACAGGAATCAGTTTCCCATCCCATCCAAAGATAGGTAAGGGAGCTGGTGTAATGTCCCAAAATATGATTAAAGGCTACATGTACAGAGTAAATTATGGGATTAATGACAGAAGTACCTCTGAAAAAGATGACATACAAGTCAAAGTAAATATGTGTTAAATTGGCAATTGAAATAATATCAATTAAGGAGGTGTAAGAGGATATTTTTGAGAACTCATTATCCTCTTCCAAGAAGCTATTTTTGTATATCATGAGGCAAGAAAGAAAAACAATTAGATAACCAAGTGAAGATGAAGACTTGGTAAAAAATATCATGCTAAGTCTTTTATCACTCTTCCTCTTCTTCATTTCGGTCAAGAAAATGCTAAGAGAGATAGAGTAAGCATTTAATCAATATACTCCCTCACCTTTTGCTCATGTGGTACATTGGGACAAAGAAAGAAAGAAGTTGGTCAAAGACATACTAAAAGGAAGAAGAAGATACAAGTCAAACAAACCCCTCCCTCTTTGTCAATAATTACGGCTAAGAAGAAGTAAGAAGAGTGAATGGGTTAAAGCAATTAATTCTTCATCAAATATCTAAGGTAAAGTCGGTCAAGTGAGGAAGAGGTAGGAAAGAGAAAAAGCAAACCAAACATATTGGAAATTATCATAGGATTTCACCAAGAAAGAACACACGTGGACCACATATTTTCCTCTCCTTTTTGTCCAACTTTTCGGTTAGGTTTTTAAGTGATAAGGGAAGGGAAAAATTGATTATTATTCACTCTCTCTCTCTCTCTCTCTCTCTCTCTCTCATTCTCTAAGTCGTCCAGCTGAAGCACAAAAAGAATAAGTGAAGAAACAAGTTTAAGGTAAGGGTTTCATCTTGGATTTTCACCTTCTTAACCTCATCTATTTCTCAAGTGTCCTTCATAAACATTGTTCCTCTTGATGAGAGCTTCATTTCTATGGTTTTAGAATTTCAAGAGGAGGTGTTTTGAGCCACCATCCAAGAACAAAAGCTAAAGAATCAAAGAAAGAACTTAAGGAGGAGCAATAGGTGAGTATTAGCATCAATTTGAGCTATTGGTTGTATTGATTGAATGAGTATTTTGGCATGTGTAAATCAGACCTGATTTTGGCCAAACAAGGTGTAACACCCCAAAATTTATATTCACAAAAAATATTGTAAATATTTGAAAATTCAATAAAATGGTGAATATTCATAAATTTGGAATTTATGAATTTTATAAATGTTCATTTTCATGAGAAAATGGGAAAAATAATTATGGAATTAATTTGGGTAATTTAAAAAGCCCAATATTAAGGTCCAAAAATGAAGGAATATTAGAGAAAATATTTGGTCCAAAAATAGATGAAAATTTACCAAAGAAAAATAAGAGAAGAAATTGGATTAGAAAGGTAATGGCAAAATCATAATTTTGCCAAATTATCACAAAATTAATTATTTTCCGATTAATTGAAGTTAATTTCAATTAATTAAGGAAAATAAAGGGGGGAAATTATTTGGAATATATTGGTCAATTTAATATGAATTTATGGAAAATTTGAGCAAAAAATGCAATTTTGACCAAAATTGAGACTTTACGTGTATACGTAATCTGGACAAGTTGCGAAGCCAATTGAGACTATAGGGAGGGACCCCTAGGTGTCTACTAAATGTTGCAAGAGGAAGGAAATATTGATTGGGCTTAATGAGCTTGGTTACATGTACATAGGGTTTATGTGCATAAAATTAATTTTGGAATTTTTGGAAAATAAAACAAATGAATAAAATAATGCAAAATATATGATAAATATATCATTATCTTCCTCTTCAGCCCATTTTCACGCTGCAATAGACCTGAATAGAGAGAGAGAATGTTTGGAATTGTAGAGAGAGAAAGGAGAAGAAAAATCGCAAGGTAAGCCGATTGCTCCGACGATTTAGCTCCTAACGCGTATAACTCCAATTCTAAGCTACTCCTCTTTGTTCTTTAAGGTTTGGAAGCTCAAAATATGCTGTTGAGCACTTAGGGTTTCAGCCATATTTGGGAAAATATTGTGGGAGCTTGAGGTAACTTCCAAACCTTCGTATATTGACTATTCTGGTTGTTGTAGACAATTTAATCGATGAAATTTCGTCAAATTGTCTTTGTTTGTAAATTTTTGAAATGTGACATTAGAAGGGTTATGCCGCCCAATTTTAGTTCAAATGTTTGTTGTAACTCAATTAGATGGTTAATAAAGTGGTTAGGAGTATAAAGGAACGCGTTTACGGAGCCAAAATCACAAAACCCCGATTTTTCCCGGAGGAACCCATAATTTCGGTCAGGCATAGATCTAGGGGTAGGAGTTGGATTTTCAATGATTTGATGGTTCCATTGCATTCATAAGGGAAAATTAGGTAGGGTTACAGTTGGTCACTTTTTTGGAAAATGCCGAAAAAGCATAGTTACGAAAACGTCCCTAAAACCCTAAAAGTAGGGTTGCCAAGGGTAATTTCATAATTTGACATCGAATTTGGTAATTTTGAGCCTAGAAACGGATTGCTTGGGTGAAAGTACATCAGGATAGCCCTAGTCAAAAATTTGGGATAACGTGCCGTTGGGCCGAGTACGGCAAGGCCGGCCGGGGCGGGGTCCCGGGGGCATTTTGGTAAACTTTCACCATAGACTAATATAACCACAAGAAACACTATGGAAGTGTCTAAAATGATACTTGGATAGGTTATGACCTATTTCTTGTACATTTAATATTTTAAGACCGAATCGAGAGCCGAAAATCAACACGTTTCACGAGGCACGTAAAAAAGGGTCTATAAAACTTCGAGGTAGGGACATTATCCTTCATACATCATGCTATAGTGATATGATTGTGTGGATGCCATTGTTTGTAAATGCGCTTTATGAATCAACATGTTTTGCCTAGAGAGGGGCTAGTAGTGCTAGAGGCACTTACACTGGAGTTGGTGAGAATCCAACCGGTGCAGATTAGTGGGGCTAGGCCCTACTCGTGTATACATGTAAATGATATGTTTATATTATTCATTAATTAGTGCATACATGACATATATCATATTTATTTTTCGCATTTTCTATGAACGATAGCATATTTCTACTAGGATTCTTCGGAATCTCACCCCTTTTTTTAAACCAAACATCTTAGCGTGTGCTAGCTGATCAAAAGGCAAAGATGTAGATAAAGGAAAGTGACTGGCACATATCTTAAGGTGTTAAAGTCCTTGGTTATAAATATCTTATGTTGTAAATATTATCGCCTTTTGTATCTTGACTTTGGACTGTGTAAACAAATACTTTTTACCAGTATATATGTGTTTTTCTATATGCCTTTGAAACTTGATCTTTATTACTCTGTGAATATCGAAATGGAAACGGGTGTTGACGCAAGGGTTTGGGTAATTCATGATGTTTTGGTCATGTTATTGGTGGTTTATGATGATTAGAAACCATGTAACATAAGTTTGATGTTGAAATTGAAAGTTGGTAGTTGTTGGAATTTATTTTGAATTTTCTGCCAAAACAGGACATGGGGAATGAGTGGGAATTTGTTCATTTTGATGTTACCATTGTGTTCTGCATGAAAAATTGTGTGGGAATAGCCCGGGTTGTGGATTTTGGGTCATTGAAACTCAAAATGTAAATCTGGGTTTCAGCCTGAACAGAATTCCAGCGAGGTACTCTACTTGTGTGGTGTCTTTAGATAACCAAATGATCTCTAAAAATTATGAAAATTTCTAGTATAATAGTTCACATGCCAAGCTTTAAAATGGATACATAATGGATGTCATTTCGATTTTTTTGCTGGGAGTTATAATTTTCCAAAGTTTGGGGTTGAAACTAGAAGCAATTCTGGAGCATTATAGCTATGATTTCCTGTAATTCTGTATTTTTGTGGTTATGGACAGCATTGATACATATTTTTCCTATATAGAGGACTTCAATAGCATTCCATAGGACTTAGGATCACCTCATTTCAATTTTCTTAGAATTAGTTATGATTTTTCAAAGTTTAGAGAAAATTATGGCAGATTTGGTTCAAGTTGCGAAAATTCAAAGGTAATAGCTCATGGTAATATTGTTGAACTCTAAGGTTAGGAATTGGTTTTTTAGGTTAATTGACCACTTTATCTTCTTAGTTGACTTGATTAAATGTTCCTAACGATAACCAACTTGAGTGTTTGAATTAAAGAAGAATTGGATTAAGTAATAACCTGTCGCTCGTAATTCTAATTATAGGATTTGACATTTTCCTTGCACGTGATAAGTCGGTGCCAGAGCACGAGAGGAAAGAACAAGGTAGTGACCCTCTCTCTTATATTGTGTTTGATGCATTGTATCTATGTCTTATCATTGAAACATGCCGTTGTGAAACATATCGTTGTAAAACATGATATTGTGAAATATCCCGTTGAGAAACATGCCGTGGTGTAACATGCTATTGTGAAAAAATGCTGTTGTGAAAGATGTCGTTACGAATATAGTGAAAGCTGTCGTAAAAATGTCATTGTTGTGTTGTGCTTGTGATTTGCTTACATACTTTGTGACTGTACATATTATAAGTGAACTATTACTACTGGGATTCTTTTGAATCTCATTATTTTCAATGACTAATCTACAGCAAGGGCAAGTGGTTCAAAGGAAAAGCAAGTGACGAAGGGCGGTTGAGCTCCTAGCTAAGAGTTTTAATTTTGGTAGTTGGTTATTGTATTTTGTTGGAGATTAGTTGTATATGTTGTATCTAATGAGTGGTGTAGTGTAATCCCCTGCATGAGAAACTTTAAATGGGCAATGTGCCATGTAAACCCTTTATTAAGTAAATGAAACCCAAGCGTTGTCGGGAATTTTTGGTTGCACTTTGATATGAATGAATGAAACCGAACTGCACCGGCTAATTATATTCGAAATGTGAAAGTGAGACCGCATTAAATGGGTTTTGGAAAAGTTTTAAATTAACCGCTGGTCTCTATTTCAACTTAATGACGCATTCTCGAATTATAATTACGGCTTTTAAGGTAGGGGGTTACAGCTTGACCCATCTAGACTGTCCAAATGAGATCTAGACGGTCCAGATTTAATTTTTTTTATCTAATGATTTTTAAATAAAAAAATCATTTTTTTAAATATTAGTTAATATATTATCTTTATTTTATATTTTCTATCAATTAAAATAAATTTTTTTAAAAAATAAAATTAAATATAGACCGCCTAAATCTTATATGACCGACCTACATGGGGCCGAAAAATTTATTTTAATTGATAGAAAATCTAAAATAAAGATAATCTATTAATTAATATTTAAAAAAATGATTTTTTATTTAAAAAATAATTTTTTAAATATTAGTTAATAGATTATCTTTATTTTAGATTTTCTATCAATTAAAATAATTTTTTTTAAAAAATAAAATTAAATATACACCGTTCTTATATGGCCGACCTCCATGGGATCGAGTGCCCCCAATATATATATATATATATATATTCATGAAAAGGCCACTAACAGACTCAAACGCTTACGACGAGCAATTTGCGTACTATAGATATAGATATGGATGTTGCTGGCGTACTCCTCTGCGTCGCCGCCGGCACCTTATATACGTTGGGATTCATATTAATTGGCTTTTTGCTTTGGCACCTTTCCCTTTGCTTTTGTCATTGCTGCCTCTTCCTCTGCGACCTCTACTTACGCCTCCGCCGCTACTTCTTTGCCGATCACTTTCCCCAACATCCCCTTCATGATCACATTCTCCCTCTCCCTCCTCCTCCTTCCACCCATTCTCTCCTTCCCACCTTCACCTACTCCGCCTCCAGA
This sequence comes from Inga laurina, assembly GCA_963855925.1. Classification (NCBI taxonomy): domain Eukaryota; kingdom Viridiplantae; phylum Streptophyta; class Magnoliopsida; order Fabales; family Fabaceae; genus Inga; species Inga laurina. The sequence goes on from OY979705.1 coordinate 60,204,907, forward strand.
ACAGGGGAGCATGGTCACCGTCCGCCGCCACAGCCAGAGTGTGCCATCTGCTTGATGGAGTTCAAAGAGGGAGACATAGGCCGGATACTCCCGAACGGTGACCACCTCTTTCACCTCGTTTGCATCGATAAGTGGCTCCCAACAAACAAGACTTGCCCTTTGTGCCGAGAGGTCGTCAATCTGGAAGAAGGTCGGTTAGAGAATACTAATTCGTCCATTGTTATTAATCTTCTTCCTCCAGCAATTTGATGCCACAGAAACACGCTGCACGTAGTTGCCAGCTTTTTTTTTCCTATTATAAAATCGATTTTTTGGTCCTTTTTTTTTTGAATACAAAGGCAAGCAAATCTTGAAAGATCAATAACCCCTATGATTAGGTAGTACACCCTGATACTGCGGTGACATCCCACGTTCCATGGCGGAGAGATCAACACAATCCGTCGGAGAAACGACAATCTCCCTGTACTCCTGATTGCTCATATGAGCCTTCCTTGCTAGATAGTCAGCACATCTGAGATTTTCCCTACATGTATGAGATATTTGTACATCCCAGTCCCTGTAAATAAGGGATCTAGTATCCAACACGACGTCATGCAAAGGATGATCTGAACCACACCAAGTGAACAAGAGTTGAATAGCTTTTAGAGAATCTGAGTAAAGCCTAATCTTACTGAGCCCTAGCTGCTTACAAAGTTGTAAACCTCTGTGGATGGCATGGATTTCCGCAGCAGTAGGGAAATTGAATTCTAACTTCTATTGAAATCCACGTATCCAATTACCATCATGATCCCTAATGACACCCCCACAAGTCGCATGACCATCAAGCTCCCTGGATCCGTCCACATCAACACGTACAAACCCCGGTTCTGGTGGCTGCCAATTGCTACTTCCTCTCACCGGCACCTGGAAGATTTGGTGAGTGAATCTGCCTTGCACCACCGCTTTTGAAAGAAGATTCATGTACTTATAAATTATTTCCTTTGTGCTGTCTGCCGCACCTTCAAATGCCTGTCTGCAACGATTTTTCCATAAAAGCCAACAAATGGAGATGAAGACCCTGTGCCATGGCCACCTCTCCACCCGCCTATTCCCCGGTCCAAAATTAAAGTTCCATGACAGCCAATCCTGCAAATTACCAGAGAAAAACATAGGATAATATATATGGTTAGTGATAAAATACCACACTTTTTTAGCCTGCTCATAGTCTCTCAGAATATGAAGTATGCTCTCTTCACTCTCACACTCAAAGGGACAAACATTTAGGACACTCATACTAAATCTCGCTCTGATCTCGTTCGTAGGTAGTCTCTCATGGAATACTTGCCACATAAAGAGCTTAACTCTTTCCGGCATTTCCCAGTGCCATAAACGCCGCCAGTGAGAATGATCTATGTGCTCCTGCTGATGATATATCAAATCATATGCTGATCTCACACTAAACATCCCATCCGCAGCATTCCTCCAACATATAACATCCTCCCCAACAGCCGACGGAGGATTGACCTGCAAGATTCTATCCACCACCCAACTTGGGAGAAAACACTCCTATTTGGCCTTATCCCATTGACCAGACGGGTTGACGAATGAACAAACTTGTGCTTCCATATCCACTAAGAGTTCATTCCTCACGACGTAATGCTGTAGGGGTCTTTCCAGAGGAGTCCAACATTCCTTCCACGCCATAGTGGTTTGACCGCTTCTCAGCTTCTTCCCAATACCCCTTTTAAAATCATCCCAAATAGCCACAATGCCACTCCATACCGCTGACTGACTGCGCCACCTCTTAACATTAGGAAAAGACTCAAAACCACATGAGTATTTCGATTTCAAACATTTCACCCACAGAGCTTCCGGTTGAGTTATCATTCTCCAGCACAACTTCATGAGAAAAGCTTTGTTTTGTGAATGTAAATCTTTGATTCCTAAACCTCCTTCAGACTTCCTTCTTTTTAGGACGTCCCATGATAACAGATGTAATTTGTTGGACCCTTCATGTTGATTCCAGAAAAAGTCCCTACTCAACTTCTCAATCAAAGAAAGCACCCCTTTCGGAATCAGAGTTGACTGCATCTGGTACTGAGGAATTGCAGAAAGAACCGACTTAATTAACACCGTCCTTCCCGCCATACTGAGAAATCTTCCTCTCCAACTTGACAACTTCCCCCTCACCTTTTGCACTAAGGGAGCGAACGTGACCTTAACCATACGTTTATGTAATAACGGAACCCCCAAATATTTTCCCAGATCAGCTGTTAAACCAATCCCCACAGCCTGACTCATATCATAAGCCCTGTTGAAATGAACATTTTTTGAGACAAACATTTTAGATTTATTCAGATTAACCCTGTGCCCCGAGACCCTGCAGAAACATTCCATGACTCTCTTCACCACTTCCATTTGCTCATATGTGGCCTCACAAAATAAAAGCAAGTCATCTGCAAAGAAAAGATGAGAAATGCTTGGTCCAGAGGAAGATAATTTAAGCGGATACCAATTCCCCGATTCCACCTCCTGGTGAATTAATTGACCCAACAGTTCCATACAAAGGACAAACAAATATGGGCTCAATGGGTCCCCTTGTCTCACGCCTCTTGATGGTCTGAATTCCTCGGACGAGGAGCCGTTCCAAATCACCCTCAATGAAGAAGTTGAGACACAGCACATAATTAGTTTAACAAACTCCCCACATAAACCAAGGCTATGAAGCATGAATTCCAAGAACCGCCAGTCAAGTCTGTCATATGCCTTTTCCATGTCTACCTTCAGAGCAATGAACCCCTTCCTTCCTCTCTTGCATCTCATCTCTTGCATCTCATAGAATGAATTGCCTCTTGAGCAATAATTATGTTATCAACCCCTTGCCTGCTTGCTATAAAGCTACACTGATTCTCCTTTACCAGATGATCCATGACTCTTTTAAACCGATTAGCAATAACCTTACTTACAATTTTGAAGCTCACATTGCACAACGAGATAGGCCTAAAGTCCTTCAACGATAAAGGCTGATCAATTTTAGGAAATAGAACAATGTTGGTCTGGTTAATCTCTTGGACCCTCTCAGGTCTGACAAATATACTAGCAACCAGCTCACATATCTTCTAACCAACCACCTCCCATTGCGTTTGGAAAAAATAAGGATTCAATCCATCCGACCCTGATGCTTTAAACGCTTCCATCTCAAAAGCTGCATTCTTAATCTCCACTGGAGAGACATGTCTCTGGAGAAGCTGTAACTGATTGGGATCAAGGGAGGGAAAGTTGGCCCTCCACAGGGAAAAGGGAGCAGACGAATTCTCTGCCGTAAAGAGCGACCGAAAATAATCAAGAGCCATGCTCCTCAATTGACCTTCATCAGTAACCCAAAGCCCCGAATCATCTTGAAGAGCCTCAATTTTACTTCTTTTCTTCCTAGCTATTGTGTTGGGATGAAAATACTTCGAGTTGCGATCTCTTCTACTGAGCCACTTACATCTTGACTTCTGGAACCATATCAATTCTTCCTGCAAAACAATTTTATGATATCTGTCCCACAGCCGATGTTTAAGTCTAAGAAGCCCATTTTAATTTCCCTGACGACATCTAGCACGATCAATACCTTCCAGCCTTCTTATGATTTCCCTCTTCTTCTTAACGACATTTCCTACCACTTTATCATTCCAAATAGATGCCTCCACTCTAAATTTCTCTTGACCTTGAATCCAATCTTTCCCGAGCCAACCCGCCTTCACCACATCACTAAACCCCTCTTCAACGCACCACGCCGCTTGGTATTGGAATCTGTTCCCCCGGTTAATACGCTGACTATCTGATAAATCCCCCACCACAACTACACGATGATCTGATTTGAACTTGAGTTCATGATAAGCTTTGGCTTGGGGATTTTGAATCTCCCAGTCAAAATTACAAAACGCCCAATCCAGTCTATCCTTTACCCCTGTCTTTTCCCAAGTAAATCTATCACCTACTACAGGGATTTCAATCAAATTGCACTCTTCTACTGATTTTCCAAAGTCAAACATAGAGGAATTAATGGGTGCAACACCCCCCTGCTTGTCCTCTGGATTAATAAAGGCATTAAAATCACCTAGGACCAACCAAGGCAAACCAACATTTTGTTTAACTGCACAAAGAGCTGACCAAAGATCCTTTCTCTTCACAATATTATTATCACCATACACAAATGTCACCAGCATCGTTTCACTACCATTTCTACCAGAAATTTTACAATGCACCATTTGAGTATTTGAACACAGATATTCAATATTGAAATCCTCACTATTCCATAACACCCAAATTCCTCCTGCATAACCAATTGCTTCAATTCTCAACCAATCCAAGAACCCCATCTTCCTAATAACTCTATCTGCTCTATCCCTACTGATTCTAGGTTCAACCACACCCATCACGTTAATAGCATATTTATTAACAATCTCTTTAAACACCCTATGAAAAGCTCTACCTCCCGCCCCCAGCAATTCCAACAAGAAATAATCATAAATCACACTAAAACAAAGAAACAGAGAGAGCAAACAGTTACTTATCTGGTGGCTTTTCCTCCATCATAACTACCACCTCCAAATTTGAGACAGATTGACTCTCAGCACCTTGCTCCTTCAAGCCGTGGCTTTCCATCACAGCATCCGACTTACTCAGGCCCTTACTTGCGTTTTCAACCCCTACGGTCGTCTCCAACGTCTTGGCAAGAAGAGTAGGACTCAACGGATCTGATCCTCCATTTATCATCTGATCTGATTTTTTGGCTGTGATGGGGCTGCACAGCTGGTTTGAAGGTCCACTCCCCTCTACAGTTCCTCTTATAACTCTATGAACCCTTTAAGAGATATTCTTTCTGGGCTTTGAACTTTTGTCCTCCACCACACCACTAGCGTCATTTGGGCCCAACACATTGTTCTTAGACTCTCCATTACCTTTGCTTAACGTGGGCCTTGACCTGATAGACACCTCAGCCCACTTCTTACCACCCACGTGAACTCCTCTTTTCCCATTTAACTGAATATCCTTGACCACAGATTTCTTCCTCTGACCCTCTCGAGCCCTTAGCTCTGCACCTTCAGATACCAAACGCGCAACCCTCTTCCCTTCCTCATGTTTACAATTCAAATTTTGCTTGGGAACCATCCCCTCTTCAGACTCCATCCCATCAAGAGCCGCAAATCTGGACTGTGTGATTCTGATCTCCTCCTTACCTCCTGAGGCTCCAACCTGATTTACTCCAACCATTCTATCCCTATTCTCAAACCTTCTTGGAAACTGTGAGGAGTTTGGTCGCTGGACAAGCATCCAAGGACCAAATTGCTCATCCTTTGCTGGCAGGATCTTCTTCACCGATGGTTCACCCGCTGGAGCAGCTTCATCATGCGGTCTACCCACTTTGCTTCCCGTTGCATGATTAATCTTCCACTGACACTGATCCTTCCGATGACCATACCTTCCGCATGTGAAACATATTAATCCCAGACCTTCATACTCAATATTAAATAAAGCCGAAGCTAAGATAATCCTAGGCACCAGTTTCTTCTGCAGATCAAGCTCAATGCAGATCCTAGCATACCGACCCCTGTGTATAATAGCTTCGTCTTCCTTCATATTCTCTAAGGTATGCATATCTACCTTAAGGGTCTTCCCAATTGTGTCCCCAAGCCTCCTCAAGCAATCTCTATTATAACATAGAAGAGGAACATTTGGAATTCTGATCCACGTTGCAACTCTTCCAAGAGGATTCTGAAAAGGATCAAAGTGTGGTGACCATCTTTGCACAAGGATGGTATGTTGAGAAATTGTCCATGGCCCTTCAAAAAGGATTCTCTTGTACTGACTACCCCAATTCTCGGTATCCTTCAATCTCACCACATAATAATTATTGGGTAAGTCTATTAAATCAAAGTTATTGGTCTGCCAAATTCGCCCCAAATGATCTTTCAGCCTGTGGAAGTTAATTCTTGAACCCAAGATTGTAATGATCAGTGACTTGTTCCAAGGACGCGCCCACTTGTTGTATTCCTCTTTCGACATATGCATAGTGGGGTACACTTCCATGAGTTGCTTTAGCTCCTTCGGAGGCTCAGGTAACTCCCATTCCTGGTCCATTACATCTGCTAACAATGCTTCATCCTCAAAACCTGAAGCCCCATGTGCTATTCTGTTATACTCTGCTCCCTTGAATCGAAGTAAAGAATCCTTGTAAGAGGTCCCTTGCCTTAAGACCTTAACTGTCCTCACACTCTGCAATTAATTCTCTTCCCCTTGCTCAGCATGTTGTCCATTATCTTCCCCTGCACCCTCTTCATTATTAACTTTACTTTCCTTCTGCATTTGCTCCTCTGGTTTGCTGTCCGAATTTCGATTCTTGGCCTCCCCTGCCTTACTTCCAATTCCTTCCTTCCTCATAGATCTCCCTCTTCCCACATTCACACCTAAATCCAAGGCTCTAACCGGCGGTGGAGCCCGGCCACCGGGGTCAACCATCTGAGAGAAACTCTTAAAGGCATGTATCCCAATAGAGAGAACAAAACCTACTATGTCACACCTTCTCTCCAGAAACAGTTATAGACAACTATATATATATATATATATATTTGGACGGAAAATCCCAATCATATATATTTTTTGGTGGGAAATACCGAAACATATATTGTGCCATAAACATCAAATCATCTATTTTTTTTAAGAATCAAACCATCAAATTATATGTATTTTGAATCAAGTTAAATTGAGAAGAAATACTCCCTCGGCTCCTTATAAGAGATAGTTAGGGTTTGAATTTGATTCTAAATATTATATCTCCTTCTATTTTGTCTATCTAAGTTTATCATTTTTCCACAAAGTAGAGGGTAATCAACTAATCATTATGAAAAACTAGCACATAACCCGTGCATTGTGTGGGCGCCATATAAGTTGTATAAGTTTTCATTGTTTGTATTTATAATATATAAATGTAAGACAATATTTATTTTTTATCAGGTATGAAGAAGATTGATATATTTAAACATTTTCTTTCATATATATATATATATGAAAAGTAAAAACTCTATAAATATATTTGTTAGCCCATTTCCATGGTTCACAGGCACATATCTTCAATGCCATGTTTTCTCTGCAAGGAAATAAATATAGTAATAATTTGAAAAGAATAAAGAAAAGCTCAAAGATCAAATGTATGTATAATAAAAAATCAGTTCTATATTAGGAATTTCTTCAGAGGAAACGTCCAAAAATAGTTTTAATGTTTAATACTATTAATTGACATTTAGAACCATTTTAGTTCCCTTTCTGCTTTCTCCGTAGATGCATAAATTATAAGTAGTACAAGTAATATAACTATGAGCCTACAACTTTTCCTTGGACTCTAAAATTCAATCTTCAATGTAGAAGGAAATGAAACATTTTTAGTAGATGAACCCCTCTTAGAATAGAGTAAAAGGCCAAAAGAACAAAACATATATTACCTGTAAATGGATTTTGTGAGTAAGAGGTATGGCATGAGGTATGCCCATAATTTACAGAACGTGATGGGATATCATGAGAAGAATCATAATAGTTCTATAAAATCAATTCTTCTCTACTTATAATGAAAAAATAAATAAATTGTTTGCTAAATAAAATCAAGGGTTAAGAGCAAATTTACTAATGAAGTTTTAAGGAAGGAGCGTCTGGCACAATTATGTTGTAAAGAGGGCAAAAATACACATAAGGTATTAAAGTGGAGCATCCTGCATAAAACCGTTAAATTTGACCTAACGGCATTAAATTATAAGAGAAGAAAATCACTAACTGTGTTAGGTTAAATTTAACGGTTTTGTGCTGGATGCTCCACTTTTAATACCTTACGTGTATTTTCCCCCCTTTAAAACATAATTGTGCTAGACACTCCTTCTTTAAAACTTCATTGATAAATTTGCTCCTTAACCCATTCTAGATGCAAGGGATTATGATACTACCAATGCAGTGAAATAAAACCTTAGTGACGACCTACCTATTGTTCTTTGGCTCGCACTTGCCATTCCCATTCTGATTCTCAATTAATTTGTACTTCCATTTTAAGGACTTCAATGGGCATAATCTGGTTTCACCATTTCAACAGCTTCCTTACCCTAGAAAAAGAAAAGAACCAACCCTACATTGGAAAGGAAATTGGTAAGGTCAAAAGATTGAGGAGGGATGATAAAGAAGAATAGGAGACGAGGAGATAGTAGAGAGAGAGAGAAAGAGAAGTTGACTATTTAAACATATTGAAGAGCTAGCACCTACATCCCATTTTCATGATTATCCATATAAGCACGCCCCTACGTTTCACATGCAAGTCAATGCTACAAAAACTACATTGAGGTAATACTTAATGTAATATATTAAATATATTATTTTAGAAGATATTTTAGAATAACATCAAATTTGTCAAAAATTCTGGGAATATAGTATTATATGAATATAGTAAATATAAATTTAAATTTTTTAAATAATTAGTACAAAATTTTAAGTCAAAATATGTAAAATATTTTTCAATTATGATGTTATCATTTAAGTCAAAATATATAAAATATAAAACCCCGTTAGTCGGAGTAGTGGGGTTGTTACCCATACATTGGAAGTTATTTCTTTAAGTTAATTATTTTGAAAGATATTTTAGGATATTATCAAATTTGTCAAAAATTCTGAGATTATGCTATTATACGATTATATTATATTAGTATAGTAAATATTAATTTAAATGTTTTAAATAATTAAGTACAACATTTTAATTCAAAATATATAAAATATATGTCAGTTATGATATTATCGTTTAAGTCAAAATATATAAATATATGAAATATAAAAATCAAAAGTCCATGACTAAAGTCTCCATGATTTTTTTCTTATAATTTAAAGTAATATAAATAAATATTTAAAATACACTAGTAGAAAAATGATTTTTTAGACCGGTTAAAATTGACTTTTTAGACTGATTTTGGATCCGATTTTGATACAGCTGGTTTTAATAGTATGTCACTTTTAAAATTGGTTTGGTAACCGGTCTTAAAGTAATAATTTTAAGATCGGTTGTCATGAGCACCAGTCTTAAAAGACCTCTTTTGTAAAGCAAATTATATAACATTTTTAAGACCGGTTATAATTATAACCGGTCTTAAAAGTTATTTTAAGACCGGTTTCATATATAACCGGTCTTAAAAGTTATTTTAAGACCGGTTTCATATATAACCGATATTAAAAATTTAATTTTAAGACCTGTTATATGCGTAACTGGTTTTAAAATAACTTTTAAGACCAATTATTTTTATAAACGGTCTTAAAAGTGTTATATATATATATATATATATATATTTAATTATGTGTGATTAGGTTAGTTACCAGAACGCATCCTAGAATTGTTACCTCAAAGAAACATTCAATTGAGGTTTCACTAAGCCTGTGTGATAAGTATATGTGTCTGATAGAAGTAGTGGTCCCTTTGTCGTAGAGTTGAACTGGGCATATGAGTCCAAATTTATTGGTTTTATCAGAGTCAACCAACCTACGATGCATGCACCTATAATAATTCAAGTAGGGACATTAAATCAAAGTTTAACGGCGTAATTTGTAAAATATTAACTTCCAATTTGAGAAGATACTTACATCAAAAAGAGCTGGACAATCGAAATCGTAAGTTGTTGTAAAGGAGCTACCAGGGACGTTAAATCATCCCTCTCAAGATAGCATTGCGCCCTTGACTTGCCAACAACTGACTCAGTAGACCAATCTCTTGTTGCAAAGGACGTATCATATGCCATTAGAATCACTTACCGCATGACATTCAATGGAGATTGTGAAACATCTTGAGTGGAGGGAGGTGGAGGTGGTGGGGATTCCTCAGCTCGATCAGAAACAAGGTTCTTTAACCACAAGATGAAAAAGTTGATGACATCGCCCACAACCTTGAAGTCATCAACAGGGATAGGGAGAGGTGCATCTGCAATGATCACCTCTTCAACTACCACTCTGACTTAATCATCCTTTATTTCTTGGTGGTGGACAGTTGATCCCAAGTTGTGCACGCTCTCCCGTGCAACCAATCATCTCAGAGGATCCTCCACAAACAAGTCACAAGGCTCATCAATTTCTTTTTCAGGACCTTCTGATGACTGACCAATGCAACTCCTTTTAGTGCTATATTTAGGGTTTAGGGAATAAGCCTATGGAGCACTGGTATCTGCTTGTCTTGTGCTCGTCAAGATCATTCATTCCTCCTTCATCTTTCTGAACCTTTCTTCAAATCGTGCATTAAATGATGCTTCTGCCTCGGCCCTAGGTTCTGCCCTTACAGTGGCCAATATACGCTCCATCTCCTCCCTAGTCACCATACTACTTGAGGAATGGTGTGGGGGTGCTCCAAAATAATCCCTTATGCCTACCCCTCCTCCAATCCCCCTGACATGGCGGGGATGCTCAGGTTTTCCTGTAGCTACGATCAGGATGTCATTCCTCCCATCTGACCTAAAGATCCCTCGGCTTGTTTTTTTCAAGCTCCTCCTATAAGACACAGATGACAAATGTTAGTAATGAAATTTGTTTATTAAATAATTAATAACAACAAGTCAACAACAATACTTACAATTTTCTCACCGACTATACGAGATTGTTCACTTATATAAGAACCGCTCCTCTTTTGGTGAGCAAACAACCACTTCTCTTCACAGCGTATTGAAGATGTGGGAGAAAGAAGAACAGAAGGATCGGATTGAGATGTTTCTTCCAATCTCTTCCATTTGGCCGCCAACAAGTCTTTTTCGGCCTTCACATAACCCCCACGAGATATTGTATGGGGGTAATCATTCTTTCTACTACTCTTTTGGGCCTTTTTCCTTTTTTCCAGCGAATAAGAAATCAAAATTAAGTCATTGTAAATCAATAAAGACAATTCATAATTCATAAGCAAATCAAATGCAAAATAAGTCAACTCACCAATGCTTCTGGAGTAGTCCGAAGCCGTCTAAATTCTTGCCAAGTCTGTTCATCAATAAAAGAATACGGATCGCACGGATTAGGACGACGCTGATATTCTTCCACCTCGATATGCACGTAATTGTTGGCTAGACTTGTCTTAAACTTCCTTCAACATTCATCACAATACGTCATTGTCTTGTCATACAAGACTTCACTCTCAGGAATATCGTAAGTGAGCTGAATAGTTTCCCAAATATGTTGCTTCACACTTTTATCCACATTTCTCCACTGCTCTATCAAGATGCTAGGCTTGTTGCGTGCTAGGAGGCCGATGAAACTCCTATACTGGCTTGCATTAAGCCCGATTGGTTTCCAATAACTATCAAACTCAATCGGAATCTTTTCCCCTGTATTCCGGTTGAGAGGAATGTCTCTCAATCGGGTGGCTCTCCTACCCCTTCGTCTAGGCTGGTTACGTGGCTCACTGTGTTCCTGGCTAGGATCATTGCTAGGCTCGCTTTGATTTGGATTAGTTGGATCAGGAGTACCCTCACTAGGACGACTAATTGTCTAAAAACACTTTAAGGACACTATTTAAGGATAGCTAGTGATGGTTTAAGGAAATTTTGCTACACGGCACTATCTAGAAAGGCATCGTTCAAAAGCAATTCCCAAGTTATGCAAACATGAACAAATAATTAATTGCAATGCACAAGTTGAACATACATGCAAAAATAGGAGGCAACGCTAGCACAAGTTGAACAAAGTTAAACATAAATACATTAGGAGGCAGACTCAGAAGCAAAAATAGGAGGCATGTTTGAACAAGTTGAACAAATATAAATGCATTAGGAGGCAGACTCAAAAGTAACACCAAAGTTCATATCAAGCAATATCAGTACTACCTTATCCAGAGTTTTACTATATTGAACATACAAAAATACAGAACCAAAATCGAACCCTTCTCATACACAACCAAAATAAACCCAGGCCCACAGAAGCATAAGGACATTAACCTCAGACATACATGCATTATGTAAAACTCTTCAGAATAATTAACGGTACCTTCAACCTTTGCTTGAGGATCCTCTTCTTTCTCTGGATTTGAACAATCTTTGGCTACTTTACGATTCGAGTAAGGTCTCTCTTGGGAAGCAATGGACGGTTCTGAAAAGTGGGTTGATGACTTGTTGCAAGAATCGAACAAAGAAAATGGAGGCCAAGTCATCTCACAATTTCAATGAAATACCCAAAAACGAAAGCATTAATTAAATTGAACGTCTGGCAACTGAAACACAAACCTGACAATAAAAACGAGATTGAGAATGAAACCAATCAGAGGGAACAGAACGAAACCAATCGGAGGGAACAAACGATGATAGCCTTACGGCAATATATTCAACCGTAAATCTCTGTTGACGGCGGTGAAGTTAAGGACGGAGGAGAGAAGGGGAAAGGAGGAGCTACTGAGAACCGACGGAGGGGTTTTGCTGATGTGCTTGAGTCTCAAATTTTTGACTTAAAATTAGGCGCGTTTTGAAATCCAGATCAGCTTTAAGACCGGTTGTAACTAACAGCCGGTCTTAAAAGTAATATTTAAGACCGGTTTTAATTAGAAACCGGTCTTAAAATTAATATCTAAGACGGGTTATTAATAAATAACCGGTCTTAAAAGTTTCTATTTTTAAGACCGGTTATTAAATAATAACCGGTCTTAAAGTTTTAATATTTAAGACCGGTTTTTATGTACAGCAGGTCTTAAAAATAATAACTATTTTATTTTTTTAATTTTCTTTAATTCAGATAATATTTTCTAGACCGGTTATATTTAGAACCGGTCTAGAAAATATATTATATGTATTTATTTTTTTAATTGTATATATTTTAAGACCCATTTTTATTACAACTGGTCTTAAAATTATTTTTAAGACCGGTTTTAAATATAACCGGTTTTAAAAGTATTTTTAAGACTGGTTATAAATATAAGCAGTCTTAATATTTCATCATAATTACAAAAATACCATCGGTCATATTTTTAAGACCTTATCCGATATAACCGATCTAAATATTCCGGTCTAAAAACCCTTTTTCTGTACTAGTGATAATATACAGAAACAATGTTTGATTAAAATATTTAAAATGTCATTAGTAGGAGAAGTGCGGTTATTACCCATATATTGGAAGTTGTTTCTTTAAATTAATTATTTTGGGAGATATTTTAGGATATTATCAAATTTATCAAATAACTTCGGCATTATAGTATTATTATCCCAATATAGTAAATATTAATTTAAATATTTAAATAATTAAGTACAGAATTTTAATTCAAAATATATAAAATATATTTCAGTTATGATGTTATCATTTAAGTCAAAGTATATAAATATATAAAATATAAAAATCAAAAGGCCATAACTAAATTTTTCACGGTTTTTTCCTTATAATTTAAAGTAACATAAATAAACATTTAAAATAATATAAAAAGAAAACTATTTTATTAAACTATTTAGAATACCGTGAGAGGGAGTAGTAGGGTTGTTACGCATATATTAGAAATTATTTCTTAAGTTAAAATATATAAAATAAAATATATAAATAAATAAGCTATGTGAAATGATTAAGTGGCAGTATGAGGGCGGCTCAAACCACCGCTATCTTAATCTTAAATATAGGACAAAGTTATAATTTTTGTCCATTTCTTTTTAGATTACCCTATTAATAGTTCCTCAATAATAATTAAATACAATAATACCTTAATAATACATCTATATATTCTATAAAGTGAGTAATGCTTGTAACCCATTAATGCGACATACACTTAAATTCTACTGTTTTTTTATATAATTTAATAACAGTGAAAAATTGAAATTAGTTTTAAAACAATCAAACGGGCACTTCCTATGCTTGCATACCTAAAATAATTAACTTGGTGACATTACCTGTAAATAGCATGATAAATTGTGAGTCTAAGGTATGGTCAAAACCTTCAATGCCTTTCGGGGATGTCCTTCTTAAGAATAATAGATAAAATATTATGAGAGAAATCACAACAATTCTATAAAGTCAATTCTTTTTTATCTAACATTAAAAAAAATATAAATTGTTTGCTAAATACAATCAAACCAAACCAAATTCAAAATATCCAGATGTAAGGGATTATGATACTCTCTACTGTCCTTAATATAAGATATATTTATCTAATTTGATTATATTAAGTAAGTTAGTTAATTTAGTTAATATGACATGTATTTTCTAAAAAACCTAGTCATCTTGCTTAATTTCCCTATTCCCTTTCCTTCTTAATTATTATTGAGAGGGCATCAATAAGGGTAAATTAGGAAAAAAAATTAACAAATAGGTTCTCAATTAACCTGAAGAACCAATTCTACATTGTTGTTCGCATCTATTGGAAGTTATTTTTTAAGTTAAAATATATAAATTAAAATATATCAATAAAAATAAGTTTAGGATATTATCATATTTGTCAAAAGATTCCTGGATTATGGTATTGCATTAATATATTAAATATTAATCTCAATGATTTAAATAATTAAGGCAGTCACATCATTTTAATTCAAAATACATAAAATATATTTCAGTTATGATATTATCATTTAAGTCAAAATATATAAATATATAAAATACAGGAATCAAAAGACCATGACTAATTTAATTTCCATTGATTTTTTTTTCTAATAATGTAAAGTAATATAAATAATGTTTGGAATAATCAAGATAATATAATTAAAACATTTTGAATGTCGTTAGTGGGAATAGTGGGGTTGTTATGCATATATTGAAAGTTATTTCTTAAGTTAAAATATATAAATTAAAATATGTAAATAAAAAATAATCTAAAAGAAATGCTTACATAGCAGCATGAAGTATACTAAAATAGCTGGTTTTATATAGTAAGAAAAGAATATAAAAATGTTATTTATTTTTAAGTTTGAGTGGTAAGCTCCAAAATTAACCTGTAACTATCTCCCCATGATTACGGCATGCACCTGATATATTTAGGCTAAAACAATTTCATTGAATATCTTATATTATTTCTAGCAACAAAATAATATTTTAATGTAATTTTTTTAAAGTCTGGAGATCAAAATCTCAAATTAACTTGTAACTAACTCCCCATGATCTCCTTAATATTGTAACTACCCCCATCATCCCTCTTTTCCTAGTACACTTATTTTGAACTAATTTTTTTTGATTAAGTTAATTATCAACATATTAATTTTACCTTCGTTAACATCAAAATAAAGCTATATTTTAATATTTCTACGGAAAATGATATATTTATGATAAAAATAAATAAATATTTCCTATTCAGATTTTCTTAAGTTTTAAAGTTAAGATGTATGGATCGATAACAAAATTGAGATAATGAGTAAGAAGTTTACTCAAATAATATATTTTTTGATTTACCTATTACCAATGATATATTTATTCTAAAACTATGTTTTAGAGAGTTAGTTTTGGAAAGTATCCCTAAAACTTCTCCGAAAATATATTTATTACATAGAATACAAGTTATATGGCTATAATGGCAAGGATTTAAAAAGATAATTCAACCTTTGCAACTAACATATTGGAAAAACAATAATTTAAAATTCAAATCTGCAATAACTTACACATTTGTAGCAGGGTTTAAAAATTTAATATTTTCAATTTAAGAGAACGTTCATTCAAAGAAAAAAAGGTTGCAGATATGAAAATATTGGCAAAATGAGTGAAAGTTAAAAAAAAAAAATTATAACGTTTAAATTAAGATATTGCCAGTGATATATTTATTCTAAACATGTATATAAACTAATATCATTATTTTTTTCAATTTCTATAGTTAGTTTCCGAAAATATCCCTAAAACTACTTCAAAATATATTAATATATATCTTTTTTTTACTATATATATATATATATATCTTAAACTACTATAAAATCTCCACATGAAGAAACAAACTGACCTATTAAGGTAACAATCATCAAAATCATCGGCGTGAAGACTGGCAAAGGACCTGAAAGCGAACCCAAAACTGGCGAAGGACCTGAAAGCAAACCCAAAACGGGGTATATATGCTTGTGATCCAAACTCGGCTTGACCATAGTTGAAAACTGAGAATTTATCTTATATGGATGCTCCGTGGGACATGTGGCAGTACTGGGATCAATAAGAATTTGAGATAACTCAAAGATATGGCCCTCCTTCAAATTCTTTTGATGACAGTGGACAAGTCCACTACGAACACTTCCATGTATCCGATCACCCTGCAAATACAGAGAATGATGCAAGTAACAGCAAGACATCTGGAGATATCAGGAGCCCCTAATTTAGAACCACCGAACAGAGACTTAAAAAATAGAAACTTACATAGACATCTTGAAACACCAACTCAATCGATGAAGCATCCTGGTTTTTATACCTTGCAGGCATTTATTTTTAAACAAGAGGGGCAAGCAGTAATGGGGGATCAAACTTATGACCTCCCACTCATAGGGAAACATCTATACCACTAGGTTACAAGGTCATTGATCTTATATTTGTTATCTATAACTAACATAATTAATAAGAGTACATAAAACTCTTTATAAACTCTTGTTGATGATTAATTAAGCCAGTCTTGGAGGTGAGATTCCAAGTTGTTGTTCGAACTATCATTTTCCGGCGGATTAATCATCAACAAGAAGCTCTCAACGGATGCGTTGTGAGATCTTAGGCCCTGTTTGGTATGAGATACTGATTTTGATGGGTTGGGATTGAGATTGGTATTGGAATAGTGACAGGTTGAAGGTTTAAAATTACGTTTGGTATGCAGTAATATTTAGATAGAATACTTGAATTGATTATTTTATAATCCTTAATAAATTATGAAAAGACTAAAATATCTTTATTATTAAAATTGACAGTGGGCATTTTTGTCTGGAAAATATTATAAATGGGGATATTTTTATCTCTAACATCTGCAATCCCGGGATTGAAAACGCAATACCAGAGGGGAGGTGGTTTTGCACCAATCCCATTTTCATGGTACTCCTAATCCCAGGTCATCTCCAGTCTCTCATATCAAAAATCCAACTTGGCTCAATCCCTGACTCAATCTCAATCCCTACCCCCAATGCCGTATACTAAATAGGGCCTTAGGGTTTGCAAGGAGGCTTCGATCGAAGCCATGCAGTGTTTGAGATTGTCATTTTGGTCATGATCAAACCTAAAGTTGAGGACTGGAAGCGAAGTTCAGATATTTAGCCAGGTCTTTGATGTGGCTGAGAGTGTTACTGCATCTTCATCGGAGCCATCGAGCTTGTGAGCTTGTTTGCTTCTGGAAGCCATGGTCTCTGGTCAGTCTTCTTGGTTTTATTTTACTGTGAGAGAGAACTAAGCTGCTGATTAGACAGAAAGAGAGAGGCTAGAATTTTTTTGTGAAAAGCCCTGCTAGACAAAGGACACTGAAACCCACAAATATAAGTATAAATAAATTGTATTTTTTTTTTTTTGAATTTTTAAGACATACAACAAACACGTGAAAGACGGGTCCGGTTTGTCTCATTGTCCATTTTCTCATCATCTCTCATAATCTTTAAATCATGTTCGTCCAATCAATCTGAAAAGTAAAAAATGACCCACATCATTAAGTTATCATTCCTTTCACTTTTCTCTCCTCTTCTCAATCAATGCTCTAGATGACTCATCTTCCCAATCAACGATTCAGATGGACTCATGAGGGATGATGAGAAAATGAGATGATGAGAGTATCTGCTTCCGTGAAAGACACAATCACGTTCATTCGAAATACTTGGGTTGTATATGAATTCGGATGACTTTTACTTGCTAGTCTCATTAAACAGTATCCAATACAGGCTCTCGTATTCAATGTTTTCGGTTCATTTAATTCAACAATTAAT
This sequence comes from Inga laurina, assembly GCA_963855925.1. NCBI lineage: Eukaryota > Viridiplantae > Streptophyta > Magnoliopsida > Fabales > Fabaceae > Inga > Inga laurina. The sequence continues at coordinate 60,222,744 of OY979705.1, forward strand.
TGGTGCGATGAATTAATATAAGGTCTCATCCCATTTTATCTCTCAAATTTTTATTTTTCCTCTAAATTATTTATATCGAGTGCGCATAATATAATAAGTGATTTTTTTGTTTATTTGATCAAGAGTGTCTCCAAGTTACTTTGAACTTTAGAATAATTCCTTTTGATGGTAAAAGATTTTCACCTCTTCTAATAAGTGCATTTCTTGAGATTCGAACGTGTATTCTCTACTTTTTGGAGTGAGGCCGCTTGCTATCTTAACCAAGAGCCTGTTGGCCATGGTTATAGTAAATGATTTTCATCTTAAAGGTAGTTCCGATGCAAATAATTGATTGAAGGTGGTTTTTTTAAAAAAAAATTAACACACCTTTTTTATATCCATCTTCTACGTTAAACTTAAAGATATAACGGAGTATTTAGTTTTCTTTTTTTTCAATATATATCATCTGAAAGTAAGCTCCTGAGTAAAGATTGTGACGAAATGTAATGGTAAGGAATATATATGTGTGTGCGCGCGCGCGCGTATAGGGATAAGGTGTGTTCAATAGTTTCTTAGGTGCGTCCGGTATTCTAAAGTAATTTATGATGCGTTCAGACCTTTCAAGTGCGTTCAACTTTTTAAAATATTTTGTGGTTCATTTAACACCGTAAAGTATTTTTTTCAGGTGTGTCCACCATTCTAAAACTGTTGTTAAAAAAATACTTTATGGTGGACGCACATTCACTTGAAAGACTTTTTGGAAGTTCAGAGATTTAAATTGCTTCATAAATATATTTAATAGGCAAATTTCTCTTGAAAGAATTTTTATTTTAAGAACAAAATTGCATCACAAAATAACTAAGGCTGTTGAAGGCACTTAGAAAAATACTTTAGGATGTTAGATATACCATAAGTTACTTTAGGATACAGAACGCATGCAAAAAACACTTCAAGGCGCTGGATGCACTTTATCCTATACTGTAATTTTTTTCTGCCTTCGTCCTATAATGTAACTGAATGATGACTATAGAGTTTCTGTTTGCTATGCTATGAAGAAATCATTTGATGAAATTTATATTTTACCAATATTTTTATAGACATCCATATGTTGATTGATGTAAATTTAAATACAATGAAAATGTTATCATAATATTTGTATATAGTATTAAATCCCAACAATTAAAACTTAATCTAATGGTGGATATATTAAATAGAGAGGAATGTAGAGAGAAATCAATGAAGACATTCCTATCTGACTTCGATCACTATCTCCATTGACTTCATGACACAAAATTCTGTAGCAACCATGACTATATATCTATGTGCGTATCAAGTATTATCTATGTGCGTATGTTTGCTGCATGATCAGCTATCAAAAAAATTGTTTTTAGCAGGAGTAACTTGATTACAAAATATATGCCGATCCAGTTGAACAAGTTAATAATCTACAAAAGGTCACGGGTTTAAAGGTTCTAATTATTATGGAAAAAATATTGATTTATTAAAAAGTATTATTTTAGGATATGATGTGAAATCGATGGTCATCAAGTCATATCATGATGTTGTAATGTCTCATGTGCCAAGCAATCCATATTTGGAGGTGTTACTCCCTCCCTCTCCCTATGGCATTAAATTTTGGGGCTATAATAACTAATTTATGATTATTAAAAAAACTAGTTAAATTAGTTATTTATAATAAATATGCGTTGATTTTACTAAAATATTATCTTTAATTAATCATTTCCTACTGATGGGAAATCTCACTCAATATGTACAATTAAATGGAGCAACTCGAGAAAAGTTTATAGATTTAGGAGGTAAAATAGATTGAGTTTTTACATCTAAGGCTAAAATAAAGGAAAAATTTCAGAAAATATTGTTAAAATACGGAAAAGACAAATAAGGGAGGCCAATATCTAAAAGCACAAATCAAGCCTTAGGGAGGAACATGAGATTTCCAAATCTTTCCAAATAACCAATATGCCCCTGAGTAAGTTTTGGAAAACACTAAAGTTGTTATTATCTATACCTAAATGACACCTAAGATATATGGCTTCAAAATATTACCTTCAAGCTTGTTGGGATTTTGGCAGGTTAAACAGTCAATATGTATATTAAAGTTGTTATTTGCGATTTTAAAGTTGTTATGTTATTGTTTATATCTAAGTAGTTAAGGACCCCTGACAACATTTAAGGAGGTCAAGTAGTTAATATGTATACTGAAATTGTTAATGACGTTTGACATGAATGGCTTCAAAACTTACTAAAGGGTAGATTGATCATTTGAAAAGATTTGGAAGACTTGGGATTTCATATATTGGCCTCCCTTATTTGTCTTTTACCTATTTTAACAATATTTCTCTGGAATTTTTCCCTAAAGTATCCCTTTATTAATTAGCTTTTATATTTACTTATTTAGGAAGGGAGGGAGTAACTTTTATATTTTAATTACATGACGACAATGAAGTTGACAAATGCATTTTAATCTCAAGTCAGCTTGTTCACATTGCCATCACCTACATCGCTTACCAATCCTATATGCATCTCGTAATTACGTCGAGACATTCGACAAAATCCTCCCAAGAGTTTTGATGTAATCATATGGTTTAAATTATTAAAAATTTTCTATATTACGTACTATATATATATATATATTTATAGTGTTCATACAAATTATTTATTTTTGTATTAATTCTTCTCTGCTGTGACAACGATATGATAATATCCAAGTTTAAAGGAAGGATTGTAGTTAGCAACTGAGCAAATACCGGAAAGAACATTAGTGTCTCCATTATCTCTCCATTGTTTTAAAACTACGTCATTTTAATTATGTGTGATCTCAACTATTGATTACCCACTCGATCCTAGTCATTCATTTGCAAAACTTTTTCTCAAAAAATTATGCAGAGTGAAAAATAAAAAATATAAAGACAGACTATTTTTCCCTTCATCTAAATGAGCATCTTAAACAAGAAAAACTTATTTACTCTACTAGGAAAAAGCACAAGCTACGTTTTACATTTGGAACTTTATTATTTTCATAGCTTTTTTCAATTTCAAATAGGTTATATGGATACCTGGTCCAAAAAAAAAAAAAACCACAAGCAGCTATTTTACATTCGGAATTTTATTATTTTCATAGCTTTTTTAATTTGTTTCTGGTGAAAAAAAAAAAGAGCATACCTAGGAAAAGCCGGTTGATAGTTATGATATAAGAAGCTGTTTACAAATTGAAACTGAGAATAAAGCCAAAGTGGGAAAAAAGCAAAACATGCAAGGGTTTGAGTTATCTTCACAAAAGGACAAAAGGCACACAACTTTCAAGATGTTTCGTCAAGTACACTCAAGGTTAGTTCTGGGATTAGGTGTGCAAATGAATATAATGGCTAGGATGAATTGGGGAAATCAAAACGATGTCGTTTTGAAATAACGGAGAGGAAATGGAGACACTAAGCAATGGAGAGGTTCTTTTCCAAGTAAAAACTGAGTAATAAGGATCCAAAAAAAAAGAAAAAGGACAAAAACCACATGGACTCAATTCAAAACTTGGTGAAAGTATAAGGATTTCCAAACTAATTTTACCTTAAATTGAAATAGTTCTAATTTAACTGATACTAAATGAAGTTTTGAAGGAGTTTTGAAAAATTCAACGAGCCATGTTTAAATATTAATTGTAGGGATAAAATTGATAAATAAGTATTAATTGCTCTCTAATTATTTATATTATCTCTTGCATACGAGGGACTATAATATTCCTATTTTATGATGAATAAAATGTCTCACGAAATTCAGAAGTTTCCAAATAATTGCTTGTTCTTACTGTAGCCCCTTAATTAAAAGACAACAAATTAAATAAATTTGATATAATTAAAAACTTGGAATCATAATATTTACTATGTGGTGACAATAGTGTTTAAAGAAATGAAAGTGGAATCGCAAAAATTGGAATGAAAATAATTACTAAAATATGATATTTGACATGCTTGAGAAAGAAGATATATATCTGGAAAAGAAAAAGAAAAAGAAAGAAAGAAAAAAAAAATATATATATATATATATATATATATATATATATATATATATATATATATATATATATATATATATATATATATATATATATATATACCTATATTTTTGTGGATAAAACTTGATTCAAGTTGTTTTCATTAAGTTCATTTCTCAGTCAATCTATGTCACATGTCCTTTTTTTTTTTCACATTATCATTTAACCCAGATCATGTCAAACCACCATTAATTGCTCCTTAAAATTTTCAAAAAATGAAAAAAATAAAAAGATGAGAAACTTAACCTAAATTTTGTCCATTTTCTATATTCTGCCAGTAAAATTTGATAAGATAGAAATAAGAAAAGAACGGAAATAAGGGGGGAAAAGGACCCAAAATATCCCATTTGAAGAGAAATTGGGATTTCATCACAATCGATTCCTTCAGCAAACTAATGCAATTTTATGAGGCTACGATATAATGAAATCAAATTGGCGTACAACTCTTTTTTTTTTTAATGCAATTTTATGAGGAATACCACTCTTTCACGCCAAACAAACTTCTATGAAATTGCCATTGTGTAAATGTCATGTTATATTTTAAACATAACTCGTTTTCTGAGGTCTATGTACTTCTGCATTGATTAAAAAAACATATGCTAAAGTAAATTATTTTATTAAATATGTCTATATGTAATTGTTTGTGTAGCTAGTACCTAAATATTTTTATAAACAAATCCTCTTAAGAATTACTTCCTACCGTCCTAATTATAAGATAAAGTTGATTTTTTTTGACGAAATTAAAGAAGCTAAATAAGTTATTTAATCATATCATATATTATGTATTCTTAGATTATGTATCAGTTTATTAACCAAATTAACTAGTTTTGAGGAAAATAAATAAAAATATAAATACTTTAAAGTAATTTAATTGGCTTCCTTAATTTCTCTAAAAAAATCAACTTTATCTTATAATTAGGACCGGAGGAAATAATAGTATTTTAAAAAAGTAAACCCAATGCCACCAGGGTGACATTGACTGTGTCATAAGTGCACATCACATTTTCTTGCATATTAAGTACCAAACATGCATGTCACTCACGTTCTTGTCTTCCTAAGCAAAAACTAATGGGAATGTCAAACAGCTTCTTCTCTTCTCTCCTAGGTTGTCTGGTTTTCGCAGTTCTGGTTCAATCTCAGGATCAATCAGGTAATTAATTTGCAGGCAAAATTTAAAGTCAAGTTGCTTATCTCCCTCAGGTCAAGTTCTCCAATCACACTTGTTATTTTGTTATTGTTAATTGTTAAAATACTTATGTTATGCACTCATAAATTCACTTAGGAAATCGACCTAATACATCACTACTTAACAAGAATTAACCTTTTTCCACTATTTTTCAGGATTCATAAGCATAGATTGTGGGATACCAGCAGGTTATACCTACACAGAGAAAACAACAGGCATAAATTACATATCAGATGAGAATTTCATAAACTCTGGAGTGAGAAACTCCATAACCACTGAGCTCCAAAATAAGTATCAAGGGCAACTTTGGAACTTGAGAAGCTTTCCTCAAGGAACAAGAAACTGTTACAGAATAAACCTCACAAGTGGCTCTAAATATCTCATCAGGGCTAATTTTCTGTACGGGAATTATGATGGCCAGAATAAGTTACCAAGTTTTGATCTTTATCTTGGGCCTAACTTGTGGCAAACAGTGAATATAACTGATGCATCTGTGTCACTAAGCCCTGAGATCATACATGTTCCTTCACTAGATTACATTCAAATATGTCTGGTTAACACAAGCTCTGGAACCCCATTTATTTCTGCTATAGAATTGAGGACTTTGATGAATGATACTTATGTTACTCAGTTTGGATCCTTGTCACTTTACTCGAGGTTGAGTTTAGGCTCAACCAGAAACAGAACATACAGGTAAATCCATGCTTTCTTTGATTAATTTACTTTAGAAAGAGTTTGTTTAGATGTGTTCTTGAGATTTGGTTTTATTGAGCATGCTATATTTGGTTTCATTAGTTTTCCACATAAAAGGTACAAATTACTCTTTCAAGTAATGCTAAGGGCTTGTTTGGATTAGTGCTGGCAAAAGTTATTTTTATACTATCTGGTTTTTGCAAACTGAAGTTAGGGTAACAATTAATTAGTATAATGTGATTTATCTTTTGGATAGGTTTAATAAAACAGATCAGTTTAACATGAACTTATTTAAATGATATATTAAAAGGTCAATTTCAAAAGGTTCAAATCTAAAAAAAAAGTCAAAAGTTAGAAAAAGTTGTTTCAACTTTAACTTGACTTTTGGCTCATAAGCTCATTTTCCTAAAAGCAACCCTAAACATCACATGTTGGGCCAAACTGGGTTTTCACGTTAGAAAAGTCAGTTTGGTATCACATAACGTTATTCCAAACAAAATCAAAGCAATTACTTTTCTTCCATAACAAGACCAAAGAGGCTCAAAATCAATTGTTTAACTAGCTTTTACAACAAAGAAAGATTACACTTGTCATCCTTCACTTCATCTTTACATTTTAAAAAAAAAAATCTGTAAATCTGATACGAGAATATGACTTTGACACAGATATAGTTATGATGTTTATGATCGCTTCTGGTGGTATTATGTCCCCAACCCGGCCTGGACGCAAATAAGTGCTTCATTTTCTGCAAATTCCTTAGTTCAAAATGTTTACAAACCAGCAGCCATTGTTATGAGTAATGCAGCCACACCAGTAAATGAAAGTGCTCCAATGATAGTGTGGTGGTGGCCCAAAAATGCATCAGACCAATTCTATGTTTACATGCATTTTGCTGAGCTTCTAGTATTACAAAAGAATCAGACAAGATCGTTCAACATTACCGTCAACGGCAATCTCTTTTAGAGGATATCAATCTCAGCTTCTCATTTCACCAAAACACAAATGTGTCAAACATTATTTCCCTTTTGTCTCCATGAACCTTCATTCCCTTCCACCTCCAACTGGGAAAGCAAGTTGGGGTAATCTGATGGCAAACCAGAAAACAAGATTTGCCATCTGCAACTCTCTCTATCCTGGGATTTCCGGTCGCAAATTCTGCACAAGAACACCAGCAGATGTAGATTCTTAGAGGAGAATGCACTAACGACCAGAAGTTACAAGTTAAATTAGACCCACAACCTCCCACTTACAGGAAAGCATTCATGTCACTAAGCTACAAGGTCATTGACAGTACAAGTGTCTTGTTCTCAAACGCTTCAATAGAATTATTAGACATAGACACTTAAAAACTTCACCTTTGTTTGTCACAACTATTTCCTCTAAAATGTTGCTGTATTAGCAGTACATGATAATTTGATGCTTTAGTACCAAAAAACCCTCAACGTACTTAATACCTAAGAATCAAACCAATTTATATGCACATCATGTGATTAGGATAGCTTGATTAGCCTCATTCAACCCATACATTCCAAACTAAACCGATTCCAAAATTCTTAAATGTCATTATTTTGAAGAGTTTCTTTTATACTATAGTGGTTATAAGAGTTTCTGTAGCTTTTACGCATATTTGACTAATGATGAAAGCCATCCAAAAGACATGAGCCACACGACTGGAATAATTACATTGGTGAAATTACCATAATGCTCATGAAAGATTGATAAGTCTGCATATACACAAATAATAGTAAACCTTTATTTTAGAATAAAGTGCAACAACAATGTCTCTTCTTGAAGTTGCAGAATAAGAATTTCCAAACTTTAAAAAATATCAGCATCCAATGAATTCATGTAAATGAGGAACATAAACTTAACATTGACTCACCTCTAGAGCTTTACCATCAGGGGCAAAACTCTAAACATATAGATAACATAGAGAAATATAGATGATTTGTCAGTTACTATTCAATTTGTACAAGTTTAGACCATTAAATTTGGGAATTTTCTACCGTAGTGACTCTTATGAGGTGCCAGTGTTCTACCGATCTTCTTCCAGACAAGCCACCCCTGTAAGTACAATCTTTTTCTTGGCTTCTTAAAACTTCAAACGTTGAGGAAAATTGCAGGCTACTAAATAATTAGTCAGAAATTCACACTTAGAAACATTTTACTATCACACTGCTCTTTGAAGATAATATTTGGCCCCCTAATTGATGCTGATTTAAGACATATTATCCATAGCCCAGAGATTTATCTAATTACTTCTTCTGACAAAACCCACAAAGAACCTATCATTCTTTGGTGCTTCCACACTCAAATTCCTCACTAACTCCATTGTATTAGCCTCATAAACACTCTGATTCCCACCAAGTCTGTTTTCAAAGGGTAAGTGAATAAGTTAATAGATTAAAATTCCGTCGACCATTTCCGTTGAGCATACCTGAGACAGATTCGTAGAGAGAGAAACAGAGAGATAGAATCAGTTCTGACCGTAGTCTCGCCATTTCCGTCGACCGGCACCGGCCCTGGATATACTTCGTTGATATCTTCCTGGTTGTCCATTGTCGACGGATTGACGTCACAGTTTGGAGCAACGTGTTTCTCATCGACCAGTGTCAGCGTGTTCGTTAAAAAAATCGTCACAGCAGCTGCTTTTGAGGGTTCACAGTGGTCTCTGCGTCGGAGCTGGTCCCGGCGAACAGCGTCGGACCTGCGATTCATATGCTCCTATCAGACTTGTTTGCTTTGCTGATCTACCACCGGATTTTCAGGTATATGTAAGGCAGGGGATAATATTTGAACGACATGAGCACTGATACATCAACCAATATGAAAGTGAAATCCACGCAGAAGACAATGAAATCCACGAGGTGCAAAAGAAAGAGTTCGTGGGGAAAAAATGAGGGACGGATATTGCTGATGGAAGTAGGACAAATGTAAGGATAAAGAGTTGCCTGACGCAGGGGATTTGAATTTGAACTCCTAAAAAAAGGCGGGGTAAAATTTCGTGACGGATATTGCTGATGGAAGTAGGACAAATGTAAGGATAAAGAGTTGCCTGACGCAGGGGATTTGAATTTGAACTCCTAAAAAAAGGCGGGGTAAAATTTCGTGTGGGAACACTGATGTCAGGACGATGTTTACGTGATGTAAGGATGAACTCTCGATCTAGGGCGTTGATTAGATATGAACATATTTTTTTGTATGGAAGAAGAAATCTAAGCCATTCATTCCTTATGAATAGTGCATTGGGTGGAAGAGTTTTATAAGATATATAGATATATAGATAGATAGATAGATATAGATCAACACTCATTTAATATTTAACTATATACTCCCCTTTGTTGGTGTCCACATGCCCATGACTTGCTACAATTAAATATTTTTCTCCAGTCTCTGAGAGGTCCCAGAGGTGGCATGATATTCTTCAAGAAAGATTCTGTGCATGGTGTCGATCTAGAGTCTGCCATTAACAATGCTGTTTTTCCTGGCCTACAAGTAAGATATTGGTTCTGTTTAGGCCTGTCTTTACTATTCCAATTGAAAATATCGTCCCTACCTTCATGGTTTAGTACTAAAATTATCTTTATATAGGGTGGTCCTCATAACCACACAATTGGAGGACTAGCAGTTTGTTTGAAGTATGCTCAATCCCCTGAGTTTAAGGTTTACCAAAACCAGGTATGTCTCTTTTAACCATTGGTAAGTTTGTTGCTAGGCCTATCATGACAGTTGCACTCATATAACTTCAATCCTGTAGGTGGTCTCTAATTGTAGAGCTCTAGCAAATCGATTATGAGAGTATGGCTACCAATTGGTATCTGGTGGAAGTGATAATCACCTGGCTCATGTTGATCTGAGGCCATCTGTAAGAATGTTGCTCTTTCATATCAAATATTAGAATAAAATTTCAGTTTTTTTTTCCCATTTAGTGTCTTGTTGCTTTAGTTTAAATATTCTTTCATGCTTTCCTAGGGCATTGATGGTGCTCGAGTGGAGAAAATTCTTGACATGGCCTGTATAACTCTGAACAAGAATTCAGTGCCTGGTGAGATTCATGCTACTTGTGTTTCATATTCTTTGGCTTGTTTATTTATTCTCTTTGGTCTTCCTCCCTCGTCTTCTTCTTCTTCTTCTTTTGGTTCAAATATTTTTTTTCCTTGTTCTTACTTACATATGAGAATCATGACAGGTGATAAAAGTGCCCTGGTTCCTGGAGGCATCCGCATTGGATCGCCAGCAATGACAACAAGAGGACTAGGAGAGAAAGAGTTTGTTCTAATAGCAGACTTTATTCATGAGGGTGCACAAATAGCACTTGAAGCCAAACATCTGACCCCGGGAACAAAGCTCCAGGACTTTATGCAGTTTTTGTCATCCCCTGAATTTCCTTTGAAAGATCAGATTTCAAACCTTCGAAAAAAAGTCGAAGCTCTCACTACTCAATATGCAATTCCTGGAGTTTAGGTGGTGTAGCAGGCTAGCAGCTGCATAATAAGTCCTAATATTTTTCTTCTTTTTGGATAAGGTGGGGTTTTTACATGCTTCATTTTGGTAATACTAACAAAGTATTCCCTCCGGTCCTAATTATAAGATAAAGTTAATTTTTTTGGAGAAATTAAGGAAGCAAATTAAATTATTTTAGAGTGTTTATATTTTTAGTATTCTTAGATTATACATTAGTTTATTAGTCAAATTAATTAGTTTAGAGAAAAAAATAAAAATATAAATACTCTAAAGTAATTTTATTAGCTTTCTTAATTTCTCCAAAAAAGTCAACTTTATCTTATAATTAGGACCGAAGGGAGTAGTATTTTTTATTTTTTCTTTGGTCTTTGCCCCCTTAAATGGTCAAGCAGAGCAAAATGTATCATTTAGTTTTCATGTATGCATTCCCATTTGTTCCGTCAACTACTATTATTTTTTGGGTCTTGGAGGTGAAAGTTGTATATTCGAATGGTGAAATTATAAGTCTAATTTTTGGCTGCTATAATGGAATGATTTGCTCAGACTCTGTAGCACGGACGAGTGAATAGACTGATGGAAACACCGAGAACCCATTAGCCTGAGAATTAAACTATTTGTGTTTGTTTTCGGCGTTTCCACCGAACTTCTTGTGTTTGTATGAATTTCAAAATCTTAATTCGTGTATATATTTTTTTTTTCGAGGGATTAAATAGAAGCATGGTGCTTATTGCACTAATCAGCAGGCTTAAGGTTACCACTAGCAAGAATCGTATTGTCCTTGAGGATAGAATTAGAGTCATAGTTGAACGTGATAGGCTAATCTGAATGTCATCATGAAAAAAGTCCTATTGATGAATATAAACTACTCCCTCCGGTCCTAAATATAGGACATAGTTTATAGTGTAAATTGCACTACAAATTATATCCTATATTTAAGACCGGAGGTAGTAATTGAGTAATTTCAAAGATTGGGGCATGTAAAGACTAGTTTAGTTTCCCACGTTTGGGGTTTCAGCATGTTCGATTGATGATTGATCTGAAATGTCATAATGAAAAAAGTATTCTACATAAATATAAACTAATTGAGTAATTTCAAAGTTTTAGATATATATATATATAGAGAGAGAGAGAGAGAGAGTTGTTTGACCAACAGAGAACAGGACTATTTGCACTGGTCAAAGGCGTGCTCTGTTTCTATATTTTGGACCTTCTAGTAACCTTGAAATTGCAGCACCTGCTAAAATTACATTTGATGGATAAATTAAATACGCAATGAAATACCCACGATTCAATTTCCAATTACAACGTCAATCTCCTGCCAATGACAAACAAAACAAAAGCGAAGGTTCATATTTTCAACTCAACTATAGAGGATGGAGTTGGTCAAAAGAAGGCATTGGTTCTTCTGTGTTTTTCCTGCATTCTTATATTTTATTTCCTGATGTTTTCTTAAAAGAATATATGGAGATATTAGATAATGAAGAGCATTGTGCCCAAAAGATGAATAGCTTCTTCACTGCATGTTTAATCTTTCCCTGTGACCAGTCTGTTCTCTCTAAAAGCAAAACGAAATTTTGGAGTCTGCAAAACCATTCAGTTCTTGTTTTCTTTGCATTGTTTCAGCTTTCTTTAACTCCTGCAATTCTTGTACAGCCCCAGAATCAATCAGGTAAGCTAGTTTCATCTTGTTCATCTCACTGCAACCACATCTCCATGTTCCTTACAAATCAATCTTACCCTCTTTTTTCCAGGATTCGTAAGTATTGATTGTGGACTTGTGCATGAACCAAGTTACACAGATGAATCTACCTCCATCTATTACACTTCAGATGCAAAGTTCATATCCACTGGAATTATCCATGGCATATCATCCAAATGTAAGACACAGACTCTTAAAAGGCAGTTCTGGAATGTTAGAAGCTTCCCTGAAGGAACTAGGAACTGCTATACCCTTAACACTCCTCAAGGAAGCAGCAACAAGCACTTAGTGAGAGCCATGTTCATGTATGGAAACTATGATGGTGAAAATTATCTTCCCAAATTTGATATCTATCTTGGAGCTAAGTGGTGGGGCACAGTGATGTTTCAGAATGCATCTGATATAGTGACCAAGGAAATTATTTATGCTGCTTCATCAGATTATGTTCATGTTTGCCTTTTTAATACTAACAATGGTACACCTTTCATATCAGTTTTGGAGCTCAGAGTTCTTCCCATTGATGCCTATCTTGTAAGCTCTCTGGAACTCTTGGCTCGGTATGATTTAGGGTTGCAGGATGGTGAATTAGTCAGGTGAGCCTTGTATCTTATGATTTAGGGTTCTTCACACTAACCAAGAGTTTCATGATTCTCCCTCCAGTCCTTAATGTAGGACCTGATTGGTCCTTTATGTAAAACCTATTTCTCATATTTGTCAATCTAATTAAGGAAGATGATTATGGTGTTTTAGAAAGAATATGCCACACTAGCTAATTTAACTTTCTTAATCTAATCAAACTAGGTAAATAAGTCTTGCATTAAGGACTGAAGGGAGAATTAGTGTTTAGACTTTTTATCTTGTGTGGGTGGAAATTGAATGAATGCACAAAACTGAAGTTGCCTTAATGAATAAGGTACTGGATTGAATGAAAACATCTCTAGTTGACAAAATTAAAAGAAGAACCTATAATGAAAATAGGGTTTTAATTTAACAATCATTGATGTTTTCATAGATTCCCAGATGATACCTATGATCGAATATGGACTTCTTATACCTCAAAAGACTGGAAAGTGATTAATACCTCACTCCCTATAGGCCAAGGATCATCATCAACATCAACAACACCATCATTCAGTTTCATAACCTTACCACCCTCCATTGTCATGAGAACAGCAGCAACTCCAGAAAATGTCAGAAACAACATGGAATTTCACTTCCAACACAGTTACAATGCCTCTACATACTACACGTACTTCTACTTCTCTGAAACCCAGAAACTCCAAGCAAATCAGATCAGAGAATTCAATGCATTCTTGAATGGAGACGTTATCAGTTCTAATCCAATCAGTCCTTCTTACCTTGAGACCACATATTATATAAGTGCAACAACTGAACCTTGGTTCAATATTTGGATCAATAAAACTGGGACATCAACTCTTCCTCCTATTTTTAATGCCATTGAGATATATATGGTTAAGGATCTCTCTCAATCACAAACACTGCAAACAGATGGTACGTTCACTGGTTGCAAGTTCTGCTAAGTGTTATCAACATTATTCACTGTTTTTTTTTTTTTTTTTTAAATCTAATTTGACTGAATTACTTGTATCATAAAAGTTGATTCTATCATGACCATCAAGTCATTTTATGGGATCAAGAAAAACTAGCAAGGAGATCCTTGTACTCCACAAGCATACTTGTGGGATGGTCTTAACTGCAGCTATGGTGGATCTGGTCCACCAAGGATCACATCCTTGTAAGTGTGATATAAAGTAGTGATAAAAAGTGAAGATTTTATGGTTTGATTTCATCTTCAACAATAGTGATGAACTTTTATACCATTTTCTTTCAGGAACTTATCCTCTGGTGGATTAACTGGAAACATAGCTCCAGACATATCCAATTTGAAGTCGATCGAGTATTTGTAAGCATCTCAATCACTTAGATGAAAATATTAACTTATAGTTGAGGATCTGTGAAGATAATTTATTATCATTTCAGGGATTTGTCAAACAACAATTTAGTTGGAGATGTGCCTAGTTTCCTGTCTCAACTGCAGTTCTTGAGGGTTCTGTTAGTAAACTGTTTCAATTTTCATCTGGGTTCTTAATTTCTTCATGAATACATGTTAACAAAACACAAACACTAACTAAAACTGATATTTTTTTTGGCCATTTAAGAGACCTAGAAGGCAATCAGCTATCAGGAACAATTCCAACAGAACTTACTGAGAGGTCAAAGAATGGATCACTCAAACTCAGGTATGATCCTTTTCTGTATCTATTTAGAGAGAATTACATTACACTCCATCAACTCTAGTCATTTTGCAAATACCTTTTCATTTTTGCTTGAGACATAGAATTAGTCTCTTAAACTTTCACCCTTTAGCATTTTAAACATTTTCCAGTTAAGGGGGATGTAACGTTATGCTCTTCCTTTTGTGCAAGAATGGATTGTGCACAAAAGTTAAATGGTTAGAAAATTCCGAAATTCCCAACTTCCAAAGGATGTATAATTTCTTACTTTTATAATTGAAGGTTAGCAAATGGACGAAAGTTGAATGGTTGTGTTTTTAATTCTCCAAGCTGAATGGTCTAGTACCTTAAACATATAATCTCACTAACTTTCAGAATTTAACAACGAACTTCCTCAACTTTTAAACTTGTGTTGATAAACCTTATTTCCTCAGTTAGTTTGCTCTTAAACTATATTTTTTGCGCGAATAACCCACTTCATCTTTATAGTTTATGTGTAAATAATTCTTTCAGAGTTTAGATCATGTGCAGATAATTCTTTTAATGTATTGTTCTTTCATTAGTCAAATAACTAGCCAATGATAGGAGAATCATCCGCACAAATTTAAAATTTTGGAGGGGGGGGGGGGGGGTTCATTATCCCGTGTTAAAGTTCAAGAAGTTATCATCTTGCTTAAGGCAAGATGAACTTTATACAATCATCTAGCCTAGTAATTTCTCTTCATTTTTTAAAAATACTCTACCACAATTTAAGGTTATGGTCAAGATGATCCTCTATTTATCACTGTTATATTTTTGTGGATAGTGTGATAAAACTTGTTCACTTTTCATTTTAAATGCAAGTTTTGGTGGAAATCCAAATCTTTGCTCTCGAGAAGATTCATGTAAGAGTAGTAAGGCAAAGGTTGTCATTCCCTTAGTATCATCACTAGTAGAAGCTTTCATACTGCTGGGAGCCGCAATTACATTCTGCATCTTCAAACGAAAACAGACAGGTACATGTCTAATGTCTTTTATAGGTAAAAATTCCTTTTAACAAGTAAAGATAAAAAAAAAAACAGTCATGCTATTTACCAAAGAAAATCTGATTGAATTTATTAAAATAACTAAGTTAGGAAAGATAGAAAAACCTTTTTTGACCGCGTGCTCGTTCTTTTCCCACAGTCTCCAACTTTCCAGAGAAGCTGAATGCTTATTCCAGTATAAATAAGGAACTAGAGCTAAAGAAACAACAATTCACTCATGCTGAAGTTTCTAGAATTACTAAAAACTTTGAAAATGTTGTGGGAAAAGGAGCATTTGGAACAGTCTACCATGGCTTCATAAATAACACCCAGGTTGCTGTCAAAGTGCTCTCCCCTTCAGCTCAAGGATATCTGCAATTTCAGGCAGAGGTATAGTATTATTATTAGGGTTAAGGTCCAATTTTAGCAACGAAGTTTTGTTCGAGGGGCATATGGTACAAATAAGTTTTAGAAGGGACAAAAATAACAATAAATAATTAAAAAGGGTGCAAATTTAACAAAATCGTTAAATTTAACCTAACGGCTTAAATTATAAGAGAAGAAAACCTCTAACGACGTTAGGTCAAATTTAACGGTTTTGTTAAATTTGTACCCTTTTTAATTGTTCATTGTTATTTTTGCCCCTTCTAAAACTTATTTGTACCAGATGCCCCTTAGACAAAACTTTGTTGCTAAATTTGTATCTTAACCCTTATTATTATTTCCTTCAAATCTTCATCATACATAGTAATTGCTGTTTTCAAACACCTTATCTGGCAATTCTGCGTTTATATGCAAAACTCTTGATTCATACAGAATCATATTTCACAGTGCTTACAGCAGCTTCTACATTATCTTTTGATTTATGCAAACTGAAAAGTTTATGACTTTTTTATTCAAAGGCAAAACTTCTGGCTAGAGTTCACCATAAACGTTTGACTGCTCTGATTGGATATTGTGATGATGGCTCCAATATAGCCCTCATCTATGAGTATATGGCTAATGGTGACTTAGCTAAGCATTTATCAGGTATTTGCTATATGATCCCTCAAATTCCTCTAAATTTCAGTTCTCACAAGGAAGTTAATAACATGCATTCTAACCACCCATAATAAAACTAAACATATACATCAATATGAAGCTTGAAAGTTGGCTCAAAACTGAATTCTATTTGCATGTGACTTGTGGAACTTGTGTGAATGCAGAAAAAAACGAGAATATCTTGGATTGGAAACAACGGCTACAAATTGCAGTGGATGCTGCAGAAGGTTAGGATAGAAAGAACCCATTTTCCCCCTTAATTTCCTTTGTTGATCATTCCATTTATGCAGAAAAATTTGCTTCATTTTCTTTTTCTTGGTAATAAAAGTTGCTTCATTTTCAACTATAGGCTTGGATTATCTGCATACGGGTTGTAGGCCACCAATTGTACATAGAGATGTCAAATCCAAAAATATCTTACTAAATGAAAGCTTTCGGGGGAAAATAGCTGATTTTGGATTGTCAAAAGTCTTTCCCAATGAAGGTGATACACATATGTCTACTGTGATAGCTGGCACCCTAGGATACCTTGACCCTGAGTAAGTTTTTGCTTACTCTAACCTATTAAGTGAATGTTTGGAACCACTTTCAGGGTTTCCAAAACTGATTTTCAGAGAAGAAGAAATAAGCTGAGAAATCAAAAGTCGTTCCAAACATATCCCTAGCTGAATTATCTTTTGTTGTCAGAAATCAATGAGTACACAAATCAATTTTTTTCAAGTGCCATAGGTTGAGTTGCAGGTTCTTTTTGTGATGCAGGTACAATATGTCAAATAGATTGAATAAAAAAAGTGACGTCTACAGCTATGGAATTGTTCTGCTTGAGATAATTACAGGACAACGTGCCATTATCGAGGATGAAGAGAAAACTCACATAATCCGATGGGTTAAAAATCTCATGCTTGTTGAAAGCAAGATAAAGATTGATGATATTGTGGATTCAAGATTAGAGGGAAACTTTGATACTGATTCTGCAACAAAAGCTTTGGATCTTGCAATGGCTTGTGTGGAAGCTTATTCCCTGAATAGGCCAACAATGAGTCAAGTAGTGATGGAATTGAGACAGTGTTTGGCTATGGATACAGCTAGTGGAATTCATAGTAAAAATGGTTTTTCATTTGGTGGAATTAGTGGAGAGAGTTCTCTGGCTAGATAGTTATAATTTTGCCCGAGTTTCTGTATTTCTTTTTTATTGCATTGTGCGTGAAGAGATAGTTTTTATATGATATAAATATATAATTGAATTCAGTTCATCACGATTAATTGCGTTCGGTATATGATTCCACAGTTTCTCCCGTGTATAACCGTTCCAAACGCCAATGCCTAGCTCTGTCATGCAGCTGCCAACTTATTACAGGATAGAGAAAAAGAGAAGAAGAAAGAAGGAGGAAACTATTTGCTTACCCAGTACGTGAAAAGAGCCAGAAAAGCGAATTGACATTCTCTATTGTCTCGGTCGTTCTTTGCGATAAGGTGTTCTTGGGGTGAAACTAGTTTCCCCTGATATCATTAATCTCCATGTCAACACGGAAAAGCTAAGAACTTGTTCTTAAAAGTGATGTCAATTTTTTCAAAGTCAAATGCGGACTTCTTTAATTTCTTGTCAACGGCAAGCTATAAGGCTGTGTGCATGCTGAGCATGTACTAACCGATGGAGTTATAAGCGGGATTGAATATCTCCCTCCCATTTGGAGAGTTTTCATACTACTTGCATATTAATTTTTGAGAAAATCATTCTACACGTACTTGTACCTTTCTTTAATTCTTAACTTGATACCAATGTATTTTCTCTCTCTTAATTAAATAATTTAATTTTACCTTTCTAGAACCATTAATCCAAGTAACTTTTCTCTCTTACTAGTGTTAGCCCTGATATAGAAGCTAACTATGCTAAAAAAGCAAAGTTAAGGATTTAATTAAGAAAGAAAAACCCATAGATACCCAAGAAAGTATTAATTTTTTTTATGGGTAAAGTAGCATCTAGCATCCTAAATCATAAATAAGAATAGGGTGTTAAATGTATTTGCAAAAAATAACATTAAAGTGTGTTAGATGCATCAAAAAATCAATAGTAGGTGTGAGATACCTCATAAATAAAATTAGAATATTGGATACTATTGGAAATAACATCATTGTGCTAGAAAGGTGATTTAACTTTTTTTAATTGAATATTCTATTGAAACCCCCAGTTCAATAATTCACTGATGCATCGTTATTCGGCCAATTTAGAACATGAAGTTGGTCAAAAGAAGGCGCTGGTTGTTCTTCTGTGTATTTTCCCATCTTATTTTTGATGTTATTTTCAAAGAGATATATGGAGATAATGAATAGCATCATTTTCGTGCCCAAAAAGATGAATAACATAGCTGAAAGGTTGCTCTTCCCATTTGACTGCCAAATTATCTCCAAAAGCAAAACAAATTTTTGGAGTCTGCAAAATCTTACAGTCCTAAACATACAAACTACTCTGTTTCAACTTGCTTTAACTCTTGCCCTTCTTGTTCATACCCAGAATCAATCAGGTAGGTTAGCCAATAAACTACTCTCATCTTTTTCATCTCACTGCAACCACATCATCATGTTTCTTACAAATACAACTTCCCCATCTTTGCAGGATTCATCAGTGTTGATTGTGGACTAGTGGATGAACCAAGCTGCACAGATGAAACCACTTCCATATATTACACTTCAGATGCTAAATTCATATCCACAGGAATTACCCACAGAATATCATCCAAATACAAGACACAAACTCTTAAAAGGCAATTCTGGAATGTTCGAAGCTTCCTGATAAGTAAAATATTTGCATATTTATTTCCCTTATATAATGATTTTATGGATGATATTTGAGCTCAATTTAATAAATTTGGGTGTAATTAATAAATAAATAATGATTTTGGCATAAAATAGAATTTCTTGTAAAATACTAAATTAAACCCTCTTTCAGTTTTCAGGCAATATCTAGAGCTCTAGATGTCGGATTGAGACATCTCTAAAACTTTGATGTTGAGACCAAAATCCAATTCTATCTCTAAGGATTTCGAATTTTGCTTGGAAGTTGAAAGCGGGAATCATCTACCATTCCACCAACCATTTCATCTACCTCTTCATCTTTCTTTTCACCTACTACTTCATCTACCACATTTCATCTTTCTTTTCACCAACTATTTCATCTACCACATTCCATCTACTACTTCATCTACCACATTCCATCTACTACTTCACCTATCACATTTCATCTACCACTTCATCTACCCTACTCCATTCTTCCCTATATATAGCCACCCTCTTCTTCACATTTCACTTACACCAATTCATATCCGTTACTCTCATCTCTTCTCCACACACATCATTTCATTTCCATTACTCTCCTCTCTTCTCTACTTACACACCATTTCATTACTCTCATCTCTTCTCCACTTACTCCATCATCTTAAAATTAATTTTATGCATTGTACTATTTTTTGCATGCCTCCATCTTTGAAGGCTTAAGATTGTATTACTTTTTGTATGCCACCTACATAAAAGGTTTTACCTCGTAAAGGGATAGCTAGATTTTTACATTTTTCATGCATTTTTTGGTTGTATATTTATGTGTGAGAATTTAATATTCATGTTTTATGCAGTATTTATGAAGATTTCATTTTAGTTTTATATAATGTCAATTTATTTTGGTTTTGTTTTTAATTTTATCATGTGCTGAATTTCCATTTTCCTAGAGTGATGACGTAGCTTACTAATAATGGATTGAATATTAACTTATTAAATATAGTTTTAATTTTTCCTTCATGATTGAGTTTTAATTATTATTCTTAATGCTTTCATTTGATTGGCCATCTTTTGAATGATTTCAATATATATTGAGATCGAAAGGAGATACATGTGTGTAGACCCTATAATTAAAACCATAACTTGCATATGAAATAGGAATATATTCATATGAGTTGTGTAGTCTTATAGAGTTCCATAAATTTTAATGCATAATTAATTGCTTAAATTCATATAGGAATATATTGGAGTAGCAATTAATTATAGAATTGCTTGACCTTGGAAGAGGCTAATAATTAAATTAGGGAAACTCGACTATTAATCATGTAGAATAAATTGGGCTAGAATAAATAAGTGATTCGATCCAAAATTTGTTAAGTGAAATATAATCCCTATGACTTTTTCTCATAGTTCTTTCATATCATTTGCATTCATATTTGTTCATCTTTTATTTCGTACTCTCAATCACCAACTAATCAATTGACTAAATAGAATTAAAATTATTCATTTTAGTACTTAGTGATCAATCCTCATGGGAACGATACTCTACTTGTAACCCCCTTCACAATTAAGGCCGAGATTTACGTTCGTAAACACGTAATTAATATAGAATTAGATATCATATTTCAAATTGGGACTTATTAAGGTAATCTTTTGCCCAAAATCAGATTTACAAAAACTTTTTCAAAATTTATTCACAATGGTCTCATATTCATAATACAAAACCAATATGGCATGTACA
Organism: Inga laurina; assembly: GCA_963855925.1. Taxonomy (NCBI): domain Eukaryota; kingdom Viridiplantae; phylum Streptophyta; class Magnoliopsida; order Fabales; family Fabaceae; genus Inga; species Inga laurina. The sequence continues at coordinate 60,243,641 of OY979705.1, forward strand.
GGTGGATTCCATTTACAATTATCAGAGTGCAAAGTAAATTTCCGACTCACTCGGGTTCCATTCATTTAATAAGGGTTTATTCAAAGGCATAAAGCCCATAATTCATACCCTTTACCTAGGGATTACACAAAACTACATCACAAATCCCAAAATATACATATACTTCCCACAAAATATCCAATAATATACAATGATGACCAATAACCAAAAAGGAACTCCTAACACGGAGCTCTACCCGCTCTTCGTCACCCGTTTTCCTTTCGATCCTTCAGCCCTGTCTAAAATGTTTAATTTTGGGAGAGTGAGATTCTAAAGAATCCCCATAGTGTCAAATCAGTCATATAATGTATAACAATAAGGCTTGAAATCAAATCATTATCCATACAAGCAACTACAACGGCAATGGTTAGTATGACACATGTCATCCCTGACGATTGCTCACGCTGTATTGCATCACAACAATCCACACAATATAATTCACCACAGCTGGGATCCATATAAAGCATTTCATAACGCAAGCCATACAGGCAAGATACACACAGCCCACGGCTGGTTTCACAAAGCCGCCCCACGGGTCGGATTCACAAAGATCCATGTCGATTACGACGGCAGTTTAACGGCCGACCTAGAGATGGCAAAATAAAACTAGGTTTAAAAATGTAGCGTAGTAACTCAACCTAGGTCGTTCTTGTGAGGAGATTAATTTCTAATTTTCTAAGTAGTAAAGTGATAAAAAGCCTTAAAGTTGTGAGAAATCATTTTTGAGAAATTGCATTTGTAAACTAATGAAGTAAACTAAGCTAAAGAAACATTTTTGTATTTTTCGGTTTTCAAAACAAAGAAGCAAAAGGAATTGAAATTAACACTAACAACAAGATAAATTCAATTAACTAATATAATGATAAAATGAAATTCCCTTGAGTTGAGGTTTTAGTCTTCCTTGCTTGCTAATAATATGAATTCCATAATGAGTCAAGAGGATGGAACTAAGATACCACTAGCTCCATACTTGCAATAATCATTCAATTCATTCTACCGAAGCAATTAAATGAATATCACTAAATAATTCAGACTCAAGGAGATGAATAATCAACTTCCAATTCTAAATTGTAATTACCATTACAACAATTCAAAATATTCAGTTTAATCATTTAAATCTACTTAACCAAGTTGGAATAAACAATTCAACCTACTCTTAATATGAATCATACAAAGCTTAATTAATCAACCCCTAGCTCAACCACCAAGTTTATTCACTTGGCATAACAATCTAGATCACAATTACATACTTAACCAAGCTACATAATCATGAACTAAAAAGAGAGCTTAAAAGAATTCCATTGAAGTTTAGAAGCCCAAACCATTACCCAACTCAAGGAAATCACCAAGACTTGGCTACTCATAGAGGAAGAGAAGGATGAGGCTTGATGAATGAAGAAGGAATTGGACATGGGGAACAAATGAGAAGCACCGAACAACACCTTAAATCTTCAATCATCCATCGGTTAGCTAGCTGTCTTCAAGTCATTCTCCAAGTCCAGTGCCTCCTCCCTTTTCTTTGTGATCACAGCGCAATATACTCCTCTCTCCCAGCCGCCATACTTGACTTTTTCTCCTCTTTTCTCTATTCCATTGTGTGCTGCCCCTTGTTTCTTCACAGCCGCCAACACTGACTTTTCTCCCCCTTTTCATCCGATGCCTCCTCTTTTCTTCATTCGCTGCTGCCCTTTATTAATCCATCCCCTCCTCTTTTCACAGCTGCCTTTCACACACACTCACGTACAGCCCTTAAACCCTTTTTTTTCTCTCTTTTTCATTCCTCCATTCAGTCCACGGTCCCTTCTCTTTTCGGTACAGGATCTGCTCTTGTATTCAATGACTTCGGCCCAGCTCATTCCTTCGTTTCAATCCAGCTGCTGCCTGCTTTCAATTCAGCCCACTTGCCTTCTCATTTCATGTGGTCCCCCCTCCTTCCAATTTCTTCAATTGTCTTTAGATTAAAATGAGTTGTGCCTTGTCATCACCTACAAAATTATATTCACAAAGGTAACATCTTTTGCTCAAAATTAAAGAACATTGGGAATAACAAATATTAATTAAAAATATAACAATTTAACTAATATAATTCTCAAATTATGCTTTCACTAAAATCTCATTTTAACACTTGATTATGCCCAAAATATTCAATTAAGTCCCACAAAAGCCTAAGATTAATTAATAAAAATATATAAATATTGAGCTCTATCAAGATGACCAGCGTCAATCCCTATACGGCTCACGCTGAAGTACTCACGCCGTAATGTACCATGGCACACATTTCACAATTCAATGATAAGTTATGCATACCAAAACATCATACACAATATGAGAGAAGAGTCACTACCTTGATCCTTCCGTGCATGTCCTAGCACCGGTCTCTCCCCAGTAGGGCAAATGTCAAATCCTATATTCATAATTAGGGACGAAGAGTTATACTCTATTCCAAGACTTAATCCACTTCATAACACTTAATTGGTTATCATTATTGCTCTGTTAGAGTCATTAAATACCCCTAACAAAACTCCTAAAGGATTGGAAGAACTACCCCAAAGATCCCCTTTTGGAAACACAAAAACTGATTTTTCACTGCTGTACCTCGAGTGAAAATGGTCTCACTCGAGCATTGGTTCGGTCACTCCAGCGCCAAGCTCTGCACTCGGGTGATGACTCTAATTATGCTCAAGTCCCCAAAAGTGCAACACCAAGAGTGACAACCCGAGAGCACAATCCACATCAGAGGCACCAACTCACTCAAGCATGACACCCTGCACTCGGGTGAGAGAACTATGCTTGCGAGTGTCAAAGCATACTCTTGGCATCCACCAGCGAGTGAAGACCCGAGAGCAACCCTAACTTTGGATTCACACCATCACTCGAGCAAACCTAAGCTCACTCGAGCATGATCTTCCCTCACTCGAGAACAAAGAAGTGCACTCGAGCCTAATTCATAGAATCCCACTAAAACTCAAAGCAGAGAAGGGAAAAATTCACACAGCACTCGAGCATGATCTTCCTCTACTCGAGTGTTGTGTATCAAAGACCAGAAACGCAGAAAACATCAGAAAATATTAGATGGTCAATTTCATACCCAATGGTTCCCAAACTTTACCAAAAGCTCATACACACTTAGCACTAACTAGGGAACACATTGGTAACCTCAAAAACACTCCCAAAACCAATTTGACCATAATCATACCCTTAGATCTCTATAACACAACAAATGTCCAATTTCCCTTAACACATTTCCAACATTTCAAACTAAATCCAATACTCAAATATCTTCACAATAAATCATTTCCAACATCAAACAAAATGAAATCCATACTTTCAACATTTGGCATAACTAGGGCAAATTTCTAGATTTTTACAAACTTATCCAAAAATCACCCACAATATATCAAAATGCATTAAATACCTATCTCTTTACTTTGCCAAATCCCGAATCTTGATTCTCCCACTTCTAATTTCAACCAACACACAAATCACCACTTCTTAAGATTCTACAACCACCACAATGGAGCTTTCAATGAGATACACAACATTAGAGAAGAGGATTTTTGCAAAGGAGGATCATTACTTACCAAAGATCAAAGTTTTATCCTTCTCTTTCTTGCTTGATTCAGCGAAAATGAAGAGAGAGAAAATGGTGAGATGAAGCAAATGATGGTGATGATGTACACTTCTCTCTTCCCTTGCCCATACCAACCGAATAGGAGAGAGAGAATGAGGGAAAAAGTGGTCCTTTGGCCTCTTGTGGCCTCATCCAATGGCCACCACAATGCCACATGTCACCATCTCCATACTTCCACTATGAGCTCACATAAACACAAAGCATAGAATTCCGACCCATGATCAATGAATCTTAACCCTTAATCTTAAATACCACACACATGTATACTAAATTCACATCACATTAATTCCAAAAGTGTTTAATTACACTAATCACAATATTTATCGGAGTCTTTAGCCCTAATCACAAATCGGGATATTACACTACTCACTTCTATATTACTTGATTACGACAGTGTACACTTATACTATTTAATTGATCATCTACACTCGTAACACTTCCCAGAAGGAACTAGGAACTGCTATACCCTTAATGCACCTCAAGGAAACAGTAGCAAGTACTTAGTGAGAGCTATGTTCATGTTTGGAAACTATGATGGTGAAAATTCTCTTCCCAAAGTTGAAATCTATCTTGGAGCTAAGTGGTGGGACTCACTGATGATAGTTTCCAAGGAAATCATTTATGTTGCTTCATCTGATTATGTTCATGTTTGGCTTTTTAACACAAAAAATGGTAGACCTTTCGTATCAGTGTTGGAGCTCAGAGTTCTTGACAATGACGCCTATCTTGTTAGCTCTATGAACCTCTTGGCTCGATATGATTTAGGGTTGCAGGAAGGTGAATTGATCAGGTGAGACTCACATCTTTGCATGGAAAATTCTGAGTTCCATCATGTAGGAACCTTGATTGTATTATGACTCCCAAAAGCTCATACATCTAAAGTTCACCTTGAGATCCAAGAATTTCATGGTAATAGTGTTTATGGTCAAGGATGTTTATCTAGTTTGTAATGTATATGTCCTAGATTAAACTAAACATTTATGAATGGCAACGAACAATCGATGACAAAATTAAAACTAACAACAACAATAACAAGTCTTATCCTACTAGGTGGGTTAGCTACATGAGAAATAAGATAAATAAATAAATATAAGAAAATAATGAAAAATACAGAGAAGGCCTTTGCAGATTCTATCATTATCATCAGTAGTTGTCTTGTGCTGCAATACCTCACAAAATTGACAAGAATAATTGTTTTTCTGACTATGTTAAAAAGTTAAGGATTCTATTGCCATTTTCTCATTTAAAATTGCTGACACGTCATGATGTTAGGCATTAAACGATCTCATTATCAGGTTAATATTAAAAATGTATAATTTCAACACATCATTTAGGGGTTGTGGTGGCAAACTGGCATTGACAGTCTAATTTTAAATATATGTAAATACATAGATTATACATTTTTAATATCAGGGGTTCTATTGCCATTTTCTCATTTAAAATTGCTGTCACGTCATGATGTTAGACATTAAATGATTGCATCATCAAGTTAATATTAAAAATGCATAATTTCAACACATCATTTAGGGGTTGTGGTGGCAAATTGGCATTGACTATCTAATTTTAAATATGTGTATATACATAAATAGACAATTTTTATTACACCCTTTAGCATGTTTATATGTTAAAAAGCGGATGTGTCTTTGTCTTTCCCTCGTCATCAAAACAAAGTAAACGGATTATAATCATACAATAATTAAGACTGTCTATTGCATTGGAATTTGATATTTCAGAGAGAAGTCCAAGTGTACACAATCTAATAAACATTGACATCATAAAGATTTTTGTACAAGTCTATCCTGGGTATGAAAAAACCAGCTACCACATAGAAAAAGTCCTGTCGATATCCTATATATAACTAATTGTAGTCATTCCAAGGTTTGAGACGAAACCTTGTTTATTTCTTTTGTTTCTGCCTGACATATTTGAACTACAGTTTAATTACACAATGTCAACTATTTGCCCAAGTCAAATCCAGACTATGCCTGTTCACATTAACCCTTCTACTTAACCAAGTAATTTCATCTGATTTATGGGAAACCCAAGATTCCATCTACAGTTGAAACCTTACCCTCTGGTCAATGAAGATGGACTACAATGGGAAAATTGCATTTACGTCCCAAGCAAGAAAAAATACGGCAAAATAGTCTATTCAAATCTCAAAATTGCATTTAAGTCCCATAAAACTTTTTTGCAATAAATTTCAATTATTAAATGCCCATAGAATTGCCAATGAACGCCTATGAACTTATCAGTGGAAGTGAAATTTATTATAAAAAAATCCCATGGGACTTAAATACAATTTTGAGATTTCAAGGGACCATTTTATCGTATTTTCTCTTGTCCGAGACCTAAATGCAATTTTCCCATAAAAGATAAGTTCATGATTTAAAGTTGAATTTGACTTTAGAATTGGTCTAAAAGAAGGAACTGGTTCTTCTGTGTTTTTTCCCGGCTATTTTTTTTTATCTAATATTGTTTGATGTTTCATTCAAAGAAATATGGAGACAATGAATAGCATAATTAGTTTTCCCAAAGCTCTGCAAAACCATTCAACTCTAAACATCATTGCAAATGGCAGGACATGTTCTTTTGGCATTACTTCAACTTGCTTTGACTATTTCAGTTCTTGTTCATTCCCAGAATCAATCAGGTAAGCCAGTTTCATCTTGCTCATAACACTGCAACCAAATCTTCATGTTCCTTACAAATAAATCTTACCCTTTTTTTGGCAGGATTCATCAGTATTGATTGTGGACTTGTTGATAAACCAAGCTACACAGATGAAACTACTTCCATATATTACATTTCAGTTCCAACATCATATCCACTGGAATTAGACGCAGCATATCATCTGACCATAAGACACAGAACGTTAAAAGACAGTTCTGGAATGTTCGGAGCTTCCCAGAAGGAACCAGGAATTGCTATACTGTTGTTGGTCCTCAAGGAAGGAGCAACAAGTACTTAGTGAGAGCCATGTTCATGCATGGAAACTATGATGGCGAAAACTCTCTTCCCAAGTTTGATATCTATCTTGGAGCTAACTGGTGGGACTCAGTGATGTTTCAGAATGAATATGAGATAGTGTCCAAGGAAATCATTTATGTTGCTTCATCTGATTATGTTCATGTTTGCCTTGTTAACACCAACAATGGTACACCTTTCATATCAGTCTTGGAGCTCAGAGTTCTTGACAGTGATGCCTATCTTTTTAGCTCTCTGAACCTCTTGGCTCGGTATGATTTAGGGTCGCAGGATGCTGAATTGGTCAGGTGAGTGAGCCATTATATCATCAAACTCACAAGAAGAGAGAAAATAGGAAGACATGCATGAGATTAGTGTTTTTTAATGGCAAAAGTGCACATTTAGTCCTTTAAAATCACACAAAGTTATGGGGACTATCTTCTTTATTGAACAAGGAACTGAATTGCATGAAAATATCTATAGATGACTATATAAGAAAAGAACCTATCATGAAAATTGAGTTTTAGTTCAATGCTGTCTGATAATCTATCCTGTTTTTTAAAGATACCCAGATGACTCCTATGATCGAATATGGAGACCCGGTAACTCAGAAGACTGGGGACAGATAAATACCTTACTACATGTAGACGAAGGATTATCATCAACAACATCATCATATGGTTTAATAACTTATCCACCCTCCATTGTTATGAGAACAGCATCAACTCCAGCAAATGTAAGCAACAAAATGGAAGTTCATTTCCAGATTGGGAACAACACATATTTCGTGTACTTGTACTTTGCTGAAATACAGAAACTCCAAGAAAATGAAATAAGAGAATTTAACATTTTTGTGAATGGAGAACTCTTCAGGGCTAATTTCAGGCCTTCATACCTTCAAACCTTGAATATTTTAGCTATAGGAAATGGACCTTGGCTCAATATTTCGATCAATAAAACGGAAAGATCAACTCTTCCTCCTCTTGTAAATGCCATTGAGGTGTATATGGACAAGAATCTGTCACAACCTCAAACACAGCAAACAGATGGTATGTTCACTGGTTGCAAGTTCTGTTCATATTATCAGAAATAGTATTAGTTCTTTGTTTAATTTGGCTGACATGCTTGTATTATAAAAGTTGATGCTATTATGAACGTCAAGTCAGTTTATGGGATCAAGAGAAACTGGCAAGGAGATCCTTGTACTCCACAGGCATACTCGTGGGACGGTGTTAACTGCAGCTATGATGGATCTGCCCCCACAAGGATCACATCCTTGTAAGTTTTGCATAAAATAGCTGTAAAAATTTTAAGATTTTATTGTTTGACTTCTTCATCTTCGACTATAGTGATGAACTTCATACTCTTTTTCTTTTAGGAACTTATCTTCTAGTAGATTAACTGGAAACATAGCTCCAGATGTATCCAATTTCAAGGCCATTGAGTATTTGTAAGCATCTCAATCTATCATGTGAAGATAGAAACTTATAGTTGAGGATCTGTGAAAATAATTTATTGTCATTTTAGGGATTTGTCAAACAACAATTTAGTTGGAGATGTACCTAGCTTCCTGTCTCAACTGCAGTTCTTGAGGGTTCTGTAAGTAAACTATTTCAGTTTTCATCTGGGTTATTAAATTCTTCATGAAAACATATATATATTCTTTTTTTAAAAAAATAACAAAGCTATTTTTTTTTTGGGTCCATTGAAGAGACCTAGAAGGCAATCAGCTATCAGGAATAATTCCAACAAAGCTTATGGATAGGTCAACTAATGGATCACTTAAACTCAGGTATTCTCCATTTGATGTGTCTATTTAACACTGGTTTTTATTGGTGCATAGTATGGTATAACTTATTCACTTTTGAATTTAAATGCAAGTTTTGGTGGAAATCCAAATCTTTGCTCTTCAGAAGATTCATGTAAGAGTAGTAGGGCAAAGCTCGTCATGCCATTAGTTTTATCACTAGCAGGAGCTTTCATACTACTGGCTACCACAATTACTTTCTGCATTTTCAGAAGGAAAAAGCCGGGTACATGTCTATTGTCTTCAATTGGTAAAAACTCCTCGTAATAAGTAAATAGGGAAATTTTTTTTTACCAACAAATAAAAAAAAAAGTCAGATTGCTTTTAATGAGCAAAGTCATTCTATTTACCAATGAAAGTCTGACTGTGTTAAGTAAAACAACAAAGTTAGAAAAGAGGCGATTTTTTTTTTTTTTTTGGAAAATTACTATGAGGTCCCAATGAAAGAAAGTAATTACTAGTAAGTCTCCTAACAAGTGGGTAGTATGCAATGGCAAGTTCCGGTACAGGAAATGACAACAGGTCCATATTACTCATTTATTGTAAGACTTTTTAGTGATAACATTTCTTTCTTGGGAACTCATCATAGTGATTTTCCCCTTTTTTTATACTGCATAATCTTTCTTTTCTCACAGTCACCATCTATCCAGTGAAGCTGAGTGGTCATTCCAGAATAAGCAAGGAGCTAGGGCTGAAGAAACAAGAATTGACATATGCTGAAGTTTGTAGCATTACCAACAACTTTGAAAAGGTTGTGGGAAAAGGAGCATTTGGAACAGTTTACCATGGAATCTTAGGTGACACTCAGGTTGCTGTCAAAATGCTCTCTCCTTCAGTTCTAGGATATCTTCAATTTCAGGCAGAGGTACAATGACATTATTTCCTTCAAATACTCCTCCCAGTTCTTAATATAAAATCTAATTGATTTTTTTTTTAGAGATTAAAGATGTTAAATAAATTAGTTAGTCATAGCATATGTTGTATATCATTTGATTATATATCAATTTATAAATCAGACAAATTAGTTTAGTATAAAAAAGATAAATATAAATACTTTAAAGTCTTTAATATCTTCAAAAAAAAAGTCAACTAGGTCTTATATTAAAGCTCAGAAGTATAGTGTGTGTGTGTGTGTCATTGCTGTAAAAGTGTCTTATCAACCATGCGTATTCATTTATGTGCATTTTAAAAAATCTTCAGATTCATACAAACTGAAGAAGTTGGGACTTTGTGATTCACAGGCAAAACTTGCTAAAGTTCACCATAAACACTTGAATGCTCTGATAGGATATTGTGACGATGGCACCAACGTTGCTCTCATCTATGAGTACATGGCTAATGGCGACTTAGCTAAGCATTTATCAGGTATTATTTGCCATATGATCCCTCAAGTTCATCAAAATTTTACTTCAAAAAAACAGCCCAATATATATAACTAAATATACATCTTGAGATGAAGTTTTGAAAGTTACAGCTGATGCAAATTTTTGTGCAACTTTGTTAAATGCAGAGAAAAATGTGAACATCTTGAACTGGAAACAACGGCTACAAATAGCAGTGGATGCTGCAGAAGGTTAGCAAGGAAATGACTCTTTTACCCCCCATTAATTTCCTTTTGTTGATCCTTCCATATTTATGCATTCACTTTTAACTCTGTAGGCTTGGAGTATCTGCATACTGGTTGTAAGCCACCAATTGTTCACAGAGATGTTAAATCCAAAAACATCTTACTGAATGAACATTTTCGGGGAAAAATAGCTGATTTTGGATTGTCAAAAATCTTTCCTGATGAAGATGATACTCATATATATACTAGGATTGCTGGCACCCCAGGATATCTTGACCCCGCGTAAGTTTTTGCCATCTCTAAACTACTAAAGCTGAATTAGTCTTCTGTTTTTCTTGTTTTCCCCCCTTAAGCCATAGGTTGAGTTGCAGGTTTTCTCTCTTGTATTAGACAAAGTTACAAAACAGCTTAGGACTACTTCTCTTTTTCATTTTTTAGCCTCATTTTTCTCTTTATTTGGTCTTGTACTTCTTTTAGAGGCCTCAGTTCCACCATCTTCAATTTTGAGTTAATACCATAAAATTTATACTCCCCTAATCCTTTTTATACGGAACAATTCCTCTTTAATTTGTCTGAAATTTTAATATGGTTTTTCTATTTTTACTTTCATTAAATATATATCACTCGTTATTTCAGTTACACATTTATTATTTTCAATTAATATTTTGAACCGCGTGATTTGGTAGTTGTTCTTTATTGAAAAGGGCGGAGGGAGTATTATATTTGTGTTTCTATCAGAATAGTTTAAACTAGTTTGATAGGACTTACCTCAATACTATATATATATTTAATTCATCTTTCAATTACTTGATGTGAGACTTAATATATCTTAATATCATGCAGGTACAATATGTCAAACAAGTTGAATGAAAAAAGTGATGTTTATAGTTTTGGGGTTGTTCTTCTTGAGATAATTACAGGACAACCAGCCATATCCAAGACTGAAGAAAATACTCACATAGTCCAATGGGTTAATAATCTCATGCTGGCTGAAAGCAAGATTGATGATATTATGGATTCAAGATTAAAGGGAAACTTTGATGCTGATTCAGCAACAAAAGCTTTGGATATTGCAATGGCTTGTGTGGAACCTTCCTCCCTGAGTAGGCCAACAATGAGTCAAGTAGTGATGCGATTGAGGCAATGTTTGGCTGTGGAGAAAGCTCGTGGAATTCACAGTCAAAGTGATTTCTCATTTGGTGGAATTAGTGGAGAGAGTTCTCTGGCTAGGTAGCTGTAATTTTGGTTGAGTTGCTAAATACTTTGTGTTATTTCTTCCATTTAGCATGGTTACATAAAGAGGTAGCTTTTTTTGGAGAGGAATTTCAATTTGGTCACTAACTATGAACTGACATGATATTTGTATGTCCATGATGATATGCAATGTTTGTTTTTCTTATCTTATTTATAAGGCAGAGAGAGCTTTTTTATCCTATTTATAAGTCACATTATTAAAATTTTCATCTGAATGTATAGTTTTACCTTTCATTTATTATTATGTATATTGTTATTTTCTTAAAAATTGTATATATTAAATAGAAATAAAGTTGAAGGTTAATAAATTTCAAGATAAGGTTAATGAGATTCAATATTCTTTTAATTCCAACGAAACATGTTGAAAGTGCAGCAAAGGAGTATGTTGTTAGTTGTCTATAGATAAAGCTTATGAGAGCCCCCTTTTTTTTTTTATTACATAGAAATGCACTACCTACATGCCCATACCAGTCCGCGGTACTTCCTGCAAGCAATCAGGAGGGAAGCTAAAGAACTGAACCCCCTGCACCCCATTCAGACCTTCTGTCGCCAGAATATCCGCTCACCGTTAGCATCCCTACTGCACCAGAGGAGGCTCACCTCCCAATCCATATCCAGTCTGCGTCGGATCTCATGCAGCAAATCCCGCTCCGAATGGGTCATCCTCCCAACCCCGTGAAACAAGTTCCACAAGATCCCAACGGTCGGTTTCGATCAAGACCTTCGAGAATTTCAGATCCAGGGCACGCTTGAGACACCACAGAGCTCCCTAAGCCTCAGGATGTAAACTAGAGCCTACACCGATGTTAAACGTAAAGCCATCAACGATAGAACCATCATGAGTGCGCGTTATCCCGCCACAGGCTGCTCTCTTGTCGACCCACACGCTCGCTCCATGAAAAACTTTGCTCGCAAATGAGCTGGTAGCACCACCTCCCAACACTTCCTTGCTACCACACAATCCCGTAATGCATGCAAAATGTCTTCCTTCCCAGCCCCACACAGAGAGCACTCCAGATTATCATGCAATCCTCTAGTCACACGAAACAAATTAGTGGTGAGCCTTCCATGGCAACATAGCCATAGGAACGACTTACATCTCTGAGGAACTTCCAAACATGACGCCATACACCAGTCCCACGCCCACCAGTCCGTCCTCCTAGTAGCGAATACGACGATTTAACAGAAAAATCTCCATTAGGGCTTATTCTCCATAAAGGCGCATCTTCAGTACCACCATTTATGACCGGATAAAAGCGCTCAATATTCCTAAGAACAGAAGTGGGAAGGCGATCCCCAACTTTCTTCCAGTTCCAGCCTCCTGATGGAGTTAAGTACTCAGCAACGGTAGCATTCATGAGCTCATCATTAATCTCACTCCCTAAGTACTTTTTCAACTTGTCATGCCATGGTAGCCAACAATCCTCCCAAAATCTCACTCTGTGCCCATCCCTTAATCTCCAACCCAGTCCCTTTAACATATCCTTCCAAACATCCGTTATCCCCTTCCATAAACGTGACTCCACTCAGCACTTCTCTACGTTAGGAATGATGTCATGGCCACACCTATATTTTTCCCTCAAAAATCGGACCCACAAAGCATCCGTACACTTCACCAAACCCCAACCCAACTTCATCATGTAACCCCTTCCGTAATTATATCCAAAATACGCGATGAAAACGAAATAGAAACCAATAATTATTAAAAGTCATTCACAATCTCATCCTTAAGATAGAGTTTTCACAAATATTTTTTGAAATCTAATTGACCTGATCTCATATTCACATATTGAATATAACTACTCTGCAAAGATAAATTACATTCGTATAACTATTAGAGTGCACAATATAAATTTCCGGCAATCCTGGATTCTTTACATTAATTCAAGCTTTACAGGGCACATTCGCCCTTTACAATTTTCCAAATAGGGGATTACACAAATTCTTATACCAAATACATACTCAAATATACATTCCAACCTATACAATCATATATCCAAATATACTTAATCTCAAACATGCATTGTTAACCAACATCACAAGATTACAACCCGAAGGAGTCATTATCGCCCATGGTTGCTTACTCCATCCTTGATTTCACCTACTCTGTCTAAAATGTTGGTAGGGAGGGTGAAATTCTAGAGAATCTCAGTAGGAAACAAATACCAATATGCATGCAAGATAAGTGTTTAATGCATGACATACTTGTAATACATAGCTCATGCTCACACAATGACATATCTGCGTGCTCAATGTTTCAATAACATACTCATGGTCATAGCATAAATAGAAACAGAGCTACAATAATTCATATATGTTTCACATAATCAAGCAAAGCAATACATGTATCAATACACCAACACAATTATCAAATACATGCAGAAGAGGTAAGTTCCCTACACTTATTCTTTTCACATATGCTTTAGCATCGGCTACTCGCGATCCAAGCGAATACCCAACCCTATAACCAAATCAAGGACATAGGGTTATTCTCTATTCCAAATCTTTACTTTCATATCACTTAAGGTTGGTCATCATTCACACCCTTTAGGTGGCTATAATAAGCTCAACGAAAGCCTAAAGGATTGAGAAATATTAGGTTAAAAATCACCTTTCAAAATCATAAAATACTGAAAATGGGGATTGGCTGCAGCCAAGAATCCTCTGGCTGCAGTCAAAACGCGCACATAAGGTTTTGGTTGCAGCCAAGAATTTCTGGCTGCGGCCAAAACGAGCAAAAAAATTTTTGCGCCACAACCAAGGCAACTTTAAAAATTCATAATTAATTCCAAAAAAATTGAAATGAGGTGATTCCAAAGCCAAATAAAAGATATTTAAGTCCTCTTCATAGGAAAAATATGAATCAAGGCTGTCCATAACCACAGAAATACAAAATTACACAAATATCCAGACTGCTCCAGAATTAAGTCCAGTTTCGTCATCAAACTTTGGACAGCCATAACTCCAAGTTCAAAAAACGAAATGACACAAATTATTTGTCTATTTTGAAGCTTGGAATGTGAACTTCAAGACTGGAAAGTTTCATAATTGTTAGGGATCATTTGGTCATTCAAAACGTTCACACAAACTGACTGCCCAGAATAGAGATTCACTGGACAGAATTTCATATTTTGCATCTTTGCTTTCAATGGTCCCATTTTCATACCAAACATCATTCTCACTCAAATTTTCACAAGAAATCCATTGGAAACACAAAATCAACCAAATTCAAATAATGTTGACATGTTACCACGACATGTACATAAATCACAATTCAAACCATAATATTGCATCACTTTCCATTTCCAATTCAAAACCAATTCCAATTATACAAAAACACAATATGACACCATTTTTACCACAATATACAAACCAAACCATCCATTTCATAATTACACAAAAATCAGGGCAAAATTCACAATTCACAAAACTCAACCACAAATCACAAAACTTAGATCAAAAGGCTTCAAATACTCACCTCTTCCTCTTTCCCAAATTAATTCTTTGATTCTTCATCTTTCCAATTTTTCTTAAGCTCCCAAACACCTCCAATCAAGAATCTAAAACTATAGAGATGAAGCTCTCATCACTATGAACAATATTATAAAAGAGTGTTTTAGCAATAGAGGACCACAAACCAACCAAAACTCACCTTGTTTCTTTCTCTTTCCTCCTCTTTGCTAGGCGAAAATGGAAGACAAGAGAGAGAGTGGAGAGGATGAAGAAGGATCAGTTTTTTGCCTCAATTAGAGCACTTGGCCAACTAAGAAAAAGAGAGGAGAGGGGGAGAGTGAGTTGAAAATGTTGACCCAATCCAAGGGTCCACAAATTGCCACATGTCAACATCTTACCACACCATCCATGAGCTTACATAGGCACATCCACACATGATCCCACCCCTTGATCTATTACACAAATCAATCTCAACCATTGATCTTGAAGTTACCAATGAGTTTCCTCTTCGATAACTGAATAATTGGTCGGCAACTTTACCGATGCCCCTGATTATGGTAATTCACACTGAATCACCACCAAATATATTTTCTCATTCATTTACACCATACATACGCCCTCCCCCTTATTTTCATTCAATTTAGATGTTAATCCATAATTGAACTCAAACACAAGGTTTCGGCGCTGCTCACAACACATACGAATCACATTTAAATCTTAAGTCACATCGGATTCTCCAAAAGGGTTATTTATCAATAATCGCATTCACTTTTGGAATCATTAACCCTTAATCGACATTTGGGATCCTGCTAAACCGGGCTTAGAAGTCCACTTATTTCAGGCTTATTCTTTAGCCTCAAGTCTCGAAATTTGGGGTATTACACATCATATACGCTGTATTACATTTACGAGCTTCCCGAAGACCTAACCCACCAACCTTCTTTGTGTTCAAACATCCTCCCAAGCTACAGGGTGTATCCTCCGTCTATCAGCCAAACTTCCCCACAAGAAATTCTTACACCTTCGATCGATTTCGTTACACATGGATACGGAAAGTAATGATGACTGCATTGTATAAGTCGGTAATGCTGCCACCACAGAAGCGACCAGCATTTAACGAGCAGCCATAAAGAGAGTTCTCACCTTCCAGTTAGATAACTGTGCATCTATTCTCTTCAAGACATACTAGTAGGTGTTTTTAGAAACTTGGCCATGATGTAATGGTACTCCCAAATACTTGCCCAAATCAGCAGTTAGCATAAACCCAAGAAAATCACTAATTTCCTTTCAACGTATGTGGCTGATACCCCTAGAGAAGAATATCTTGGACTTAGACTCATTGGCCTTCACTCCAGATGCAAGGCAAAAGTCATCCAAGCAAGCCTTAATTATGGCTGCTTGATCGAGGCTTGCTTCAGCAAACAATATCAAGTCATCCGCAAAGAATAGGTGGGAAATTTGAGTACCATTTCTCTTCAGGCTAAAAGGTAACCAATTTCCATCTCGAACTTCGCTCTGGATCAAATGTGCAAGTTTCTCCATAACAAGAAGAAATAGATAGGGGAAATGGGGTCCCCCTACCTGATGCCACATTGCGGAGAGAACTTTTAGCCTTTCTCACCATTCCATAAAATCTGCATCTCGGCCGTAGATAGGCAACATTCAATAATCTCCCTAAACCTCGTATCCACCCCTAATTCAACCAAACAATCGATAACAAAATCCCATCGAACGCGGTCATATGCCTTCTCAAGATCAATTTTCAATGCCATAAACCCTTTCCTCTTCTTCGTATGTCGCATGGAGTGGATCACTTCCTAGGCTACAATGATATTGTCCGAGCTAAGTCTACTTGGAACAAAACTAAATTGATTTGGGGCAACAATTTGCGGCATTATCCTTTTCAACCCATTAGTCAAAATCTTCGTCACAACCTTATACACCACATTACACAAGCTAATTGGCTGGAAATCTCTAAATGTTTGCGGAACATCAATCTTAGGAATCAATACAATATTCGTACCATTCACCTTTTGCACTTCTATAGGGTTCTGAAAGATATCTTGAACCTTAGAAATAAAAGACTTACCCACCACGGACCATTGACTCTGATTAAAAAAAGGGATTCAAGCCATCTGGTCTTGGCGCCTTCAAAGCCCTCATAGTAAAGACAACCATCTTTATTTCTTGTTCATTTGTCATATGATCAATATTTAGTAGGGCTTCCTCTTGAATCCTGGGATATCCACACCCAAAATTCAGACGGTGATTAGAGCCCTGTTCTGCTGTGTATAGCTCCTGAAAGTAGGATGAGCCTATTTGTTTCAGTTCCTCTCGATCATAACACCATTCCCTATCCATACCTTGTAACTTTGACCTAAAAATAAGTAAATAAATAGTGAGTAAGTAAAAAGGAAGCTTATAAAAATGTAGGTTTGAGTTTTTGACATGAAACCGGATTTAGCCGGTGGAAGAAGAACCCACCAACAGGCCCCAGCCCAACTATGTTATTAAAAAATTAACTTATTTTAACTGTAGTTGACCCATATGGCTCACCATGTCAGCAACTTCTTGCTTTGTAAGCACTAACTTGTCCAACGTGGGTTGATATCAGTACCCCCTTTGCTTATACTCCTCCATTCATTAATATAAGATATATCCACCTAATTTAATTAAATTAAGAAAGTTAGTTAAATTAGTTACTATGACATGTATTTTTTAAAACACCATAGTCATCTTCCTTAATTCCTTTATTCCCTCTCCTCCTTAATTATTGTTGGGGAGCACATTTTATGCTCATCACTTTGATGAGTGTAAAATGTGCTCATCACCCATCTTCACCATTGGATTGATTTTGAACGGTTCAGATTTAATTTAATTTAATTTTATATTTTAAATAAATTTTTATTTTATTATATGAAGAATTAAAAATATAGATAATGTTATAATTATCATTTCTCATAAAAATAAATTTATCATTTAAAAATTCACAATACAAAATTTTTAAATTTGGACCGCTCAGATAAAAATTTAAACGGTTGAGATCTCATCTTAGTGATGAGAAATTGGGTGCTCATCACTGTGATGAGCATGGAATGCGGACCCTTGTTGTTGAAGGAGCATCAATAGGGGTAAATTAAGAAAATATTGACAAATATTAAAACTTTATCTTAATTTTAAGATTAAGATCAACTCCCAAAATATGTCTTATATTTAGAATCAGAGGGAGTAGTGTTTAGCTAAGTTGTGTAATAGAGAGACCAATAGATTAAAAATATTACTTAAAGAGCCAATTTCTAAACTGAGGTGAAGTTCAGGGATCAAGAAATTAATTTTTATCATAAAAGTTAATATTTTCTCATGAATGAATGTAACAGCTAAGAAAGAGGCCTTTTTTTGGGTCAAAAATATAAGATCTTAATCCATTTTGTCTAGAACTGAGCAAGGACCCCATAACCGGTGAGTCTACCCGCGCCTGCATTAAATTAGCCCATATTTAGCCTACCCGAAAAGAACCCATAACAAGGCAGGTTTTAAGACTTAAATGGGCGGATTATAGGCATACCTTAGGGCTGCCCATACCCGTCCATTTAGGTGTATTTTTTATTATTATTAATTATTTTCTCTCACTTTCACTCTCACTCACTCCCTCTCTATTCCCTAATGCATGTAACCCTAGCAAGACTTCCCAACACCAAAGACCTTGATATTAATAATTTTGATGGGAGTGCAATTGTTGTTACCGGTATTGTCAATAACATGTTCAATTTATATTGTTTCATCTTTTTATTACGTATTATTGAATATGATTCCTCTTAATTTATTTTGTATGGGAAGATTTAGAAGTTGGAGCTACAACCCCTCAAGTGAATTTGAAGATGATGATGAAGCATGAAAATCCAATTGAAGCGATGAAGCATGTCATTTCATTAATTATTGAACTTTAGTTCTAATGTTTGTTTGAAGTTTGAATATTAAAATGATATTATAATGGTATTAGTATGAATTTAAGCTCTTTTTTTAGAACTATAATTATTTAACTTTGAATTTTGAAGATTAAAAATTTAGGAGGATCGATTGATGCTTATATTGTGTATGATCATAATGCTTCTTTTTATTAAAAAAAATAGCTTAAGATCTAAATGGGTTTTCCATAACCCATTTTAATTCGCTCATTTATGCCTCAACCCATTTAACACAGGCTAAATGGGTTGAAGCACGAGTATGGACTAACCTATACCCTTGTAACATTAAATGGGTAGGCTATAAGTTAGGGCATGGGCTGCCCGACCCGTCTATTGCTCAACCCTAATTTTGTCACAAAAATTTATAATTTTTATTAAACTATTTTATTGATTGCACGCATTATAGGGTGTTTTTTTATTAAATAAGTAGAGTTAAATGCAAATAATTAAAAAGGGTACTTTAGGCCTTGTTTGGTTCAATTAGGGGATGGGGAGAGGAAGTTAAATGAGGGGAGATGGGAGAAGGTAAGGAATATTATAAGCTTTGTTTGTTTGATGGGAGGAAAGGGGAAGAGAGTTTTTTTATGTTTGGTTTAAGAGGGGAAGGGAAATAAGTTAATTAAATGTTGATAAGTATGTCCTAATACTTTATTTAGATATTAAAGTTATTATTTCTTAATTTATAAATCACAAAAAACCTGTTACTTCACTTATATACAATAAAAAACCTTATATACATTTGAAAGGATGATTTTATTAATTTTAATATGTTAACTCATAAATTTAATATATTTTTTATATTTAAATTTAAATCAAAACCCTAAATCAAATTATAATACTAAGATAACAAAGATAATTATGGTATAATCTAGATATCATATTTTATTGAGATACTTGTTATCACGTTAAAAACATACAAATTTATCTAAGATTATTTTATGTATATGTTATGATCATATTATAAAATTAAAACATATTTAATTAGACAATAAATTATAAACTTATCTAAAGTGATGTGTGATACAAAAGAAATATATGAATAGACACTAGCATAAAAAAAGGTTTGGACTGGTGGAAGAGCTAATTGCAAAAGCAACAAGTGGAGGAACAAGTGGTGTTTACAAAGAGGGAGGATGAGGGGGGGGAAGCAAACAGTGACACGAGGGAGAAAGACGGCCGATTTGGATGTAGAGATCGGATGTGTTTAATAATATTTAGTAAGATAAGATTTGGTTAGATAGATTTTATTAGATATATTTTTATTAGATAGATTTTCTGATTTATTTGGCTTATCCTAGTAATATCATATGGGTTTTTATAATCAGATGGGTAACTTGAGATAATAAAAAATTAATTAGCATGGATATTTTAGTCCGAATAAAGCATCATATTTCTCACCCCTCGAAAAAAATCCCAAATTTAGAGGAGCGCAGAAGGAGAGGAGGGGAGTACTAAAAGACAAAATTTATCCACTCCCCTCCCTCCCATTTTTCCCAACTAAACACGCTCACTCCCACCCCATCCTTCCTCTCCCAATTAACCCCCTCAGAAAACGTCGAACCAAACAATGCCAGAGTTTGAGATGATAAAATGGGTCAGGCCACAGGCTAAGTTATGTAGGCTGGTGTTTGGCCAACTCAAACTTGCTAGTCCAACCCATATTGCCAATACTTCAAATAAAAGTGCAAGAAACATTAGCAATAAATATATTTTTTTCTTCAGAAAAATGTTAGCAAAAAGGTCGATATAAATTTCAATTCAATTTTCTTTAGAATGGAAAAAAGACATATGTTTACAAAATACATATATCATGCTATTAGCTATGAATTAACTAACTTGTCTAAAATATGAATCAAAGTCAAATCTGAACCAACGACTATGACACAAGTATGTGAAGAATTTGATGAATCAAAACAAAATGTGCAAGTTGCTAAACCCCTGCAAGTAAAATAAAATAAATGAGCTCAGCAAAAGATATTTTTAGAACACGCAAATTAGTTGTGTATTTATGAATGGATACCATTTTTATTGATTGTACCAAAAACAGTATGAAATTTTTGGTCGCGTTGGCTTTCACTCAAAATTTCTATTTTTAGTATAAGCCCCAACCACGCCAACAAATAAGAGATTTTATAAACTGCTTTTATCTGTAAAAGGAAGCTAATTCCTCCCAAGTAAGCTCAAAAAGTTCAAATTTGTGAATAAAAAATATCATAAACATTACAAGAGTTGCTCTTAATTTAAATTGACAATATTCAAATCTAATTCAATAATATCAAATTTCAGTTAAATATACAAAAAAATAACCATATTCACACAACTTATTTATCAACGGTCAATATTGTTTTGGGTTAAAGTGCATTCATCACTCTGAAATATATTTCCCATGCACCCAACACTCTAAAGTATTTTGTTGAGCATCTAACATGTTAAAGTATTTGTCAATGCATCCAACACCGTGAAATATTTTGTGCGATGCGTCCAGCAAACTCCCCCCCCCCCTTTTTTTGCCTAAGTGTTGGACGCATTTAAAAAATACTTCAAATATTAGATACACTGTAAAATACTTTAAGATACTGGATGCACTTGAAAAATTCAATAAGCTAAAAGGGAACAAGCACTAGTCCATGGTTGCCATTTACATTAACTTGTATCCATTGCATCAAATGAAAAAATAAAATAAAGTTCTTCTATACTTCATGAGACAAAATTCCTCCCACATATTTATGTTGCATCGTGTAAAATCAAAGTTAATCCATACACTGAAGTTTGATGTTCCACTTCCACCTTGTGAACACAACAAGTTAACAAAAGATATACTCCTTCCGGTCTTAATTATAAGATAAAGTTGATTTTTTTTAGAGAAATTAAGAAAGCCAATTAAATTACTTTAGAGTGTTTATATTTTTAGTATCCTTATATTATATATTAGTTTATTAGTCAAATTAATTAGTTTGGAGAAAAAATAAAAATATAAATACTTTAAAGTAATTTAATTAGCTTCTTTAATTTCTCAAAAAAAGTCAACTTTATCTTATAATTAGGACCGGAGCGAGTATCACTTAGGAAATTATTGATAACAAGGTTTAACTTGATGATAAACCTCATAAGCAACTTGATCATAATGACAAAAGAAAATTGGTCTCTAAAGTTCATGATAAATGGTCAACCAAAAAAGTAGAATTAAAGAATTCTCAAAAGCGTGACAAGCAGAAAAAGGAACGAAGAAGAATAAATCTGTAATTTTTATTGTGTATGTGATGAAAAATTAGAACCGCATGCAGAAACAGTAACACATAGGCATGTGCTATAGAGTATAGAGTGGCTAAACTATTAGAATGAAGATACAATAATACAAGTTCCTATGGACAATAGCACAAAAAAGAACTAACTCAACGTCGTCGTAGCCGTCGTTATCATAGTCATCATCATTAAGAATATCATTAGGTCCATTATTGAGAGTTTTGAGGACTTTGTAATGTTTAAAAAAGACAGAGAAAGAGAAAAGAGAAAGACAGAGACAGAGAGAATGTGGTTTTTGTTTTGTTAAATACTATATTGTACATAGTGGTTATGACAAACACAGAGGCCAAAAAGGAAGAATAATGGTAGGAATAGGATCATACACGTGCTAAGCAATGAGTTTTAGAGTTGATATTCTCAAGAAGCACGCTTTGGGTTGAATCAAGGAGACAGAGGACCACTGACTCATCTCAGTCTCACGTTGTCTCAAGAGAATGTCTGTCTTGCATTGGTTAACTAACAATATAAAGCAAGCCACATTCATTAAATTAATCAAATATCAGCTTCAACCAAAGTGCTTATCTTATATTATATCTCTGTTGCATTAAAATTAAACTATTAGTATATTGAAAGTTACTATCACTTTCTACAGATACCTTTTTTCTTAATCATAGGTGCTATAATTGCTTCCCCTTTTTGTATGCTTAAAGTCTATATCTTTTCTTCTTCCATCCTCACTTACAGAGTCTAATCATAAACAAGCATTTGCAATTTTCTCATGCATGAATAGGCATATGGTAATAGTGAAATTTAACACAAGATAATGAAGATGTGGCAAAGGAAACTAACATCATATGTCATTCGTTAGAATTTTTCTTGCAGAGAAAATGATCATCTGATGCTAATATTCTTGCTAGCTACAACATTTGGAAGCAGATAACCATTTTTGGATTTCAAGTTTCAGTGTTGAATATTGTAGCTATCAGAGTTAAACTGCATGGGAAAAGAAGGGTTAAAAGAGAAGGCAATATTAGTGGGAGGACAATTCATAGCCTCAACTTTGTTTCCTAGACTCTCTAGTGCTTTCACTTGTGACCTTAAAAACTTGAGGTAATTTGCAGCTTCATCAAGCATTGAAGCAGTGTCCATCTTGCTTCCACCAGGAACCAATTTCTGCAAAACCCTAATTCTTTCGCTTATTCTCTCCCTTCTAAGCCTTGCAGCCACAGTTTGAGGATCTGTTGATATCTTCACATTCTTCCTCTTCGGCTTCTCTACAACCTCCATCCCTAAATTCACAGGCCTAAATGCTGCAGCCCTGTATATCATCTCTTTCATCTGTGCTATGGCATCTGGGTCTGGTTCTTCCATGGAAGTTGATGTTGTTGTTGATGGTGAATGAGGCTGCTTGAAATTGATGTTTGAAGAAGTTGGAAGCTTAGAATCCCATCTGGGTCTTTTGGGATTTGGTGGATTGTTGTTGTTGTTGTTCTCCTCAATGAGCCTGAATGAACTTGAACCACCACCACCTTCTTCAATGTTAAAGTAGGGATATTGATCAAAAGCATCATCAAGTATCCTTTTTGAACACTGATTGGTGGATTCTGCAATTTTTATCCCCTGATTTGCATAAAGATCTGATGAACCCTGAGATAAAGTTTCATGATCAGCATTATTAGTAGTACTCTCAGATTCACTTCCTCCATTGTTGTTATAACTAAAGCTCCATAATAGGTTTGATCTTCTGCTGCAATTTGGTAAGATCATGGAGACTACTCCATCATCTTCAACTGACGTGTCTGTGTTGCTATTTGTAGCTGAGAACAAGCAATCCAGTGACTCAGCAGAGAAGGTGGTGGTGGTGGTGCCATTTTGTGAGCCATTATTGACAACAAGTTGTTGTTGTTGGTGGCGGTGGGCCCTGTTGAATTCTTCTAGAGGATCAAAATTACCAAATGGGTTATTCATACTGTAAGATCCCCCACCAGTAGCTGCCCAGCTGGACCCACCTACTAATAGCTGTGACAGATTTGTCTTTGAACTGCTACTAGCTGCTGCTCCTAATTCTGCTTCTGCTTCCGATAATTGAACGTTCATCTCTTTGATCAACCCTTTTCCAGAATTTTCATATAGATGTTGTTGTTGATGATGATTATGACCTGTTTGAGGCTGCTTTTGCATCTCTTGCATTGGATTGCTGGGAAAGCTTGGATTCAAGGTTGCTTCAAGCTCTTGTTCTTCTATATTGCTCCACAATATGGGTAGGTTCCCCACAGCTTGCGAGGCATCCCAACTTAGACCCTCCATCGATAAGGACTCAATATAACACTTATGATACAAATTTCAAGAATTCAGATATCTAGTTAGTTGAAAGTTCATTGCATGTGTGCATGTGTGTGTGTGTGTGTCAGCATACCCAATTTAGGTATCAACTAATGATTAAGAGTTGAAGGACTTACCAGTTGTAGATCTAGCTGCTATATCAACACCAGAATATGAATCCAAGGACTAGCTAGCCAACTCAGAAAACTAGGTTTGAGTCTTCAATGGGAGAAACAGAGCAGAAGATAATTGATAGATATTTGATACCTAACTTTTATATATATGTGTGAGCTTTGTTTGATTCAGAACATGATGAAAACTGCAATGAAAGGAAAGAAAAACAACCAAAGCTTAAATCAGATTTGGAAATTGAACTGTGAGTACTGGGCTATGGAGCTTTTGGTTATGTGCGTGAGTTTGTGTGTGTGTGTAGAGAGAGAAAGATATAGATAGATAGAGATATATATATATATAGAGAGAGAGAGTTTAACATTGATAAGATACATCTAACAACCAAAAGACAGAGCATATAAAGGAAAGAAGAGAAAGGATGATGTACCTTCATGAGTTGCCATGGAAGAGAAGTAGTAGAAATGATGTTAGTTTGTTGAAGAGAAGCTTATATATATAAATAAGAAGAACAAACGGTGTACGCTTTGTATATATAATAAGAAAATACATTGGTACTTGGACAACTGAGTCAGGACACTAAAATAATAATAATAATAAAGAGGTGCTAATAAAATATTCTAGTTTTGGAAAAAGATAAGGCTTTCTGGGTCAGATGGGTGGGTTTTATATGAGACTAAATTTTGCAGATGGGGAGCATATGAATGAATGAATGAATGAGATATAGCAGAGAGAGAAAGAGGAATTTTTTAATCTGAAACTGATTAATTAATTTATTATTTTATTAGTTTTATATCTCTCTGACCTCCCTTTTGGTTTGCTCTGGACATTCCAAGTTCTCATGCGCACTATAAATTTGCAGTGAAAAATTGCAGGGAAAGTGAGTGAGAGAGAGCATCTTCTAATATATCACTTAACTCTCTCCAGAAGATTTCTGTTTTAATCATAGTTTTAATCATGGCCTGTGATGTTTTCCCTTTCTGCTACATTCTTGTTAAAATTGTGACACAAAGTCACACATATATTTATATAAAAAGACATATAATTAGGGGTCATCTTTCTACCATTCTCATCAGATCAAAGCATTGAAACTGAAAGTGAAGGGCTTTGTGGGACTTTTTAAGGGGAATATTATACTGATGAAATCAGAAGCACAGTACAGAAGTAAAGATTCAAACTTTCTGTAACTTTAACATTATTTTGCTTCAAATCTTTTACAGGATTCCTTCTGTGGTGAGTACATCTATGCAAACCCCAACTTCACCTTCAACTTTGATCTTGCGCCTACAAGAATATATTAAAAGTTTTTACTATCACTATCTCACATGACTAGTCTAGATTCCAATATTATTAGGTCTAAATTTAAATACTCCCACTTCTCTCAAATGTATGACTGTAGTCCCAATTATAAGTTTGTTAAGTATTCTTTAATAAAGGAAAACTTGGAACATTTTATCAATTTAAGATCATTTTTTATTTTGTGAGGATGAATTAAAAGTGACTTATGATAGGAATAGAAATGGCAAGAGTTAGTCAGGGATTTTGTTTTGGTCCTAAATGTAAAAGAAAAAAAAAATTCAATCAATTTTATGTTCCAAATTCATAATTTTTTTACTCAGGGTTCTATTAAAGAGGATATTTTTTTTTACTCAGATATTTTTTTTAATCAAGTATTAAAGAGGATATTTTAATAAAGCCAACACACATTTTTCAAAAGTAATTAAATTAATTATTTTTCTTAATATCTATCAATTAATTATCTAACTCTCATGATAAGAACTAGAGGGAGTAATAGCTTTTCTAACATTGATTTTTTTTATCCATGAGATTCAAACGTTTCACTTTACTTAAGAAACATTAAATTCCTTTCATTTGCTAAAAATTTAAAAATAAGATCTTAGATGTATAATATATGAATATATATATTTATATTTATATGAATAGACATTGAAAAAACTAAAAAATAGCTAAGTGCATTCCAAAGTGTGCTGAGATTAATCCTATCTTTAGCTAAAGCCACATGCCACCCAACATCACAATTCACAACTCAATGTGAATGTGTTCCCATGGCATTTCCTCAACACATATTATATATCTAATTCAATTCAACAAATGAATATATTTATTTATTTATTTAGAATAAAATATAATTTAAAAA
The DNA here is from genome assembly GCA_963855925.1 of Inga laurina. Taxonomy (NCBI): domain Eukaryota; kingdom Viridiplantae; phylum Streptophyta; class Magnoliopsida; order Fabales; family Fabaceae; genus Inga; species Inga laurina. Next base: position 60,270,176 of record OY979705.1, read on the forward strand.
ACAAGAAGCATATATGATTTTTCTTTAAAGTCCATGTCCAAAATTTTGACCTCATATGGTAGTTAGACAACACGGATTTGGCCTATTTAGTTTTGTTGTGAAGCTCAACAAAGCGGTTTGAAGGGCACAAAGTTATTACTCTAAAACGCCATTCACGAGACTTGTCAAAGATCTTGTTCCCTTCCTTCCCTCTACTAATGAAAATGAAGTTTCAGTCAACTATGTTGGCTTTTCTTTTATTATTCATCAAATTTTTTTTAATAATATTCATATATTCATAATTTAATTAATTGACACTTCTGCACTAATGTTGTTAGAAGATATTAAAGAATTATGTGCTCACCAGCAAATTGTTGGTTAAGGTGATGAGTAGCCTCACCCTTATAAAAAGAAGAATATAAGTTTAAATTCAGTGAAACTCAAAATTAAAATAATGATTGATATAATTCAAATATTATTTCTCAATAAAATACTGAGGAATAATTTAGGCTAATAGCTAATGAGTAAAATATTGTGAATTAATGGTTTGGAGTTTTTCCCCCTAAGTATAGGTATCCTCCTATTGAAGGTAATCATATTTAAGATGCCGTCGATACTAAATGTGGATATATCTCTCGGTAAGAATTCAAGTCTTGATTCGTCATGTTGTGAGAGACTACATGTGCCTAGAAAAAAAATAATCAATACAAAATTAATTTAGTGGTATAAAACCTCACTAGATTCTTTTGGATCTTGAGTTTGATTATCTCAAGATACACTTAGTCACAAAACCGAATAATGAATAATAATAAAAAAACAAGCCGGTTGGGGGATTTTTTTATATTAAAATTTTAAAAAAGGGTTAGGCTCACTCACAATCCAAAGATAAAACTCTAAGTTGAGATGTCTTCCCCAACACCTCAATTAAACCACAACTAATAGACTTTCCTAAAATCAAACCCTCTCTCTTTAATTAGAATATCCAACCCTTTTACCAGCTGAACCCAAAAATGAGGGTTAGCTGATTTGGGGTTTTGACCCCAAGGAACAGTGTGAATGAGGGCAGTCTCCATTGAGACAATTTGGGTGGGCCCCTACATCAGGGCCAAGTGGTCCACACGGAGCGAGTGTACGTGTAGAAAATTTAAAAAACAAAAATTGTCAAAATCTCAATTAATAAATGTCCATTCTATATCACGCGCCGAGTTATTTCGGGATCATTCTGGACGGGAGCTGTCGGCTGTCACCCAAAATGCTAGTACGTAGTCGTATTTTTTTTCCTATTAGTATTATTTAAAAATTTTATTATAAAAAATTATTAAAAAATCTCTCATTACAAAAGTTTATTATCAATGGTACTTAAGAATCAGGTCCTTAAACATAATTAACTATGTTTTATGGAGTGCAACTCTTCTTCGAATATCTATAACATATCATTAACTATTCAGTATTTATACATGACACGTCTTTTGTTTCGCAATAGTTGAAAATATGCTACAAACAACTTATAAATTAAAAAGTTACACCCGCTAAAAATATATTCTACTTAGTCCTTAAAGAAATTTTAGGTGAATAACTCTTTTATTTTGTTTTTTAAGAAAATCACTATGAGATTTTAAGAAAATAATTTAATCACAAAAAAATTTTAATAATAAGTAGGCATTATATAAATATGTTATCATTTCTTGAGTTGAAAATGAGTACTTGTTATTGTTACTTCCTATTTTTTTTTCACTTACAAGATTTAGTGCGTGTTCGGTAACCTTCTAAATCATAGTTTCAAAAATATTTATCTGTAAATTGAGATAAAACTTTTCTCACATAATTATCTCATAAACTATCTCATAAACAGTATTAAAAACTATTCTCTAAAAAATAATCCAATCATAGGCATTGGCATGAAGGCCGGAGCGGGGCAAGAAGCTATCTTGCATGGGAACTGATTCTTTTGGGTAGGCTCCCGCAGCATTCCTATGGTCAAGGAAGGCGGCTTTAGATATATATACATTAAATTTGTGTTGAATTAGGTATTATTATCAACTTATAAAATATAAATAATGCCGTGTTTTATATATATATACACACATTAATTTTTTTTGATAAAATATATCCATTATATTTAGATAGATAATATAAAATATATGTGTGTTATTTATTAAATAATACATGAATCAGACGATGATATATTGTCAAGATGTATAATATTCTGAATTATCTTATGGACCACCAGGCTAGCTTCAGCATTAATTTCTTATTTTAATTTTTATTATTAATTTACATAATTATTTATTTCAACATAGGTCATTTGAATAATATAATTATTTTTTATTTTTAAATATATATGTCCAATGAAAACAGAACAATTCATATTATTTTAATTTAGTTGGCTGATTGTTAAGAAATTCGCATTTTATTTTATTTATAAGAAAAATGTTAAAAATGTGTTGGCAAAAATATTAGAATTAAAATTATTTGAATTAATATATTTTTATTTGATAGAGTTAAAGATAATATGATTATATGACATTCCTTGAGCATGATAATATTTTTCATCGAGGTATGTGTCAATTTGAGATAAACAGTATCAGTTTACCACACGTGAAGTCAGCACCCTTAATCCTACGTGGCAATTGTTCATTGGATGCCGATGTGGTGAGATTGGCGTCTGTCACATGGAGCATCAGAACGGAGAAGTTGTACTTAGGAGATGGGACCATCTGATCCATCTCATCTTCCTTAATTTATTTTAACGTTATCCCAATATAATATTTTATTCTCTCAAAGTTTTGATTGCGATTTTTATGTTCTCATTTTAAGGGTCAATTTCAGGTTTTGCATTCGCCACTTCAATAACACACAAAAGCTGTAACCTTGTTTTCTACCTTAAAATAAAGGAGCATATTGCTGGCATGAGTCTTGGGTTTAATTTTCTTCTAATTTGGATTATGGCTAATGATCATACTAACTACTAAGCCTAATTATTATTAGCCTAATATGGGAGCAATCCTAAAACTTCTCCTAACCAATACTTAAAGGCCACATTGAATTCCGACAATCAAAACCACATCAGATTGGATCATGAGTGCAAAGCTATCTTAGCAACACTTTTTCTCTATATAACACTTGAATTATACTCCACCCGGTCCCTGGTACTTCTCCCTCTTATTCTAAATATAAGAAAAAGTTGATTTTTTTTTTTGGAGAAATTAAGGAAGCTAATTAAATTAGCTTAGAGTATTTATATTTATATTTATATTTTTTTCTCCAAATTAATTAGTTTGATTAATAAACTGATATAATCTAAGGATACACAATATATGATATAATTAAATAACTTATTTAGCCTCCTTAATTCCTCCAAAAAAATCAACTTTATCTTATATTTAGGATTGGAGGGAGTACTATTTAAAAGGAATTTTTGTTTATTTATAGTACAAGCCGAGCCAGTCAAACCAGCCCGATTAGGCCCGAACATATTAAGGGACGGGCTTATAATTTAAAGCCTCCTGAAGGTGTCGGACCTAAAAAGGTTAGCCCGTTTAAGTTTGGAAATTTTTTTTAATTTTATTAAATGACTACAAGTTGAGTTTGGCTTTAAAAAAATGACTTTTTAAAATTGAAAATGTTTTTTTAAAATCATATAGTGTTGCTATTTGAATGTTTTAAAGGAAAAAAATTGAGTATATTCTTATTAAAAAGCTAGCAGAAGCTTGTTGATAACATTATAGTTAGTTAAAAGTCTTCTAATTGATTTTTTTAAAAAATATTACTCAATTTTTAAGAATATTTCATTTAGTTCTTAATATTTCCCCAAAGAAATTTTTCTTTATGATTTATTGAATGAATCATTTTCTATTGATATAAGGTAAACAAAAAGCACAATTTTTTAACTGTATTTAAAGAGGTCTGAATATTATGCAAATTATATCAAAAAGACAAACTAATAGCACACATTGAAAAAGGAGAAAATAGAATCTTTATCTTATAAAGAGTTTTATTTTAAGGCAAATTGTCACTAATTCTTTTTATCAAAAGAAGATAAAACATTTAATACTTTAAAAATATTTGTTTTAAATTACAAATTTTAGTGTTTTAATTTATTTTTTTTAAGAAAATAAAAAAAAATTATTTTTTGTTCAACAGGTTTGAAGCCCGTAGGCCGAACCTAAACCCATGAGTAGACAAGTCAGCTTCAAAATTGAGACTTTTTATGGGAGTCAGACCTAAATAGATTGATCTGTCTAAGCCCGAGCTAGTGAAGGGACAACTCATTTTCCCACCTCTAAGTACAAGTCACTTGAAAAGTCAGTAATATTTATTTATCAATGTTACCATTTATTTATCAATGTTACCCCTATAATTAATGGCTAAATATGATTCTTCCTAATATTCTTTTCCATCAAAACCTAATTAAAGTTGAACATTTTTATTAATTTAAGATAGATTTAGTGGGTCAACGGTCATTTCTTAGTTAGTGTGAATAGGTTCATGTACACGGTTGAGTTTCACCTCATCATCCTCCTCCTGATAGCTAGATGGGATAAATGAGGCTTGACCTTGGCATGATACCCAACCCCAATCAACCCAATTTTGTACAACTGTTGTTTGAATATGTAATAGCCTATGGGCCTCAGATAACTATAAAACCTAATATAGTTGACATTTAGCTGAATTCTTTAAATATTTAGTTAAAGGTTCGATTTCTAATGATATATATGGAGAGGATCTTATGATTAGCACTAAAACCCCTTTAAGAAATCTATGATGCGTTGGGATTAGTCATTATTACCGGCGATAAATACCCTAAACCTAAAAGAAATAAAAAAGGCAAAAGATGAAGATGAGTAGAAGATAGGAAAAGGTTATTGTTACTATGAGATGCGATGGTCATCTATCTTTGAAAAAGGAATTTACAGTAATATCCATGACACGTCCTCGTTGTCCCCCAAGTGTCCCATTTACGACTTTTTATTTCTTATACCCAATAGGATATACAATTCACTACTTAATTATATTATATAATTAAATTACATTCATCATTCTGAAATATTTTTCTGTTAGTACTTAACATCTAAAATTAATTTTTGATGTATTTAACACTTAAAATATTTTTTCAGTAGCACCTAAAATCTTAAAGTAGTTTACAATGTAATTGTACCTTTAAATTTGAAACCAGTTATTAACATGTTTCAATATATAATCCAATTTTCAAAAAACATCGTGGCCAAGCATTAGAAACGCAAATTAATCTAATTAATCATGTGTTCTATATATGTTATTTATGGATAACAAACTTTTATATATTCTGGAACTCACGTGGAGTGGGGAACAAAGTGTTTATTAGTTTCTTATGTGATCTTCGCAACCGTCATCGAGTTGAACTTATTGCTTTACTGGAACCTAGACAAAAAAAGTGAAAAGGCACAGAATATATATAAGCTCGTAGACTGAAATGGAACAATATGGAACTTGTGAATGCCAGAGGCTTTAGTGGCGGGATCTGGGTGTATTGGCCGGTGTGACTCTTTCAATTTCAGCATTGACTTTAAAATTGATTATTTCATCTTGAACAGGTAAGAAAAGGGGTATGGATGGTATTAGAGCAAGTTCTAGCTCAAGAGGAAGTGATGTGGTTGCAAGATCCAGATCGTAACACAATATTTCCATAACATGGCAAACAACAGACGTCGTAGAAATAGGATTGAGGCACTAAAGCTAGACTCTGGACAATGGTCTTATGATCCTCATGAGATTATGAGCATGAGCACGAGGTTTTTTTGAACCATTGTACACAGAAGAAGGCGACACGAGCCAGACACTCACTTACAATGTTGGCTTTCCATCTATTGAGGAGAACTGATTGGTACACATGGGAAGATCAGTTTCTAGTGATGAAATTAAACAAGCTCTTTTTGATATGAGTCCACTTAAAGCACCTGGACCTGGACCTGATGGTTTGAACCCCCTCTTTTATCAGAGCCAACTGGAGTTGGTTGGTACAAGAGTGATACAGAAAGTACAGGATATTTTCAGAGATCCATCCATTATGAAATCCGTCAATGACACTCGTATTGTCTTGATACCGAAGATTGATGTGCCACAAACTATCAAAGAGTTCAGACCTCCGTACATTGCGTGAAATGGATATAATTCAAGAATGACAAAATTGGAAGAATATTTTGCAACCCTCCCCGACATAAAGAAAATAATATAGTTAAAGATGAAAATAAATTACATCTAGCTCCTAAAATTGAGGCTTATGTTGCCGGAAGAAAATATGATTACTTAATCACTGAATTATGAAGAAATATAAATAAACGAAATGATTAATAATAAATTGTATTTATTGATTAATGGACTCAAACCGACTCATTTTCTTATGAACGGGGCATTACAAGATTTTAAGAATAAAGTAAGTTGATTGTCACCAAAATTGTTTCCAACATGCTAAAGGATCTTATGCCTCTGACAGTTGCTTCTAATCAAAGCAGTTTTGTTAAAGGCATTTAAAGTGCTAACAAAATTATTCTTGTGCAAGAAATTATCCACTCGATGAAACACAAAAAAGGGTAAAAAGGGTTTATGGCAATAAAAATTAATTTGTAAAAAGTCTATGATCGGGTTTAATGGCGATTCAACTTTTATTGCTTAAATGAACTACACATCCCAGACACTATTAGAAATGTAGTTGAGGCCTGTGTTTCAAGCCCTACAATGCAATTGTTGTGGAATGGTAACCGTGCCAATACCGTCCACTCATCATGAGGTGTATGTCAAAGGAATCCTCTTTCTCCTTACCTGTTTGTTCTTGCTATGAAAAAACTTGGTCAACTTATACAAGGGGAGGTTGATTGTGATGAATGGCGTCCTTTACGGCTTCATAAACGAGGAATAACAATATCCCGCCTATTTTTTGCTAATGATCTATTTCTCTTTGCCGAAGCAGATATGGAACAAGCGGGGATTATCAAAGCCATCCTGGATTATTTTTGCATGGTATCTGGTCAAAAGGTCAATGCAGCTAAAACCGGATTTTTTTTTTTCAAGTAATGTTAATCACAATCGATGTCGAGAAATGATCAACTTCCTAGGGTTCCAAGGATCAAAACTCAGCTTATATGATTAAGCAAAGGTGGAATTTGATTAAAAACCGAGATACGCTTTGGGTAAAATTCTTACGTGAGATATAGGTGTGGCACCCATATCATTCCCAAAGTGGAGAAGCGACGTGGCTGTTCAAAAACATGGCAAGGAATTTGTTCCATTTGGACTAACACATTGCAGGGGGTGAGTTATGAATTGGGCTCTGGTCGCTTGGTGAATGATAAATTGTTCAATAGTATTTCCATGAACACGAATGAATTCTTAGCTTGCCACCCTTGGAGTAAACCAGAATTAGGTCCCATAAGGCCCCAAACCACTCCTTCATGGGTGCCACCAAGTGATGATAGAATAAAGTTTAATGTTGATGGCTCTTATGATAATAGACAGGACCCACGAGGTTGCCTGAAATTCAAATGGGCCTATGATTTGTGGTTTCTTGTATCGACTGACAACAGGTTCTAGTCTAACTACGGAGCTTTGGGGAGTTCTATAGGTTTGAAAGGGATTTGGACTTCTAACTTGCCCTCTCTAATATTTATTGTGAGTTGTGATGCCTTAAACTCTCTCTCTCTCTCCCTCTCTCCCTCTGTTTTTTTTTAATTATTAGATTCTACATAAAATGAGTGACATTTTAATATTTTATGGGCAAAAAAATGATGAATTTTGAATTTTTTTAATGATTTTTAAGAGAAAAAATACTCTAAAAACGTGCCATAATTATTTATCTTTTTTGAAAAATTATAACAAATTCAAAACTTCACCATTTTTTTCCCCATAATATATCAAAATATCACTCATTTTATGTAGAATCTAATGATTATAAGAAACAAAAACAAAACACTTACGAAGTTATGAAATTTCAAGAGGCATTAGAGAGAGCACATTAGAGAAGGCACATTAGATACCCCTAACCTGTTTGAAAGTGGCCCAGGATCAAGGAATAAGGGATGAGGATCAAGGTATACGGGATGTGCTGGTGGAATGCAACTGTAGTGAGGCAGTCAATGCAATTCTAATAGGAGTGGATGGGGATCACCTTGAGGCAGATATTATCTCTAAAATCCACAACTTCCATTTTTTTTTTTTTTTTTTTTTGTAATTAAGGGGACAAGTAGTAATGGCTCGAGGTTACAGGTAGAATCGAACCTGCGACCTCCAATTTAGAGGAGAAATCTCATATCACCAGGTTACAAGACATTTAGTAAAATCCACAACTTCCTCCAACGTGATTGGAGTGTGGCTCTCCAAACATGCCGGAGGGAATCACAAATTGCTAGCCTGATGGAAACGGATTTAAGGATCTTTAATGGAATGCCCGAGAGTCTGCAGCATGTGCTAGATCATGATAGTCGTGCTTTAAATAGTTAGTTTTTATTATAAAAAAAAAAAAAAAGATAAAAGCGAGTTTATACTTATAGGGATTGGATGATGTGCAATAAGATAAATATCAACAAACCATTTTAATAATAATTTTTTTGGTCTGGAATTTTAATAATAATTATTGAACTAGTTATTAAAATGGTTCAATATTTAATCCAATTTTCAAAAAACATTGTGGCCAAGCATTAAAAACGCAAATTGTTCTAATTAATAATGTGTTTTATTCTTAGGGTTAAGGTATTTAAATAACCTTCAACTTTTCTCAAAAGTGTAAAAGTAACCATAAACTATTTTTTGAAGCAAAAATAACCATGAATACTATAAAATGGAGCAAAAACCGTTAGCACCATTAAAGCATGAAAATATCTTTAATTTTGTGTTGTTGCTTGCGCCAGGCTGGAGGGTAGGGTGGATTTATTGCTGACTGTACAATGAGGACGTGGCAGGTGGGGGAAGATTTAATTTTTTAAGTTTTGCTGTAAAACCTACACCTACCAACTGACCCATTATTTTATCATCCATCATCTGCCATGAGGCAAGTGAAGGGAGCAGCGACAAGGTAGAATCGAAGAGGAAGGTGGATGGCTTCATTTTCAAATTCAACGTTAGGAAGAAATAGAAGAGGGGTGGCTTTGATTAGGTAGTACAATCATGAGGAGGCATATGAAGGTCCGACGAGGTACTACCACCAAAGATTGTTGGCACCCCGGCCGATGGATGTCTTGGAGTGAGGAGAATCTAGGGAGGAGGTTTTACGGTTGTCGAAAGTCTTTTTAAGCATGATCTATAATGTTTTGAAGTTGGTTGAGGTCTGTGGTCTCTAAATTATTTTTGACTCTAGTTAAAATTTTCAGGATGGGGGTTATGGGTACTTTGCATGGCATAACAACGACTTTGGTCAGAGGGTGAATGTTGCGATAAAGGAGCTATTTGATGATATAAACAAACTTTATGATGAGAGTACGATAATTCAAAGAGGGAAGGAGGCCAAGAGGTTCTATGATGAGCTTGTTGCAATTCACAATGAGATGAGAAAGCTAAAACGCATGCATGAGGTCAATGAAAATGAACGAAGGAAGGGGGAGTTAAAGATTAGACTTGCAATGGGATCATTGTTGATCACATGGGTGTGCTTGTTTATACTGTACATGAGAGCCTAATGTGGGAGTTAATGAGAGGGAATTGTGGGGTTTTGTTTTTAGAAAAAATAGGTCTTAGTGAAAAAATATGTGCACCCTCAAGTCTGTACATGTGATCCCTCTGTTTCATAAAGTGTCTCTATTTTAACATGTCATTCATTAACTATGTACTAGAAGCTAATTTAACATCCGTGAAGCAATTCCCTCTATTTATATTGTTCATACCATTTGCATACTATATAACCATTCACGTATTGTCTCTATTCAATATGGTGTCTATGTTTCGTGACACGACAAAATTTTGTCTTAGGAAATCAAAGGAATCAACTCTGGGGAAGGCCAATTGGGATAATAAATCTAACAAAGTTGTAATTATAATAATTAATAAACCATTAAATGGATACAAACAGTTTCCAAAACAAGCTTACTATCACTTAAGTGTTTCTAGTGCCATTCAATGGATACAAAGGGACCAAAACAACCATTCAATCACATAAATGGTCTAATTGCCATTAAATGGATACAAAAACATGCCAAAACAACCATCATTCTATACATGGTTCTAATGCCATTCAATCACATAAATGGTCCTAATGTCATTCATTCTATACAAAAGGAACCCAAAACAACATTCGACCGCATAAATGGTCTCAATTCCATTCAATGGATGCCAAAACGTTGCCAATCACATAAGTGGTCCTAATGACATTCAATAATTACATATAAAGACTTAATTATCTTAGGTAATACTCTTCTTTCCCTTGTTCTTAATGTTTGCTATCATTCTCTATTGCTAAGATAATAACTGAGACGTTGTGACACAATGCTAGCCCCTCCACTATAGACTTGGCGGTGTATATGGAATTTCAGATACATTGGAGCCTTCCTCATGGAATTGATCCTTCTTGAACCCTCTACTGCACTGGAGGTTGCACCCATGGATTTCCTCATTTTTTTTTTCATTCGGTATGAGAAATTTTGTTTGAGGGTCATCATACCGGTTCATGTACTCTTGTATAGAACCCTCTTGAATAACAACCTCTGATTTGAGACTAGGATGCATAATGAATGAAAATCAAATTGGTGATAGCCCATTAATTTATGTTCCTTTCATTTTTAAATGCAAAATAATGATATTTACATTATAAACTATTCTGCCAGTGTCTTCAATCCTTATATCCATTCCACATTGTCTTCTTGACTTGTACACACAATTTCTTCGTTCTGGTGGATGTTGAGAGCATTGAGATGATGCTGGTCGGTCATGAGAGGACTGAGATGGTGCTGGAGGGTTTTGAGAGGACAGAGATGGTGCTGGTGGAGGACTGAGATTTCTTCCTCCTAGGTTGGCGAGGTGTGCCTGATGATGGTGCCCACATGTAAGAAAATACTTAATTAAATCTTGAGCAAAGTAAAATACTCAGACTTAAAAAAGATCGTAACTAAAAGTGTATTAAACTATTACCTCCTTACAAGTTGACTTGTTATGACTTTCTTGCTTATAGATTGAGTATTTCATCTTCTTACTTATCTTGCTTCACTTTTCAGATTGAGGAGGCACTGCAGATTGGTTTGTCCGACAGTAATTCCGCCCAGGAACAACCTTCTTCCTCCATTGTGCTTGTTCAGATCTCACCCCGTTTAGTTAGTGGTCTTCCTGGTATAGTTGATACGGGTGGAGGTTGTGCTGGGACATAGATAAAATTGTTTTCTAAATTTTTTGAGAAATAATAACAAGGGATGGTGTTTGGACAACATTTGACGTCGTTTTTTTCCTTAAAATTAAAATTTTGACTCTCAACACTTAACAATGACCATTAGAAAGATTTTGTTAGGGAAAAAAAAAGTACAAATTACTTGTCCTCAAAACACGTACGAGATTTAAGGTTAAAAAAAAAACACGTCCGAGATTTTCGGATTTGTAACCAATTCCTTGCATCTCATGGAAGCAAAAAGCGAGTTTGAAGGGATTAAGGATAAAAATAAGATAAAGAGTGACCGAATTTGTTGACAAAAACTTGAAAAGATTGATCAAATTTCTTACAAATTCAACCCTTCAACGTGTCGTTATGAAGCAGTCTCTTCGCCTTACACATCGCCAAACACTGCGATGTTAAAGAGACGAGACTTGGTCACTGCCCGTAAACGCATTACGCCCAATCTTCTCTCATCTCCAAGTGACAACTTGCTCCTATATTTGAGTCATCATTGGCCTTGATAATCCCCTTCATCCTAATCACACCCTTTTGCTTATTTTCACTGAAATCTTTCGTGTCTTATCTTTATATTTACATTGTTTATCTAAAGTTTGACTTTTGAAAAGTGGGGACTACTTGGTTTTTCTTCCACACACCGACTTTTTTTTTTTTTTTTTTTTTTTATGATCAAAAGCTCTATTTCTTTTGAAGGATATAGATTCGTTTTAAGTGTTATTGTTATTGTCATTCTTTGATTTTTGTTTTTTAAAGACTGTTTTCTGGAAAGAACTTGTTTTTAATGCTTGCCAAGTGTTTGCTAATTTGTCAACGAACCAACAATATTCTGAAAAGTATACACACGTGAGGTCTATTAAGAACTTTTCTGTGAGTGGATTGAGAGTGTGAAGAAGGAGAAGAATGGAGAGAGGAATTGAAGAGGTAAAGGAGATAAGCCCAATGTTTCCGAGGCTGCATGTTAAAGATGCAGAAAAAGTGAGACCAAAAGGCCCTCCAAGGAACAAGATGGCTCCCTATGAAAAATTGAACATCCCTTCTTCTGGCTCACCACCCAAGTTTCCTCCTATGCTCAGAACCAATTTCCCAGTTCCTTCATTTTCTGGCCATGTGAATCTACTAATCTCCTCATGATTTTTCAGCAAAAAGATCAAAGCTTTCTTCAATTTATTAAATGATACCATAAACAGTTTAATCTTCCTCTTTAACTCGTTTTGATCATAATGGCTATATTGGATCATACAGGTTGGTAGCAATCAAGGCATCCAATTCTGCAACTCTGGTGTATCTAATTATATGGCTGAGAAGCTTCATGCTTATCAATCTACTGTGAACTTCACCAAATTGATGGTAAGACCCATGAAACCAACGAGTTAATAACATATTTTGAAGCACATGATCCTATTGTCCCTGACTTAGTAAATGCAATGTTTCAGCCAGATGGTCTTATCAATAGTAACAACTCTGTTAAACATTATGAGCATGATGATGCTTTGGTAATTCCTGTCCCCGGCCATGGGAAAAATTCATGCTGCAGCATCAGCCAGAATGAGGAAGATAAGGAGAAACTTGTTTACTGTAAATCAAGCTGTTCACTTACAGGTCAAAGTTCATTCAGTAAGAGGGTGAATTTAACTAGACCCATAAAACTGATGTCAGTAAGGTATGCGAAGAACCAGATAGACGGCCATATAGAGGTCAATCATACCGATCTCCCGGAGGAAGGGTCTGCTCACCCATTAGCTGATTTTGGTGACATGAAAGATGAATCATTGATCAAAATTAGGACTTCTAAACCAATAAGGAGATCACATTCATCATTGATGCAAGACTATAGAAGTATTTCAGCAGATGGCTTGAAAATGTTGCAGGGTAGCAACGGCCTGACCAAGGAAGAGAATGCGTCTTTTGTGGACAAAATAAATCTTAGGGACGGTTACTTGGAGAAGCCGGCAACAAGTGGTGTTCTTAAATGTCCTGACGTTTTAGGAATTGGTAGAAATTTCTTCTGGGGCAAGAGAGATGGGCATAAAATTGAAGATACGTATAGATATTATGATGCTCCAAGTAAGAACATCCCGGACTATGAGGTAGGTATGAAAGTCACTCCTGAAGATGTTATGAGAAATGTAGGGGAAGAGCAATACTGGGAAGCAAGAACAGCTATCATCAAGTAACTCATCTGTCTGCTAGTGTTTATTTATAATTCAGCCTTTAACTCTTTTTTCCGTTCAACTATTATAGATTACTTGGCCAATTTAATTGCTAGAGTTAAAATTAAGAGAAAACCATGAGTTTCTAAAATTCATTATTGTGAATTTCCTTATTTCTAAGATGATTTGATTGTATTTTTAGTCCTCCTCTAGAATATAGAAAATTATAGAAGCTTATGCTGGTGAAATGTCACTTATTTCACATGCATGAAATCATCGTCTCTGTTTAGAAGTTGCCTTCTGAAGATGTATAGGCCTTGTGTTACTGGTCAAGGGAGTCTCAAGGAAGTGAGGGGAGGTTATGATAGTCAATGGAAGACCTGTGCTAAGAATATGAAAACATAGAATTTAATTAAGTTTATTTTATATTTTAACTATTACCGACAATTTTTTATCATGATTCTTATCCTATGTCATCTCTTGTATGGATTGCTTTAAATTATTATTATTTTAATAATTGCAATTAGGGCTCTATAAATAGCCATAGTTCCAGCCAAGAGAGCAGCCTTTGCAAAAAAACAATTTGTATCATGATTCTTATCCTATGTCATCTCTTATATGGGTTAGTTTAAATTATTACTCTAATAATTGCAATTAGGGCTCTATAAATAGCCATAGTTCCAGCCAAGGGAGCAGCCTTTGCAAGAGAGCACTATTATCTGTTTAGCCTTTGAGGGTTATGCAGGATGAACACAGAACAATAAAGAGAAAAATAGGAGTTTATTGAAATGAAAAAATAAAAGGGGATTTTGTTTTTTGTTAATTTGGTCTAACTAGTATTTTCAGCTTTAGAGAAATCAAGTTCATTGGTATTTGGGATAGGGCTGAGCTTGACATGTTTGTTAAAAGAGCTAAACCAAGGCCTATTTAAAGGCCTAAATGTGTAAATAGGTCAGGACTATTTTATTCATTCTTAGCCTGCTTACACATTAAATAAATATAATTATATTTATATCATATAAATAACACAATATTTAATTTTTCTTCATTCTTATATTCTAATTTCAAGTTATAATTAGTTAATTATGGTACTACCCCTACTATTCTTTAGGAAATTTTCTTTGGAACATCCTATTAACTATTCATGATTGCATCGTTACTGTTCTCTTTAATAACAATTTTTTTTTGGATGATCATATATTAGCTTTGAATGTTGGTGAAATCATTTTTTTAATAATAATAATAAGATTTTGTTTTAATTATATGTAGGCTAAAAACTTATTTAAATGATACAATTTGAAAATATTATGCTTTGAAGTCTACCAAAAACCTACATTTATAGAGGTTTTGATAGGGTCATAACACACAAAGCCTACTTATGGCCTTCAAAACCTATAATATGAGGCCTTTTTAAAGGCCTACATTATGAGTAGGCGTTTAAAAAGGCTTCAAGCTTGACCGGGCTTTATGAAGGCTCAAGCCCAGACTCATACCTTTTGCCCCCATTACAAGCTCAAGCCTGTTTAGCCAAAGCCTAGCCTGGCTGGCCTATTTCCATGTCTAATTAGGGATAAAGAATAGGAAGATTTTTAAGTGGGGAATGGCACTCGCCAAAAATTTAGATTTCAGATAAGCAATCCAACTACAACTACATTATCCTAAATGACTACTTCTCCAGTTTAATATAAGACATATTTATCTAATTTGATTAGATTAAGGGAGTTAGTTAAATTAGTTAATATGACATGTATTTTCTAAAACACCTTAGTCATCTTCCTTAATTCCCCCATTTCTTCTCCTCTTTGATTATTGTTAAGAAAGAAAGCATCAATGAGGGTAAATTAAGAGAAAATTGACGAAAATGAAAATTATATCTTATATTTAGAACCAAGATCAGCTCTTTAAATATGTCTATTTTAAAGACTGGAGGGAGTACTATTCTTTTACGGACATAATCCTAAGGGCTTGTTTGGTATGAGAGGAGGGGAGGGAAAGTGGGCGAGGGAAAAAATTTGTTTAGATGGATTTAAAAAAATGAAAGAAGTAGGGTATAAATTTTTTAATTAAGTTTTCTTACTCTTTAATCTTACATATTATCTATATTAAAATTTCGTAACCCCATTTCTCCAATTTTCTTAAATCCAACGCATAAAAATTTTCCCTCCCTTCTCTTTCCCTTCAAATCCTTCATACCAAACAGACCCTAAATTATTGATGATGCCTGATGTACTAGTAAATACTACACAAATATATTGCTTAGTAAACCTATTACTCCCCATCTTGTATTTGATTGCTTTTAATATTGACTTAAAACATCTGAATCGTTATTCAAGTCACTTCATAAATTTTTGCTCTTTACTTCATTATTTCTTTGTTTCTTTGATTCTATTCTGCTGTCTATTTAGACCTGACTCTGGTTTCTATTTTCAGACAACAGAGACTCTTTGCTCAGCAAGTGTTCGAACTGCATAGACTGATAAAGGTAAATGCCACAGAAGATATTGTTCTCTGTTTTCCCCCAAATATTATATTTGAAAATACAGAAATATTGTGGCTGTTTGATTTTGTTTTTAAAAACTGTCTTTTTAAAAAAAAAAACAGGTTTATTGTTTTATTGTTTTTAAAACCAAAAAAATAAAAAATTGTTTTTAAAAACTAAAAAACAAAAACATTTTTTAGTTGTTTTCTTGTTTTTATTTTCCCTTTTTTTTTTTATGTTACCACCTATCCCTTATTGACACTACACTACCAATAACGACCACCACCACATCACCACCGGTAACTGTACAGCCACGTCACTTCAAAAACAAATTTTTCAAAATGATCTATCCAGATAGATTTTTTTGTTTTATTATTTTTAAAACTTATTTCCAAAAACTACTTTATAAAACCGTTCGTGAGAATAAAAAATAGAAAACAGAATCAAACAAGTCCATTGTAACTGGCACTATTATATGTTTCCCGTAACTTTACAGTGTTTCTTGATGTTTGTACTTATCTAATGGCCTGTTTGATATAAAATGGAAATAGGAAAGGGTAAAGGAACGGCAAAGAAAACTCATTCTCAAGAACATGAGAATCACTCTTTTCAACAAAATAAAAACACTTCTCTTCACCTTTTCCTATTTTATAAAGATGCTTTTTATGAGCCAAACACGCTCTAACAGTCGGATTCAGGGATGAAACTAGAATGTTTCTTTAATCTGAAACAGGTGCAGAAACTAATAGCTGGATCACCCAATCTCTTCATTCGAGATCACCTTCTATCGAGAAAACCTTGGCTAAAAGTATCTGTTCCCAAGAAACTACAATCTGACTATGTCATGGAACCACCATCCTCAAATGCCAAACCGAACAACGCCAAGTTTGAGAAACCTGCTCCTGTTGAATTTGCTGAAAATACTTTACTTCCCCTTCCTGGGGTCAACAATATGAGCAAAGTCTCTAGTGAACAGCTTCCAAATTATGGTCATCTCTCAGAAAACAATCAACTAGTCCTTCCAGCTCCCACTAACAACACAAAACCATCCCCATGCTATATCTACCCGGCACTGGGAAATCAGTGGTTAGTGCCCTTCATGTCTCCTTCTGAAGGCCTTGTGTACAAGCCTATTGGAGGAGCATGCCCTCCAAATGCAGGTTTCATGGGACCAGTATATGGAGCTTGCAACCCCATAAGCCTCACCCCAGGAAATAAGGGTGTTCAAGATGCAACTCATGTTCCATATATATTTCCACCATGTGGCCCTACAGTCATGCACTTGTCTACTGTATCGGCTTTTTCTCATGAGCAAATGAACCCTCCCACTAAGATGCAATCTAAAGGTACTAATGAGAGTCACCAACCAACTGTCATCGTTAATCCTGCCATATTGTACCAAAGTTCATCTAACATGTCCAACCAGATCAGTCAAGTGATGTCGACAAACGTTACAAGTGATAATCACACTTCAGAAGATAAAGATTTACAGACAAGTACAGGCAGTAGTGCCCCTAAGAGGATGAAAGGGGATGCACTTCCTTTGTTTCCTACGGCACCAACATTTTGGGCATCATCAGATCAACAGAAGGCCCAAGCTGTAGAAGAAAATCAGCCCCGTATAATCAAAGCAATACCTCACAATCCCACTTCAACAACAGAATCAGCAGCTAGAATATTTAGGTCAATACAAGAAGAAAGGAAATATTTGTGATTATGCTAATCTATATCATGCCATTTCAGTTGAAAAATCCCTGGAGTCCACCAAAGAGGACAAAAGGGGATGCACTTCCTTTGTTTCAACATTTTGGGCATGATCAGATCAACAGAAGGCCCGAGCTGTGAAAGAACATCAGCCATCAATAATCAAAGCCATACCTCACACTCCAGAGTCAACAACAGAATCAGATCAATACAAGAAGCAAGAAAACATCTGTGACTAGTCTATTTACAGTAGAAATATTCCTGCAGCCCAACCCAGGGGTTGAAGGGAATGTACTTCCTTTGTTTCCTTTGGCACCAACATTTTAGGCATCATAAGACCATCAAAGGCCCATGTTTTTGAAGAACATCATAGACGAATCATCAAAGCTATACCTCACAATCCTAGGTCAACAACAGAATCTGCAGCTAGAATATATAGGTCAATACAAGAAGAAAGGAAATATTTGTGATTAGTCATTTCTATATTATGCCATTTCAGTTGAAATATTTCAGTATTATTCCAAGTTTTTCCAGGAATCAAGTTCCCCATATTTATCAGTAGTACAGAAGCAATTTTTTTTAATATAGAAACACTTTACTAGCCTTGCTGTAACTTCGTCTTTAGCAATTTGTATTGCTCACAAAGATCTTTCATTTTAGTCACAGGAAGACCTTATGTCTGTTGATTTCAGAACATCTTCAAACACTAGAAAACCAGATCTGGTGAAACCCAGTACAATATACAAAGGTATTTTGAATTTAGTGAATTTGTTAAAAAAGCTAAATCCACCTGCCCATAAATATAATTAGTTTTCTGGAGGGCATCATGAATAGTCCATGACATTATATGAGAATGTTAAACTCTTAAATGGGTTTCAGTAGACTGCCGAGAAAAGATCCTCAACCAGAGGGACCCAATCAAAAGAATCTTACAATTCCATATGTTTACACTAGAGAAATTACAACCATTCCCCTTTGCCAAAACACTTCCAGCACATTAGACAACTCTAACAAGGAGAGCACAGCCACTCCTTTAGATGCAAAGGCCAGAAAGAAATTTATAATCCTACAAATCATATATCATCATCGCACCTTCAGAAGCATTTTACTTCTCCTTTTGATACCCAGCACAGCTCTTCAAAGTAATTAATAACATTCCTAATAAATAAGATTTTACACATGAATCAGTTTAAACATCCTGCCCAAACCACTAATGTTAGGGAATGGATTTCCTACTCTATCTATTTTGAGCAATCAAGGGTCAGAAAAGTGCAGAATATTATATTACTCAAGTTGAAAGGGACCGATCCTAATGCACAATTGAAAACTAGGCAGCACAAGTCCAATCCTTTGAAGTCCCGCATAAACATGAACATTTTTCAACGACATAGTAATCAAGCATGATTGACTATCCTTCCTCCTCTATATTTCGTAGACTAAAGCAACAGTTGAGGAAGCAAAACATAAAATTGAGTTGCACCTAGGACAATAATTTTGAAGTCCTGCTATATCATCTTGAAGACTTATCATGACTTGCATCTTTTATCAAACTAGTTGTCTCCTGAAAGAGACATCTTGAAGGAGTTCAAAGGTAGGATGAGCAAGGAACAAAGGGAAAGCCAACTTCTACCATTCTGCGTAATATAAGCAAGCAAGGTGTAGTAATCTGATTGTGGTTTCTCATGGCCAAGGATGTAAGTAAATTGTAGGAAATCCTGCACAGAAACATAAATTCGTTGCACATTAATCCTTCATATTTTCTGCTTTGGAATCATTTTTATGACAAGAATCATGGTTATAGCTTGCTCTCACAAGAAAACACTTTTTATGACATTTTCTCTGTCTTTTCCTTGTCATGACCAGATGATTTGGTGCTTTAATGTTTAAAACAATAATATAATCACACAGAATATATCATACATCCAAACCCAAATGAAGCAGAGAATGAGATATGGTACCTATCCTTGAACAGTTTTCGGGAGTAAAGATCAACAAAGCTCCAGTAGACAAACACACTCAATATGAGGAGTGTGTGGAAACATATCTACTGGCTGTAGACTTATTATTTTGTAACATCCTTTTATATTCTGCTCTGTCTGCACAAAATTTTCCATAACTCAAATTATTGAATCTGAAAGAACAAGGACTAGGGGGAGTAGTAGTACTGAACTACTGATATCCATACATACCACACCATGACAAAGATAATCAAGGTCACGTGCGCATGTAGCAGGATTGCATGACACATATACTATGCGTGGTGCCTTAAGTTTTAGCAGGAATTTAATCAACTTCATGTGCATGCCTGGACGGTTTGGATCTGCATCAATTAAACAGCTTAAGAACTTGGAGATGATACTACGTCTTTACGGACATAAGAGGGTCAGTGGTGAGTCTCAATACGAATTTCAACTCTTAGGGTGTGTTTGGTTTGAGGGGAGAGTAGGGGAGGGAGGGGAGGGAAGGGGGGCAAAATTACAATATTGGACAAAAAAAACTGAAAATTTATTCTCTTATTCTTTTAAATTTTGAGTTCCCGCCTAAAATTTACTCTCTCATTCCTTTTAAATTTTGAGTTCCGGCCCAAAATTTAAATATCTTCAACCTAAAAAAATAATTTAACCCCACTCTCCTCCCCTCCCTCCCCTACCCTCCCCTCAAACCAAACACACCCGTACTCTCAAGATCTAAAGAATATACACAGTCAGCATGTCATTACAAAAATGAAGCCAAGGTTGCCCTTTTGGCATCTCAACTATGTAGAAACTGAAATGTGTTCATAAAAAATTATCATAATTTTTTTAAAACACCAGCATACCCCGCTATGTCTCCCATTACATGAAATATCCAAAGGATGTAAGTTCTTCCTAAATGTTTGCAAAATTAATACAGCTTGTTAAATTCATGTTTCCAGAACATCAAATTTATTATCACCAGCTTGCTTTTATGAAACAAGTTCAGGCAATCCAAATATTTAAATTATTTAAAAAATTATTTCAACAAAATTCAAATTAAGTATAAATCTAAATTATACTTCTGATAAAGATGATACGCTAATATTCATGTAAAGAGAACCTCAAATACATTATTGAAAAAACTCAAATTCATGAACAAAACAGGCTTCCCCTTCAAATTTTTTTACCTTATTTCATATAACCTTGAGTGATCTTATTCATGGCAATCAACTCACTTGAACATTCAATATGTGACAAAAGCCCTTTGGGCGGAAATAGTTCACAAGCTAAATGCAGAAAGTTGACAGTTAATTGCCAAGCTAAAACCAGAAGTACTCGTTTCACTCATTTCCAAGGTGGTCAAAGTTAGAACTTTAAGTTATTTGAGTTATTAGAAATTTAACCAACAAAATAAGAGAACTATGGGGAACAAACCTGAAATTACTATGTCCGGCTTAGGAAAATTTTCCCCAAAATTTTCATCAATTTTATTAAGATCTCCTTGGACAAATGTGGCATTTTCAATGTCATTTATCTTGGCATTAAGACGGGCATCTGCAATGGCTTGTGGCACAACTTCATAGCCATAAACATGCCTGACACTGAGAAATTAAAAAATAAATATCAGAATATTGTTTGGCTAAGAATCACACGAGATACAATGCTACTGTTATCCTTTAGCATTATGAATTAAAAAAGGGGGATCAAGAAATGATATTACCTTCTTGCAAGTGTCAAGCCTATAGTACCTGTCCCACAAAACAGGTCGAGGACAATTTCCGAGCCATCTCCTCTGATGCCAGCAAATTCTTCTATAAGCTTATATAATACCTCTGCCTAACAAAGTAACAAAGTTATCTAATTATCTTAACAATAACAATAATAACCATGATTAACTTTAAGAAAAACACAAAGTGGATCTGAGTCGTCAACAGCATGTTGAATTTCTTAGCATATTGCAAAATTCATACCTGTCGTGTATTTGTTTGGAAGAAAGAGTTTCCTGATATTTGAAATGTAAGCCCTCTCAAAATCTCTGTAATGTTTGATTTCCCGTACAAAGTGTGTTCTTCCTCCCCAACAGATGTATTTCCAACAGAAGTATTTACATTGTTTATGACACTTACCTATCATTCTCGCAAAGGAAAATTTGGATAACATTAATAAATAATAGATATAAAATAACAATCTGGGAGCAAACAATGAGTTCAGTTTTTGAGAAAATTTCCCGCATAGCTCTATGAGTCTTGCTTTTAAACTTTTGATTTAATATCATATTCAAAGAAAAAAGGCTACATAATAAACAACATTGTTATCATAATGAAAATAGCAACACAAAACAAAGTCAGCTTATCAGGCATCCTAAAGTTCAAGGAAAAAAAAAATTCTATTGAATGTGTACGAGTTCCTGAAAATATCTTTCATCCTTCAGTTATTCCTCTCAAGGTCCAAACCAAACTTCAGTCAACTGTATTTAAGGACAGATCATGGAATCTCTCAAGAACCAGATCAAATCCTAGAAAACATCAGGCTAAGTACACAGGCCCAGAACTCCTCCCCTCATTTGACAGTATACGTTCCTCATCCATTAATGGATATTGCAGAAACAAATCTTAATCATACGTTGCAAGGGCCAGTCAAGATGAATCAGAAGAAGTACCCAAGTGCATTGTGCAGAAATAGGTTAAACGAAAAGTATTGATAAACTTGAGAACCAACCACTTCAGGAAATGCAGAAACTTTATCAACTAGAGGCTTCAGCAGCTCTGGCTTGTAAGAAGAGGTCACGAAATTGACCATAACTTCAGGAAGGCCGGTGCTGACATGTCTAGAACATCAAATATCTTAAATTAAGAATACATAGATGCCAAAATTTAAGAATGAAAAATCAAAGACTCTTCAACACAGTGCAGCATCTCGTCATTAACCTTCCATTCATATTTGATATATGATCAACCAACTTTACATTTAGAATGATGAAACCACAAATGGTCGTATATACTGAAAAAGCAAAGAAACGGGTATCAAAATTGAAGTTGAGCAGTTTTCTGATTTCAGTTACTTTTTCACTTTCCATAATTTTATATGTAATTTTCAGCATGCTTCATATTAAAAATTTGACAGATTTTTCGAAGGTCGAATTAGCACTACCTGGTCACATTTTAAGTAATTAGTTAGGTCAAGGCATCCTTTTGATTCACCACACATTTTCACTCCACCATAGACCAGAAAATGTTCCCCTGCTTATTTCCACAGTACAAACATAGGATTCATATTATGTTGTATCGAAATGACAAGTGTATGACTGTATGTCCGTAGGACTAGTGAGGTGGACATTGTCCATATGTACAGATCTAAGAACTATAGCACCCACACACACACACACACACATATATATATATATATTTATATATATATTAAAAAACAAAGTTGGGTAAAAACAAGATAGAATGATATATCCTATACCTTCCAGTTCTAAGCATCAAATGCTTAAGAAATCCAGAGTGTGAGCGAGCATTGTAGGGTGAAAGACAAAGTTGTGGGTCTCTCCAACAATCTTGTATTGCTGCAAGAACCTATTTGTATATCAAATCAAAATGGCAGGAAAGTGACATTTTCCTAAACTGTTTTTTTCTTTTTTGGGCGTGGATTGCATATGCAAAATGACATAAAATGATTCTGATGAGTAGGATGAGCGCTCCACTCTCAATAGACCAAAAATAATCAATCTCCAAAATCACTGCATTCAATGTAGCTAATCTTCCAAATACCGTCTACACAAAATATTCTGACTTTTTGCAGAGAGCGGTCTTCTGGAAAGTTTAATGTGCAAAATAAGAAAAAATAAGGAAATATTTTATTCTGAACCCCAACTTATAATTTGGAAAAGCTTACACGAAAATGTTTGGCAAACCCAAAAGATTTATATTTTCTATGATTTCCACCCAATTAAATGCATTCCATCGGATAATTGCCACATATTAATCTCAAACATCTAATTCTTCTAATGATGTCTACTACCAACCATGATAGTGCTTCTCCCTTTAAACATAAATGCAAGGTCAAAAGACTGTAGGACCGCATGGTACAGCAAAATTTGCGCAATCTCTTCTGTGGACCAAGATATGCATGCAAACAGAGAACTGCAAACTTCTTAATCTTAAGTCTTAAAATATTTATTCCACAATAAATACATCGAAGTACTCCATAGTCATAAAGACTCTACTAGATAAGAGAATAACATTGCATACCTTATTAGCAGGTTCAATTTGCAGAAAGCACTTGTCAACATTTAGAATTTTATCGAAATAACCCGGAGCATGCAATCCAAGAGCATAACTTCCACCACCATTATCACTTTCGAGCAATAATTCTCTAGGTAACCATTTATGGGGACCAAATGAGAATTCCATCTGCAGAAGCAGTAAAACATATGTTGCATGCAAGTGTGAGCGCAAATACACCAAGATAAAAAAAAGGAAGTACATATATACAAGGGATAAATAAAGAGCCTCAGGTCAAGGCATTCTTTAAAATGATCTAATGCATCACTAACCTTATTTCTGTAATGAAACTGAATATCACACGGAACAATGGGCTTCATAATGTTCTGCGACTCCAGTTCCTTGTGAGGAAACCTTCCTACATGGACCACCAAGTCACGGACTTGCTCCTCCTTAGCTCTCAGCTGAGCCTCGTAAGACAAGTTTTGAGTTTTGCATCCTCCACAGTATGGTGCATATTCACAAGGAGCATCTACAATATCCCGAGGAGGAGATATGGTCTTTAGCTTAGTCACCTGCTCTTGTAACCAAGTTAAAAGAGAAGCCACAACAGAGAGAAACCAAAATGATGAGATTCCGGATTTTTTATAAAAGAACCAAATTTTAGACTTAAAATGTAAAATTGATTAATAAAATTCAAATTTGTAAAGACACCAGTCCAGACCGCTGTTGGGCCTCTCCACAGTCAGCCCAAGTGTTTGACAATACCTGATTAAGCATATTTAAATTTCATAAATCTGTTGCAACTAACCACAATATACTGTGTACAGATCCTATATTTTAGGATCTCAAACGTCTCTATTAGAACGTCTCTAATGTATCTATTTATACATTAATAATATGGAAGGCTCATAAGCCATTCAGCACAATTATTATTTTCCTCTAAATCTTATCTTGGTATCCGAGCTGACCTAGGCTAATTGCCATGTCTACTGTTAGAGAAGAAAGTTCTGGTAGTGGCACACCTACTAGCCATGTCTCAGCATCTCTCCTTCCCAAAATCAGCGAGAAAAATAATTTTCCCACATTTACATGCTCTGTCAAGCTGGACAGAACAAATTATTCTGTATGGCTTACTCATATCCTACCAATCATAAAAGGATACAAGCTTGAAGGATTTGTTAACGGCACCAAGCCGTGTCCTCCCCAATTTGTCCATGACAACGATCAATCAAAAATCAATCCAGACTTTGAGGATTGGGAGTCTACTGATCAATTGCTTTTCGGATGGATTTTGAACACAATGACACTGGAAGTTTCCTCCGAGATGACTACTGTATCAACCTCAGCAGGATTGTGGCAGGCTGCAAAACAATTAGCAGGCGCTCAGAATAAATCTCGCCTCATAATGCTTAGATCCGAGCTTCAGCGGACCAGGAAGGGAACGTTGAAGATGACTGACTATCTTGCCAAATTAAAGGGAATCAGTGATCAACTAACCTTGGCAGGCAGCCCAATTCCCTTGCCTGATTTGATTATTCAGGCACTTGCTGGACTTGATGGTGATTACAATCCAGTGGTTGTCCAATTGTCTAGCCAAACTGACAACCTTAGCTGGATAGATCTACAGACTGCACTACTTACGTTCGAATCACGCCTTGAACAGTTAAATCAATTTTTGCAGCTCACTGTGCACAATAATTTTGCCAATGTTGCCCGGACCGAAGGTAGAGGAAATTGGAGAGGAGGTCGCTCAACTAGAGGACGTCGTGGTAGAGGAAATTGGAACCGTGGAGGACGCTCTAACAATCGTGGTAGTGATGATGAAGAGACCCAAAGCCCCCAATGTCAATTATGCAAGAGGTTTGGCCATACTGTTCAGACTTGTTTTTATCGCTATGATCGCTCTTTTGTGCCACCTAGCAGGAAACAAAGTTCCACAAATAAGAAGCCTTCAAGCTCCACCAACAATGAACCTGATAACGCCTATTGGGCAAGTCCAGAAACAGTAGCGGATGACGCCTGGTACCTGGACAGTGGAGCAACAAGTCACATCACTAATGATCCAAATCAACTTGACAATTCTACAGACACCAATGGTAAGATAAAAATTACGGTAGGAGATGGTCATAAGATTAATGTTTTAAAAATTGGTTCCTCTACTGTTAAAAACGTTCCAAATAAACAAGTTAACCTTAAAGAAGTCTTGTTTACTCCAGAAATAAAGAAAAATCTGTTAAGTGTGTATAAAGTGGCTCAGGATAACAATGCTGATGTAATATTTAATGCTAGTGGTGTTTTTGTGAAGGCACAGGAAACAGGGGAGATTTTGCTCACGGGAAAACCAAATGATGGTATGTTTCGAGTTGACAAACAGCAAACAAGCCGTAGCTCCAATCTAGCTTATGTTGCAGATCAAACTATTAGTCACACTAAAAATAAAAATGCCGCTAGTAGAAATATCTTTAGTAGATTTCTTTGGCACTGTCGACTTGGTCACCCTAGTGATCGAGTATTAACTAAAATAATAAGTGATTGTAGTTTAAAAGTTGTCAATGAGAATAAAGATAAAGATTTATTCTGTGAATCATGCAAGTTTGGCAAATCCCACTTACTTCCTTTTAAAACCTCTATTTCTCATGCCTCTAAACCACTAGAACTAATACATACTGATTTGTGGGGACCATCTCCACTAACCTCCATGAATGGTTTTCGTTATTACATACTGTTTTTAGATGATTACAGCCGTTATTCTTGGGTATATCCTCTTAAAACAAAAGATGAGGCTCTACCTACCTTTCTCAACTTTAAGAAACTTGTAGAAAACCAATTTGAAAGCAAAATAAAAACTATGCAAAGTGATTGGGGAGGAGAATACAGGAGTTTTGCCAGAGTACTAAGTGACTCAGGGATACAATTCAGGCACTCCTGCCCTCACACTTCCGCACAAAATGGTCGAGCTGAAAGGAAACATAGACATATTGTTGAAACAGGTCTTACGCTGCTCGCTCAAGCAAAAATGCCTCTCTTTTATTGGTGGGAAGCATTCCACACAGCTACTGAACTTATTAATAGGCTACCCACAAGTGTCCTGAATGGTGTGTCACCATTTTTCAAACTACTTGGAAAACAACCAGATTACAGTGCTCTCAAGGTGTTCGGGACAACTTGCTATCCATGCCTACGACCATACAATGAACACAAGATGCAATTCAGATCCACTAAATGTGTGTTCCTAGGCTACAGCAACTCTCACAAAGGATACAAATGCATGAATTCAACAGGTAAAATTTATTTATCTCGACATGTGGTATTTAATGAATCAGAGTTTCCTTTTTCAACAGGTTTTCTAAACAAGAAACAACCACCTGAAGAAGTAAGTCATCCTGTTACCTTTCTCCAAGTTAACCTCAGGCAACCTGACCAAACACCTCCACAGCATATTAACCAAGATTTCAACAATTCCACACCTCCAAACTCACCCTTGATGCCCACCAACTCCTCAACCACACCTACAGCAACACCAGAAACCTCAAATCAACAAAGCAGCCATAGTTATCCAGAAATATTGGCAAGTTCAGAACAGCCAGAACCCATAACACAACAAAACATACAAACAGACCAAACTATCCCTTCCATTAGTTCAAATATCAACCCTACCACCCATCATCAAATGATAACCAGAAGCAAAGCAGGCATAACTAAACCTAAAAAGCCCTTCATTGGAACCATTTCCACGGTTTTACCTTCTCCACAGGAACCTCTTAATGTGGCCGAGGCACTCAACAACACAAAATGGAGACAAGCAATGGAATCAGAATATAATGCATTGATAAGAAACAACACTTGGTTGCTGGTTCCAAATACTGAAAAACAGAAAGTAGTGGGATGTAAATGGGTGTTCAAGCTGAAACCAAGTCCAGACGGTACAAATTTCAAATACAAAGCGCGTCTCGTGGCCAAGGGTTTTCAACAAAGTGCAGGGATTGACTTTGAAGAAACCTTTAGCCCCGTTCTCAAGTCATCAACACTCAGATTTATTCTTACTGTAGCTGTTACCTTTGGGTGGAAAATAAGACAAGTTGACATCAACAACGCCTTCCTAAACGGTGACCTACAAGAATGTGTTCTAATGGCACAACCCGAGGGATTTGTTTCAGCCAAATACCCAAATCATGTTTGTGTTTTGAAGAAAGCTCTCTATGGCTTGAAACAAGCCCCACGAGCTTGGTTTGACAAACTACGTTCTACTCTACTAAGTTGGGGTTTTACAAACTCACGATGTGATACATCACTATTCTTTATCAAGAAAAACCAGTTTGTTATGTTTGTTCTAGTCTACGTGGATGACATCATCGTCACAGGGAGTTCCAGCAAAGCCCTCCAGCTATTTGTCACAAGACTCAATTCTACATTTGCACTAAAAGATCTCGGTCAACTACATCACTTCCTTGGAATTGAGGCTTTTCGGGATGCCACAGGTTTGTATCTTAAACAAGAACGATATATTTTGAATTTACTTGACAGGTTCGGGATGCAGGACTCTTCTCCAGTATTGACACCCATGGTGATAAACAAACATTACTCAAAGAACGAAGGTATACCCATGACAAATCCAACAATCTACAGGCAAGCAATAGGAGGGCTACAATACCTGATCAATACCCGGCCAGATATCATGTTTTCTGTCAATAAGCTAAGCCAGTTCCTCACATCACCCACCGATCTTCATTGGAAGGCAGTGAAGCGAATTTTTCGTTACCTGAAAGGGACCACCTCGCTAGCTCTTCACATCAAGCCGACGACTCATCTTGTTCTCCAGGGCTTCTCCGACGCCGATTGGGCCGTCTGCCCCGACGATCGAAGGTCTATTGGAGGCTATTGTGTGTATCTCGGTGACTCTTTGATCTCTTGGTCAGCAAAGAAACAACCCGTTGTAGCTCTATCTAGTGCAGAATCGGAGTATCGAGCTCTTTCGAAACTATCCACAGAGCTTGCTTGGGTTCAATCACTCCTCGGCGAGCTTGGTGTTCACCTCCGGCAACCACCCATAGCGTGGTGCGACAACCTAAGCGCGGCGGCTCTAGCGACAAACCCTGTCTTCCATGCGAGGTCGAAGCACATCGAATTAGATGTTCACTATGTGCGAGATCGGGTCCTCGGTCGCAGGTTGGAGGTGCGATATCTTCCCTCATCGGAGCAGGTGGCCGACATCTTCACCAAGGCCCTCTCACACACCAAGTTCTGGACCTTTTGTCACAAACTCGGCCTAGTCCGTTCCCCAGGCCCAAGTTTGAGGGGGGATGTAAAGACACCAGTCCAGACCGCTGTTGGGCCTCTCCACAGTCAGCCCAAGTGTTTGACAATACCTGATTAAGCATATTTAAATTTCATAAATCTGTTGCAACTAACCACAATATACTGTGTACAGATCCTATATTTTAGGATCTCAAACGTCTCTATTAGAACGTCTCTAATGTATCTATTTATACATTAATAATATGGAAGGCTCATAAGCCATTCAGCACAATTATTATTTTCCTCTAAATCTTATCTAAATTTGTAACAAAAAAAAAAAATAAAAGCATTAAATTTCAGTTAAAACTAACAGGAGGCCGCGTTCATTTGATTGTAATGACAATGCTTGGGTCAATTTAACATTCAACTTGCAAAAGATATCATTTCCAATTCTCAAAACAACAAAGGACTGTCTACTTTCAAATACTTAACTTCAATTTTTCTCGTTTCAAGATGTATGTCAGCATTAATTATTCACCCAACAAAAAAGGTTGTCAAGCATCAACTTTGTAACTTGACTAATGTCAATTATTTTCGAAAACCAAGCCAAAGCAAGAATTATACCTCGGCATAGGTTCCCTTCTTGCGAGTGACTCGACCAATGAAACGTTCCCCAGGAAGTGCGCGGTCGCACATGACAACGAACCCAGTGTCAGTGACCTTGCACAAACCCTTACCTTTGAAAGCCAAAGATTCACAAACCAATTCCAATGTCTGGCCTCGCTTAGGGAAGTAGGAATTGGGCTTGCTGGCTGTGGTTGAGTTTGGATGGGTCTGTTCCAAGTCTTCTTCGGCCAGAGAGCATGAGATAGTGGAGAAGGAAGATGATGAAGGAAACTTGCGAAGTCGAGGCAGAGTTGTACGTAGGTGCCTAAAGCACTGGTTTGGTATAATGGCCATTTCGCTGTGAGCTTGGGAGCTGCACTGCGCTCTAAGGAGAAACCCGTGAAGAACACCACACTGATAGAAAAACGATAGAAAAAGCCCGAGGCTTTTGGTTTTCTTTCTTTTTTTTTTTTTTGGTTTTCAGATTACAAAAGGCAAGTTAAAAAACTTGAAGATTAGCCATCACATCAAAGGTAACTGGCTCAAATCCTCTCGCTTGCAAAATTCGCTTGTCTTCCTGTTACTGGCATCTGTGACAAGGTAGTCTGCGCATTCAATTATCTCACGAGGTCCATATTAGAGCTCTATGTCCCAATCTGATAAAAGAAACTCTTTTTTTTTTTTTTGCCAAAAGATAAAAGAAACTCTTTAATCACATTAATTTCTTCCCTTAACCACCATCTTTCAGCCGAGGCTTTGGGTTTGACAGAATAACAGGACGCATTTTATACCAGGCGCTTTGGGGAATGGCCTACTTCCTTTTTTCCCCTTTTGTCTATACACCCTCTCTCCCAAGCCAGCTCCTTGTCATGGAAAACTCTAGAGGCCTAGGCTTATCCAGATCACAGGCATAAACACTGTTGTATTCCCAGGTCACGAACTCGAAACCCTTAGTTAAATTAGAACAAACCCTTGTCAATTGATCTAATGTTTGGTGGTGCCTACTTTTTTTTCCCCCAATTATAAGTAGTTAATTAACTATATGATAAATAAACAAACGTAAAGCATATTATTTTGAAAAAATTGCTGAAAATTTTTCATTGTAAAATTTATTATATAAGTCTACTTGAAATTTGTTTAAGGACCTAGATGCAATATATTTTCTGCAAAGACTCATTTCATTCTTTAATATAAGAGTTGGTTAACTTTTTTTTAAAAAAAAAAATATTATGGAAATTATATGTCATAAATAATTAGATTATACCACTCAGTAGCCATATACAAGTCATTTGTACTAAAAAAGTTTTGATCAAAATATAAATCACTTGTAGAGTATTAAATCAAGTTTTGCCAATTTTACCCCTGTTAACTATTGGCTGGGCATGAGAGAGAGATGTATAAATGCAAAGTGATAAAGGGATGAGAGAGAAAAAGTGAACCCTTTCATAATAAGGGCAAACAAGGAAAAATTTATCCATTTAATGATTTTCTTAGTTTGCAAGAATGGGTCACAAATGATTTATACCTCTTTGTACCTTTTTATAAGTCACTTATATACAAAAAGTTTTGTTCAAAGTATAAATTACTTGTAAAGTCATAAAATAAGATTTTATCAGTTTTACCCTTATTCACTATTAGTTGGGTACATATGAAAAAGAGAAGAGAGGGGGTGTAAATGCATAAAGATAAAAGAATGTGAGAAAAAATGTACACCTTTTTATAAATAAGGATCAATATGAAAAAAATTATTCATTTAATATTTTTATTGATTTATAAGAATGCGGTACAAGTGACTTATAAAAAGGTACAAAGTTGTATATGGGTATTGAGTGGCATATCAATTTATAAGTTAGCCAAATTAGTTTTAAAAAAATGATAAATATAAACATTTTAATGTAACTTATTTAGCTTCCTTAATATCTCCAGAAAAAAGTTAACATGCTCTTATATTAAAAACTGGAGGTAGTATAAGTTTTCTTCTTTTAACAATTTTTGGTTTTGATCTCATACATTTAATAACTTTTGGTTTTGGAGTAAATCCTTAATGGTGTTAACTTTAAAACTATAGAGACTAAAAACCATGATTTAAAATTACATGGACCAAAATCAAAATTTTGCCAACCATAAAGACTAACAATGATATTATCTCCAAAAACATATAATACTCCCTCCAGTCCTAATTATAAGATAAATTTGACTTTTTTGGAGAAATTAAGGAAGCCAATTAAATTAATTTAGAGTATTTATATTTTAATTTTTTTCTCCAAACTAATTAATTTGACTAATAAACTAATATATAATATAAGAATACTAAAAATATAAACACTCTAAAGTAATTTAATTAGCTTCCTTAATTTCTCCAAAAAAATCAACTTTATTTTATAATTAGGACCGGAGGGAGTAGAAAATTAAGGAGATGGTAATTAACAATGACTGAAAAAAAAAAATATATATATATATATATAAGGAAAAGAAAAAAGAAAAAACACCCTGTGCAAAGCAATGTTGGATCTCAACAGAAAACTGACACTCAAAATCGATGTCTTCATCACCATCATCGTCTTCTTCTTCTCTGTTACCTGCATGAGTTTACTTTCTTTAATCAGACTGAGGCTTCCATTGCCATACAAAGTACAGCAACAAACAACATATGTATGCACAAAACAACCGATCATATGGTAATTAATGACCTTTACATTTTTTTTCCCAAGCATAAATCACTCGGACATTATTCGATGATGTTCATTTCATTTTTCTTTTCAATTGTTGCAGCAGCGCATTTTCCTTAACATCGAATTCGTTCATCGCTTTTGTTTTACTTTTCTCTTCTGATATTGTATGCGTTCTGTTAGGCAACTTTTGATCTCATCCGGATTGCTCTGCTCAGAATTTTTCTTCACTGCAATTTTCATCCTTCTTTTGCTATTGTTGATGTATTTTCAAATGTAAAACCTCTGATGTTAAGCCAATATGTACTGAATACAGTCTAGATCCTGACATACGTACAGTACATATAAGTGTAAACGTCAAACATAATTTCTTCTGGTGTTATTATCTCTTCAAACACATAAATACAGATGATTTAAGATGAACGCTTGTGATGACCTGTACGCAAGTTTTCTTTATCCTTGTAAAGTACTCTCTCCTATCCTTAATATAAGGTTCAATTGACTCCTTTTAAAGATATTAAGAAAACTAAATAAACTATTTAATCATGAAATGTATCGTGTGTCATTAAATTATATATTTGTTTCTAAATCAGGTAAATTAGTTTGCAGAAAAACAATAAATATAAATATTTTAATATCACTTAATTATCTTTTTTAATCTCTTTGAAAAAAAGTTAACTAGCTCTTATATTAAGGATAAGAGGTAATATATGCACACATAACATGTATTTATATAGTATGATCACGATATCTGCCTAACTATCTATCTAGCTATCAAATCGTATCTTACTGATTTTACATTCTGGCATGCATGCATGTATGCAAAGGCTGGTGACGTCGGCGTTGGAGGAAGGGGAGGAGACGAAGGAGGCTCCTACTCCAACCCTATTCAGAAAAGCACAATCCAGCAGGTCTTTCCCACTTCTTCAGTTCTTCTTAGGCTTCTTGATCTTCGGCCTCTGCGCATCGATGGTGAGCATGTACATGATCCGGCATTTCGGCATTCACATCAAGAAGAACCTCATGATGCCTCTAATACACTCATCTAGCTGCTACAAGCCTTGCTTCAGGGAAAAAGCCAGTGTGGAGAGTTGGATCAGACCTCCTCCAAGTTTACTACACAGCATGAATGAGTTTTAGAGGGCTACTTTTGTGGCAGCAATTAAGGAATACCCTTAATCACAGAGTCCCCAAAATTGCCTTCATTTTCTTGACTAAAGAACCCTTGTCTTTGGCACCCTTGTGGGAAAGGTTCTTTAAAGGCCATGAACATCTCTATTCAATCTATGTCCACTCACCCCCTTCTTACTATGATGATTTCTCTCCTCCTTCAGTTTTTTACAGGAGACAGATCCCAAGCCAGGTATCTGATATATTCTGGTTTTTATATCTCTATCATTGTGTTGCTTGTTCCTTTTTGTTAGAAAAATAGCAGTATATGTCAGTTTTTAGTTTTCATGCTGTATATTTCTGTCATGGCTATTTATAACGAAAGTTGAAGAATACAATCAATGAATCATATCCCCCTGTGGAGATATAGCAAGATCAGAGTATGATCCAATACAGTGCAATATAGTTCATGTTAAAGGTGTTTGTTATATACGATTCAGGAGCTTCTCGAAACATATTCAAGTTAAGAATTTTCTTTATGATCTTCTAAAAGGAAATCCAGTAGATAATATTTGATACGTCTGGATCTAAAACTCTTGTTTTTGTTATGAATCCTTCTCTTTGAAGAAAAAAATGGAAGAGGAAAATTGTTGGGATGAAACATTGTCCTTAATATGTCAATATACCACGTGAATTCCTTAATATAAGAGTTAGATGACTCTTTTGAAAAGATTAAGAAGTAAAATAAATTACTTAATCATAACATATGTTATATATTATTAGATTATATATTAGCTTATAAGTCAGAAAAATTAGTTTAGAGAAAAATGATAAATATAAATATTTTAATATAACTTATTTAGCTCCCTTAATCTATTCAATAAAAATCAATTGACTCTAATATTAAGGACCTGAGAGAGTATTATTTAGTTCATTATTAGACAATGCTTGATAATACTTTCATCATTACACTACTAAGCCATTATATCTACATTCTCATTTATAGCCAACAAAGTGGGGAACCATGAGCATGTGTGATTCACAAAGAAAACTGCTAGCAAATGCAATGCTTGATCTATCCAATGAATACTTCATCCTCTTGTCTGAATCTTGCATTCCTATCCAAAACTTCACTACTGTCTACAACTACATATCACAGTCACAACACAGTTTCATGGGTTCATTTGATGAACCACGTCCCTATGCAAGACGACGCTATAATGAAAACATGGCTTCACTAATCAATCTCGAGGACGGGAGAGAAGGGCCTCAGTGGTTTGAAGTTAACAGGGAACTTGCATTTAGAATTGCGCAAGATAGTGATTACTATCCCAAGTTCAGAGATTTCTGCAAACCACATGCTTGTTATGTGGATGAGCATTATTTTCAAACCATGCTTACCATCAATACACCTCACCTTTTGGCCAATAGAAGCCTTACATACGTTGACTGGTCTAGGGGTGGGGCCTACCCGGTGACCTTCGTAAGGGAGGTGTTAAAGCTAAACCCAAAACACCTAATGGGCCTTATGTTAATAAGCCCAAGTCTATATGATCTGTTGATGTAGTCCCAGTCAGTTATATCTTGACCGAGTAATGTGGATCTAACCACTGTACCTAATTTAGTGGATCTGATAGAAATATGCGTGATAACTATGTAATAGCTTCCTCTACAAAAACATTAATAATATACACAGGGCAAGCAAGTCATTATCAAATATTCTGAATACAAGAAGCTTATAATTTTATCTTGGTATCAGAGCTACAAAGGCTAATCGCCATGACAACTTCAGCTGAAGATCAGGGCTCTACTAGAGGCACTCCAAGCAGTCATGTATCTGCTTCTGTCCTACACAAAAATGCTGAGAAAAATTTCCCCACGCTGGTCTGTTCTGTCAAGCTGGACAAAACTAATTATTCTATTTGGCTCACCCATGTTTTGCCCATTATCAGAGGGTATAAACTTGAAGGCTTCTTGAATGGCACTAAACCCTGTCCTCCACAATTCCTCTCCAATAAAGATACATCAACGATCAATCCTGAGTTTGAGGATTGGGAAGCTGCTGATCAATTGCTATTCGGTTGGCTTCTCAACACAATGACCTTGGAAGTCTCCTCTGAGATGACTGACATATCCACCTCGGCTGGACTATGGGAAGCTGCAAAACAATTAGCAGGTGCTCAGAATAGGTCTCGTCTCTTAATGCTAAGGTCAGAACTTCAGCGTACTAAGAAGGGTACGATGAAGATGAATGATTATCTTACTAAACTCAAAGGTATTTCAGATCAGCTTACCCTTGCTGGCAGTTCCATCCCTCTTCCAGATCTCATAATACAGGCTTTGGCCAGACTGGATAATGACTACAACCCAGTAGTTGTTCAACTCTCCAATCAAGCCGACACTTTGAGCTGGATCGAGCTACAAACAGCCCTATACACTTTCGAAGCACGGCTGGACCAGCTAAGCCAATTTGCTCACCTATCAGTCAACAACACTCTTGTGAACTTTTCACATTCTGAGGGTGGCTCAAACACTCGAGGAACCTGGCGAGGTGGTCGCTCAAACAGAGGCAGACGTGGTAGGGGAAACGGAAATTGTAGAGGTCGTGCCTACAACAATGAAAGTGATGATGAGGAACATCCAAAATGTCAACTATGTAAAAGGTTTGGTCACATTGTAAAAACCTGCTTTTATCATTATGATCGCTCTTTTGTGGGTCCTACCAAGAGAAAGAACTCAGGAGGAAAGAAAAACACTGATTCCAGTAACAGCTCAGAATTTGACAGTGCATACTAGGCCACTCCAGAAACAGTGTTTGACGATGCATGGTACCTAGACAGCGGAGCAACAAGTCATGTTACAAATGATGCCAACAAACTTGAAAATCTCACAGATGTAAACGGTAAGACAAAAATTACTGTCGGGGATGGACGTAAAATTAGAGTTCTAAAAGTCGGTTCCTCCACTGTTGCAAACATACCAAATAAGATAGTTAAACTCTATAATGTTTTATTCACACCTGAGATTAAGAAAAATCTATTAAGTGTGTACAAGGTGGCAGTTGATAATAAAGCATATGTGATTTTTAACAGTACCGGTGTTTATGTGAAGGCCCAGGAAACAAGGGAGACGTTACTCACGAGAAGTCCAAGTAGAGATGGCATGTTTCGTATCAGCCAACAGCCGGCTGTTAGAGGTGATGGCGCGGCTGTCCTTGTCTGTGCTGCAGATGAAGCTGTGAGTCAAGGAAGAAATAAAATTGATTTTAGCAACTACAGCAGAATTTTATGGCATTGCAGACTTGGTCATCCAAGTGATCGAGTGCTTAGTCAAATAATAAAAGGATGTAATATGAAAGTTATCAATGAAAATAAAATTGTGTTCTGTGAGTCATGCAAATTTGGCAAGTCACATTCTCTTCCTTTTACACTCTCAAGCTCACACGCTTCAAAACCTCTGGAATTGATACATACTGACCTATGAGGACCCTCTCCACTTGCTTCTTTAAATGGATTTCGTTACTATATTCTATTTTTAGATGATCACAGCCGTTACTCATGGATCTATCCTCTTAGAACGAAGGATGAAGCATTTCCCACTTTCCTAAATTTCAAGAAACTTGTTGAAAATCAGTTCGATAGTAGGATTAAAGTTCTTCAAAGCGATTGGGGAGGTGAATATAGAAGTTTCACCAAGTTCCTAAGTGAATCAGGTATACACTTTAGACATTCTTGTCCTCACACATCTGCACAAAATGGTAGAGTAGAAAGAAAACACAGGCATATTGTTGAAACTGGACTCACACTATTGGCTCAAGCAAAGATGCCTCTTGTTTTCTGGTGGGAAGCTTTTCACACAGCCACTGAATTAATTAACAGGCTACCTACAGCTGTCCTTGGTGGTTTCTCTCCTTATTCTAAGTTACTGGGCAAACCACCAGACTACAGTGCCTTAAGGATTTTTGGAACAGCCTGCTACCCGCGTCTAAGGCCCTATAATGAACACAAGTTGCAGTTCCAATCCACTAAGTGTGTTTTTCTGGGCTACAGCAACTCTCACAAAGGGTACAAATGCATGAATTCCACAGGTAAAATCTATGTTTCCAGACATGTGGTGTTTAATGAATCAGAATTTCCTTTTTCCACAGGGTTCTTAAACAAAAGGAGGATACCTGAAGAGATTATTCACCCAGCAGCTTTCTTCAAGTTTTCTCAGCCAACATGCACAAATTTGCCTAACCTTAACAGCTCCGCCTCATCTTCCTCCATACCAAACACACCAGAAATTGCCATTTCAATTCCCACCGCCTCACCAAATGAACCTGTTATAACCAGAGAAGTGTTAGAAAATCATCCACCACATTCACCAAACACAAATCAGCACATAGCCACAGACCAAAATAACCTAAACAGCTTACCCATTCATACATCTCCTTCCCAATCTAACCCAACATTTGATCACGCAACAACCCTACCACACTATCCCATGACAACCCGTAGTAAATCTGGTGTCCATAAACCTAAGCTACCCTTCATTAGTCATGTATCTACTGTTGATGCAATCCTCCAAGAACCTACCACAGTTACAGAAGCATTAAACTCTCCTACATAGAAACAAGCTATGATTGCTGAATATAATGCCCTAATCAACAATAAGACTTGGCAACTTGTTCCAGACACAGGGCAGAGAAAGACAGTTGATTGTAAATGGGTCTTCAAGCTCAAACCCAATACAGATGGCACATCATTCAAGGCAAAAGCTCGACTAGTAGCAAAGGGTTTTCAACAAATTGATGGAGTAGACTTCTATGAGACTTTTAGTCCTATGTTAAAGGCAGCCACTGTGCGTTTTATTCTTACTTTGGCAGTCACTTTCCAGTGGCAGATCAGACAGATTGATATAAACAATGCTTTTCTAAATGGAGATCTACAAGAACATGTTCTCATGAAACAACCAGAAGGGTTCGCCTCTACAAAATATCCTAACCATGAGTGTTTGTTAAAAAAGGCTCTCTATGGGTTACGACAAGCTCCCCGGGCTTGGTTTGACAAGCTAAGATTCACTCTCCTCAACTGGGGCTTCACTAACTCAAGATGTGATACAACCCTGTTTTTCTTTAAAGATAGTACGTTTGTTATGTTTGTCTTGATCTATGTAGATGACATTATCATCACAGGTAGCTCTAATAAGGCTCTCGAGCTTTTTATCAACAGACTGAATTCTCACTTCGCTCTCAAGGATCTCGGCCAACTACATCACTTTCTGGGAATCGAAGCCTTTCAGGATGACACAGGGCTCTATCTAAAACAAGAAAGGTATATTCTAAGCCTACTTGAAAGATTTGCTATGGGAAATTCGTCTCCTGTACCGACACCTATGATAGTAAATAAACACTACTCAAAGGATGATGGCACTCTAATGAAAAACCTAACAACCTTCAGGCAAGCAATTGGGGGATTACAATACCTGGTCAATACGAGACCTGACATCATGTTTGCAGTGAACAAGCTAAGCCAGTTCCTCAGTGCTCCGACGGATGTCCACTGGACGGCGGTGAAGCGCATCTTCCGGTACCTGAGAGGCACCACAACTTTGGCACTCCATATCAAACCAGTAACCCATCTTGCTCTTCAAGGCTTCTCGGATGCAGATTGGGCGGTATGCCCCGACGATCGGTGGTCTATTGGAGGTCACTGTGTCTATTTCGGTGAATCCCTAATCTCCTGGTCTGCGAAGAAGCAGCCGGTGGTGGCACTCTCGAGCGCCGAATCAGAATATCGCTCGTTGGCGAACCTCGCCACCGAGCTTGCCTGGACTCAATCTCTCATCGGTGAACTCGGGATCCATCTCAAACAACCTCCTGTTGCGTGGTGTGATAACCTAAGCGCAGCAGCACTGGCATCGAATCCCGTGTTCCATGCCTGATCCAAACACATCGAGATCAATGTACACTATGTGCGAGACCGTATCCTGAATCAGAAGCTGCTGGTCCGATACTTGCCATCCTCTGAGCAGATTGCGGATTTGTTCACCAAGGCCCTCTCTCATTCCAAGTTTTGGGCTTTCATTCACAAACTTGGCCTTGTCCATTCACCAAGCCCAAGTTTGAAGGCGGGTGTTAAAGCTAAACCCAAAACACCTAATGGGCCTTATGTTAATAAGCCCAAGTCTATATGATCTGTTGATGTAATCCCAGTCAGTTATATCTTGACCAAGTAATGTGGATCTAACCACTGTACCTAATTTAGTGAATCTGATAGAAATATGCGTGATGACTATGTAATAGCTTCCTCTATAAATACATTAATAATATACACAGGGCAAGCAAGCCATTATCAAATATTCTAAATACAAGAAGCTTATAATTTTATCTAGAGGACATCAGAGAGGAATTCTTCAGGAAGATATTGCAACAGCATACTTGCTTCTACAATGGCCAACCATCTTCCCTTTGTTTCTTGTTTGCAAGAAAGTTTGCACCTGATGCTATTTTAGATATAGCATTCAAAGCTCTGGGAATTTAAGAGACTAAGTCCAGTACAGAGAGATCAATCAAATTAATTACAAAAAGAAACTTTGTAAAAGAGTATGCATGATTGATTTGATAAGCCTTCCTTTGGTAAATCAAGTCTACCAAAGATTTCCCCCCCTCAGGTTTACACCTCAGTCATGAGATTTTTTCCCCTAGGTTGCAGAAATTTTGAGTTGGTTGTACAAGATACTGATAGAACACCACAAGCACCTGTGTTGACATATGCGAGAAGGCGCAAACGGTCTAGGGAAGATTCCGAAGATGCAAGAAATAATAATTAATTGTTGTTTAATTGTTTTAATTATTCAATTATTGTTTGTTGAGGAATAAGTGGGATCCCCACGATTAGATGCACTAGACACGTAGGTTAGTGGAGTCAGTTTCCTATTTTTATGTTATTTTTTGTATTAATTCAGATTACACCAAAAATATGCTATGTAAGTTTTATTATAAATTATCCCTAAAATCGGATAAATGGATAAGAAGAATTTATAAAGTGAAACACTTGTGTAAATAGATTCTCTAGGCTATTAGATAACAAAAGTGAGATACTTGCTTGAGTTTTCGGATAGAATTCTACCTTTCTACACTTTATCATTATGTTCCAGGTTAGATACTAACAAATTTGGTATCAAAGCCGGTGGCTGGTGGACCGAAGAGGGCTACCTACAGAGGGTTCTAACTATAGGGGCTGACCAGCAAGTGGCTGAGTGAAACGCCGAATAAAGTGCCGTAGAGTGGAGCCGCCGAGAAGTCGGCTTTCCGGAGAAGGTGTATTGATAGGGACTAAGCTAGTATAGGTTGTCAAAGTCTCACATCAAGTAGTATAAGCTACTTGATGGGGTACTTAAATACCTTGGCTCTCTCACCTCAACAACTAGCTTTTGGGGTGTAGTTTTCCAAAGTGTTTGGTGCCTATTATTTGGTATTAGAGCCATGGTTGTTACTCGATCATCTCATGCTACTCAAGATCTTAAGGATAATCCTTTTGGAAAAGATCCCTTGGCAGCCATTGCTTCACGACTTAAGGCACTGGACATTTTAAATGAAAAGGTTGTTGTATTGGAAGAGCGCTCGAAGGGTCACAAACATGCAAAAGGAGTCCACCGACTTAGAGTCGGAGAAAGCGACGATGAATCTGAAATCCACTCAAAAAATTTGAGATTACCATACACAAAAATTGAATTTCTAAAGCTTAGTAGAGGAGATCAATGGGGTTGGATACTTAAAGCTGAAAAGTACTTTAGGTACTACAAGACACCTAAAGACGATAAAGTCGACATCCCCTCCATGTACCTAGAAGGTGATGTTCTCGACTTATTCTCTTAGATTATGGGGCAAACAACAGTGGTGTATTGGGAAGAATTAGCCAAAGCACTCCAAGAACCATATAGGCCTCGTAAATACCAGAACCCTGATGAGTATTTATGTAATATCAAGCAAACAGGCTCAGTGCATGAATACCAATCAGAGTTTGCAAGACGGCAGGCACACGTGAGAAATTGGCCTTATCATTGTTTGCGGGGGTGTTTATCAATAGCCTGAAGGAGGAGCTCAAAGCTAATGTATGCATTCATAAACCCCACACAGTATATCGTGCCACCAGTTTGGCCCTTGAATATGAAACTAAGTTGAAATCAGCAATCAAGCCCAATTCATCATACACAACCCAACAACGCCCTACTTACCTAACATGTGACACACATAGCAGCCCATATGCCTTCAGAGACACGATCCCTTCAAGCTCAAGCACAAAACTCATCCTTGCAATACCCCCGTCCGAGTACCAACACCGAAGTGACAAGGGGTTGTATTTCCGATGTGGCAAAACTTTCCGGCTAGGCCACCGATGTGCATCATCGCTATCACTAATGGAGATAATGGAGGACGGCGAGGAAATTTCTCCTCCGATGAATAATGAGACCGACGTTGAAACAAAGGAAGTCACTACCAAAATTTCATTTAATGCCATAATAAAAAAAATCATCGACAGTCACCATGAAATTGCAAGGTATGATTAAAGGGAGTTTAGTTCTGATTCTGGTAGATAGTGGGTTGACCCACAACTTCATCTCTGAGGCATTAGTAGAAGAGCTCGCCTTACCTATCCAGACTACTGCCACCTTCGGAGTACAAATTGGGGATGGCCGAATGGTAAAATGTAATAGAGTATGTCCCAAGGTTGAGGTACGAGTTTCC
This sequence comes from Inga laurina, assembly GCA_963855925.1. Lineage (NCBI taxonomy): Eukaryota > Viridiplantae > Streptophyta > Magnoliopsida > Fabales > Fabaceae > Inga > Inga laurina. The sequence goes on from OY979705.1 coordinate 60,312,358, forward strand.
GACCGACCTATTGTTCAGGAATTTTTTCCTTTCTCCTTGGGTGGCTATAACCTTGTTTTGGGAATCGAATGGCTGGCTTCTTTAAACACGGTGCAAGCAAATTGGAGTGAAATGTTTATGATTTTTTAGGTGAATGGGAAGAAGTACAAGTTGCAAGGGATTAGTTCAAAAACTAACTCGCCTATACAGTTTCAAAGTATGCAATTTAATCAGAAAATTGAAGAGGGAAGCACTTCTGCGTTAAATGTAGAGACCCTTTGCCAAGAATTTCAGGAGATATTTGCTGAACCCAACTCTCCACCTCCTTCTCAAGGATGTTAACATGCAATTCCATTGTTGTCAGATGTTGTTCCTCTAAATTCAAGGCTATACAGGTATCCCCACTATCAAAAGGACAAGATAGAAGCATAAATGGCCAACTTGCTAGAACGTGGCTTTATCAGGCCAAGCTCTAGTCCTTTTGCTAGTCCTGTTATGTTAGTAAGCAAGAAGGACGAATCATGGAGGTTATGTGTTGACTATCGCCATCTAAATAAAATCACCATCCCAGAAGGGGTTAAAGTTATGCACAAAAATATTCATGATGGTGCTCATTGGCCCACTCCCACTTCCGTGAAGGAATTAAAGGGTTTCTTGGGGCTTACAGGTTATTACAGGAGGTTTGTCAAGAAATATTGTATTCTAGCACTCCCATTGACCGCGTTAACAAAGAAAGATGCTTTTGTGTGGACCCTAACAGCTCAAGAGGCATTCAAAAATTTAAAAATTGCATTAACCACCACGCCTATTTTACAATTGCCAAATCTCCAGGTCCCTTTCACCGTGGAATGTGATGCTTCAATGGAAGGTGTCGGTGCTGTCCTCATGCAACGCGGCCACCCGATTGCTTATTTCAGTAAGGTATTCTCCTTCTCTAATAGATACAAGTCGGCTTATGAACAAGAACTACTTGCATTGGTATTGTCCCTTCAAAAATGGCGACACTACTTGCTGGGCCATCATTTCTTTATGAAAACTGATCACTATAGTCTACAACATTTACTCAATCAGTATACCTTAACACCCTCACAGCAGCATCTCTTGGTAAAATTGCTTCCCTTTGACTTTACCATTTCATACAAGACAGGGAAAAACAACATGGTAGCTGACTCATTATCAAGAAGACCTCAATATGTGGAATTTTACCAGATTGTTATGCCCATGGCTGATGAATTACTTCATTTACCACAAGCTTTACAGGAAGACGCACACATCAGAACTATAATAAAAGGGGTGCAGCAAAATCCTGATTCATTCCCTGATTACTATGTGGTTTATGGGAGGTTATTTTATAAATCTTGATTGGTCATACCTAATCAAACAGCACTCAGAGCTAAATTAATAGAGGAGGCTCACACCACACCTACTGGTGGTCATGGTGGATTTCTTAAGAACTTGAAGCGGGCAAGTGAACAATTGTATCGACGAGGGATGAAAAATGATGTTAAAAGATACATCCAACAGTGCTATATTTGCAAACAAAACAAATATCAAACGTTGGCACCTGCAGGACTCCTACAACCTCTTCCAATCTCCCAGCAAATATGGGAAGATGTATCTCTTGATTTCATTACGGGATTACCAAAGTCAAAAGGCTTTGATGCCATCCTTGTGGCAGTAGACCGACTCAGTAAATATTGCTATTTCATGGCCTTATCCCACCCCTACTCAGCTAAGACGGTGGCAGCATTATTTTGTCAGGAGGTTATAAGATTACACGGCATACCTCGATCGATTGTGTCTGACCAAGATCCGCTTTTTCTAAACGTCTTTTGGAAGGAACTCTTTCACTTAAGCCAAACACGCTTACGAATGAGCACGGCTTACTATCCACAATCCGATGGTCAAACGGAGGTTGTAAACATATGCTTGGAAACATACTTGCAGTGTTTCACTCATGAACAACCCAAGCTATGGAGCCAATTCCTCGGATGGGCAGAATACTCATTTAATACTAGTTATCATGTATCAGCTCAGACTACACCATTCAAACTATTATATGGGAGGGATCCCCCCCTTTACTTCCCTATGTGAAAGGAGAGACATCAGTGGCTAAATTAGAATTGCAACTTGAGTTAAGAGATGAAATGCTCAAATTACTATGTCAAAACTTATTAAAGGCTCAGGATAGGATGAAGTTCCAGGCCGATCAGAAATGCAGGGACTTGCAATTCGCCCTGGGTGGTGTGGTGTAGTTAAGATTACAACCATACCGCCAGAAATCATTAGCTAAGAGGAAATTCGAAAAACTCGCCCAAGATTTTTTGGTCCTTACAAAGTCATTAAAAAATAGGCTAGGTATCCTATAAACTAGAACTTCCCCCCAATGCCAAGATTCACCCAGTTTTCCACATCTCTCTACTTCAGCCAGCAATGGGTCAATCATCAAGCGAACCACCAGCACCACTTCCTCTCTTTGCAGATGTTGAACTACTGCTCACCCCTTATAAGGTACTGCAACACCACTAGACCGAGGAAGGTACACTAGAATTACTAATACAATGGGAATCTTTTCCCGTTGAAGATTCAACTTGGGAAGATTAAGACTTATTGGCCACTCAATTTCCATCGTTCCAACTTGAGGACAAGTCGTCTTTCCGAGAGGGCAGTATTGATAGAACACCGCAAACACTTGTGTTGACATATGCGAGAAGGCGCAAACGGTCCAAGGAAGATTCCGAAGATGCAGGAAATAATAATTAATTGCTGTTTAATTGTTTTAATGTTTTAATTATTCAATTATTGTTTGTTGAGGAATAAGTGGCATCCCCACGATTAAATGCAATAGGCACGTAGGTGAGTGGAGTCAGTGTCCTATTTTTATGTTATTTTTTTATTAATTCATAAAACACCAAAAATATGCTTTGTAAATTTTATTATAAATTGTCCCCAAAGTCTGATGAATGGATAAGAAGAATTTACAGAGTGAAACACTTGTGTGAGAAGATTCTCCAAGTTATTAGACAACAAAAACGAGATACTTGCTTGAGTTTTCTAATAGAATTCTACCTTTCTACTCTTTATCATTATATGCCGGGTTAGATACTAACAAATACTGGTCATAAACTATAGTTTATAACATGGACATATTCGTGAGTTATTGAATTTCTAGTCAGCCAATGCATACTAAATCCAGTTTCGCTGATTTTCATGTGGGTGGTTAAGGAGGGCAGTATCTATCTATGTAATTGGGTTTGCTGGTAACTGAAAACTCGATATTAAGGTACTAACTACACACTCAAATTTGTTTACTGTAGGCAGATCTAACCTAAGAAGCAAAGAAACATGGACATACATGACCTAGCATGAATATGGAGAATGAGATTGTATGGCTCTTTTTTAATGTCCAAACCAAATACATGATCCTAAAAATAGCTCCTCTACTTGTAAGGCTAAGGTTACGTACATCTGAACTCTCCAGATTCCACCTGATAGAAGCTTTGTGCACCAAGTCCCCCCTTTTTTAACGTAATACATGATAGACAACAGTTGAGTAAACTGACCCCACATTGTTACAGCAGAAATATACAATTATGATGCAACACAAAAACCTAACTTAGTCCATTCTTCTGCTGCAGTCCTCATCAGCCTCTCACATTATTTGAAGAGAGGGATGGGGGGCTAGTTCATAGCAAGCGATAAAATATTCAATCGATATATGATGCTGAAGTTGGAGAGAATGGCAAAGTCCATTATGATGATAATATCATAATCACGGACTTTGACAATGAGAGGATTGTTTACTAGACAAATGAACAGGTGAATTTGGAATATTGAAGACACTTTTTCTTAGACAAAAGGCACAAATGAGTAAACATGGCCGAGAGAAAATTAGGATTCGACGGTAATGATTGTTATGCAAGCTACTAATAAAGGTGGTTTGGGTTTAAATGCTTTACAATTTAACCATGAAACAAGCCAAAACATTGCCTCATTGCTCCAAGAAATAATCCAACATTGGCTTTTAGTGATTACCAGACTTATAATTCATCATGATGATTGCCCTCTCCCACCGGCACATTCTGCTGCAACTTTAGAAGATAACTAGCTGCTAATGATGCATGAAGTGCAGCTCCATAAGGAAGTGCATCTTCATTGATTTTGAAATAGGGCGAATGTACTAATTCAAGTTTTTCAACTGAAGCGTCTTCCATTCCGAGCATGAAGAAGTAACCAGGTAGACTCTCTTGATAGAATGCAAAGTCCTCAGATCCCATCAATGGTGGCATTTCTGTAACTTTGCTAATCCCAAGCAGATCCCCAGCTACTTTTTGAAAATGCTTGTGCAGGTCAACATCATTAACAGTCGGAGGGAAGAAGGGTTTCTCGTTATCAAGAAAACTAACTGTTGCATTGCACCTCTGCACAGCAGCCTGCCCAGTAATAACCTGCATATGTGAATCAGCCTAGGCTCTTAATAGGATTGCATAGAAAAGTAACAATAGGTTTTCAGTTGTTTTCTAAGATTCACAATAGTGGGTATTGAAGGAATTAAGAAAAAATCAAAAAAGAAATCTCCAAAGATTGTCTGATCCATTCCCCGGATCTTAATATAAGCTCTAGTTGACTTTTTTTAAAAAGATTAAGGAAGTTAGATAAGTTAATTAATTATAGTATATACCGTGTATCATTTGATTATATATCAGTTTATAAGTCAGACAAATTAGTTTGGTATAAAAAAGATAAATATAAATACTTTACAGTAATTTAATTAGCTTCTTTAATTTTTTTCAAAAAAGTCAACCAGGTCTTATATTAAGAACCGGAAGTAGTATAATCTATTCATAGTTGCTTTGATTAATGAATCATACAACAAAGAGTAAGAACAGAAGCATGATGCTCGTATGGTGCTTCATATCATGTTTATCACTAAAAAGGTTGCACTAGCTTATAAATAATTCCATGCATGCGAAATACAGTGTTTCTCATCTCTAAACGTTAAAGTTGAGTTATGCATAGGAAATTAACCAGTTATGCATGATACTATATGCTACCATTAATTGAGGATAAATTTGTAAATTATGTTGGTATTATAAAATATTATTTCAGAGTTTCTTACTGAGGTTTAAACGCATTATACTTTTCCAAGATGCTTGTAATCAAGTTAATTAAATTCAACAATAAATAAAGAAACCAAAATATATAATCATGATTTGATGATGGGAGAACAAAAATCAAGGTCATTGGCTTTGTGCTCATAAATGGATCTAATATTGTGATGGACACACCTGCTCAATCCGCTGTCTCAGTTGCATGAAACTTTCTTTTGAAAAAGCTCGGAAGGTGCCACCAATTGTGACTGAATCAGGTATAACATTAAATGCACCTCCTCCTTGAAATTTTGCTACCGTCACAACCTATGAGAATATTCTTTTTGGTCAACATGGCAGGGGTTTGCAATTTTAAAAGGAAAGTCTTCCTAGGAAACAAGCATTTCCTTGAATTCAATAATCAGTAATTGCACGACACAGACACAACACACATGAATGTTTGTTGAAAAGGAATAGATACCAATATTGGAGGAGTTAAGCACTTTTAGGTCAAAAGGTAGGGCTTAGATTTCCATTATTCCTTCTCATACCTTTTTCACCGACAAGCATCCCTAAATCTTTGCCCCACCTGGTTTCAGATTCACATAGATTTTCCCATGCGCCAAGAACCAGATAATTATAAGGTCATACTGGATACTCTAACTGGAAAATATTGGACCATTCTTCAACTCCAGGGTATGTTTGCAGCCTACTTAACTCCTCAGTGTTTGTTGCTTAAAAAGTACTGGTGTCCTTAGCATATCCATTGACGCAGTTTGTAACTTAAGTTATATTAGACCATCTCTATCATGTAAAATCTTAAACACGTTACCAAGAAAGCAGACAAAAATTTAACATGATAGTACAATAAAGTTTGGCATCGCACAGACAGCACCCAAACCACAGACAATACTAAGATCCACCTAGTGGTAATGCTTGTTAGAATCAAGTTCTTTACTCACCAACTGTGGCAAATTCTTTTTACTGTCAGTCCTTTAATTTCCAGAAGAAGCTATAATTGGAGATTATTTTATGCACTGGTCAAGATTTATTGAAATAGCCAAAGCCATCTAAATCCTCTTTCAAGCTGCTCCTTCACTGATACTGAGGTACGGTAAAGGTGTATTTTTTTTTCAGGGGAAAAGAAACTTCTGATGTTTATGTTTATGAAAAGGAGTGATGTTGACCAAAAAAACGGGGGAAGCCATGAATTTTTAAGAAACTAGATCGCTCACGTAAGCTCTATTATTGTTAGCTAAAACTTATCTTTACTTTCCTTTATTCTTCATGAAGTGCAGACCTAGCACAGTAATATGTGGGGAAAAGAAACAGTATAAATGAGTGAGCAGTGACAAGGATAACGAAGTTGAACAAAATTACCTGGGAGTCCAGAGGATCAGCCTCGCGAGAAACAAGATGCTGCAAGCTAACAATCACATTAGAAGCAGCCAATATGGGGTCTATTGTATGTTGGGGAATAGCTGCATGACCTCCCTTTCCACTAATTACGGCTTCGAAGAAGCCACTTCCTGCCAAAAATGGACCAGACCTAGAGGCCACTTCACCAATAGGTAATATTGGTGCGACATGCAATCCAAAGATAGCAGAGACATTTTCTAAAGCTCCAGTATCTAAGACTTTCTTAGCCCCGCCACTGCCTTCCTCTGCTGGTTGGAAAACAAGCACAACAGTTCCCTATTTAAACAACAAACAGAATAAATGATATCATAAATCCATGAGAGAAAGAAATAACAGAATTAGCCAGTTCAGAACACGTAGTAGACATGGGTGACGGTCCCAAAATAGCTGAATCATTAGGAAGCCAATTTTCCTTCAATATGTTCCTTCCCCCTCCCAAATTAGGTGTCAGAATTTACCAATCATAGCTAAATCGTTTTTCATTTATAAGTAGTTAGCCAGGTCATAGAATGATAAAAAAACAGGGTTGAAAAACTGTGGAACATGATTCAAACAAAAAAATTCTTAAAAAAAAAACATGCACACACAAAAGCACCAGGAGGACCAATTTTCTTGAACAAGTGGAAAACAAAAGTGATTTCTCACATACAAATTTAAAAATTGATTCAGAAAAGCAGCATATCACTAAAAAGATAAGCAGATCATCGGTTCAACTTCAATTTTAGTGCTTGTACCGTATATACGGTTTATTTTTCATCATGGTTGGTTTATCAAACATTGTGACTTAGAGTTCAAAGAATTACCTTCCAAGAGCATAAGTTGCCTAACGTTAGGAAAGGAAAAGGGAAATAAAAAAGTTAATATAAAGAAGCATACTTTTATCTCTTTTTCGTGTTCTTTGAGGATCCTTGCAGCACCCAGAAGCATAGCAACATGAGCATCGTGTCCACAAGCATGCATCTTTCCAGGTACTTTACTTTTGTGCTCCCACTCCACCATTTCCTAAAGTTAATAAATGCATAAATTAAATATAGGATACACAGTGTCCTCTAGGAAAGATGAACGAAGAAACTAGAAAGAAAAGAGGGGCTATAATGAAAAATTGACAAGCAAAATACATATCACTTCAAATCGACCAAACCTATAAAAGTGCCAGAATTCAAATACCATACAAAAATACATGCAACAAAATATATATATATATATATATATGAAAAAAAAAAAGGTCTTGCATTCTGCATAGCAAGAGAATCCAGACCCCAGAAATTAGAAGGAGAGGCGCAATAACGAAACTTTGACTAAAGGAAAAGTCTTTTAAAAGTGCCAGAATTCAAAAACCATGCAAGCATAAATTAATGCAAAGCAACCAAAAAAAAAAGGAGTGAAATTCGTATAAACCTGCAGAGCAAGAGCATCCATATCGGCTCTTATAGCAACAAAAGGAGGCTGTCCGGTACCTATGAAGCCAATAACACCAGTAACTGCAACTGGGTATTTATAAGAGATACCCAAGTTATCCAATTTCTCTCTTATAAGCTCACTGGTTTTAAATTCCTCATAACCCAGTTCAGGGTTCTCATGAATCTTCCTTCGAATGTCAATCATCCAATCCAAAACCTCTGGCGTTTTGGCAAATTCTATAAAGCCGGTGGGAGTTACTGGTAATTGATCGTTTGAATCCGATAAGACAAGTGTTGCATCAAGGAGGTAAAACAAGAGGATCAAGCAGACCCACTTGAAGAAACCCATGATTATTTTGGGGGGCTTCGGAGATTGGATTGGAGAAATTCAAGCCAGGAAAATCAGATGAATGAGAGAAGAATGGAATCGATCATATAAAAATTATGAGAGTGAGCTAGTGAGAGCTGAAGTTGACCGACCGGCATATGGAACTAGGCGTCCAAAAAACATAAAATAATATTGTGGTCTGAGTTGTGTGAGGATGAAGATGAATGGAGCAGGAGCCGCAACACGTGAAACTTCCATTTCATCACGTTTACCAAATCAGTTTTTCGATCTGCTACAAGCCCATAACCGGCCATCAATCAAGTCTTTCCCATTTGGAGATTTTCTTTTTTTCGGGAGTGGATTTTGATTCGTCATGCATCTGTTTTCTAATTCAATCATAATTAAGAAAAAAATTTTACTTTCCTTCTTGTAATACCTATAAATTTGTCTTTTTTACGACCGTCGATCTGAATCTGTCTTGACATAAAGTTATTAGATGATACCCCACCGCTTTAAAATATGGGGTTAATCGATAAATTTGTCGGGAAAGTATTAACTGATGAGAAGTAATATTATCTTAAAAAAAATTTTAGGTTTAATGTTATTTTAAAAATATTAAAATAGAGTAATGTTGTCCGTTATTATTAGAAAGTTAATTGTCAACAATAATTTTTTAATGATATAAAACAATATTGTTATATTTTAAAATTTTCAGAGTGATGTTAATCCTAAAAAAACTTTCAAAAAAATATTATTTTTTAGTGAAAAATTTTAAAATAAATTTACACCTTAAGGTCTATAATATAAGATTCAACCAACTTAAATTATGCAATTTGTTATTTAATTGAGATCACTTATCACAATAATAACTTGTTGGTTGTTGCTCAATATTATTGATTTAAGAAGAATACTACCTGTTTGTGAAATGATAAAAGCTTATTAAACTAAAGTCGAGAAATGAAAACTAATAGAAGAATACTACCTGCTTGTTAAAAGATGTGTGCCTTGTTTTGAATAAAATTTCTTTAATTAAAAAAAAACCGTAAAAGAAAGTTAACTAGTTAAGAGAATATAGATATACGAGTGTATAGATGTGCGCGTGTGTGGGAGATTTTTTTCACCTCTTTTATTGATAGACCTCTTTTGAATAAAGTTACACGTGAAGATCATTGTGTTTGACGGGGAAAAAGGAAACATGAAAAATGTCTCTACTGTAATTAAACCTGACAGCTCAGTGAATCGATCGGGGTATTGAGTCAAAAATCAGTGGGTTAAATTGAAATCAAACCGAAATTAAATTGGGACTAAATCTGTAAGAGATAGAAGATTTTAAGCTTAGCATATAAAATTTTAAAGGAAAAATATAAAAAAAACGATTTAAAAAAAATCAAAAACCTGACCTAGACTGGATCAATTTACTGACTAGTTTCCGGTCCGGTCCGGATTAGATAACAATGATTAAATTTCTTTACCATTGCGACATGGAGATTCAATGTTATATTAATATTTTAATATAATATTAAACCTCCACCATTAAAATTTAATCTAATAATGGAGACATTCAATGAAGAGAAGTATCAATAGAAACATTTTTTTCTAAAAGAAAACGTTGGTGTTAAGTTCTCGCGCTGTTCACTGTGATTTTTTTAATATACGAGTATTTCTTTAAATTTAAATTTTGTAGTTAAATTATTATGATTAGTGTGTTAGGCTCAAGAACCTAAAATTTAAATTCCATGATTTTATTTTTAATTACGGAAGCATTACGGCAAAATGAATTACCCGCGTGTTAAAGATGCAAATAAAAGTTAACAATTGACCGGAATGTAAGCCAATGAAGTCAAAAACACATGTAAAATATGTTTATTCTATCGTCAACATGAATCGTCAACATCCAATTTTGGTTCATCTGTGAAATCAAATCTTTCATAACTAATTAATATTATGATTTATAACAAACCTTATAATATATATTGCCATTAATGTTCAAATAAATTTGTTGATTAATCATATATATTTTTTATTTTATTGTACTTATTTTATTAATTTTAAAAAACATGTGAGGTATTTTCATTCAATTACTATATATTGTGACACGGCCACGTGCCCATATCTCATAGCCATAGGTAAACCATGTAAACATAATGTATTATGTGCTCCATTTTCTTTGATGATGTTTAATATTTAAATTAATTAATATATTTAAGAAATTTAATTTTTATCATATTTTTTGCCATAATTTTTTGATTTCATCAGAATTAAAAAAAAAATGCCTTGCAGAATTTCATACATAAATTTATCCTTACTAGGCAATGAATGAATATTGAACACACATTTTTATATTTTTAATAAAATGAATAATTATGTAAAATGAAGAAAATTATACAACTAAACCTACTATTTCCTTCGATCCTTAATTTAAGACCTATTTACCTAATTTTTTTCTAAAGACGGGTATCTTCTTATTAAAGACAATTTTATTCGAGGCACTGTTGGGTGCCTCTCCCAATACGGATTCTAACTTTAGTTCGCCACGTTGTGAGGAATTAGCCCCTTCTGCTAGACTCAACCCTCGTTGGTACCTATTTACCTAATTTAATTAGATTAAGAAAGTTAGCAAAGTCATTTACTTCCTCTGGTCCTTAATATAAGACATTTGAGGAGTTGATATTGGTCTTAAATATAAGACAAAGTGTTCATATTTGTCAATATTTTCCTAATTTACCCAATTAATGCTTCCCCAATAATAATCAAGGAGGAGAAGGAAGAAGAGAATTAAGGAAGATGATTGGAATGTTTTAAAAAATACATATTATACTAACTTAACAAACTTCCTTAATCTAATCAAATTAGGTAAATTTATCTTGTATTAAAGACCGTAGGAGTAATAAGATATATTTAATTTCTAAAACACTTTAATCATATTCTTTTATTCCCTCAATCTCTCGTATTTGATTGCCCTTGACGGAGTATCAATAGAGATAAATTAGAAAAAAAAATTGACAAATATTAAAAATACGTACTAGCATTATATTTAAGACTAATATCAACTCTACAATTAAATCTTATATTAAAGACTCAAGGGTTGACCTAAAAAAAAAATACTTGAGGGAGTATATAATAGAGACCGGAGAATAGAGTTAATATGACATCAGTTTAATAGAACATGCGACTGAAAAACAGACTGAAACAGCATTGATATTTTTTCTAAAGCGTGTGACAAAATTTAATTGGCAAAGAATTGGATGCACTCATTTATGTATGATGCATGAAATGAATAAAATAATATGTTTGTTAAATATAATTTATAAGAGTATTTAGCTAACTTCAAAAATACTAATCAAACCAGGCATACAAATCCACACAAAAAAATAAAATTCTTATTTGGATAAACAAATTGAGTTGGCCCTTGACCCGTAACTATAACTTTTTGACGTGAAGACAAACACAAGTCGATAAAATTGAGTTGTATTTTGTTAATACTTTAAATTTAAATTGTTGACATGATGGAATAAGGCATTAAAAATTCCTAGGAACCAAACCCAAACCCATCGAATCTGGAAACAAATATAATAAATTATTACGATGTGAGAAAGTAAAGATGAAGACGAACCAGATGAATGACAAACTGGAAAAGGACAGGCAACTTTTAAAGAGCCAAGGGGAATGTAACGTAATACCCCCTTTTAATAAGAGCTCAATAATAATGTGATTTAAGAAAATAATTAAAATTGATTAAAAATAATAAGTATGTATGAAATAAATATTATTTTTTAAAATATGCCTTTATTTATGAGGAGGCAAACAAGAGAGAGAAATGGGTAATGAAGGAAAGTAAGAAAGAGAATGTAGAATAATAAGTTTACCAAAAAAATGAGGAGAGAGAATGAAAAAAATTCACTTTGTAATTAATGCCTTATAAATTATTTATGAGGGGCAAAGATGAAAAAAAAGTCATTAAATATTGAGATAATTTTCTATCGAGCCCTTATAAAAAAAACAAACCAACTCAAATTGCAAGCTCTCATAAAAAAGGCAGAAGGAAATAATAAAAATTTTGAGTTGCTTGTAGTACAATGCATTTGCCATCACAAGAAAAACCTTGAACTTATCCAATTCTTTATATAAGACATATTTAGGAAGTTAATTTTGATCTTAAATATAAGACATTATTTTCATATTTATCAATATTTTCTTAATTTACCTCTATTATTGCTCACTCAACAATAATTAAGGAAGAGAAGAAATGATAAGATTAAGAAAGATTATTAGGATTCTTTAGTAAATACATATCATATTAACTAACTCAACTCACTTCCTTAATGTAATTACATTAGGTAAATATATCTTATATTAAGGACCGGATGAATAATTAAAAACAACATGAAAGAATAACAAAAAAGCAACCTTAGCAAGAAATAATATTATATTAAAAAATTAAGGAAAAGTCTTTGATTAAAAATTTTATTGTCCAAAAGGACTTAACATCTTGGGAAAATTCTAGAAAAATACTTCCAAAATTGGGAAATTCTAATTCAGTACTATGAATTCTAAAATCCCGGATCAATACCTTGTCATTACGGAAAAACAGTGCAGGGGGCACCAAAAGATGATTTTGCCCTTCAGCCCTCATTCTCACCACTTCAGAATAACAATACGAGCCTCTTAATTAACAACTCTGAATTCTTTATTAACAACTCCGCTTTATTATTTCACATATTCGAATTTCAAAAGTAGTGTTATTAATGTAAAATAAGGTGTTGTTAATAAAGAAAGAGGTGTTGTTATTGGCCCTAAAACTTAAATTACGAAGTTGTGAAACAAGAAATTTGAGTTGTTAATGTAGAATATGATGTTGTTAATAACAAGACCGGTGTTATTATTGTGAAAGTAAAAAGATGAAACTGGAGTTGTTAATCAAGAATACAGAGTTGTTAATTAAAAGCCTCATGTTGTTATTTTGAAGTGGCGAGAATGAGGGCTGAAGGGCAAAATTGTCTTTTGACGCCCCTACACTGTTCATCCGTACTGACAAGGTACTGATCCAGGATTTTGGAATTCGAAGTACTGAATCAGCATTTCCCTATTTCAGAGGTATATTTCTGGGATTATCCCTAACATCTTTTTATAAAAAGTATAGGTACTATGAAAGATTTCATACACAAAAAGCACCACTATTTAAATTCAAGTCTTTCTGGTAAAATTTTCAGAGACTTTTCACCCATTTTCCTTGGAACTCACAAAAATACTTAATTGGGAAGAAATGAAAAGTGAAGATTTAGACGAAACAAAGACCCACACGCACACACCAGCTATGAGAAAAAATGAGAAAGAAGGAAAAATGTGCCAGAGGGGGAAACCAGAGAGGCAGGTAAGCACAATCTGGGGTGCTAAAAAACAGCCTCTCCTGCAAGTTGATTTATGCCTCTTGAACAAAGCCAACAAGGAATAGATCCTAAGATCTCTTGCAGCCGAAAGGAGAGGCGTTTACTTACACACATTCAGCAGCAAGAGGGGATTTTGATGTAATATGTATGATATAATATGTTTTGTTAATGAGTCACCTTGTCTCATTGTTGAAACATGAATCTTACATGACTATGGCCCACTTATCAGATAACAATTTCAAATAAAATTATACAGACTATCAGTGAACATTAACATTGATTATACATGATCACATCACATGCGGATTTATCTTACATTCCCATGTTGATATGCTGAAAATATATCATACACCTAGAAAATATCATACGGACAACCGACAGAATATATATAGTGCTTGGAAATGTTTCAGAAGGATTATTATCCAGAATAAAATTCCCCGGTTTCACAATTCCCCAAATCATTCATAATAGATCGTAAAGATTCAACACACTAATGTATGACTTACCGTAAACCAAGTTCAGTTCTGTGAACCAAGATGCACAAAAGCTGAAGCTCATTTATCAACTCACATATTTCACAGCACTAAAATGAGAAAAATTAAGCATCAAAATCAACCTAGAAGGTGCACAAAACAACTAACTAACAGCCATTGAAAGAAATGAGAACTAGACTCCTCAGTCACTTCAAAGCCGCAAGCATTCACATCATGCAAGACAAGAAGCAATGTATGATAAATCACGCTCTGCATACTTATTTAGAAGTGCAGTCCAAGTCATGAAAGCTTTCTTTTTGTATCCAACAATCTCTACAGATCAAGCACAATGTCAACATAAACCAATAACATAATCCGGTACTTTCTGCACACACTTTAGAAGCACCTTCCACTATAAACCCAGATATTAACCAAGATTAATAAAAGATTGAGATGGAGTTATCCTATACACAGTTCACGATATGTAAAAGATTAGCATACTAAGAACCCAACAAATCATCCAGAAAAACTTCAAGAGAAGAACAACTAGGACAACGTTAGTCTTGAAAGCCAAATTTTCACACTTTACTTGCCCAGTCTCAGAGATATACTGCTACAATATCGTGGTTCCTACAAAATTTTAATTTACCCTCCACAGTCTTGAGATATTTTGGCCAATATAATGTAGAGTTTCATAAGCCACAATATCACATTAAATTAATTTCTGAAAGGGTCCCCACCAAGACACTCTGAATTATAAAATCTGTATTTGGTATTTTAGCCCAAACTGTCAACGAAATAGGTTTCAATTTTTAACCCCAAAAAAGTCTCCATTTATATCATCCTGAAAAAGTCAGTGCCAAAATTCTACAAGAGAAACAACTGACACCTCCAATCCCCCCAAAAACTTCCAAGAACTTCTTGGATTACCCAGTAGCCCTATTGAAATCAACATTCATACTAGATTAACGGTGTAAATGCCTTTAAACACTTTTCTGTTTCAAAAACTCAGCATTTCCTTACAATACCGCTCCAGTAGCCTCTCAAACTTCACAAACGTCTTATCCAGCAGTTATGAGAGAAGGAAAACCAATTCCACCAGACTCACATTTCAACGCGTTACTCCTAACATCACAGATATATACCCTCAAAATCTCTAATATACACAAATTCCAACCCCAAATTATTCAAATTGAGTATACAGATAATAGTCAAATTTAAAAATTCACATCATCGCAGTCAATACACAAGCCAGCCAAATTATAGCATTAAGCAAAGGGAACCAAAATCCCAATGCAAAGTCTACATAATGACTCAGAGCCAAATTCAGTTCAATATACACAAATCAACCATTCTAAGGATAATGTTTAATGGCCACAATTCCCAGTCACTATGATTAAGTGATAGCATATATATTGCAGTCATAAATCGAACATTCACGTAACAACAAGAATTCAACTTTTAACCTCTAGCTTTAAGTTCGGCAAGCCTCCTAGACAGGTCATCTTCGTCGACCTTCTCAGACTCCTTAGTGGGCACGGCGTGCGCTGCGGGCTGTGGCAGACCAACCGAAACCTCAAGGCCATAATCATCAGCCACCTGTTGCATCAAGCTGTTGACTTCCCCTTCAGGTGTAGATAGGGATGTGGATCCAGCCATGGAGCTCTCCATGAACTCCGCCTGAACCTCCATGTTCACAAACTGCTTCTCAAATTGGTCCATGGTCTCCGACATCTTTTGGAGATTACCGGTGGCCAAGGAAGATTCAAGGGATTTTACGATGTTACCCATGGACTTGCTGATGGTGTTCATCTTGGCTTGGGTATCGAGCCGAGCCACGACAGCGTCAAGCCGAGAGGCGAGCCGCAGATAGTTCATCTGCTCGGTTCGTTTGCGGATGGCGTTCTCAGCGTAGATGCGAGCACCGTCCATGTTGTTTTTCTCAATTGCCTTCTTGACCTTGAGCTTCTCGGATTTCTCTTCCTTTTCGCACTTACGGGCTTGGCGTTGAAGGGATTTGGAGGTAAACTTCAACTCCATAATCTGGTTCATCAGCTTCTCCGTGTTGCCCATGATTTCCTCCCAAGTCGTTACCTAATCGGTAAGATCAAGACCAAGAATTTCAAGAATACAATGAAGAGAAATTGTAAGATCAGCTAGGGTTTTTCGATGGATTTGGGGATTAGGGTGCGAACACGATATTTTTTGAACACACACAAGCTAATGGCAAAACCACCTAACACGGGTGGTTGTGTGTGTGTGTTATATAAGTATGTGCGGTTATACGAAGAAGCGAAAGAACGTCGCCCAATATGCCGTTATAAAAGCTGGCCAAAAAATATGCCGTTAGAAAAAGGTCGTAAATCCGCAGGCGTTTTATTTATTCTTATTATTTTTTTAAAAAAGCGCGTTTTTAATCTTTAATTATCTATCTTTATCTATCTATCTATCTTATTCTTAAAAACACAGTCGTAAGCAGACACCACAAGTTGTTACGTTATCCTTAAATTTTCTCTCCATGAAAAAAATAGAGTTTTTGCGATTAACTGATAATAACTATCATTATACCAATTACCCACATTCTATGATTGTATGCTAAAAACTATCCTAAATAAATAAATAGATTTTTAGTTCTAATATGCCAATTTTCAAAATATATTATTTTATAAATTTCATTTATTTTCCATTCTATTTTTTTTAACAAACTTTTTATTCTAAATTTAAGAATTCAAATTATTTGATAACTATCCCTGTTATCTCTCTTTATTTTATTTTCCACATTCTAAATTTAAGATTTTAAAATATTTTGTAACCAACTTCTCCTCATCTCTATTTCTATGATATGTTTATTTTGAGAATATTTTTTATATGTTTGTTTTATTTTCCACCTTTTAAATTTAAGATATTTTATTTTATTCTTCACCTTTTGAATTTAAGATTTTAAAATATTGTCTAACAAACTTCTCACATCTCTTTTAGGATATATTTATTTTGAGACTATTTTATTTTATATCTTTATTTTAATTTTCATGATTTGAGTTTAAGATTTTGAAATATTTTATAACTAACTACCCACTCTTTCCCTTTATCTCTATTATAATAATAATATATATGATTTAATTTTCTCTCTCCAAATTTCAAAATTACAAACCGTTAACCCAAAGAATGAGGGAGTTTCAGACTTCCTTATTTGCTAGATCTCGTGTAGTTTGCAGCTCCTACTGTTACTTCCTTCACTGTCATCGTCATCTCTCTATCAAGATGCTTCTTCTTTCAACATTCAAAAACTCCTTTTCTCCCCTATATTTTCTTCTTAAGTTCATTTTCATACCTCTATTTTCTTTCACGTCGTTTGCTTCTATTCATAGATTTTGTTATTCCCGATACTATAGTAAATATTGTGTAAGGGTGAGGACGATGAAGAATTCAAAATAGATGTGGTGGTCAAAAAAGTAGGAGATTGATTAACAGGTTTAGATACTTTTCATATTTTCATTTCAAGTTCATCTTATCAAGAAAAATTTTGATTATTTTTATATGTATTAAAAAAAAAGTAATTATATATTTGAGGAGGGCACTGGCCCATTATGGAAGCTAGTTGTAGTTTGAGATAATTGTGTATTCAGGGAGACCACTTGCGCATCATAAAATATAGTAATATTTATTGGATATGCAACTACTTTCCATAAACTAATATGAAATTAGCTCCCCCAAAATGCAAATGGCTTATATAATGTGTAAGTGACCTCCCCGAATATGCAATTATATTCCCTAATATGCAATAAGAACAAATATGCCGGGCAAAAATGAAAAAAGAACCAATATGCAATTACTTTCTTAAAGTTACGATTAAATAATTAACTTTCATAATGTGTAAGTAGCCTCATTGAATATGTAATTACTTTCCATAAGGGTAATGTAGTCTTTCTCCCATCATTCTTATTTAAAACTGAACCACCTCACATATTCATGTTATATAATGCCCATTATCTTTAAAAAAAAATTATCAAGTGGATTTATTGTCGATTTTTCCTTTTTTAATTTGAATCTTAGAAATTCTTAATTTGAGTTTGATATTTAAAATTTATAAAAATTACAAACTGTCGAATTACAATTATTATTTTCAAAAAACTATCCTTTTATTAGAAAGAAAAATCTAATTTGAGACTGTATAAATTAAATTAAATTTTTTTTATTAGATTTAAACTAATCTCATCCACATTATATCTACAACACCAGAGTTATCTTCATTCCTCAAGATCGTATTTCCCTATATTATGGTAAAGCTAAAAGAAAATATCATAGAAAAATTAAAGGACAAAAATAACTTTTAACTATCAATTTTTTTCCAGTTTTATTGGACGGATACATCACTTGTTTTTTTCCTTGACAAAATACTGATCGCAATTTTTTTTGGTAATTATCCAGATCACTTATTTTATTGCCCTGGAGATAATTTATTTGAATCCTGCGTTGTAAATGGGCTATTCCACCATGGACCCACAATTATGACATGGGCCGATCCTCTTTCATGAACCGGCCCATCACAAATGGTAAATTAGGGTTTGTCATCTTTAGTATAAATCACAAAACGTAACTTAAACCCTTTTCACGCTACCGCGAGCCTCCCGCTTCAAAGCCTCCGACGAGCGCAAGCTAACCAGGTTCTTTTCTGAGTGTGTGATCGAGATCCTCTTGAATTTGGCAGATTTTATTGAGGTAATTCGAATCTGTCGTCGTGCATTTGCAGGTCTGGAGAAGATGGCCACTCTACCAGGGCAGCTCGTGTGGGAAATTGTGAAGAAGAACAACTCTTTTTTGGTGAAGGAGTTTGGTAGGGGGACTCAGAGCGTGCAGTTCAGTAAAGAGAGCAACAATCTCTACAACCTTAACTCTTTCAAGTTCTCTGGTAATTTTTCCTTTTGTTGCGACATTTCTGATGAACTCATCTTCCCTGGCTTAGTTTTGACTTGGATAGTATTGGATTGGTGGCTTAGTGGGTTTTGTTTAAATGTTTCTGATAATGAATCTGGAAATCTACTATCCCGACAGGTGTGGGGACTTTCCAAGTTTGGAGTTGTCAATTGGTGTGTTAAAATAACAGCGGGAAATTTTAGGACATTATAGACTGTTGATCTCTGCATAACTTCATCGGTGAACTCCTGATTGGTTAGAGATATGAATGTTTGATTATGAGAGTGGCAATCTTGCCAAAACAAGTTATTGACAGAGCTTGAGTTATTAGTATAAAAGTTGCATTTTGATATGCTGCCCTCTTTGTCTAGGGTGTAGAAAAAGCTTATCTTGGTTTTATATTGGAAAATTTGTACTTGTAGAATTCTAGTGATTCGCTTGTTTATGCATTAAGTTGGTTTTATACCGCTATCCTAGGTTTGGCAAACAAGAAAACTATTACAATCCAGCCTGCTGGCAAAGATCAATCTGTGCTGCTGGCAACGACCAAGACAAAGAAGCAGAGTAAGCCGGCTGCATTGCTTCATAAGTCTGTCATGAAAAAGGAGTTCAGAATGATGGCAAAGGCTGTAGAGAACCAGGTATTTTATAATACAAAATCATGATAATGTTGTAGTTTGGAAACTTTTCCTAGGCTTTTGATCAGGCATATTTTTATGGTGTACATTCTGAGTAACTGGTACTTGCTGTTTCCTAAATGCCAATTCTCTTCCTTTTCATGCTTCAGATCTTTGGATTTTTATTCTTAAACTTCTGAGGGAATTGGATCAAACTTATTTCTACTGTTGCATCCATGTATTCTGTCTAGCTAAGTAGCTGAATGTCAATAAATACCCCAAATTTACTTTCTTGGCTAAGATATTGTTAAAGAGTCTTCCGCTTTTACATCTGTGAATGATGCGTTGTGTTGGAAATACAGTCAACTGTCCTTAGATGTGCAAATTAGGGGCTCTTTTAAATATAACAAAATGATTACGTAATTCCATAACAAAAAAAAAGTAATTTGTTGCAATAAATGCTGTTGGGCATCAGTTGGGTTCGCCAATGCTGAAAGTACCTTCCATAAGTTCTTCTACATAAAATTGTATCTCACTATGCCTGAGTGAACTGGAGTTTTTGTTTCCCTGTTGAGATATATATTTGTTCAGGGGATTTGTATGTTATCGTTTTCCAGCAAAGCTTGGTTTTTACAGCTGTGATGAGCCTCTAACATGTAAGAAGAATCCGTAGTTGGGTTTCTTCTATGAAATATTACGCTTGGCTTCTGAGCTTCTGTAATTCAGAAGTTATATCTTGTATGTGCTTTCTGATTGTGTTGATGGTTAATAATTGATGGGTTATGAGCTCTCCATGTGTGGAGTTTTTTGCCTTTTTTTCCCATCTCATTTATGAAGTAGCTGCTTCATATCATCCCCTTTACAATTTTTTTATTTTCCAACTTTGTTGAAGTTATATATGCCATGAAATATTGCAGGTGGCAGATAACTACTACAGACCTGATCTTAAGAAGGCAGCCCTTGCAAGGTTGAGTGCCATTCATAGGAGCCTCAGAGTTGCCAAGTCTGGTGTTAAAAAGAAGAACAGACAGGCTTTGAGGATTTCTGGTAGGAAGTGAATCAACAAGCAGCCAAGCCCCATTTTGCCCCTTGTAGTTTCATTGTTTCCTGGCACTCCTCTAGATTGAGTTTTTGTTATGGTTGGCAAATTTTTTTATTCTCGTAGTTTTGAATCAGAACTACTGCGTTACAGCATTTGACTAAATGGATATTTTTTTTTGCATCATGATAAAATTACCGCAGTTGTTTTTTTGGCAATTGATATAATTTAAAATGCCAATGTAAAG